>OZ005657.1:120549675-121164003 GCA_963930645.1 Salticus scenicus
AAAAGGTCATAAACACTCTGGATACTTACAAAAAAAATTGTGCGGACCGTCTGCGAGGAATTTGTGAGCGACTTGATGGCGTCGATGAAAATACGATTGACTCTATTTTATCCGGTCTAGCCAATGAAGTGTTCAGTCATGGTATAAACTGGAGCAGAATTATGACTTTTTTTATTTTTGTTGGAGAACTGACCAACTTATGTATGGGTAAAAATTTACCCCACTCATTTGTAATGGTGACGTTTCACTCCTTTTCCCAATTGGTTAAACGCAGATTGGAAACATGGATACTAAACCATGGAGGATGGAATGACTGTAATGTAATAAAATAAATCTATTTGAATTCAAACTGTGTCGTGTCTTTTTTGTAAAATAAAGTACGATGAACTTTAATACGTACAGTTTATATTATGGTAAATTTCACAAGGCTTCTGTTTCCCATTTTAAACGTAACATAATTATTTTTAATTTTGAATATTCTCCTTATGAAACTTGGATCCTTATGAGAATGTATCCCCCTGAAACGGTGTCTATCGATTCGGATAAGCCTCTTTTATTGGCATTAAAAGCCTTTTTTAAATCGGACGTACCGGCTTCCGTTGTTTGTAACCGAAAATATCTGTGGACCATTTGCCTCGGAAACAATCGTTTGGTGTATCCTGTCAATCGAGACACTCAGAGTAACACTACCTTTCAATTTTATGCAACGCCTTACTATGTTTACAATCCAGAGATTATTTGTCAATATTTGGAGGGTAACATTAGACCGACTTACGACAATGTATTCTTTTACAAGAATACAGTGTTGTATTTGGATAATTTAGATTTGCCCTTCCCAGGTGGATGTTATTTCAATAAATGCGAAAAGACACCTTTTTATCGGATCTGTTTTTTGTCCAATGAACCTATGGATTACGTAGTCAATTTGGCATCGGAATGGCAATCTCGTCGAGACGTCATGACAATACCTTATTTGAGTAGGTTGGTCATAGCCAATCCTAAATTTATAAAGTTTCAACCCGTTACAGATGCCGGTTTCTACAGCGGAAACATTCTCTCGACGGGTCAGATACAGAAGACACTCAGTTCCAGGAAACCCGAACTCTTGATCCAAGACGTGTTGCTATCCTACTATAAAAACTTGTCGCGTCGTACGAGTGAAAAATATATTAATGATACCAATTTAGGTTTAATTATCGAATATCCTTTTGTACTCACGTATGAGGGAGGGCGTCTCCTCGAACAAAAAAAAGATCCTTCTAAATTTGTCGCTCTGAGTATTAACGGCAACAGTCCGAACCGAGTACTCCATGTCTCTCAACCCTATGAGCGCTATGTGGAATACGATCACGTACCCGCCACCTTGTGGACACCCATTTCGTTTGTACTCTCCTCGTTACTCATCGACACCAACATGAAAAAAGTGACATTGGATACGGTCGTCATCGGCGTGGTGTACCGAGAAACCTTTTTCTGCTTCAGCCAACCCCTCTTTGAGGGTACACCTACCAAAGAACCCGTGTTGAATGGTAATTACCTTTTGTCGTCGGCCACTATCAATTTGAATGAAGACAGTAACATTCGAGTCATCGAAACCTTCAAATACAATAAAAATTATTCTTTACGAAGAGTTTACTTGAGGGGGTTGGACACGTGGTGTCTCACAAAATCGGAGGAGAGTCATCCGCATCTCAAAAAATTACATTTACCGGCACTCGTGGAAGAATGGGTCCATTTTTTCATGGAAGTCGGAGAACGCACCTTTGATGTGAATGTAAGTGTCGTACGTTTAGCCTTGATGTTATCCAAACACAATTTATGTTACAATTTGAACGTAGGATCGGATGAGAATACAATGTTAACAAATAAAGAAATTAATTTTCATTTGGATGAAGAGGCAGTTATATTTTTAAATAATGCTCGCCTCGCCAAAACGGTCGAGTCCGAATCCTGGCAATGTGTAATATCTTGAAAATAAAATTTATTCAGGATAAACCATTTTTACATATGATTGTTCTTCAGTATTTGTAAATAGAGTAATTGTCTCGGGAAAAGTTCCATAACAAAAAAGGTTTAAGTTGCTAGCTGGACAATAGGGAGGTGGAGGGGAATCGTTTGGATAGATGTAATGGTTCAACCAAATATTAAACGGTTTCGATTCAGCTGTACTGCTTCCGGTTATTATGGGTATGTGGCAACCGTAGAGGAATTCACACTCCACTTCGCTGATCCTCTCTTCATTGGTTAGTATTTTGTACAAACAATCGGCTTGAATGTATTCAGACTTTTTCAACACAGTCATTAAAGTTGCTTGTGGGATGATTCTTTTTCTCAACAGACCGACAGGCAAAGTTGCTTCCATAATATCTTTCACCATCAAAGTCTCTTTGACACGATACCGCAACAATTGTGTAATATCTTTTGCACTCAGATAAACGCTCTCGTCGTCCCCCACGAAACACAACACTTTGTAAGTGCGCACTTGAATTACAAAGGCCAACATGACCTTAGTCCAGTATGATAGTAAATGAACATCAGTCCGACGTTAAATTTAAAAAAAAAAAAAAAAAAAAAAAAAAAAAAAAAAAAAAAAAAAAAAATTTTTTTTTTTTTTTTTTTTTTTTTTTTTTTTTTTTTTTCACGTGAGCAGCAGCTGTCGCTTTCACGTATAACGGTTCCCTCCCCAATCTCATTGAGGCATTCAACCATGAAGCAGCTGTCTTTGGTTTGGATGAATGGGGCCTTTCAAAAGGGACCAGGTGCACGATGGGGGAACAATGGAACAATGAAGCAGCTGTCGCTTTCAGTATAACGGCCCATGAAGCAGTTGGTTTGGATGAATGGGACCTTTCAAAAGGGACCAGGTGCATTGAATCCCCGTGATGACTCATTGGCAAGTAGCTGCTCTCTGGCAACAACACGTATGAGTTTTAACAATGAAGCAGCTGTCTCCTTGCATCTGTCTGTACTACTTTTTTGTCAGATCAATTTATAATTATTTTTACAATCCTACTGCAGTCTGTTTCATTTTGAATTGGAATTCTCAAATTTCTCCAAATAATTATATCCAACAAGCTTTCTCATTAAAGCGGTTTCTTCGAAGTCGTCATTTTCTACTCGAGGTATAGGCTTTCCATACGTATTTGGCGTTATCGGAAAAATTTGAATCTTATGGGGCCAATGATTGGAAGTTCGTCTCTGTTCAAAACGTAGTATTCGCGTTTTTAATACTGATTCGGATACTAAAGACGCCGGTGTCATACAGACATACAATACACAGCGAATATTTGGTTTTTCTCTGAAATGCTGAGGTTGTATGCCCTGATGAATCGTTCTGCTGTCCCATAAAAGAAGCGAACCCGCTTTAGCTTTTACGCAAATATCGGAATCGTGTCCTAATTTGTCCATGTAAAATCGTTTCTGTTCGTCTGTTATTATGTACCAGTCTTTTGAATTATTAATATGATATTTTTTTCGAAACGCTTTGTGTAATTTATGACTGCCTCTCAGCACTCGAAGGGTAGCGTCTCCCTCATTGACGTCGAACAAATTGACCAACCCTTGTACGCATTCAAATCCATTTCTCATAAATGACTGATCTGTATGGAGTTTATCTGTTCCTCGATACCAACCTCGCTTAGTTATTTCGCATGGCAAAGATATGCTGAGACCGTCGTAGCTAGTTAATAATTCGTCGGTATTCCAAATTTTACTAAATGTATCGATCACCTTTTGATTTTGACGAATAGCCCAAGACATGGGATTGTGTCCAAAATCCCAATTCTGTAATAGCATTCCAGACTTTGGAAAAAATTCAAATATTGATTTATACGTCAACGGTTTGTTTTTTACAATTGGAGTTGATAAATATTTAGTTTTGTCGCTGAGCCATTGCCACATTTTATCTTGAAGCGCTGAAAGCTCTTCTGGAGTCAATATGTTATCAATGACTTCGACTCCATCCTCTGCCAGAGTAAAACCCTTGCAAGTGTTGTAAATCATGTTTGAAGAAAATATAAGAAATAATAACTGTAGGTTGTTGGCAGGGTCTTTTATTAAAAAAAAAAAAAAAAAAAAAAAAAAAAAAAAAAAAAAATTTTTTTTTTTTTTTTTTTTTTTTTTTTTTTTTTTTTTTCAAGTCACGTGTGGGCGGAGCATTTTGTAAGCACTGGCAGTGAAAATATTTATTTACTTATATAATATAATAATTTTATTTTTTACAGATCTCATATCTGTTAATGTTTTAACTTTAAATTTACTCGACTTGCATAAAGAACATAGCAACTCAAAATGCATGGCTGGATAAATATGTTGCCTTAGCATATCTTCTTTAGCAGTATAATATTTTTTATGTATTCTTTCGTACAAATCACAATTTGCTCTATAATAGCCTTTGCTCAATGTACAACAAGGTACTAAATATAATTCTGAAGAGTTTGAAGCGTATTTTTCAAACATTTCTATTATTCGTATGGGTAATCCTCTACAAGCGTGAATGGCTACCCATACATTATAGGATGGTATTATTTTTTCAAATTTATCGTCATTGATGTTGCATTGTATAAAATTACATACATTCATATTATGTAATAATTTCATGCCTTTGTACTGTTTCAAATCAACGCATGTCATTTTGGTGTCTACAAGATGAATTCCACAAGCATTTCCAGCACATATATTAATTATATTTTTATTTTTTAAGTCTATGAGATTAAATACAGACAGGGTCTCTGAATATTCTTTCAACAAAAATCTTTTACCAAAGCTATGCTGATAATAATAATCTACAAAATATTTTCGTTTTAAATTTGTAGACTTGTTTAAATTAAGCAATTGGTTAAAAATAAAAGTATTAAGGCATTCTATTGGATTTATGTCGTCTTGCTCTAGATAAAATCCCATATAGTGTCTCAAACTGGAATTGTAAAATATATTCATATTTAGTCTATGGTTCATGTAATAGCAAATCATTAAAATTTTCACAATAGGATGTATGTTATATAGATAGGCTATAATAGAAATAAAATAATGCGTAGATCCATTCCACTGAAGACACTTATCTACGACTTTAGAATCCTCATATATTACTAAAGCGCTGTAAATTTTTTTACATTTCGGATCAGAAAACGATTCACGAAAAGTATATTTCAACGAGTCTATATTTTTCAAAATAGCTATGATTTTATCATTCTTATAATAGAACAATTTTTGGACATCTGAATAAATTAAACGTAAACCAGAACAATACCGATAGATTATCCATAAAATAACGCAAATATATAATATTGACGAATCCATCTTTCAAAATGATGAAAAAGTGTTATGGCAAGTTATACGCAAGTTATACTGTAAAGACTTTTCCATCCGATATATATACATACTGTAATAGTAAAGCCACACCCACTCAAAAAAAAAAAAAAAAAAAAAAAAAAAAAAAAAAAAAAAAAAAATTTTTTTTTTTTTTTTTTTTTTTTTTTTTTTTTTTTTTAAGGCCACACCCACAAAAAAAAAAAAAAAAAAAAAAAAAAAAAAAAAAAAATTTTTTTTTTTTTTTTTTTTTTTTTTTTAAAGGATGGGTGTGGCCTAAAAAAAAAAAAAAAAAAAAAAAAAAAAAAAAAAAAATTTTTTTTTTTTTTTTTTTTTTTTTTTTTTTTTTTGAGTGGGTGGCTCGATTTTTTACATCCACGTTTTCTTTACAACAATTTTCATTTTACCTTTCAATCTCGTTCCATACTGATGATACTTATTCCCATTTGACAAATAGTCAATCGTTATCCAATTCATGTCTGGATTCACCAACAAGGCATAAAAATACAACAAATAGAGACAGGTTACATCAAATTCACAACTGTTTGGTTTAGTTACTTCTTGGGCCATTTCTTTTATCTTTTTCAAAACGGTCTGTCTATTTTGTGCCAGTGGAAAATTAATGTAGTCAAAATAGGCAGCATTATACCATTGATCACTGTGTTGCGCTACGAAATATAAGTATCCATACAAACTCAAATTTTGTTTAATCTCTTTTATGTGATTGATTCCTTCATTTTTATACTTTTTTACAATTTCAGGTGTTACATCGTAAAACATGTTCCATAATTTATTTTGCATTCGATTCGTCACTCTTATATGCTTAGATTTGACGAGTTCGTCAATCGGTAAACGACTCAACTTTAATAACTTCAAATCGTAAAATTCTTCTTTACAAGACATCTCTTTGTTTCTATAAATCTGTATTGGCCCGTTTTAAATTTTTAATGACGACTCCTTCGTAAAACACCAAAGAAGAATAATTGTCGGTTCTGGCTTTTTTTCGAGAGGGTTCCTCTTCATCTACCATACTAGTAAAATTAAACGCACCCAGTTTGATGTCCGTTTGGCTGAGGTGACCAAATTCCTTTTCAAATGAAATCAATAAATCCGATTCGTGAAAGGATGTGTTTTTGGTTGTTTTCAAATATTGACGAATAGCTGATTTGACATCATTCATCGTTGTGAGACCCCCTACCATTAACTGGACATCCATATGTATTTTAAATTGGACATAAATATCCGCGTGTATAAGATAATCTATTGTAAATTCAGTGACGTACTCGGGCGTATGTCGATAAGGTAATAACCCATTTTCAAGATTAATGTGTTTTTTTAGGTGATAATACAACATTAGAAACCCCCCTCGGTAAGACTGTTCCACCACATAGACATCTTTTTGAAAAGTATTTTTTTCCAATTGCTCCGATGTTTTTTTAGGAGCATCGTCTACAAATTCCGCTTCGAATGGTATCGCCACCACACGATCTTTAAAGGCTTCCGTCGCCTTACACTCTGGATAGTTGTTGGTCGTTGCAAACAATTTGGCAGTCGGAATGCCTCCAGAATTTTGTTCGTACATGTTCCGAAACGTGACAAAGGAGTTGCCCGTGATTTGTTTTATCCGGTTTTCGTCTAATCGTTTTTCCAACTCCTCGCACGTGACCATTCTACAGGAAAAGAGAGTAGAGGCTAGCTCTGGGGTCGCGTTATTGGCGCCATGGTTGGGTGACAAATTCTCCGACTGAATCGAATGATAATAGTTTCCCAACACTTTTCCCATTAATTCCAACAATTTACTCTTGCCATTGCGCGTGAGACCTTTCCAAACAAAAAATTTGCGTTCGTAATTCGTGGCGATAAACACGCTGCCCAACACATCTAAAAGGTACATGAGCAAATCATATTCGAAACAGGTGCATTTGCAGAGGTTGATATAAAAATGGAGCATGGATCTACCCAAATTATCGAGTGGTGGTTCTGGCATCAGGTCGTAGAGGGTTGAAAACAGGTTATCTGTCGTATCGAGAAATAAATTTTGTAAATATTGTAAAAAAAATTTCTTTTGAGTGAGTGTTTCGTAAAGGAATTCCAAGTGAGGAGCATGGTTACATAAATCTCTCATCTCCAGTCGAGCAATGCCCAGGTTGATTTTTTTATCGGACAGAAAAAATTCCGGTACCACACCGCCAATGTGGCCTGTCAACAAATCGAGGACACCGTCTTCTAGCCGTAAAAACCACTTGTGGGTGTCCATCTGTATAATTTTACGCTCCATGTTTGTGTCGCTGGAAATTGCATAGACGACGGACAGGGTGTTAAATTTATAGATGAGATCTTTATCGGGACCTCCCAATCCACCCGAATTTTTATAGTCAGTGTAAAACTCCTTCACGTAATGCCACAAATTATTGACATGATCCTTAATATCGGTGTCTGCCAGCTCTTGCCAAGATTCCGTGAGAGAATTCCAAATGAATCGGCCCGGTTTTTTGAGAGCGTTTTTCAATTTGAGCACTCGGATGGGTAAATGTCGATCTTGCATGCTGCGTACGAGTTCCATGATTTGACTGTGCGTCGTCACCGACAAGATGGCTCTTTGATTGTTCTCCACAATGGAAATTAACTTTTCTTTGTGGGTTTTCGGTCGTTCTTCATACATGTTATTGACGCAGAAATGAAGTGTATTGATCGACATTTCCGTCGTAGCAAATTGTATAATTTTGGGACTAATCAATTTGATCTTATTCAACAGTGGATGATATTCCTTGTCCAACAAGGCATACATTTCATCAGCCAATTGTTGAGAATTCATGCGATAATGTTGACAGAGGGCATAAAAAACAGGAAAAAAATAATAGCCTTCATTAAATTGCATGATCGTTTTAATGGGGTTGGGATTTGTGGCCAAAATCATGTGTTCAAATTGCAACATTTCGTGCACCTCTCGAAACAGAGGAGGGATATGGGCATTATCCATGACCGACAATCGACCGAAACGTTCAAACCACATTTTCAAAGCATGATTTTGGGTTTCGAACTGAATCATGTTACCCGAATTGAGTTTAAGGTGATTATAAAGCTTCAACACGTTGGAATTGTCAAAATCTAAATTTTTACTTTTACTAATATAACCCTGTTCTTTAGTTTTTTTACACATAAAAGTGGCCAAATCGAGCCAATCCGGAGAATTGTTCGGATTTTTACTAATGGAAGTGTTATAGAGAAGAGTATGCCCCTTAAAAGAAGGGATGACTGGCATCATATACACTTTTAATTCATACAAAATTAAACTAGGTTTGACATTTAACAAATTTCTAAAAAGCGATTTTTCATTTCCTTTACGCTTTGAAAATTTTTTCTTCAATTCTTGTATATCTTGAACAAACTTGTGATCGTCAGAATTTCTTGGTACATTGAGAATATTAGTCTGTTGTTCATCGACATAGACTAGTCGCACAGGAACATAACAACTGGTATTAGGTTTGGCAGCTCCAGGGAGCATTGCATTAGCTAAAATGTCTAATTTATAAGCATTGCTATTTCTCAAAGCTTGTTGTATTTTAGTTTGAAGATGCGTACATAACAGGATGTAATCATCATGGGCAATTTTAAATTCAGGTAAATGGATATGGATACCCCAGTGTTGAAGCCTCATGGCAATGATATAAGTGAAATTTGGAATATCAGGTAAAAAAGTCGTTTTTAAAACAGATTCAATGATAGGAACGATTTGGCAATCGGTGGGAGTCTGTCCACTTTCAACCAAATAATCAAAATCTAAAATAACTGCATGGAGCAGAGTAGACGACAAATCGATGGTGAAAGAGGGGAGATTACCCGAATAATTGGTCCACTCTAATGTAAAATCAGAAAAATCTTTAGGGTTTATCCAATATATACCCCCGTTAATATCATAAATAAAATAGACATCAGGTGGAGCTTCACGACAGTGGTTTATCTTGGTCAAAAAAAGAGATGTGTAAACCATAACTTGATTGCTTATGAGAGTATTATCTATATAAATACAAAAAAAAAAAAAAAAAAAAAAAAAAAAAAAAAAAAAATTTTTTTTTTTTTTTTTTTTTTTTTTTTTTTATACTTCTTGTCTACAGACTGGACAAAAATTTTGCCTAATAAACCATTCTTTTAAACAATTTTCATGGAAACAATGTTTACATTGTAACTCCATAATTTTTTCACCCAAGTTAAAATTTTCCAAACAAATTGTACATTGTTCGTTCATTTCATGAGGATTCCATACTACAACAGGGATTGTATTAATTTTATCTTCCGATACCGGATGTCTGTCATCATATGGATAAAGCCATTCCATAAATGCAATCATGAAATCTTCATTACGTAAAATGAGTCTGTAAATAACCGTCATAGCCTCTGGATCCACTTGGCCATTTCCTCTTTGAATTAAGGAAAATAGTCTCGTAAAAAACTCGTCATAATTATTATCAAATAAAGCAAAAAATATTTCAAAAAGTATGTCATCAGTATCTTCTAAGTCATCCTCCGCATCACTGTCTGAGAAAACTACTGGATTATTAATGAAAGACCCTCTATGGAAATACCGTGAGAAACTCATGGTATAGACTTTGTTACAATCTATTCATATAAACGAATTGTTTTCATCTATCTACATAGACGGACCTATCTCATATTATATTTAAAAAAAAAAAAAAAAAAAAAAAAAAAAAAAAAAAAAAATTTTTTTTTTTTTTTTTTTTTTTTTTTTTTTTTTTTTTTTTTTTTTTTTTTAAGATTTATTAATACATATACAATAAATGATAAACACAAACACTTCACATTCAATAAATTTTTTATTTTCATTTTTTACAAAGTCATCTTCTATCAGCTGATAGGATTGAGTGAGCGTGTGTACCAACATTATTGAGCATTCCTTCAATAGTTAACCATGTTAACTCTGGATTAACCATTTTTATAAAAAAATAAAATAACTCCAGTGTGGCAATCTCAGAAAAATAACAATCCCTTCCAAAGCTTCTTGCTAACTTTTTTATTATTTTAACTATATTATCCTTGTCTACATTATCCACAAAAATTTCTATTCCTTGAAGTGGATTATTTAATAAAGGATTCAACAAGGTTTCACTGCTTAGATAGTATAAACGTCCAAATTCTTCTCTATTTTCTAAAAGTGTGAAAATATAACTTCGAGCTACATGTTTAATTTTCTTGTTTTTCATCAATTCAAGTGTAATGAGGCGAAACACAGGTCCTTTTCGTTCTTTCATACATTGGATTTCTCTATCCAACGATTCAGATTCGTACAATTCTTTGAACAGAGAATCAATTGGTAGAGTGAATTTTCGGGACATCTCTAGTTCTCGAGACATTTCCAGGGCATAAAATTTCTTTATAAGCTTCTCAACCTCCTTTTCAACCTCTTTCTGAATCGAATGAATATCATAGCTGCCACTTTCATCTTTTTCATACACTGACATTATATCTTTTAGGGAATCCGTAATCATTTCTACTTTGATTTTTTTGAAGTCTTTGCCAATTTTGGAGTACGCAGATATATATCGATTATAATTGACATAATTTTTAATCTTGTATTTATTAAGAACCTGTTCGTTAAATTGTTTACGCTTCACCTTAAAAATTTTTCTAGAGCGTGGCGATTCTTCAGCGTCTGCCTTCATTACGAATCCTTCTAAAGGACAGTCTGCATAAGCACTGGGATAAGTTTCAACTTTTTCATACAAATCCCCTATGGTTTTGTAATCTATATCCAAAATCGGTACGTAGGGTAGATTCACTCGCTGGAATATGTTTACGGCGTCACTGTACTTCATAAACGTATCCGAATCCAGTTGGTAGATATCAAAGGCTCGAAAAAAGACTGTCTTGCTGCCAAATACGGATTCAGACTCGAAATCGTGATAGGGTATTCTCTTGATATGGGATCCAAATACTTCTCCGAAAATAATGAAATTGTCCTTTAAAATGTCTTTGATAAGTTGTACTTTTTCCAACAGCGGTCCCATGATCCGGTTTAAACCAAAATTACATGTCTTTTCATCCAACACTACATTCCTAGACTGTAGCCTGAACACATGGTTCACGTAACCTATTCCAACATTCGAGCCATCCAATTTTTCAGTGGCGATTAAAGGTATCCCCGAATAAACTTGACTGGTGATCTCGTGATACTTGATAACAGGTCCAGCCATCGTGAAGCGTTTGAATGGCAGCCTTCAGAGTGTGCCCGCCTAGTAGTTGGAAAAAAAAAAAAAAAAAAAAAAAAAAAAAAAAAAAAAAAAAAATTTTTTTTTTTTTTTTTTTTTTTTTTTTTTTAATTATATATAGACGTTGCTACAATCTTTCTTAAAGATGTCTCATTTTCTTTATGCTGTGCACATCACTTTCTTATATAAAAGTGGAGAACGGTATTTACCATGGCATGTTTCTGTTACAAGTACCAAACCTCCTTTTGAAACAACAACTATTGGATTATTGGATAAAAGTATCGATTTGAATTATGATGACCTCAAATACAATATCAAACACACCGATTCTTTTCCTCGGCCAGATTATATGAAGATTGACCACCTATTCTCAAAAGAAGATATGCAAGTTCATTTGTATTCCATGTTTGTCGAAAAATGGCAAGGAGAGAATTGGGACATTTCCTTGGGAGCGGTCGACGAACCCACCTACATCTATCTGTTGAAGATCGTGGGTGAGAAATGTGTGACGTTAATCAAAAAGGAACACCCCATTAACACGGATCGAACGCTTACCTCAGCCTATCAATGCTTTCAAAAGAACAAACCTTAACTTCACCCACGAATTTAAAGAGTCTGCCCGTTTCATCCTGTCTCATTCCGCTGCTGCTCCCGATGTTGGCCTTTATCATTAAGGAGACTCAATGCCACGTGTTGTGTGTGATCGGGGACGATCATAAGATCTATTTGAGCATCACAGAGCTCGGATGGTGGATTGACAAGCCAAAGTACTTTAAGAAAGGGAGCCAGCCATTGAAAGACATTGTCAGTGATCCACCCATTGGAATAGAAAGCAGACCCTTTATGGAGCGTGAAACTCTTCTCCCCTTATTAGAAAAGTGTCAACATTTCGAAATATATTTTTTGAGAAAATTACTCTCGGATAAAGTGGCAGTATCGGTCATTGCTTATGAACAAATCGACAAAGAATCATTACCAGTCATCAAAAGATCGAATGTGTTCACCCATACACTCACAATGTGGGTGGAATTCCAAATTGAAAGGGCTGAGATGTACTCTCTAGCCAAACTGTACGACGACGGTCCACCACCGTCTTTTGTTTTGGAGACTGACCCCCTGTTTTTGGATCTAGAAAACCTTGACGAGCGTGGACCAATGAAGTGTGAGCAGTTTTGAAAGCTCCGCCCACAGAGAGGGTAGAAAAGCGTCCGCTCGTCTCATTCTGCCTCTGTTGCCTCTCACCGTCCGCTCGTTTCATTCTGCTTCTGTTACCTCTCACCGTCCGCTCGTTTCATTCTGCCTTCCAGATGTTGGCGTTTTTAATTAAGGAGGGTAAACGTTACGTGCTATGTGTCATCGGAGAGGATCGCAAGATCTATTTGAGCACGAAAGACCTTGGAAGGTGGATGGACGCACCAGAGTTTTTTACCGATAAAGGCGGCCGACCACTTAAGGAGATTATCAGCGATGCACCGGTTGGAATAAGAACAAGAGAATTTATGGATCGTGAAACGCTCATCCCACTACTAAAAACGTGTAAAGTGTTGGAAATATATTTTTTAAAAAGAATACTCTTGGATAAAGTGGTAGTATGCGTTACCTTCTCCAAACGAATGAACAAACAATTGGAATTAGACGTGATTGAAAGGCATAATGTGGATAAATTTACTTGGTCATACAAAAAAACACTGACAATGTGGACTGAAAATACAATTGAAACAGCCGAGGGCTATGCTATGGCCAAATTACATTATAGTCCACCGTCCCCATCTTTTGTTTGGGAGTAGATCAATGTGGGCCAAGGGCCAAATTGTCTGTTTTTGGATGAAAAGTATGTAATAATTTTTTCATGATTATGTATGTGTAGATAATTAAAATTGATTATTCTTTTTTAAATTTTTTGTTTTCTTTCACTGTTGTTTGCCAAATTGTTTGTTTTTGGATGAAAAGTATGTAATAATTTTTGATGGTTATGTATGTAGATAATTCTTTTTGAAATTTTTTGTTTTTTTTCACTGTTGTTTGCCAAATTGTCTGTTTTTGGATGAAAAGTATGTAATAATTTTCGATGATTATGTATCTGTGTAAATAATTAAAATTTATTATTCTTCTTTAAATTTTTTGTTTTCTTTCACTGTTGTTTTTATCCTATAACATTGTTGAAACCACAAAAAAAAATTATAACGTTAAAGGTAATATTTTGGGATTTTGAGTATAATTTCTGTTGTGACATTATAATTTTATTACAAAAGTCTATGTATAGCATTTTTTTTAAACATTGATGACAATCTTTTGGGATTTTGTAAATAGATAATAACGATATTCCATATCAGACAGGTCCATTTGATTTTTGAAGTAATCATGTGATTTATTTTCTAATATTGATACCGATTGAAAATATTAGCACACAAAATTTTTCATTTTATTCTTTTTAGGTATGAGAATAAATTTTGAAATGATTGGAAATATTACACTGGTTCACAGCAGTTCATTTATATTTTCCTTCCATTCAGTTGGACTGATTTAAATTTTAGCATTTCTCTAAACGTTGAAGTTGGGATTTTGAGTCTGTGTGAATAGGAAGCCACATCAGACAGGGTGTTTTCATTTTCTGATACCGATTGAAAATATTAGCACACAAAATTTTTCATTTTGTTCTTTTTAGGTAGTATGAGAATCAATTTTGAAATGATTGGAAATATTACACTGGTTCACAGCAGTCCTTCCATTCAGTTGGACATATTCTGATTTAAATTTTAGCATTTCTCTAAACGTTGAAGTTGGGATTTTGAGTCTGTGTGAATAGGAAGCCACATCAGACAGGGTGTTTTCATTTTCTGATACCGACATATTGAAAATATCAGGGATGGGCGCAGAATTCATACCACTATCAATGTAAGAAAATTTTCTACCTCTTAATGCGACGAGGTAGAGAAATTTCTTAAACACATTCCGGTATGAATTCTGCGCCCGTGTTCCATCCCTGAAATATTAGCACACAACATATTTCATTTCGTTCTTTTTAGGTATGAGAATAAATTTTGAAATGATTGTGTGAAATTATGATTTTATTCCAAAAAAAGTCTTAAAATATTTGTAAACAATTGAAAAAAAAAAAAAAAAAAAAAAAAAAAAAAAAAAAAAAATTTTTTTTTTTTTTTTTTTTTTTTTTTTTTTTTTTATATATTAAGAATAGGAAAATATTTTTTTCATTATGTTTCTCCAATGGTCATCGGCTCAACGGTTTAACGACCAAGTTTCGACTCCCATTTGCCATTACGTGATTTTGATAACCAGCACCCACACTTTTAATGTTATTCAAGACTTGCCGTATACTTTAAAAATTACGAAAAAACCTCTGCTTTGGTTCATAAATAAATTTCGGGAACATGGCATCCGCGTCGAATACGGCACCATCTACACCCAAAAAGATATCGGTACACTGGGACCCATTTCCACAAAAATTTCCAACGGAGTCGTGCAGCGCTACCTCGAATCCAAATACTCCCCTTCCGTCCTCCTCGTCTGCCCCCCCGGATACACAAAGTCGTTTCAAACCGTCCACCCGCAGACAATGGTCGACAAGCTCCTTGGATGACGAGATTCGTCGCTTGCTCAATTTAAAACTCGTCAATCAAATGGTGAGAGGTCGACCCACCGACACCATCCAAATGCACCGAGAGAAATTGGCCCGAGAATTAATGGAATGGATACAACCCTTTCAGGAGGTATCCTATGATTTGACGTATCGCAACCAACTCATGACGTTACTGGCTACCGCGTCCAAAGAGAGTGTCGCCGAACTTTCAACGAATGAGACCGATTGGATTAAATTATTGAATCAGTGGGTTAGGGTCAACAGTACCCATGATATCATTCACGGTCGCGAGATTTTTCGACTGTTGGCTGTCGACGGGTTTCGAGGTCATCACCCAAAAGATTTGAAACAATATTTGAGTGGTGTCCTACTGCCACTACGAGTCGAATACCGGATGCACTGTCAAGGTGTACGGGCCATGTATGAATATTTTGATCATGATCCTAAAATAAATTGTTTGACGGGTACAGATTCTGCTTACGTCGTGTTTTTAGCCTTATTGGAATGGTATAGCGAACATATTACGTTATTAGATGATCAATTAATTTATCGAGTGAATCAGGCCAAAAAGTTAGTCGAAGGTTATTTACATCAGCACGGAGAATACTATCAGGATACAAAATGGGTCGATCCAACTTTATTGAAAGAATTTGGTAAAGTGTATGTTCAACAATTTACGGATACTGCGCAATGGCTCACGGTGGGAAACGAATTGTTGAATCATATAAAAGTAAAGTAATGATGGCAGATTTAATTCGGCTCTCTCTTTCCGATGATGATTTGACTTTTTATAAAAAATTACAAATTCTACCCAACGATAAGGTCTATGCGCACCAGCCGGAATTTGAAAGATTTAAGAAACTCTACACATTGTACAAATTTCATTTGGCTACCCTTCAAAGACCCGAACTGAACATTAAACTGGTATATAATACGGAACACGGATGGCACATGTCGTCCTGCATCAAAAGTATACCCGGAAAAGCACAACCTGACATTTGTACGTGCGAGGAAGATTTTGCTAATGTGGAAGATTTTTTCTACAGAGTGCAGCGGGATAAAATCTTTAGGTGTAAGTTATGTAAACGTTACATTCCTGATTGGGAAGAAGCTATTGTAAACAGGGATAAAGAAGTTGAAGGGGACCCCTAAAAAAAAAAAAAAAAAAAAAAAAAAAAATTTTTTTTTTTTTTTTTTTTTTTTTTTTTTTTTTTTTTTTTTTTTTTAAGCCACACCCACTTAAAAAAAAAAAAAAAAAAAAAAAAAAAAAAAAAAAAAAATTTTTTTTTTTTTTTTTTTTTTTTTTTTTTTTTTTTTAAAGCTACACTCAAAAAAAAAAAAAAAAAAAAAAAAAAAAAAAAATTTTTTTTTTTTTTTTTTTTTTTTTTTTTTTTTTTTTTAAATTGAATCCTTACCACCCCGTGATAACTCATTGGGAAGCAGCCCTTTCAAAAAGGGGAACAATAGTATGAGTTTTAACAATGAAGCAGTTGGGATGACGCAAGGCCCTTCCCAATCTCATTGAGTTCGCCCACTCTGGCTCAGGGTGGCGGGGGTGCCGCCTCCCTCCACTGTCTCCTGGCTCTGTGACTCTTGCTGTCGGGTCCTGGCGGTTCTCCTCTGGGGACACTGTACGGGCCACCCGGAGGGTGCGGTGCCAGTTGGCAGGGTGCTCGAATAATTTTTTGGAAAAAAAAATTTTTTTTTGAATCCTGATTGGTCCATCTTGAAAGCTGTCCGAACAAAATTTTTTTTTGGGGGGAAAAAATTTTTTTTGATACCTGATTGGTCCATCTTGAAAGCTGTCCGAACAAAATTTTTTTTTGGGGGGAAAAAAATTTTTTTGAATCCTGATTGGTCCATCTTGAAAGCTGTCCGAACAAAATTTTTTTTTGGGGGGAAAAAAATTTTTTTGAATCCTGATTGGTCCATCTTGAAAGCTGTCCGAACAAAATTTTTTTTTGGGGGGGAAAAAATTTTTTTGAATCCTGATTGGTCCATCTTGAAAGCTGTCCGAACAAAATTTTTTTTTGGGGGGAAAAAAATTTTTTTGAATCCTGATTGGTCCATCTTGAAAGCTGTCCGAACAAAATTTTTTTTTGGGGGGAAAAAAATTTTTTTGAATCCTGATTGGTCCATCTTGAAAGCTGTCCGAACAAAATTTTTTTTTGGGGGGAAAAAAATTTTTTTGAATCCTGATTGGTCCATCTTGAAAGCTGTCCGAACAAAATTTTTTTTTGGGGGGAAAAAAATTTTTTTGAATCCTGATTGGTCCATCTTGAAAGCTGTCCGAACAAAATTTTTTTTTGGGGGGAAAAAAATTTTTTTGAATCCTGATTGGTCCATCTTGAAAGCTGTCCGAACAAAAAATTTTTTTTTGGAGAAAAAAAATTTTTTGAATGCTTTGTCCTGATTGGTCAATCTTGAAAGCTTCGGCGAGGTGGTGAAAGATTTTTTCTTTTGCTCTCTCTCTCTCTCTATCTATCTATCTATCTATCTATCTATATATATATATATATATATATATATAATATTTTTTATATATATATATATATATATATATATATATAATATTTTTTATATATATATATATATATATATATATATATATATATATATATAGATAGATAGATAGATAGATAGATAGATAGAGAGAGAGAGCAAAAGAAAAAAATCTTTCACCGACTCGCCGAAGCTTTCAAGATTGATCAATTAGGCAAAGCATTCAAAATTTTTTTTGGGAAAAATTTTTTTTGAATGCTTTGTCCTGATTGGTCAATCTTGAAAGCTGTCCGAACAAAAAATTTTTTTTTGGGGGGAAAAAAAATTTTTGAATGCTTTGTCCTGATTGGTCAATCTTGAAAGCTGTCCGAACAAAAAATTTTTTTTTTGGGGGGAAAAAAAATTTTTGAATGCTTTGTCCTGATTGGTCAATCTTGAAAGCTGTCCGAACAAAAAATTTTTTTTTTGGGGGAAAAAAAATTTTTGAATGCTTTGTCCTGATTGGTCAATCTTGAAAGCTGTCCGAACAAAAAATTTTTTTTTGGGGAAAAAAAAAAATTTTTGAATGCTTTGTCCTGATTGGTCAATCTTGAAAGCTGTCCGAACAAAAAATTTTTTTTTTGGGGGGAAAAAAAATTTTTGAATGCTTTGTCCTGATTGGTCAATCTTGAAAGCTGTCCGAACAAAAAATTTTTTTTTTGGGGGAAAAAAAATTTTTGAATGCTTTGTCCTGATTGGTCAATCTTGAAAGCTGTCCGAACAAAAAATTTTTTTTTGGGGAAAAAAAAAAATTTTTGAATGCTTTGTCCTGATTGGTCAATCTTGAAAGCTGTCCGAACAAAAAATTTTTTTTTGGAGAAAAAAAAAATTTTTTGAATGCTTTGTCCTGATTGGTCCATCTTGAAAGCTGTCCGAACAAAAAATTTTTTTTTGGGGGGAAAAAAAATTTTTGAATGCTTTGTCCTGATTGGTCCATCTTGAAAGCTGTCCGAACAAAAAATTTTTTTTTGGGGGGAAAAAAAATTTTTGAATGCTTTGTCCTGATTGGTCAATCTTGAAAGCTGTCCGAACAAAAAATTTTTTTTTTTGGGGGGAAAAAAATTTTTGAATGCTTTGTCCTGATTGGTCAATCTTGAAAGCTGTCCGAACAAAAAATTTTTTTTTGGGGAAAAAAAAAATTTTTGAATGCTTTGTCCTGATTGGTCAATCTTGAAAGCTGTCCGAACAAAAAATTTTTTTTTGGAGAAAAAAAAAATTTTTTGAATGCTTTGTCCTGATTGGTCCATCTTGAAAGCTGTCCGAACAAAAAATTTTTTTTGGGGGAAAAAATTTTTTTGAATGCTGATTGGTCAATCTTGAAAGCTTCGGCGAGTCGGTGAAAGATTTTTTCTTTTGCTCTCTCTCTCTCTCTCTCTCTCTCTCTCTATCTCTCTATCTATCTATCTATCTATCTATCTATCTCTCTCTCTCTCTCTCTCTCTCTATATATATATATATATATATATATATATATATAATTATATATATATAATTATATATATATATATATATATATATATATATATATATATATATATATATAATTATATATATATTATATATATATAATTATATATATATATATATATATATATATATATATATATATATATATATATATATAATTATATATATATATATATATATATATATATATATATATATATATATATAATTATATATATATATATATATATATATATATATATATATATATATATATATATATATATATAGATAGATAGATAGATAGATAGATAGAGAGAGAGAGAGAGAGAGAGAGATAGAGCAAAAGAAAAATCTTTCACCGATTCGCCGAAGCTTTCCAGATTGACCAATCAGGACAAAGCATTCCAAAAAAATTTTCCTCCCCCCCCCCCCCCCCAAAAAAAAAAATTTTTTGTTCGGACAGCTTTCAAGATTGACCAATCAGGACAAAGCATTCCAAAAAATTTTTTTTCCCCCCAAAAAAAAATTTTTTGTTCGGACAGCTTTCAAGATTGACCAATCAGGACAAAGCATTCCAAAAAAATTTTTTTCCCCCCAAAAAAAAAATTTTTGTTCGGACAGCTTTCAAGATTGACCAATCAGGACCAAAGCATTCCAAAAAAATTTTTCCCCCCAAAAAAAAAAAAAAAAAAAAAAAAAAAAAAAAAAAAAAAATTTTTTGTTCGGACAGCTTTCAAGATTGACCAATCAGGACAAAGCATTCCAAAAAATTTTTTTTCCCCCCAAAAAAAAATTTTTTGTTTGGACAGCTTTCAAGATTGACCAATCAGGACAAAGCATTCCAAAAAAATTTTCCTCCCCCCCCCAAAAAAAAAAATTTTTTGTTCGGACAGCTTTCAAGATTGACCAATCAGGACAAAGCATTCCAAAAAATTTTTTTTCCCCCCAAAAAAAATTTTTTTGTTCGGACAGCTTTCAAGATTGACCAATCAGGACAAAGCATTCCAAAAAAAATTTTTTCCCCCCAAAAAAAAAATTTTTGTTCGGACAGCTTTCAAGATTGACCAATCAGGACCAAAGCATTCCAAAAAAATTTTTCCCCCCAAAAAAAAAATTTTTTTGTTCGGACAGCTTTCAAGATTGACCAATCAGGACAAAGCATTCCAAAAAATTTTTTTTCCCCCAAAAAAAAATTTTTTGTTCGGACAGCTTTCAAGATTGACCAATCAGGACAAAGCATTCCAAAAAATTTTTTTTCCCCCCAAAAAAAAATTTTTTGTTTGGACAGCTTTCAAGATTGACCAATCAGGACAAAGCATTCCAAAAAATTTTTTTTCCCCCCAAAAAAAAATTTTTTGTTTGGACAGCTTTCAAGATTGACCAATCAGGACCAAAGCATTCCAAAAAAATTTTTCCCCCCAAAAAAAAAATTTTTTTGTTCGGACAGCTTTCAAGATTGACCAATCAGGACAAAGCATTCCAAAAAATTTTTTTTCCCCCCAAAAAAAAATTTTTTGTTTGGACAGCTTTCAAGATTGACCAATCAGGACAAAGCATTCCAAAAAATTTTTTTTCCCCCCAAAAAAAAATTTTTTGTTTGGACAGCTTTCAAGATTGACCAATCAGGACAAAGCATTCCAAAAAATTTTTTTTCCCCCCAAAAAAAAATTTTTTGTTTGGACAGCTTTCAAGATTGACCAATCAGGACAAAGCATTCCAAAAAATTTTTTTCCCCCCTCAAAAAAATTTTTTTGTTCGGACAGCTTTCAAGATTGACCAATCAGGACAAAGCATTCCAAAAAAATTTTTTCCCCCTAAAAAAATTTTTTTGTTCGGACAGCTTTCAAGATTGACCAATCAGGACAAAGCATTCCAAAAAATTCCAAAAAAAAAAAAAAAAAAAATAAATATTGTTCGGACAGCTTTCAAGATTGACCAATCAGGACAAAGCATTCCAAAAAAATTTTTTTTCCCAAAAAATGATTCGGGGGTCCCAAAGGAGTGATATTTTAATGGTGACAACAAAACTTATCATAAAAAAAAAAAAAAAAAAAAAAAAAAAAAAAAAAAAAAAATTTTTTTTTTTTTTTTTTTTTTTTTTTTAATAAAAGGTACAATTTCTATTATCCTCCTCCTCATGTATTATCAAAGGTTTAACCAGAGAGTGTTGGACATGGCGATTGCTCACGAAACGATCAGCACCGAGCAAATAGCCCTTATCCTCAATTTTTATAAACATGACGAATTTATTTTAAAGGATCGCGCTTCGGTGGATCTCCTCCGATCTTTTATTCCGGACCTGACGCAAGTCAAATACGATCAAGATTTGTATTTCATGCACGTCGACTCTTGGCCCCACATCAAAGCCATGTGTTTGAAATTTGCTCGCACCAATCCTTGCCGATGGATTTATGTGACCCAGGACGAGGATGAGATCCTTTTCGAATACCACCTGGACACCTATTCGATTCTCGTCCCTTAATATTTCACCCAACCTCCTTCTTTCGCGCACACCCCTTCGATTCGGGCGGGCATCGAGGCGAGGAGGGTCTCAAAGTACTCGTCCGATAAGGATTCGAACGTTCGAAGGACATTTTCCCACAATCGATCTCGGTTGGTCGAATCGTTGTGAATGCGTCGGACAATTTCCGCCCACACGTTTTCCACCGGGTTCATGTCCGGTCCCTTGGGGGGCCAGTCGGTCATCACGGGGATGTTTTCGTTTTGCAACCAGGTGCTCGTCACCCGACTGGTGTGAATGGGGGACAGGTCGTGCATAAACACCAGATCCTCTGCCGGATGCTCGGCCAAGTGATCTCGGATGAGGGGCAGGATCCGTTGCGTATAGTAGGTCGAGTCTAAAGTGCGCTGCTCGATGCGCACCATTCTTCGAAACCCATGACCGAACGCCATCCACACACAAATGGTGTGTCGGCCGCTCGGGTTGGAAGTGGGGACGATGTACTGGGGATCGAACCGATCGCTTTTGTGAGGGCGGTACACGCGCAGGGCTCCCCTCGACGAGGACCGGAAGACTTTTTCGTCCGAAAAGATGACCTTGCACCAATCGTCGTAACCCCAGGTGAGGTGAGCATTGGCAAACCGATAACGGCATTGCTTATGATACGGGGTGAGATGCGGTTTGCGAGCCGGTCTCCGACAGCGCATCCCGCGCGCTCGCAAGCGTTTGCGCACCGTGTCCACGCTCACGTGGGGGGCGAGCATCTCTCGGAGGTCCACCGCCGACATGAAGGGGTGTTGGAGGGACCATTCGTACAGCTGCCGGTCCACCTCGTCCTCGGTTTTGCGCGGCCGGCCCCGTCGACGAGGCAGGGGTCGCGTGTCTTCTTTCTTCAACCAGTAGTGGACCACCGAAGGGTGGAGATCCAACTGCCGAGCAATCTCGCGTTCGGTCCAATGTTCGACGTGGCGAAGCCGCACAATCTCTTTCCGAGAGTCCATGACTTGATCTAAATAAAGATGGAAACGCGGATGGTTCGATGCAGTAAATGCCAGAGACAAACGGAAACGACGGACGTTCAGAGGTTTGAAACCAAAACCCACCGGCCTTACATCACGGGCCACTGTGTCGTGTGCCACACGCGAAAAAGTGCTTTCATCCCCATGAAGAAAGAGGATGGCGGCCTTTCCAAATCTTATCCACCCTACGCATCCTGAGGCCCTGACTTTGGGACCGGGACCCACGCTGTCGTGTCAGCTGTGCCATCAGTCTTTTGCCGTGTACGACGCCATCACCTCCCCAAACCCCGACGCGTTTCATTCCAGTGCCTTGGCTCAGGCGTATTGCGAGTGGACGGGCGATGACCAGGTGCCTCTGAATTTCCCCCTCCTTCAGCTGGAAGGCATCCATGCCACGACGGTCCGCCGACAGTCCCTGAGCCGAGTGCGGCGGAGCATTCAGTTGCTGAGAGCCTTGAACGCGCCCTTCACCACGCGACCGCAGCAGCACCCCCTGAGGGACGGCGACACGTTTCTCACGGATTTTCTCAACATCCTTTCCGAACACCCAGACGCCTCCAACGAACGAAGGGTGTTGGACGCCTTGATCCGGGGCATGCACGGTCTCTTGTCCGAACTCCCCAACGTGTTGGACACGTATTTCCAGATCTTGGTGCCGTACGTGCACGACTGTCACACGCCGTGGCAACCCTACCCCTTCGAAGAGGAGGAGCCGAACGCGGCCAAAGAGCTCCTCCTTCAACTCTACCGGTCCTCGATGATCCGCAAAACGTTTGGCAAGTATGCCCTGCCTTTCGACGTGATCCACGTGATGGTGAGTTGCTACGCGTGTTCCAGTGACATGGCGGTGGTGGGCAACTGGGCCCTCGATTTCATGGCGCGCCTCTGCCGGGGCGATTTTTTCTGGAAACGGTTCGAAAGCTGTCCTTTCGTGCAGGCCTTGCGACGCCTGATCGAGACGCAGATCACCTTCAAGAGCCGACACTACAAGACGCTGCGCAGTTTCCGCGAGGGCGTCTCCGACCACTATTCAGTGATGTGGGAACCCTACCATGCGATGCAGGCTTTCCTCAAGGAAAAATACAAAGTGGCGTGTGCCTCCCAAGACGTGTTGGACTTGGGGTTCGCGCTCCATTTTCCGGCCGTCCTGTTCGAGGACCCCGCCGACCTGTTGGGTTTCACCTTGGGCTATCATCACATTCTGATGGTCATGAGCCGCGGCGGTGGTGTGCCCAAAGGCACGTTCAAATGCGCCAAGCGCATTCACACGACCGTTCAGCGGTTCATTGGTCGCATTCGAGCCTTTGACGTGATCCGACTCGACTGGACGGTGGATACGCTCAAACTCTTCTTGGCGAGTGAGGGAGATTTGGAGAAGGAGATGATGGAACTGATGCAACTGTTGTTGGAGAGTAGTAATAAAGATGGATCCTAACACGCTGCAGACCCAAATTCACGACTTGCTCCATGCCAGTATCAAAGCGTACAACCTCAATGAGAATGACGCGGTGAGCTTGAAATCACTCAAATTGACCCTGCTCGGACAAGTGGTGGAAGCGCTCGGTCTCAGTTGGGCCTACCTCCTCAATCTCTTTAAAACGCATATCCACGTCCATCCGGAGATTGCCGCGACGCTGAGGAGTGCCGGGGGGGACGAAGACATTGTCTCCGTGTTGTCGCAGGTGTTTGTGAAAACCGACAAACTGGTGCACCTGTTGAAGACGCTCACCAAAAACGGACTCCCGATGGATGCGATCCTGGCGGTGGACGGACTGAACGGGAATTTGAATAACGGCCCCAACTACGAACAAAAGAATTATATTGCCAACTTGCGATACGGACCCACGAAAACGCTCTTTGACAACGATCCCGATTACAAAAGACTCCATGTGCAAACGATCCGAGAAATGTATAAGTTATTGGGGAGCGAGGTCCGGGCTGCCCCCAAGCAAATCTATTACGTGGTGCGGGGATGTGTGGAAGAAATGACGCGCGTGATTTTGCCCGCCGATCTCGAGTTTGCCAAAGAGGATCTCATGGATAAGAAATTACTCTCCAAATGCATTTCTCTGTACAATCGAACGATGGGCAAACAAAATGTCGAGAGTTTGGTGAAAACCTTAAAGTTCCGAGGAGAGAAACGCCCTGCCGAGGAAGAGGAAGAAGAGGATTAAAAAAAAAAAAAAAAAAAAAAAAAAAAAAAAAAAAAAAAAAAATTTTTTTTTTTTTTTTTTTTTTTTTTTTTTTTTTTTTTTTCGAGTTGGGTGTAAAAAAAAAAAAAAAAAAAAAAAAATTTTTTTTTTTTTTTTTTTTTTTTTTTTTTTTTTTTTAGAATGTTCTTTTACAGGCCAGTGATGGGTCGTCGGGTTCGGTTTCTACAATTTGGTGACTGTATTTTCTGTCGGGGGATATGATGAGGTGAGCGTGTTGCCTCACATTATGGAGCATACTTTCAATAGCCAACCACGTCAAGTCTGGATTCACCATTTTGATGAAAAAATAAAATAATTCCAGTATGGTGATATCGTGTATTAAATGACTTCTACATGCAAACTCACTGGCTAACTCATCCATTATTTCCACTATATTCTCTTTGTCGACACAATCGACAAAGACCTCTATTCCTTGAAATTGAACATCTAATGGGATTAACATGGGTTTACCGCTCAGATAATAGATGTATCCAAATTTTTCTTGATTCTCTAAAAGTTTGGAAATATAACTTCGAGCTACGTGTACAATTTTCTTGTTATTCACCAATTCGAGTGTAATGAGGCGAAAGACAGGTCCTTTTCGTTCTTTCATGTATCGGATTTCTTTATCCAACGATTCCGATTTATACAATTCTTTGAACAGAAAATCGATTGGTAGATAGTAAGTAGTTAATTTTTCGTACATCTTTACTTCTTACTTACGAGTCTGTAAAGGGGAGGTCCAACAATACTTAAAAAAAAGAAAAGGGCCAATGCAATGCCTCCGTATAGTAGGTAAGATATCCAGGGAATAACCGCTTTCACTCCGGACCAAACAGTCGAGCCGACATTTTCGGCAAAATGACTGAGCGCTTCGGCTACTGTCGGTCTTTGGCATTGCATGGTTTCATCCGGTAAACACTGGGCAGTTTCGCAGCTACACAATTTACAACAAGAGTTTTCGACACTCTCATCAAAATGCTCACACACATGTTCCATGTTTGAAATCCCGGTGCAAAAGGAAACATTTTGCAACGGTTTCGGTTGACAGCAACTCAATTCGCGTACTTTGCACACAGTACCATCTGTTGTTTTCTTAAAACAACCCGAATTAGCTTCAATGTAATCCCAAATACTGGTAACACCGACAGTGACCGCTGTTCCCGTAGCAATGACTGCCAAACTTTTTTTACTGAAAACGACCTTAATCGCTTTTTGTAATTTTTTATTCTGAGAGACGAAACCTCTTAATGCCGTTTTGGACTTTGCAATTACTTTAAAGGGTTTAAAACCTTTCATAATACTACGAGGTTTAAATGAATAGGTACCTTTAGCCATAGAGTACTTGATTCGGCGGATAATAAAGGAGAGGGATATGGCTTATTCAATATGTATATTTAATTCCAAGAGTGCTCAATGCAAAGGGGGTCAAAGGAAAAATTTAACTATGCTAATGTGCGAACATCACTTGAAACATTTTTATGGTTTGGAATTGGGTTACGAGGCTATGGACCGTGGTTCACACATTGCCTATGTAGGTTGTTTTTTAAAACCCATTAAAAATTATAGTTTCTTTAAAAAGGGTACAGTTATTATTCCTGCAAAAAAGTATTTTGATGCCTATTATCGGCCCACCGATCAAGAAGACACCCAAAAAGTTTTAACACAGTATTCTATGAACCCACACATAGAAGAAACGATGCGTCAATATTTGGTGAATAAAAAACCAGATGAGGATGGACGATACGCAATGGAGATATTTCGAAATTTTATGGATTTGACGATGGATGTAGGTCCAAATCAAGAAGATGCATTATATAGTCTTCAAACTTTACTCAACTCCAAAATGATTATATCTTCAACATTAATTTCAAAACAACCTACAAAGAAAATCTTAGCGCATAACAAAGTTTACTTATATTCAACTGAAGCACTTTCAAAAACTGAAACACTTACAAGTATTACGGAGATAAAGGTCAGTCTTCTTATGCAATATGTTTTAGCTAACTGCGTATATGCAGAACAGAGTATAGATTATACGAAGGATGACTATTTACATAATTTGGAGTTTAATACAAAATTTATACCAGATGTTGGTTTAGTGGCTATTGACGATATTGGAGATCCAATGTATCTAGTTCTGGATGGTCGAAGTCTTGGTAGTCAAGTCTTTTTAAACGCCCATGTTACCATATTACCAAAAGAAATGGTTAATAAAATTTACACACTAAAAGATGTCCCCAAACCCTATACTCTGAATATGCAATTGAAATCAGGGAAATTGTGTTGATTATCATTTGGATAGTGTGCAGCTCATAAAGAGATCTTACTGATCCGTAAAAAAAAAAAAAAAAAAAAAAAAAAAAAAAAAATTTTTTTTTTTTTTTTTTTTTTTTTTTAATAGAGTTAAAAAAAAAAAAAAAAAAAAAAAAAAAAAAATTTTTTTTTTTTTTTTTTTTTTTTTTTTTTTTTTAATCTATGGTGAACAATCCTTCTTCTTTATCAGGAACAACCTTTACTTTTTTCTTTGGAGGTTCAGATGAAACGAAATACTCGTTGGTTAAATTGTCATTTTCTTTTGGTGTAGGTAAATCTTGGTTCTCGGCTTCTTTTGGTGTAGGTAAATCTTGGTTCTCGGCTTCATTTTCGATAGGAGTTAATGTTCCTAAATCTAAAGCTTTAACGCAAGATAGTTTGGCCTCGTCAAATGCTATTATATCCTTAATATCTCCACCGATACGATAGCATTTTTCTTCTTGATTATTCATATAACTATATCGCACATTAATATTTAGATGAACAAGGCCAATAAAGGTTTGTTGGTATAAATCTTCAATATGAGATAAGAAACGATTCAAAATTTTCTCACCGTCAAATATTTTTGTATCCTGTATACAAGGTTGATTTGTTTTACTTAGCTTAAATCCATGTTCTTCAAACTTTGCATAGTTCTTGTTACACTTTGAACAGCCTAACAAGCTGCAGTTTGCGAAAGTAAATTTAAATTCGTTGGAAATTTTTATATCTGGTCCCAAGTCCTTTGTCATTAATTTTGCAATTTTAATCAAAGGTTCAGAACTACCAATAAGGATACTATGACGACTTTTATTGTTATCGTAAGATTTAGCAAATCTACAATATCCCACTAAATATACTTCTAAGGAATCATCGGATGTTTCATAATCATAAAAATTTGATGAGGATCCTCGAAGAGATTTTGAACGAAATTCAAAATCTTGATAAGGTATGCTGTTTTCTAAACATTGTTCCCAATCTTCTGATACGAGGTTGATGGCATTTTTAGGAATCCATTTAACAAATTTCTTTGCCAAACAGTCATTTTCCAACGTCCAGGAAACGAGAGTTGTGTAACCATCCATTCTTTATTATTTCAAAAAAGTAAAGGGATAATAGAAATGAAAAACACAGAATTTATAAAAAAAAAAAAAAAAAAAAAAAAAAAAAAAAAAAATTTTTTTTTTTTTTTTTTTTTTTTTTTTTTTTTTTTTTATATATATATTGTTATTATTCAAGTATTTAACGAATGGATTACTCCACTTTAATTGAATTTATTACACAAAATAAAATTCTTTTGAATGCTGTTGAGGACATGCAAAATCGAACTAAATCATTAAATTTAATTTCTGCAGAATGGAAACATATTTTAGAAGAAAGTGAAGTTTACAAATTACATACGAGCGGTAAAGCTAAATATCTTAAAGGACATGCATGCGCAGATGATAAGGCTTATGTTAAAACTTTAAAATCAAATCGAGACACTTTTACAATTATCGTTGCGGGTGAATGGGCACTAAACAAATGTAAAGACGGTACTCTCTCCATCATTGCCCGAGGATGTGAACCTCTCCAAGCAATTAATTGGTTTCTCTATGCGGGAAAACGAAGAAAAAAAATTAAATGATGGAGGTCGTTTTTTCGTTCTCGAATGTAAGGCTGATATGTGCTCTGCGTGTCGTGAAAATCACAGTAAATACAACGTACCAATTCTAGGAAAAAATTGGTGTGTCAGAAGTTTAAGAATCTTTGATGGAGAAAGGATATATCATGAATTTACCAAAAACATACAGGAAAAAATGCTTAAGCTTAGTAGTTTTATAGGTATATTTCAAATGGTCATTAAAAATCGAATGACCTATGGAGACGACTGTTATAAAATAGGTGGAAACATTAACGAAATGATCATTTTTCAATTGACAACCCTTTTACCAACCTCTTCATTGCACTTTGCAGAAACTACTGTCCCTTTTATAGAATATCCAGAGGACGATCCAACAAAGTGTGAATAGAAGTAAGGTAACAATGGAATCGACGGCAGCTTGCGTTGCGGTTAGGTTTACAGATCCTATTGAAATTGCTATTGTATATGACTCAGAATATATTACATTTA
This sequence comes from Salticus scenicus, assembly GCA_963930645.1. Classification (NCBI taxonomy): domain Eukaryota; kingdom Metazoa; phylum Arthropoda; class Arachnida; order Araneae; family Salticidae; genus Salticus; species Salticus scenicus. The sequence goes on from OZ005657.1 coordinate 120,578,875, forward strand.
ATAACCCCGAAGACTTTTACCTGTATCCCCATAAAGATTTAATTGCTGCTAATCGAGATTCTTATGAATTTTTATTAGTAAAAAAGTACAAACCCATTAAAATATTTGATAAAAGTGTTTTAAAGTTCCCTTGTCGAGAATGCGGAAAGAAAAATTGTTTAATAACTATAGCTTTTTTAGGGTGGCGTAATTTTGTAAAAAGAAAAGGTGTAACACTAAAGCATGGAAATGTTAAACCCATAAAATTAAATTCTCCACGTTCAAAAGTAGTATGTATATGCTTAGAATTTGACGAATATTGTAATCCCACTGACGGATGCGCAGTAGCAGATAACGGTTATTTAGATGGAAACATAGAAAATTGGTTGCCAGATTTATTGAAATCAAATATTGTTTTATTAGCTAAAGGTTCAGATACTTACCGTTGGTTGCGAGAACAGTCAGGGTATCCTATATTAGAAGAACATGATTATGAATTGAAATACCCTTGTAAAGAATGTAATAAGAAAACCTGTTGCATGGTTAAAACCTATTACACTTGGAGGAAACAAGCTACTCAAATAAACAGTATAATACACCAGTAAAAAAAAAAAAAAAAAAAAAAAAAAAAAAAAAAAAAAATTTTTTTTTTTTTTTTTTTTTTTTTTTTTTTTTTTTTTTTTTTAAATATAAGTATTGTGGTTATTCTAGTATTTACAGGAAAAAATGGATAACGTTGTTAGTCAATGCTCACTCTTTGATTTAAATTATTATGTTTTAAAGACCCTTTTTAAATATTATATCCCGTTTCATGATAAGAAAACCTTGTTAAGTCTACCTGAATTTAAAGCTTTGTTATTGGATTCAACATTTTGGTTTGTACCTCAGGATCACTTTACCGGATTTTTACGAATGATCAGTGTCGTAAAAGATGGTTACTTCCTAACGAATCACAACAATTTGTGTCATATCACACTAGATGAAAAAACAGCCACTTTGTGTAAACGTCATTTTCAATTTTTACAATCTGAAAAGGTGATTCACCGATCTTTAAAGGATCAGGTCCGTATACCTCTTAAAAAGAATAAGACAACAATACAAAGGAGGAAATATGCATTAGAAGAGGCTTGTCGCATTTGGAAATTTGAACAAAATACATACACTCCCATCAATGAGGATGAGATAAAAAATTTCCAAATGTATCGTTTACCTTTTAACAGAATTCTTATCTTAAACTCTCATTCTGATACTCTTCGCTATCCTGGTTCAAACTACTGGTATTACGGTCCTAAATCGATGGTTGAAATTTATAAATTTGATGTTGGCACGAGAATTAACCTTCTTAAAAACAATTCAATACTTTCACGGACAACTGCGTTGGATATTAACGAATGTTTTTACAATGAGAAAGACCAAAATTATAAACCCATGACAGGTTATTGGACCGAAACTGAACGTGAAATTTATCGTATAGATTCGAATGATGTATTTTATTCCATGGAGAAATTAATTAAGCAATTTTACAAGAATTGAAAAAAAAAAAAAAAAAAAAAATTTTTTTTTTTTTTTTTTTTTTTTTTTTTTTTTTTTTTAATGCATATATAGTTCAAACCGCCTGAAAGGCTATTGAGAATGGAGAGTGATGACTGTTGTGTGTGTATGCACCCTCTGTTTCCCATTGGAACCTATCATCCCCTGGACCTAAAAAGTTGTTACAGGATAGAAAGTTGTGGTCATGTCTTTCACAGAGAGTGCATCCGTCGCACCAAGCAGTTTTCGGCGGGCGCCGTTCGATGTCCGCTGTGTCGTACTCCCCTGTCCGAGGGGTCCATTCAAGATTTGGAACGATTCATGGTACCGTTCATCATCAACCAACCCATGTTCGATTCACTGAATCCAAACGAGGACCGTGTTGTTTTTATGTTTGTTGAAAATAGGAGCACGGGTCAAATTTTAGCGAAGACCCCTTTCATGCTACTCAGCGAATTGGCACCCATAGAAGACTCACCCTGGAAATGTCTCACATTGCAATTCTTAGCGTTTTCCCGTGAAACTTTGGGACTCTATGTTGGTTATTCAACAAAGTTTGAAAAGACTAAAACATCCGTGATTTACTTTTACCAAATCATGAAAATCTATGAGACTAGTGAAATCATAAAGCATTTAGATCGATTCTATCCAGATTGTATTACCTGTTTTGAACAGGGCTATTTTAAATTGTGTTAAAAATAAAAAAATTATTGTATATTGGGTGTTGTTTCTTTTGGATCGGGTTTGGACATGGATACCAGTAAGGTGATGACATACTCGCTCATGGCTTTCATTTGCTGTGTAAAACGACTATGTAAAGGATTGGGTATTTTTACACTTTCCTGATTTTCCAACATTTCTTGTATGCAGTACAGTAAACATTGTAATTCGACGACACAGCCCTCTTCTTCCGTTTTCGAACACGACTGATATTTTTCGTAGGCTATATTTAACTGTTTATCCGACAACACTTTGGTCAAAGTGGGTGAGACGATTTTCTCATGGACGTAACGAAATACGAGATTATACACCATGTCGAATACGGCATGAAAAGCATTAATTTGTTTGACTCGCATGCGAGACTGAATCACACTTTTAGCCGCCGTAAACATATACTCAAATCCATGGGCTCCATTTTTATTTTGAATAATCTCCACCAACTGTTCTCCCATGGGTATCTGGTGCATCAGTTTTTCCATATAGACTGTGAAATATTGTTTCTGAGTCTCGAAAAGTTGTTTTTCCACTTCGTCTCCTTTCAATAGATTGGCCTGTAAGTCTTGCAAAATTTCTTCCTCATTCTCGTCTTCCAGCTTACGCTTCATCTTGTTCCTTAAAAGTTCACATCGAATCGACCTCTGTAAATAAAATGGGGATCATAGTCTTTGGGGGTCACCGGATAATAGGGTGCTTGGACTTTAATGCTTCGGTAGTAATGGATTTTAAAGGGAAAATCCAAATCTAAAGTCCATCGATTGTGTTCCAATTCATAGTGTAAAACAAATGCATTGTGGGCGTCTACGTCTTCAATCTTTCTCAAGGTCACATGTTGTGGGTTCACTATATACTTGCCCTGATACATTCCGGATGTATCGCGACATACGGGACTCTTGTACAGCACGTTGTAAATGTCTTCCGGTCGGTAAGGTGTATTCCGCCAAAACGACGGGATATCGGAACAGTCCGAGGGTTTAAAGTGGTTTCTATATTTGGAGTCGTAGAGCCAAGTGTTCCAGATATACCTTCGTCTCACCCGTAGAGGGTGAGCGCTCTGGAAGAGATACTGAGCATAATCGAATGTCCACGGTTCCTGTCGGATCATCACTTTCCCATTCCCTCCTTGAAAGAAGGGAAGGAGGAGGTCTTTCGAAGGGGTGTCAAACAGGATGAAGGAAAGGGGGGGTCGTTCACCCAAGTAGAAATAGGTGACCCACTTCACCTCCATCGGGAATCGGGCTTCTTGGGTGAAGATGCTCACGCAGGCGTCGAAGCCTTCCGTGCTCAAATACTGGGGGTGGAGGGTGACGCCGAACAGTCCGAATCGGGGATCACAGACGCAACCCCAGTGGGGTTCGTACTTGGCCCGTTTTAAAGGTTGCCCCGTCAACGCGTCAAAGCTACAAGGCCGCTTCACACATTTGACCGAGGCGAGGCGTTTCACGTAATCCGGATGAAATCCGTCCTCGGGTTGAAGGTGCGACACCTCGATCTCATCGTCCGCGCAAGGCGAGAGGTTCATCGTTTCGAGAATGGGTAATTTTTGACACGTGAAACCGACGGCTCGGTATCCCGGATCACATTCGCACACGTTTCGACTCGGAAGGTAGCGGCCGTGCACCCCACAACCCACATTGGTGTCGCAGTCTCCCCCAAATACCTTTTGAGAGATGAGATGGGGATTTCGACACACGCAAATGGCGAAGGTGGCCCCCCGGTACTGGTAGGAGATCCACTGTCCCGTGTCCGGGTTGCACTGGTTACCCCTCAAGAGTTTCGGGATGCAGGTGTGGGAGAGACAGACGTGGGAAGGGGAGGGGCAGTCTGCATCGGTTTGACACTGACTCTTTTCCTCCAGGTCTGGAGGGTGTTTCGTTAAAAGAGGCCAAGGCGTAATTTCAGTCGCCTCGACTTGGCGAGTGGTGTATAAAAAAATTAAACCGATATACAATGTTAAGAGTAACAGAAAGAGAACGAACATGCTTTAGTAAATATAGACAATTTGGAAAACACCTCGAACATAAAGTAAACCGACGGCAGCATCGAGAGCATTCCGATTCTGCAAGTCCTGAAAAAATTTGAGTTTCGTTTGAGCATTTTTTAAATGAGACAACAAATGTTGGACACTATAGATTTTATTCATCTTTATTTACATAATGGATGGGACGTATTTCAGGTAAATCTTTTTCTACGAAATGATACTCTTCTTTGAGGTACTTGCTAGGAGTCAGCAGAGCCCTTTGACAAAAGCACGTATGGGGACCTTCGTCGGGACGAACGCATCGGACACAATCTGTCAAATGCCACTCTTTCGAAGCAGGATGGTAAATAACGTCAATCTCCTTCTCCTTCCCCTGTTGTCGAATATAGATCTGGAATTGAAGGACATTGAGCATCTTTCGGTAGGCCTCATACCACTTGAACACATTGTCTCGGTCTTGAACACAACGACGGTAAAAATTGCGTTGGTTTTCCATGGGGTAAGCCTCTAATTCAAATCCATTTCGAATAGGGCCCTCTTCTTCGTCATCCGGATACAATGGGTTACAAGTTTTTGAAAGCATTTCGTTCATTAGAAACTTTTCCGGAGCATCCAGGATTTCACAACAGGAACAGGTTACAGGAACCTCAAAACTACCGTCGTTTTGAGAATGTAAACAGTTGTTTAAATGAAAGACACCCTTTTTATTTAAAAGAAATCGGAGTCGGCTATTGAAACGACGAGACAACGTTTCAAAATATAAAACTTTGACTCGGAACTGAATAATAGTGAGAGATCTGTTCAAAGTCTCCATCATGGTGAAATGATCCAAGAGGCTGTCGTACCAGCCCTCTTAAAGCCGTGGAAAAAAAAAAAAAAAAAAAAAAAAAAAAAAAAAAAATTTAACACTGTGTTAAAAAAAAAAAAAAAAAAAAAAAAAAAAAAAAAAAAAAAAAAATTTTTTTTTTTTTTTTTTTTTAGAATCGTACAGCAGAGGTCAGATTTTTCCATGTCAAGTCAAACATTTCTACATCATTTTCAGTATCCAAATTCATGTATTGGTGAGTCTCATCTTTTTCTCCTGTATTGAGGTTTTCACTTTTTTGCATCACGTGGCCTTTATCATTTATGAATCGGCCAACAACCATTTCTCGGCGACTGCCATCCATAATCATCTTACTAGTTTCCATGACATAATTTGCGCCCAACCCAGACATAATTTGCCCAGACTGATGTATAATTGGATGAACTCTCCTCGAAAGAAATTCAAACAACGGTCTTTTGTCCAGTCGCAACAACTGCATGCTCTCCTCAATATTGTTTCTGGGAGCAAAATAAGGTGATGTAGAGGTATTCATCGTGAGAAACTTGATATAAAGAAAATCTTTATAAGATGTGATAAAAAATCTTTATAAGATGAAAAAAAAAAAAAAAAAAAAAAAAAAAAAAAAAAAAAAATTTTTTTTTTTTTTTTTTTTTTTTTTTTTTTAATAAGGTTAAAGGGAATAGTGATTTACAATAGCTAGTAATGCGATAGAGATGGGTGACTCTTTTCCACTCTTAGACTTGCCGTATGAAATTTTAATAAGAATCTTTAAAAACATTTCTTGTACTGATAAAGTGGACAAGTTGTCTAAAATACCCGAATTGGATAACTTGCTGTGGGATCCATATACGTGGCAAGCTTGTGATAAAGATTTTCTGACACTGATCCATACTTTGAAAGAAGGTTGGTATCTGGACCCTTATGGTTTTCCTTGTTACGCATGGGCAAACGTGTGTCACAAGACTCTATCCATACGTTATTTTGATTATGACGGTATTGAACGTATGCCATTGGGACAGGAAAATCCTAAAGATGAAAAATGTATATCTAGAAGAAAAAGGAAAGAAATAACATGGAAAAAAATGAATTGCCTGCTGAAAAATGTTTTTTCGAAATATTTGCCGATAAGATATTTACATAGTATTGACTTCTATAAATTCCAATTTACTTACATTGCGGTGGATTGGTTATCTGAAAGGCTCTATTGGCGTGGTAAAGCATACAAATTCAATAAATTTAAACCATGTATTTTACATGATGTAGGGTTTCCCGAACGACCCCATTATCAAGTTAAACCAAACTTCATACCCAATCTATCATTAATTGTGGAATGTATTGAGGGAGGCTGTTACAACTGCCCCAAAAAACAAATTATTAACTCTCTTTCTGAACTAACTTGGGCACCTATAAAACAGGTCAATTATTGTATGATAGACAAAGATAATGTTGAAAAGGAAGAATTATATTTCATTTAAAAAAAAAAAAAAAAAAAAAAAAAAAAAAAAAAAAAAAATTTTTTTTTTTTTTTTTTTTTTTTTTTTTTTTTTAAGTATGTGTTCCGTTCACATATTGTAAATTGCACAGAATGGATCGACAAGACATTCAAAGAATCTTGAAATCCTCTCTCATAGACTTTTTACAAGATAAAAAAATTCCGATAGTGGAACGTATTGACGAGACTCTTTTAATGCAAGCGGACGGAGCTGTGGCCTTGAAAACAGCGACTATGAAACGTTTCAACGAATTCTACCTAAAACATAAAATAGATGGCCCTGAAATCCGGTTGGCTAAAAATCTGGTTCTGAAGCCGAATTGTATTGTAGTTGTCACTACAAACTTTTGTGAGACGATTTGTGGCACTCGTTTAATTTTTCTTTACTACGATGTCGAAAGAAATGAAGCTGTGTGTAAAAATCCTGAAACGGGTGCCGAAGTCAGAATGTGTCCGTCTGTGCGCACTAAACAATTTCCTATCAGTTTGGGATTTGCCAGACCCCTTCATTATATGTATTCAGAAGGTTCGAATATGGTCGTCAGCTTGGATGGGCATCGAGATTTGTATCTCGTTACCATGGCCTTGAATCGCATGAGTCAAATGGAACGGATCTTGGCTGTAGAACTTTAAAAACCTCTTTTGTCATTTTTTGAAAGAAATAAAAATTATCATGATTTTAAAATTATGTTGTGATGTTATTTATATATTATCATTTAAAAAAAAAAAAAAAAAAAAAAAAAAAAAAAAAAAAAAATTTTTTTTTTTTTTTTTTTTTTTTTTTTTTTTTTTTTTATATATATAAATGGATGAGGGTAGTTCTCTTTCCATCATGTTTACCTTTCGTATTCAAGTTCGGAATCCAGCTTTGCTTTGGAACCGTACCCTTCTCATTTATTACATTGCGACTTATTTTCGACTGCAGGGTTCGGTCTCCTTCAAACTGTTCCCCCCTCTCGAACCTTGGTGTTTTCGAGGCTCCTTCATCACGCAACGCTTCCCTCTCTATAATTTTATCCATGGTTCCCGTCACGCTCTACGTGCCCGAAAGCGTGCCCAGAGACTTTCTCGATACGGCTGCCGAGTTGGGGCTCGTTGCGTTCGCCCCGTCTCCTTCCCCCGCCGACGCCCTCTTTGATCGCACCGACACCTGCGCCTGTTCGACCCCGGATCATCTCGCCCTTCGACACCGATCCATTCTCGCCACGCAGGACCATCATCTGGTGGTCGGGTTTCCCGTGTACGCTCTGCCTGCCGACTGCACCTACGAAGAGACGTGTGTCGTGGTCGCTTGGCTGTGTCGCCATCGACTGAGGACCTTTCAACACCAACTGGGTCCGGGATCTTACAGGAGGGAGCTCCAGACCGACTGTTGGTTCCTGAAAACCCGGCACGGTGCGTGTTGCGTGCGCTACACCCTCGTCGACGATCCGGTCTTTCTGATGGCTCCGAAGGTGTTCTCCTCCTACGACCAAGGACCCACCCTCAACAGCGTGCTCCTACAACCAAGATCAGAATGGAGCACGCGTTGAGATACGCCACTGAACTCACCAAACTGTACGTGTTCGAGGAGTACCAAAAACTCTATCCTCACTATTTCGAACATGCTTTTTGGGAAACGCGCCCGGCCACGCGAGAAGACTATTACGTGCCTCCCTCTCTCGCTGCTCACTGCCTCGTCGTGACGCGGAGTGGGTTTCACGAAACGGGCTGTCAAAGGTTTGCCTGCTATCCGTTCCAAAAAAACTGGGAAATCTGTCGAAGCAACCCCCAATGGGTCCTCATCGGACAAAAATTTCAACTGGCTTGCCAAAAGTCTTGCGAAGACCACGAAATCGATACGGATTGGGAGCAGGGTCGCTGTCTCGTCTCCAACCCCCTCAAGAAAGCGTTGGCAGGGATGCCTGAAAAACTCTTTGAACGCGCTTCCCGGCACGTGTTCCACGGAGGACTCGATGTGGAAGAGGGTCGATTGAAATTGAACCAGCGCTATTGCGAAGCCTACGGACTCGATCTGGTGGACGGCGATTGCGTCCCGTCTGGGGGCCAATCGTTTGGCGAATGGTTGTTGGGCATCACAACCATTCGATCGATCAAGACGAGTGGCCAGAAACCGTGGCAAAAACAACCTCCTCCCTTGCCGGCTTACAGTCAGTACCCGGTTCCCAAAAAGAGAAACCGACGCTCCTTGGAGGAGGGGGAGATGGATAAGAAAGTCCGAGAGGAATTGGTGTTGGACTTGGCCAAAGATTTCGGGAGAGATGTGGCGGAATGGGGAGTGGAAAGAACGCTGAGTAAAGTAGCCCCGGATCTTTTAAACAGGTCTCTCGACAACCTGGCCGTGCGAAACGTGTTGAAACACTCGGTCCGTCAAAGTCTCCAACAAAGTGGTCGCTTGGCGTTGAAATCATTGGGGAAATCGGTGAGTGTGACGACGGGAGTACTGGCCCTCTATGATATAGTGGCGGGCATTTTGGATATGTTGGATCCTTACGATTTCAACAAAGTGATTCATAAAAAAACCCTCGAGAAATTGGATGAGGAACTGGATCTCCAGTATTTCAAAGAGAGTTCGGTGCGTCCGGAACTCACCCCGGAACTGATATGGGAACATCAAATTTTATCGGCCGACACCACTCAAATATTACTGTATATGGTGGAAAAAGTAGAGGAATATTTGGCGGCTTTAGACCCGGCAGAGGAACCTCCTCCCCTACCAGAGCCGACCGTTCAGTTTGTGTGGAAAGAGGAGAAAAAGCTATGGTCGGGATACAAATATATTTTGTTCTTTGTGTGGATCAGCCTCGCCATCGTTTTTCATTCCTACATTCATGTATGGAGTAATGTATTATTTTTTATCATGTTGTATTTACATTTTTATAATTGAATAACACTTCAACCAATAAAAACAATTATTTATTAACATCTTGTACATGGAATGAAGTTAATATTTTGGCGACTTGCATTTCCACTTTAGGTCTTCTGGGTACATGTCGAAATAATCTTTCATCTGAAAGGGTGGAGGGTAACTCTTGGAACCTTTTCCTTAAAGCAGCTTTAAACCGTAGTTTAGCCGTTGTAAAATAGTTTTTTTCTTCCGGTTTATAGCGTCCTTTCATTCGATCCCAGTCTTGAAATATGATAGTGTCATTGGTATCCCAATAACCAGATCGTTTGTGTTTCCAACGAATTCTAAAGGTTCCTGATTCTTTATCCACCCACTGTAAGAGATAGCCATATCTCCCATCATCCAAAGCATGTAGAATGAAATCGAGAAGCATCTCCCACCCGAATGATGGAGTTGGAAGCTATATATAGTTGAAAAAATTTTTTTTTTTTTTTTTTTTTTTTTTTTTTTTAAATTATTACATCATTATAATTCTTTTTTGTTCCACCACGTATTAATTCCAAATATTCATCACTGGAAATGGATATTGTCTCTATCAATACAAAACGTTTACATAATGGTAATTCTTCATCTTCATCAGGAATTAAATTTACACAAAAATCACGTGCCGCAGCAACATTCTCATCTTTAGATGACTGCCAAGGTATAAATCTTGTATTGAATACATGTGCTGCAACTGACGTTACATCTTCTCCCTTATATACAAAATCTAGGAGAATAACAGAATTGTGAAAATTTTCCAAAAAAACATATGTCGGTATATCAACGGCCACCAATGTACAATTTTCACAAAAATATTGTTCAACTATTTTTTTGAATTCATTTAAACAACATTTCGAGCAATCCACTGTAAGAGTTTCAAAAGGTGGTTCTGTTGAAGTGAAACTCATACAGCTTGGAATCCTTTTATTTTTGAAAAGGAGATGAATAGTAAAATGCACCATCGTCGTTGTAGAATGAAATCGAGAAGCATCTCCCACCCAAATGATAGAGTTGGAAGCTATACATACTTGAAAAAAAAAAAAAAAAAAAAAAAAAAAAAAAAAAAAAAAAAAATTTTTTTTTTTTTTTTTTTTTTTTTTTTTTTTTTTTTAAGCCACACCCACTCTCAAAAAAAAAAAAAAAAAAAAAAAAAAAAAAAAATAAATTTTTTTTTTTTTTTTTTTTTTTTTTTTTTTTTAGGGTAGAGGTTCAATGGGTGGTCCATGCCATCCCTGTTCCAACAGAGTGGCCAATTGGGCCGCTGTGTTTCCTTTGAAACGATCCTTTCTCTTCCGCAGCACACTCCCGTCCTTGGTTGAAATTTCATAGACGGCCCCTTCTTCCAATCCGTTCAGATCGGTCTTGATTCGCCCGTTGGGTAACTGAAAATATCCTTTCGAATAGACCAAATCGATCGAATTTTCAAATTTGTATTTCAACACGACATCTTGTTGGACGTCGTGTATGATGATGCCGTCCGTTTTCAAGGAGGTAGGCACCAGATTTTTCGAACGCTCATAGGTCTGAACCGCATAGCCCTCCACCAACTGTAATTGGGGTAAAAATTGGGTCAAGATTGTTTTCCTCGACCATTTCGCGGTGTCGTGGCCTCGAACATGATACACGTCTAACAAATACACTCGGCCGTCTTCCATCCGTTCGGCGGCAAACACGAGGCCATCTCCCAGACTCACGCCTCTCCTCACCACGCGTTCGTAATCTTCCCATTTCTCTTTGATTTTGTCTCGGTAACTGTACACAAGGCCAAAGGTTCCGTCCAACTTGTGAGCGTACAAGTACTGCCTGCCTTCCGGAATGCTTGGGACACTGGTGACCGGTTTACGGAATAACGCTTCATTGAGCTGGTAGGACGGAGCCTCATACTCTCTCAGCTGTTGGTAGATGTTTCGGTAACGGTCCAGTCGTCCGGTCGTCGTCGGTTCCCATTCAAACACCAACCGGTACTCGTGCACCGAGTGTCGAAACGTGTAGAGTTTCGCCTGAGCGTCCAATTGAATCACGTGTCGGTTTTCCACGGTCAACGGGTCTTGAAAATTGCCGACGGCGTGGAGAAAGAGGAGACTGGTGAGCCGACTCCAGGCTCGATACGGTGTTTCCACGGAATGCACCCACTTGAACCAGAATCCGTCGTGATAGACGGCGTAGACCCTTTTGATGTGTTTGGTTTCCAAGTGTCCGTTCCGATATCGAAAGTGGGGTTGGAAGTAGAGGACGACCTCGCTTTCGATGGGACGATCGAGCGATTGCATCCAGGGGAGAAAGGGGGAGGCACTTTTCACCACCAATCTAAACTCGTATTCTTGCATGATAGATTCGCTCCAAGTGATGATGCAGCCAGATGATCCAAGAAAATCGAAATCGAATGATCAAAGCCAGAAAAGTCACAAAGAGCAAGAGTAGGATTAACAGTTTAAAAATACTTTTGCCGACCACCACATGGAAAACGGGTAGAAAGAGGATGGGTAAAGTCATACATAAAAGGGTCGTGTAGCCGATGCCTTTTTCCAGAGACCCAAAAGAACCCAAGTTCTGATCGTCCGTATCTAAAATTTTTTCGATGGCTTCCATAAACTTTATATTTAAAAAAAAAAAAAAAAAAAAAAAAAAAAAGAATCGATGACTCATCACAAGTGGATTCACTCGGTCGTGGACCCCAATTTTTTTGCTGCCGAGGCCAAAGTCTGTGAGTTAATAGTCTATGAAGATGAAAACAAACATTTTTATTTTTTCGGAAATGGTGTTTTCTTTTGTTTGGGAGATGAGTTACCCCATGTCGCTTTGCAGCGGTTGGTACCGAAAGAGGAACAACATACCGTTCCGTTGGGTACGGGCATCTTTTTAAATGAGTCGACCGTGTCGCGGTTAGCTCACGGACATTTTGCTCGGTGGTTTGAAAAGTATTTGACCGATTGTAAAAGCAATCATCCACCCTTCGGTTGTCCGAATTAATCGAATCCTTTACAGTAAATAGGGATCATCCAAGATTCATCCCCTTGAATCCGACGTTCCGTACGCTCTAAATGCGGTTTTAAATTTTCTCGATCCTCAGGATTCATGTGTATTTTGAAAGGTCGTTTACCCACCAGTTCTCGGCCGGTCAAAATTTTCAAGTACGCTTCGTGAGCATGTTGCGCCTGCGTAACATCTAACAGGACCTGTTTCGGTAGGTCATACATCTTCTCGTGAAAAACAGGAGGGTTAAACACTTCATAGTTGCAAAGATGGGGATTCGGGAGCAGTGGCTGTTTATCGCTCGCTAAATGTAAATAATAGATGGGAGTGTCTCTACCATAGTTGAGACTCAAATGGCTGGTCAGAATCACCAAATGTCGGGTTGAATCGGGTTTATAGACAGTGTATCCAAAATACGGTTCTATGTAAATTAAAAAATCGGAATCTTCCATTTTCGCAGTTGGATAAGGAAAAGGCCATCGGCATTGGAAAGTGATCGTTTCTTCAGCACCGAAACATAAATCTAAGTAATAGTTTAGGAGGTAGGGCTGTCGACCGAGATTTCCAAACACAATAACAATTGCGTGGTTTCTCCACGATTGAATTATATTTTTGACTTGCTCCAGCTCTGTATCAGGTTTGCGTTGTAAAACTAACTGTTCCATTCTGATTCGCTCAGCTGCCTCTCGATCAATTTCTTGAATTACTTTCTCTGGTTTGAAATAAAAATAAGTGGTCGAAGAGAAATGAACTGTTTTCTTGACGGAATCCATTGTCTGAGTAAAATAAAAATAAATTACCGGAAGCATTAAAAAAAAAAAAAAAAAAAAAAAAAAAAAAAAAAAAAAAAAATTTTTTTTTTTTTTTTTTTTTTTTTTAAACCTACTTTAAAAAAAAAAAAAAAAAAAAAAAAAAAAAAAAAAAAAAAAAAATTTTTTTTTTTTTTTTTTTTTTTTTTTTTTTATCACAGCTCCCAACACACTCTTTTGGGAGGCCTTGAAAGCTTCGGCGAGTCGGTTCTTTTGCCTGAATAATTTTTTGAAATTGGAAATAAAAAATTTTTTGAATGCTTTGTCCTGATTGGTCAATCTTGAAAGCTTCGGCGAGTGTCCGAACAAAATTTTTTTTTTGGGGAAAAAAAAATTTTTTGAATGCTTTGTCCTGATTGGTCAATCTTGAAAGCTTCGGCGAGTGTCCGAACAAAATTTTTTTTGGGGGGGGGGGGAAATTTTTTTGAATGCTTTGTCCTGATTGGTCAATCTTGAAAGCTTCGGCGAGTCGGTGAAAGATTTTTTCTTTTGCTCTCTCTCTCTCTCTCTCTCTCTCTCTCTCTATCTATCTATCTATCTATCTATCTATCTATATATATATATATATATATATATATATATATATATATAAAATATATATATATATATATATATATATATATATATATATATATATATATATATATATATATTATATATATATATATATATATATATATATATATATATATATATATATATATATATATATATATATATATTATATATATATATATATATATATTATATATATATATATATATATATATATAGAGAGAGAGAGAGAGAGAGAGAGAGAGAGATAGATAGATAGATAGATAGATAGATAGATAGATAGATAGATAGAGAGAGAGAGAGCAAAAGAAAAAATCTTTCACCGACTCGCCGAAGCTTTCAAGATTGACCAATCAGGACAAAGCATTCAAAAAAAAATTTTCCCCCCAAAAAAAAATTTTGTTCGGACACTCGCCGAAGCTTTCAAGATTGACCAATCAGGACAAAGCATTCAAAAAAAAATTTTCCCCCCAAAAAAAAATTTTGTTCGGACACTCGCCGAAGCTTTCAAGATTGACCAATCAGGACAAAGCATTCAAAAAAAATTTCCCCCCCAAAAAAAAATTTTTGTTCGGACACTCGCCGAAGCTTTCAAGATTGACCAATCAGGACAAAGCATTCAAAAAAAATTTCCCCCCCCCAAAAAAAAATTTTGTTCGGACACTCGCCGAAGCTTTCAAGATTGACCAATCAGGACAAAGCATTCAAAAAAATTTTTTTTTCCAATTTCAAAAATTTATTTGGGCATGTGCTTTCAAGATTGACCAATCAGGACAAAGCATTCAAAAAAATTTTTTTTTCCAATTTCAAAAATTTATTTGGGCATGTGCTTTCAAGATTGACCAATCAGGACAAAGCATTCAAAAATTTTTTTTTTCCAATTTCAAAAATTTATTTGGGCATCTGCTTTCAAGATTGACCAATCAGGACAAAGCATTCAAAAAAATTTTTTTTTCCAATTTCAAAAATTTATTTGGGCATCTGCTTTCAAGATTGACCAATCAGGACAAAGCATTCAAAAAATTTTTTTTCCAACCGAAGCTTTCAAGCCCTGACAAAAGAGTGTGTTAAAAAAAAAAAAAAAAAAAAAAAAAAAAATTTTTTTTTTTTTTTTTTTTTTTTTTTTTTTTTTTAATTAAAACTTAACTCAAGTATACTTCTTGAGCATGTTTATTATTTGTATAGATGGCCTTATTGGGGCTGGGAAATCCACATTGATGGAAAAGTTGGCAAAAGATTACCATTGTTTTCCCGAACCTCTTTCAGAATGGTATTTACTACCTATGTTATACGGAAATGAAAAACTGTACGCGTTACCTTTTCAACTACAAGTATTAATTTCTCAATTTAAACAACGACAACATTTTCCAAATGATTTAGTCCTCGTTGAACGATGTCCTTGGACATCTCGAAATATATTTGTGCCTCTGCTTTTAACAAAAGATGAATTGCAGTTGTACGACCCTATCCATGAAAAATTAGCCTACGATGTGGATTATTTCATTTATTTGGAAATTGATCCTATTCTCGCTTTCCAAAGAATCCATAAACGATCCCCCACTGATTCCAAGATATCCTTAGCCTATTTACAGTTATTGCATGAACGATATGCTGCCGTGAGGAGTCGATCGAACGTTCATATAGTGGATGCCAATCAACCTTTGGAATGTGTGGTGCAAGAGTTGATTAAAACAATTGCTTTAGTTTGTCCAAATAAGTAGAGAACATTGTTTCGGCCCACTCACCCACATTTTTCAAATGTTCTTCATTATGAGAAATGACATACATCATGTAAGCTGTTAAACCCATGGTTAAGAGTATCAATAAAACAAATATTAAACGACCCGTCGATATACCAATGGTTAATAAGACAACGTTGGCATACAAAGACGTATAAAATAATACTCCGTGGGCTAAAGAACGCTCCATTCCTTTCTTCTATGAACCATACAAGAGGTGGTGATCTACAAACGATTCCACATAGGGAATAGCTTTGTATTGGGGAAAGGTTAAACCTCTCTTCGTTGCGCCCGCTGTCCTCATCAGAAAGCTCATCTCTTCAGAATAAGTTTTTATGTGAAGTTGATGGGCGTTATCGTATTCGAAGGCGATGTTGGGTGGATAGGTCACCCTGTAACGCAAATCTAACCAAACCGGTCGATAGATCAGCAGCGTTAACCTTTCATTCTTATTAATTTCCACGCCTTCTTCGGGTAATTCTTCATCTTTGTCCTTCTTCGTTCTCCGAATATATTGTTTCGTACCGTCCCATACATAGGGTCGAATGCGCTGCACTTCATTGGTGGTAAACGGAGTCCAGTCTACACTGTCATGATAGACGGTAATTTCGTCAGGTGCTTTGCAAGCATAGCCGTGAGACGGGACCGGAATAATTCCCAAGTTGTGGGACGAGGGACAAAAAATAAATGGGTGTTTGAGGTCACAGGTGGCAAACACCGTTTGATCCCAAATAAAATTACCCGTCTGAAGAGATTGACCGGGCGTGCACACCTCTTCCCTCTCCACTCCCTCGTCAAACAACTTTTGGTTCCAAAAACTGTATTCGAAGGTGACCGGTTCTTTTTTCAGTTTATATTCATCTCTGTAGAATTTACATTTGGCTTGTTGCGGTAATAACAGAGACAAATCAGGAATGAGGTATAGAAATGCCATGGAGACACAGTCGGGATGCGAACACATATTATACGATTTGATATAAATCGACTCGGGATCTTCGCAGATCATCTCGGGTCGACTCGTATCATAGTCCCAAGGAATGATCCAAGACTCCCTGTTCAACGAATCAAATTCAAACAGGGGTATTTGGTGGAAAGAGAAAGCCTTGTCGGGTCGGGGGGCACACTTCAACCCGTTAAAGTATTCCGTGGGGAGGCAAGAGGCGACACTCTGAAGGGCGCAGTCGTAATAGCGACTCGGATCTTCGAAGAGGGGCCATTTTTCCGAACCCGAGCACGCCGGTTCGGGTTTGAATCGTTTCCCTATCCGCAAGTGGGGGTCCAACAGGCGTCGTTTTCGCTTCCCCCCCTCGCACACGTAACCCGCCGCTCGGTCGTACCGTTCGGAGAGGTTCCAGTTTTGAACCGACTTGGTAAACTCGTGAAGAGGGACCATGACGTCCGGATCGTCCGAGAAGACATTGTCGCAAAACGTTGGAATGGAGCATTGTTGCCCGTCGAACACCATGGGTAAGTGGGTCAGATTATCCCCCCGCGTCAACATGTAGTCCCAGGATTGGGGGCAGACCGTTTTTTGATCAATTTTGCCTCCGCGACACGTCATGAAACCGGGTATAAAGTGAAAGGGTTCGAGGTCCTGCCGAGGGAGGGGCAATAGAGTGCCGTCCGGTTGCCCCACGCAACTATTGGGTTCGCAGTAATCCTTGTCAAAAAATTGAGTGCCCGGCGCACACGTCCTGTAAGTGGGTTTCCCGGCCACGCACTCCACGCGCGTTTCACTATTGAGGAGGAACGGTGTATCGGCATAAAATTTGCAATAATGATTTAAATCTTTTGTATTCATACAACGATCGTGATAAAAAAAGTTTTGAAAGGGACAATTTTTGACAATCTCTTTTTGATTTTTACACACGATGTATTTGGTAATGACCGCGTGGCGTAGTTTCGTGTTATTGGGTTTTCCTGTACAGGCATTGATAGGTCGACACCTTCCTTGGAAAAAAACGTGTCCTGACGGACACATTTTTAAGTCTCGTATCTCATTGTTGTTGCAGGTGAAGTAAAAGAGGTCCCCCGTTTGAACCATATATGGACTCGTTTCCTGAAATTTCAACACATCCTTCATTTCTGGTTTTTCTTTTAAGTAGTTGTAAAGGGTTTCACCTTTAGTGACCACCGACCTCCCAAATTGGATGCCGTAACAGGCGTCTTTTTTCTGAATTTTCCCCGAGTCATAAACGTAAGAGTCTTGGGGAATCGCGTGTTCCCAAGCCACTTTCGAATTCACTAAAAATTGAAAATGGTGGGGTCCTTGGGAATTGAAAGTGAAAGCGTAGGGTTTAACTGGAGAAGGGGTTCCACTCGCCGGTTTGGGTACGGGTCTGGACGTGTAAAAATACCAAAAGTAGAGCAGGAGTAATCCGGATAGAAAGACTGAGGTCATTCTTTGGTTTATTCAAGATGAGGGAAGTGTTTACACAAGAGCAATGTCAACAGTGGTTCCAACAAACACGGGAACAAAATTGTTGTAAAAATCCAGATTATATCGTGTATTTGAAACAAGATAGAGCCATTGATGAAATGCCCAACTGTTTTAAACAGTGCAAAAATTGTTTAAAAATAGTACGAAAAGTAAATCGTTAAATTGAAAAAAAAAAAAAAAAAAAAAAAAAAAAAAAAAAAATTTTTTTTTTTTTTTTTTTTTTTTTTTTTTTTTTTTTTTTTAAATAAATTGATACATTATTTTTCCTCACAATGATGTACTTTTCCACCCACTGGGAGTGTGTTCAGAGACAGAGAAGTATTAATTTGATCCGCGTGATATTTCTCAATGAGCAAGGGGAGCGTCATATTATAGAAAAATATTACGAGCAATGGATTGGAGTCTGTACGAGTGACATTGATAAGGTGGTTCAAAATATAAAAATTTTTTTTCCAGGTCACAATGTCGTCTATCGCAAACTTTCCGAGGAGACCCAAAAAGTACTACCCTATTTCGACGAAAGGTTGGCCAAGGGAAAATTAGAGTATAGTCGAAAACCTTTTTATAAAGTCTATACGACTGCTTCCCACGAAAACATTGGTAGGTTTTTCCAAAAATATAAAATTAGCTATTACGAACCGGAAGAGTGGCTGACGCGCCTCTACATTGACCTCTGTAATCGACACAATACCTTCTTTTTTTATTACATGTGGTACGAGCTCAACAATGATTCTCACAGTTTACTGGATTGCTTGCACATGGTGCCCGAGCGCACCGACCCACCCGATTGGACCATTGGAGCCTTTGATTTGGAAACGGTGCCTCTTGTCGAGGATGCCTTGCCCCGAGGGTATCTTCCTACGGACCGAACGGTGATGGTGAGTCTTTACAAATGGAATCGACGCTACGGGACTCAAAAATGGATCTTATATGTTTTGCCCGAAGGCATTCAACAACCTTTGAAAGACTATGAATATGGCTATAAAACAGAAGGGGAAATGTTATTGAAATTTCACGAGCTCTTGAAAGACGTTCATATTTTGACCGGTTACAACATCAACTTTTACGATCTTCCCTTTCTGTTAGCGCGACTCACCTTCTTAGGATTCGGTTCCTTAGCTTTGACTTACTCCTCCAACTATGTGGGATCGGATATCGTGGTGTATTATGATCGCAAAATTACTCTAGACCTCTATCCCTATTTCCAAATTTTTTCGGACTATAATTTGCCGAGCTATACACTGGACGACGTGGCGCGTCACAAGTTGGAAGACATGACCAAAGTCCCCGTGAAATCCATTGGTATCCGGAGTTGGTATACCTATGGACCTATACCGCGGTGGTTGTTTGAAACGAATCTCGCCGAACCCGCTTTTCAAATGTTGCAACCTGCCAAAATTGATGACGTATCGCAATTTGGAAGTTTTATCACTTATTTAGACTATTGTTTGAGAGATTCGGAATTGGTCTACCGTCTGCTGATCAAAGAGGAGGTCTTATCCTTCTTAGCGTCCCGGGCCAATTTCACCACTTTAAATATGGTACAGGCTTTGCATGTGGGTAATTCGAAATATTTGGCCGAACTTTTAAAATCGTACGGTACGAAATTGGGGTTCTTTTTGAACGATCATTTTTTCAAAGTCGATTTGATGAAATATCACCATCTCCTCAATAAACAGGGAAAGTATCAGGGGGCCTTAAACTATTGTCGACCGGAACAAGTGTACAATGATGTGGTGGTCATGGATTTTAGTAGTATGTATCCGAGCTGTTTGGTGAGTAGCAATTTGTGTTATGGCACCTGCACCATCATGAGACGAGAAGATTGGGAGGTTCTGCCTCAACGCAACGCTTTGCTGGCCATTCCCCATCGAGAGCATTCTCACCTGGATTTCAACAGGTCTCGCACAAGGCCTTTGGACCAATTCGCCTATCCGGATCCCCAATCCAATGATCCGTACGTGATTGTGATCAACCCCCATACCAAAGCCTTTCTGCCGACCCTCGTCACCCACTTTATCCAGTTGCGGAAACATCACCAGCAGGCGTACCAAAAAACCAAAGATATCTATCATTACAATGTACAGCTCGCCATCAAAATTTTAATCAATTCTCTGTACGGCATCATGGGCAACAAGGATTCGTGCCTCGCCTATCTCCCGTTAGCCATCACCATTGTGACGTTAGCGAGATACCAGTTGCTAGGTTCCTATCACTATTTAAAAAGCAAAGGGTACCAGATTTGCTATGCGGACACCGACAGCCTGATGGTTCACAAATGGCCGGTGGATCACTGTGACGAGGTGAACGCCTTTCTCCACCTGCCTCATGTCGAACTGAAATTTGAACAACGGATGAAACGACTCGTGGTCCTGTCCAAAAAACGATATGCGTACGAGGCGGGTGACCACTATGTGATGGTCGGCTTCGCGAAAAAAATAAACGGATTGGTTCAATGGATGTTGAAAGAGGTACTCGATTGCGTGTGGAAAGCTCTCTTTTACCGATCCGACAGTGACGGATGGGTCGAATGGGTCAGGATACTCTTGGAAGCGAATTATCGATGCCGAGATCCCAAAAAATATGCCATTTACCGGAAGCTGAGAAATATCGAGGACTACAAATCGTCCAACTGTCCTTCGGTGAAATATTTGAAAAAATATCCAGACAGAGGGGGGGAATATGTCCAATATACCTACGGAAGGGCCGATGTCGCCGCGTCGGAGGCTTCCAACTGGGTGATGGACGTCGAGGATTGCCAAGGGGTGAATTTCGAACAACTCTTTGTGAGTCAAAAGAAAACATTATGTACGTTGATGAATATGGCTTATTGGCACTTGCCCAACCCGACCCATGCCACCGACATGATTTTAAATACATTTCTTTGGAGGCGATTTATGCATGGCGAATTATTACATTGGCACACAACAGGACGACGCATCGTGATGCTGGTCATACCGGGTCTTAAATATACATTTACCATGAATGACCACTTGACAAAGGAAAGGGGTCGAAAAAGAGTTATGGTGGAGGAATCGGAAGAAGAAGAAGAGGAGGAGGAGGACTCAGAAGATGAATCAATAATTAGACTTACTTCAGACATGAAAAATAAATGCCACATTCGAGATTGGTAAGACAAAAAATTTTGTAATGTTTGCTAGATGATGTAAGAAAAAGTTTTAATGAGCCCTCTGGAACTGACTGGTCGGAAAAAAAAAAAAAAAAAAAAAAAAAAAAAAAAAAAATTTTTTTTTTTTTTTTTTTTTTTTTTAAGCAGATAAAAAAAAAAAAAAAAAAAAAAAAAAAAAAAAAATTTTTTTTTTTTTTTTTTTTTTTTTTTTTTTTTTTTTTTTTTTAATGGGTTGGGGTCTTTTGCTTTCGACCAGTCAGTTCACCCACAGTCATGGACGATTGCAGTGTGTGTCTTGAACCCATTCTCCAATATCAAAGATTTATTTTAAGTGCTTGTCGTCATCCGTTTCATGATCGGTGCATTTGGAATGTAGTGGAGTTTCATGACATGATTTGTCCTCTTTGCCGTACTGACATCAACGAATCAGATTATGCACAGTTGCAGGAGTTTTTCGACTGGCGTAGTTACCGCAAAAACAACGAGAAAAAATTTTTTGGACGTGCACATTCTGAGGATTGGTCTTTCCAAAGTCATTTTGCGACTCTCTGTGGACCCAACTATGAATGGTGGTCTACAGGTATTGGTTTAGACTTTAAGGACACAAATGTTAATATGAGTGCTTTCTGCATTCGAATATTTACAGCGCTAAAAGAAACAACTACGCGCTGGTTCCATGTGCAAATCTCATATGATGATTTCTTAAATTTTGAAAACGTTTTGAAAAATTTAGGAAACGAAACCTTCACACTACCTTGCTGGTGTTGGTGTGACAGTGGCCCGAATAGACAATGGCACAGACATATGATTTTAGTAACATCTGTCATAAATGTGATTCAATCAAGATTTCTCCACAAAGACAATCCACAATATCATCCAATAGATAATCCTTACCAACTTCTCGAAACAATCTATTCACTCAGCAGGAAAGAATCTATGTGTTTTTTTCACAAAGAAAGAAATAACTTTTATATAAATCGACTACTTCCTCCTTTTTCCAAATGGATGTTATCATTCGTCTACAAAGAAGGTGTAACGGATTACATCATCAACAATTTAAAGTATTTCTCTACTCAAAAAGTAAACGATCGATGGCAGTTGGAAACATACAACCTTGCACATTCTGTACAATTACGTGAGGATTTTATTCTTCGAGTAGATAAAAAATATATACCTGTAAATTATGTTACAGATAGTTTTCTCTATGGGAACAATGGTGAAAAACTTTACTTTAAGTTTGATAATAAACTTGCTAAATTAAAAGAGTGCGATTGGAAATTGGTGCAGGCCGAGTCAGGTAATCTGACAGACAAATTTTTGAAAGATTTACACTTTCGAAAATATGTAACATGGAATAAATACTTTATATATCCGAGTCATAAGAGAAAACAAATAAGAATTTAAAAAAAAAAAAAAAAAAAAAAAAAAAAAAAAAAAAAAAAATTTTTTTTTTTTTTTTTTTTTTTTTTTTTTTAATAGGTTGGAGTCTTTTGCTTTCGACCAGTCAGTTCACCCACAGTCATGGAGGATTGCAGTGTGTGTCTTGAACCCATTCTCCAATATCAAAAATTTATTTTAAGTGCTTGTCGTCATCCGTTTCATGATCGGTGCATTTGGAATGTAGTGGAGTTTCATGACACGATTTGTCCTCTTTGCCGTACTGACATCAACGAATCAGATTATGCAGAGTTGCAGGAGTTTTTCGACTGGCCTAGTTACCGCGAAAACAACGAGAAAAATTTTTTTGGACGTGCACATTCTGAGGATTCGTATTTCCAAAGTCATTTTGCAAGTCTCTGTCTACCCAACTATGAATGGTGGTCTGCAGGTATTGGTTTAGAGTTTAAGGATACAAATGTTAATATGGGTGCTTTATCCATTCGAATATTTACAGCGCTAAAAGAAACAACTATGCGCTGGTTCCATGTGAAAATCTCATATGGTGATTTCTTAAATTTTGAAAACGTTTTGGAAAATTTAGGAAACGAAGCCTTCACACTACCTTGCTGGTGTTGGTGTGACAGTGGCCCGAATAGACAATGGCACAGACATATGATTTTAGTAACATCTGTTATAAATGTGATTCAATCAAGATTCCTCCACAAAGACAATCCACAATATCATCCAATAGATAATCCTTACCAACTTCTCGAAACAATCTACGCACTCTGCAGGAAAGAATCTATGTGTTTTTTTCACAAAGAAAGAAATAACTTTTATATAAATCGACTACTACCTCCTTTTTCCAAATGGATGTTATCATTCGTCTACAAAGAAGGTGTAACGGATTACATCATCAACAATTTAAAGTATTTCTCTACTCAAAAAGTAAACGATCGATGGCAGTTGGAAACATACAACCTTGCACGTTCTGTACAATTACGTGAGGATTTTATCCTTCGAGTAGATGCAAAATATATACCTGTAAATTATGTTACAGATAGTTTTCTCTATGGGAACAATGGTCAAAAACTCTACTTTAAGTTTGATAAGAAACTTGCTCAATTAAAAGACTGTGATTGGAAAATGGTGCAGGCCGAGTCAGGTAACCTGACTGGGAAATTTTTGGAAGATTTACATTTTCGAAAGTATGTAACATGGAATAAATACTTTATATATCCGAGTCATAAGAGAAAACCAATAAGAATTTAATTTTTTTTTTTTTTTTTTTTTTTTTAATTAATATATTGGTTTCTTTACTATTTCTCAAAGCCCCAAGAAACTCTCATGGATATCATACAGTCAATCTTCCGGTCAGTCTTTCGTCATTGCATTGAAAACTGTTATCGTTTAGCCAATCTAGTACCCAACGACAATGAAAACATTGATGATGAGTCCCAGAAAGTATTTGATTTGTACGAAACTAAAGAAGAAGAGGCGGTCCCACAAAATACAAATTGTAAATTTTATTCAAGTTGGAAGAAAAAGAAGTGTAAGCTGGGAGAAAGTAAATAATGTTAACTGCTATGTACAATCAAATGTATGATGGATGTAATTCAATGAAATAAATATTATCATATAACTGTCTCTCTCTCTCTCTTTTTTTTTTTTTTTTTTTTTTTTTTTTTTTTTTTTTTAAGTATATATATATTTAAAAAAACATTTCTTAAGGATCAAGTAGGCATAGGGTTGAATTGGAAATGCTGCGGCATCGTAATAAATTTTCTATTTCGTATGGTTTAATTGTTAAAACTAAAGATGGTAGAGTGATGCTTATAAAACGAAAAGTACCTTATTCCGTCCAAAAATTTTACATCTTCTTATTTAAACATGGTATAAAATATGATGAAAATATCTATTACAAATTTAAAGACATTATTGAATGTGACTGGTTACAGCAATTAACTCAACGAGAACAACTAGATTATTATCGTTTTGTAGATAACAAAATATTTGAAGATTTGTATGATTTTCCTCATGGTCAAATGAGTTCTAAATTACCAAAAACTCGGTTACAATGCTTTTTAAATGCTTACAGAGAATTTCGTGAAGAAACTGGATTTCGTTTCAAGTTTACCAAAGAAGATATAGAGAAATATCCTCTTATAAAAATTGAATTTATAGGATGTGATGAGAATTATTATACACAATATTATTTTGTCGTAGAAAATGTAACAAATTTGCACAGATGTAGGTATTTTGATTCTTTCGATCAAACATACCTATCAACATCCAAAATAAAAAAATGGACAGATGATAGACTCATTTATCAAAGCCAACTTGTATCTTTAAATAAAGCTTATAAATTATTAGAAAAACAACAAACAATTAAAAAGGACGATAAACATTTACTACTTTCAAAAAATTTTAAGAATATAATAATCTAAAAAAAAAAAAAAAAAAAAAAAAAATTTTTTTTTTTTTTTTTTTTTTTTTTTAATAATGCTAAAAAAAAAAAAAAAAAAAAAAAAAAAAAAAAAAATTTTTTTTTTTTTTTTTTTTTTTTTTTTTTTTTTTTAAGAAACAAAGTCAAGGGGGGGAGAAATGAATTCTGAACAAATTGTCAAAGTTGTTTATGATAATGTCTTAAAGTTTTTACATCAAATGCTCGGAACCGATAAAATGAAAATGGTCGCTCAACAGATCAATAAAATGTTTCCTAGTTGGCCTCATACCTGGAAGACAATCCACGGTTGGTTACAAGAACATTCGTTGACCAACATGCAACACAGCATCCATAGCTTTGCTCAGCTTTTTCCAAATTATGTCTCTTTTGCTGAAGAGCTCGACAATTCTTTGGTTCTGCACGATGAATTTTGGAATCAAGTACACTACCAGCTTCGGAAGGCTAAAGAATCTTTATGATGGTTAAAGTTGGACAATTGGAACCCTTAGCTTTGTTGACGTTGGCCGGTGGGTTGTTGTACTCTATTGGTATATTAACGGTGGAATCGAAAGCAAACACTTGCTACCGCATACATTTCATTGTTCTCACTCTCGTTATATTCACAGCTCTTTTATTCATTTCCGTCTTCAAATACATCAAGTTTCGTTTCGCATTTCGACAGATGGACGAATTGATTTGGACTATGAAAACAAAATAGACTGATCGACACCGTCTGCATTTCGAATGAGAACCGCATCCCCTTGACGGAAACCTAGCAAGGCATAGTAATTCACCGGTTCGACAGTACAGTGATCCGTGTTTCCCGCAATCCATTCAAACTCCAAGTGTTGAACGATCGCCGCCCACATGCGCAGACCCACACTGTCTTTTATGGAAACGGGTCCGTCTTGAAATCGAACGGTGAATGTGAAAGGATCCGTGATAGTGGCCGATTGGATGAGCCTGACAGCTTTTCGCGAAATGATTTCTAAAATTTCCATGAATCAAGATTATGGATAAGAATATAATTTTCATAACAACCGCTTTACAGTGTTTAAAACACGATATACTGCACGATCTTTTTGACGAACAGGGTAATTTAAGAACTCTTCAACAAGATGAAAAAAATAATTTGGAAGCATTCTATAAACGAATATCATTAGGTTCATTTGACGAGTATCTTGCAAAAGTAGGGGACCAAATTAAAAAGGCAATAGAGGAGCATGGACCTGGATATGATTTTTCGAAAATTATATTTAGGAATGGAGAGACTCCAGGTTTTGTCCATGGACTTGCAACCACCAGTGACCCACCACCATCACTTGCAAATTCTGGGACCTTAAGTTATACAATACCTCCGACTGAAAATGGTGGTCCTTCGACCTTCAGCTTTACAATGCCTCCTCCGATAGTCACTGATGGTGATAGTCGCATATGTGATATAAGAAAAATATTTGATCCTGCTACCAATCGTCGTTTTCCGTACGTCGATAAACCTCGTGTGGTGACTAAAAAACGTACCGAAGAATTTGACCCATTGAAATTTTTAATGGATAAATATGGAGATGGGAGTTATCATCAATTAAGTTTCCAATCGGACGAAGATGTACAAGACGATCTAAGTATATTAACGTCACCAGAGAAGAAAAAATTGGATTGGATCGCCGAAGGCGTTTTGCGAAAAATGGCAGAACACTTGACCACACTGAATCAGGCTTGCAACTACCGATTACTGGATGTACATTTTGAAAAAGTACAGTAAAAAAAAAAAAAAAAAAAAAAAAAAAAAAAAAAAATTTTTTTTTTTTTTTTTTAACTGTGTGTGACATCATTCCAGTCGGTCGTCTCCATCATTTCAGGATAAACGGTTAAATGAAACACAGCTTGTGCGATGGGGCTTCCTTTCCCAATTGTGTAATCCTCTGAGGAACCATTTTGGATTATCACCCCTACCGAGCCTCCTGGATTTATCACACCGCCATATACGCTGAGTCCTGCAATGACCTGCGTATCCCGGATAAACATACCCATGTAGGGAGGAAACTCAAACGCAATTCCAGTCTCGATCACTCTTCTCTCGCCCGGTTCCAACACGATTCTCTTAGGGGCATACAAATCGAATCCCGAAGATTGGTCCTGTTTCGGATCCATAGCAGACTTGAACACTTTTGCATATTTCACCTTGGGCATAAAGTGACGAAACAAAAACGAGAGGATTGCAGTAGCAATCGTGTTTAAGAAAGCCATGTTATCGAAGAACAACTTTTCAAATTTTATTCATTTATAAAAAAAAAAAAAAAAAAAAAAATTTTTTTTTTTTTTTTTTTTTTTTTTTTTTTTTAATGATAAATTCAAGACTTGTAGGCAATCAGTCCAGCCACCGCAAATTGTAAGAGTTGTACAATCAAATGTGCGAGGAATTTCATTTTATGTGCTGTCACATACGCCGCTCCATTTGCACGGTCTGCCGCTGTGGCGGGTACATCGCCATTCAGAGAGTACACAGCGAAACCGTACGTCATCAGTCCGATCACAATCAGGACGAGGAGTGCGGCAGCCAAGATCATTTTTAAGTTCATCATTGCCTACTTTATTCTACTAACCCATCGCCACCAACATTCCCAACAGCAACATACTCAACACGTTCATCACGGTGGGTGCCATCAGACGCATTTTATTGTCGGTCCAAAATTTATTAGCGGTTGTAGTGGTGGGTGCCTTGGTCATTTGGTAGAGAGACCAACCCATCAACACCCCGCTGATTAGCAAGAGCACCAAAACAAAACCAAGCAAGAGAGTTGTGAATCCCAACGTTTTCATCTTTATTATGGTGGACGCAATCGTTCACACGCAAGGAGTGGTTTTAGGTCGCCGCTATCTCGCTTTGGAACTCGCCTATGCCGACGTCACGGGTCTGGAGCGCCATTTCCTCCTCAAGAGTCCGATCCCTTATGCCTATATGCGTCGACTCTATCCCCATGCTCGACCGGACGTCCTGGTCACGGTGGACGAAGGCGCTCGTTACGTCGAGGTGTTGGCTTTTTTGCAGGCACGCTACCGATCGCTTCAGCAGTCCGCCGACCACACGGTCGTGTTTGGCTACAAAGGAGACAGTTATCAACCGCAAGTGCTGATCGACGCCGGCATCCCTCATCGGCTCAACGTGGAAAGGTGGGGGGTGCCCGCTCTCCGGAACACGGCCCCCGACACTTGTCCCTGGCATAGAGATACCGGGAGCAAGTGTGCTCGGGTGGCTTTGAAGCAGATTCTGGATCATGTAACAGGATCCAGAGGAGGCGTTCCGTCCGACGCAATTGTTCGGTGAGATAGAAGAGGCTCAGCGAACTTTCGGGGGTCGTGGGCAGGGAGGAGGGGATCTCCTTTTCCCACAGACCGTCTCGATGACTGAGGGCCAACAGTCGCTGCAACACATCGATGAGTTT
Source organism: Salticus scenicus (assembly GCA_963930645.1). NCBI lineage: Eukaryota > Metazoa > Arthropoda > Arachnida > Araneae > Salticidae > Salticus > Salticus scenicus. The sequence continues at coordinate 120,607,205 of OZ005657.1, forward strand.
CGGAGGCGCGTTGTCGTGGGGCACTTGCTGCACGCTCTCGTGAATGACGCGCACGTTATGCAACAGGGCGTCCAGTTGAGGACACTCGTCCAGCTCCTCGGGTTTCTCTCCCTGCAACACCTGGTGGAGGGTGTGTTGCAGCAAGGCCCTCACCGACACGCTCAGAGGATGCAGGGGCTGTTGGCGGAGAAAGGCCTTCAAGGTCTGGTCCGTCAGCCAGTGGGCCGCATTCACATACTCGGCCCGCGGCACCAAAAACATGTGGAGCGGATCGACCGTGTGACCTCGCGCTTGGCACGTCATGTCGTAGAGGCGCAGGGCGCGTTGCTTCTGCTCGCTCGAGATCTCGGGCAAAGGCGAAGGGTGGACCGGTCGACGGAGATTGAGGCAGCGCCGGGCCACCTCCCCCCAGAACGCGGCCGACTGGTACGCGTAGGTCGTCCCCCCCTCTTCCAGCAGCTCCTTTAAAATGGCGTCGTCTTGAGTGGGCGGAGGGGGGAGCAGGGGGGAAGGGGGATCTTTCGGTTGGGCCAGCCACCGCTCCAGCTCGTCCCAAAATCGGGACACGACCCGTGTTTTGAAAGGACGGCGGGGCTCCGCGTTCAGAGAGTCGATCAGCAGGTTCAGGTCGCCGTACACTTGGTGAGGGAAAGCGGTCAGTCCTCCGTGTTCCATCAAGTCGAGCCACGGAATCCGTTCGGCTTCCATCCGAAGAATGAAAGGGAGCACTTCGGGAGGAGGAGGCTCCAGGGCCCCTCCCCCGAAGATCAATCGCTCAAACCAATCCAGCCACATCTTGGTTCCAGCGCAAAAAGTTCAAGGGATACGACTTGGCCGTATAATAGGAGAGCAGGTTGCGGGCCAGATGACACTGCACGAGATAGAGGGTAAAGAAAAGGAGCGTATAGACGGTCCACATGACTCTTTTTATTTAAGGATGTCTTATGAAATTGCCACCCATTATCGTACGTTACCGGACGGATCCAAGGCCTATCCGACGGATCTCTTTGGCAACGAATACGTTCCCGAAGGGTTTCCCCTGCTCACCACGAAACGGGGCCGAATCCTCTACCCTCTGGACGAGCGGGGCAACGTCAAGTATCGGAAAGATGCCCAAGGCAACGAGGTCTACGAGAGGGGGGTGGACGGTCGCTATTGGATCGGGAGGCGGCGAGATGGGAAAGAGCAGTATGCCGTGAATCATCGAAACGACGAATATTATCCACCGGGCGCGTTTGCCCGAATGCCGGATGGATCCTATTATTATGCCACGACAAAAGAAGGCGAGACCGTCTTTCCCCGAGACGAAGCGGGGTCCGAGTTTTATATCACGCCGCCCGACTTTGAAAAACCCCACACCCTACCGGATCGCTATGCGGTGGACGCGACCGGCGAAATCTATCCCCGAACCCCTTCCGGGACCGAGATCCTTCTCAACCACCAGTATGCGATGAAGGAGGGGGAGACTTACGATTTTTACTATCCCAAAGACTGTTTCAACAATGAATATTATCTGCCGGACACGATGCTCGATCGGTATGCGGTCACGAACGATGGCAAGGTGATCTTGATGCAGAAAGAGGATGCGCCTCACATCGATCCGGACAAGACCCCCTCCGACCTCACCGACGCGGATATCCTGGGTAAATTAATTCGAGACGCAAACGAAGAGCGAGATTTTTTGACCCACCGAGAGCTGCCCATTTACAGCCTCCCCCACAACTATGCGTATCGAGACCGAAAAACCAACCAAGTGACAACGGTGGTCCCCCCTCCTGCCTCAGCGCCGCTCCTGCGTGCCACCCTCTTTTCAACCGGGTGGATCCTGGCGGCCGCTGTACTCATGATAGGGTGTTTTTTCCTCTTTCGAAAAATAAAACACACAAATAATAATAAATAGTCATTTTTTTATTTAATAAATAGTTACAGATTTGAAATAGTCTGGGTCTTTGATGCGAGCCGTCACCGTGAGGGGCTCCCGCTTGAAGTAGTCTCGGATGACGACGCTCTCGGGTGTGATGGTGGCGTTGCAGACGAGGGATCGGTCTCCGAACACAAAGTGTTGGGTGTCTTTTTCTTCTCGTCGAATGAAATCGTAGATCCGCATGCGGGTGACTCGGTACTTTTTAAATTCCAGCACTCGGGCAGGCTTGGCTCGGTAGAGCGTGATCACCACCTCGTCTTCAGGCTTGGCTAAAAATCGCACCGTGACACATTTCTCGGGAAGACAATCTTCCAGAAGCAAAGTTTGCAGTCGACTCATGGGGATGGGAGGTGTGTTGGCCAAAACGCGCTGCTCTTGAGTCTCGACCACGTCCATGGTCACCATGTAATCCACATCGGACGTGTTGGTCATGATCTGGCGAACGACGAACGGGATGCGGCCGGAGGGACACAGAGGACACCACTGAGCAGGGGAGAAAGGAGAACACTGAGAGTGAAAGGCATGCTCGCAGTTGGGAAAGGTGCAGGGATCTCCCTGCAAAGGTTGATTACACCAAGAACAGATCGCTGACATGGTGGAAATGATCTCTCCGCTCGCTCTCTCTCTCTATATATACATTGAAAAAAAAAAAAAAAAAAAAAAAAAAAAAAAAAAAATTTTTTTTTTTTTTTTTTTTTTTTTTTTTTTAATTAGGCAGAAGTCCTAAACCAGGCAGTCCTAGACGTAGTCCGTTGAGTCACACAATTTGCCATTCCTTCCCAACCATGGTGGTCTTCTATCCATCCTTCTAATTCCTCTTTTACTGTTCGTGAAAAAGTTTCATACATAACATCTATAAATATTCTCGGTGCATTGTGACGAATACCTGCAGTGGTATATTCTCCGATAAAACAGAAAAATGCTACAATTCGGCTCCAAGTTTTACCTTCACTAAAAAGTTCATGTGCTAATCCTGCTATAAGAGTACCTGCTGTATCCTCGTCGTATCGATCAATTTGCATTACAGTTTTTTTTATTTGTATCCCATAACTCTCTCTCAAGTCATCTAAGCTATTTGTGACAATGTTCAACACCTCTTTTTCTCTTAGACTCCAGGCATCAACAGCATCCAATGTATAATACCTTTTCAATAAATATGCAAAAACATTTTCCAAAATATAATCTATACGGACGACATTTTTTTTATCCCATGCACCTGGGTTCTCCATAGTCGATTTGGAGCCATTTGTTAACGCATTACTTAAAAAAAAAAAAAAAAAAAAAAAAAAATTTTTTTTTTTTTTTTTTTTTTTTTTTTTTTTTTTTTTTTTTTTTTTCAAGTGGGTGTGGCTTTAAAAAAAAAAAAAAAAAAAAAAAAAAAAAAAAAAAAAAATTTTTTTTTTTTTTTTTTTTTTTTTACAATGAAAAAGACACTCCTTTCGCTCGTGCCACTCGACAGGCCCGTCTCAACTGTTCAAAGGTTCCCTCTTTGCCTAGCCAAGCTTTACACGCTTTTTTCCATCGAATCAAATACGTTTGGTGTTTTTTGACAAAAAGTTTCGGGATCGATTGATAGTCGGGCAGGGCCTCGCCTAAAAAGTCTCGCCTCCTCCTCCGATCGGTGTTGAACCACCCTAAAAGATCCCGCATCTTGAGCGGGGTGGTCATCAGCAAGTAGACCAACAGACACGTGGCGTCGGTTTCCTTCTGGATTTGAACGCGGTGGTAGAGGATCGACAACTCTTTCAACGTCAACATTCTTGATCATGAGTTTTGTCACGGCCCAGCTCCTGCGAGTGGTTCAAGAGCAGCGACCCGATCTCTACGCCGCCCTCCTCCGACGAATCCGTCCCTACAGCCTGGAGTCGGTCCTGCGCGTGTTGGACGGTCACTTGCGCCGAGTCCGGAATTTGAACCTTTTCAACGAACACGGCGACGCCATCCCCGAATTTGTGTGGACGGTGGTGAAACACATGACCTTTCCCACGCCCGGGGACGCCTTCGGCATCCAACTGACCTGTCGCGCCACCAAATCCGAAACCCAAGGCACCCTGGACAGCAAACACTTGCAGTCGCTGTCCGAAACCCAGTGTTACGCGTTCAACTGCGAAAAGGATATTGTGGAGGAATTGGCCCTCTTCTCCACCCAGATTCAAATCTTTGAATTGGCCAACCGCCACCGCTATGCCACCGTCTTCCTCTCCGACGACCTGCCCCTGGCCGAGCTCTTTGGCAAATTGCCGACGGCCGGTCTCTTGAAACGGGGCGACCTCTATAATAAGGGTGTGACGCACGACGGCCGCTACGCTTACTTGAGCGCGTTTCAGTTCCTGGTGGTCGAGGACCGCGGTTCCTTGAAAGTGCTCTACCGATCCCTCAAAGACCTCTATCAACTGCTGAGACAGATCCCCCTCCGGTACGTCGTGGGCTTCTCGGACGTGCGCAACGTCTACAAGAAGTGCGGCGTCTCGAGTAGCTTTTACACGCTGCTCGAGATTGTGAAGCGGCAACTGTTTCGGAACGAAGACTCGCCCTACGAGAAAGCGATCGTCGTCCTCCTGAAATACATGTTTCGGCGGGGCACCCTCTCCCCCATGAACCGAGACGGCTTGGCCAAAAACGAAGACCGCACCCCCCTCGAAAAACTGAGCTTCGAGGCGCTGAAACGCAATTGCTCCCAGCTGAGCACCGGACCGACGCGAGGGCAGTGGGTCACCGTCGAATCGTCCATGGACGCCATCTTTTGCGGCCAGCAGCCCACCGAAGGGACCGGGTACCACTTTGCCTGCCTGCCCGCCCCGTAAAAAAAAAAAAAAAAAAAAAAAAAAAAAAAAAAAAATTTTTTTTTTTTTTTTTTTTTTTTTTTTTTTTTTTTTTCAAGTGGGTATGGCTTTAAAAAAAAAAAAAAAAAAAAAAAAAAAAAAAAAAAAAAAATTTTTTTTTTTTTTTTTTTTTTTTTTTTTTTTTTTTTTTTAGGTTTGGGTTAATATGGGTTTTTAACAAACTCAAGTTCCATTTTCAAACTTTCATTTTCCTTTAGTAATTCATCACATACTGCAATAAAGGGTTTTGCACAATTCAAGCACGATTGTTGCAAAAAGCACGGAGTCCACCATTCATCACGCACGACATGATGAAATAGATAATAATTTGTCTTGTTAGTATAATAAGAACGTCGAAAATATATTTTTTTCCCTCCGGTGAGGTGAAAGAATAAATCCGTGGGTTTCTTAGACGGTTGAAAATTTTCAGAAACTGGAAGTGTCAAATCGAGTCGTATATCGGGTAAATGTTTGACTTGAATACGCCATTTCCCATCGATGTGTTCCATAGGAACCTGCAATAGTTTTTGTGGGTCGACGTGTTTGTATAGTTGATGTATCCATTCCATGATACCCCCATCCCATTGTAGGACCAATGCCAATCTGTAATCTTTCGGTAGGGTTTCCAATATATAAAAATGATTAGCCTTTCCATGTATTTTTATCCCGTCTTCAATAGTAAAATTACAGCTGGATGTACGTTGGCTCACGTAACCCAAAGTATTGACTAAATGTAATGCTGACTTGATGGGATTGTGTATTACGCACTTGAAACTTCTGTAAGGTATGTCGTCTTTTGGTTTAATTTTTTGCTGCTTGTAATGGTTGAAAAGTTTCTGGGTCGGGAAAACGACGATCAAGTGTCTGTGTTGTCGATGACGCGTTTCCAATTCGGTTCCTCCGTCACACCAGCAAGAAAAAGGAAGAGTTTTTATTTGACCATGGTAAGAATCGATAATCTTTAAAAAATTCTCAAATACGAAAGCTCGCACCATGACGTGAATCCAGAGCGTGTCATCGGCTTCGAGATATTTTCGCACGCAGGAAGTCGCTAAATTCAGACTGTCATCTTTAAATGTTACCGGAAGCAGTTTTAATTCGATTGGCCAAATGTGTTCATAACATTTCTTTGATAAAATGGGTTCGTGATTGAAAAAGTTTCGTTTTTCACACATTGGCGTGAAATTGAAAAATGTCATAGTATCGAGGGGTGGTGGATCAGGATCAACCGGTTTTTTAATTTTTCGTTTAGAAGTGGTGCGAATTTTAAATTTCTTATAACATTCAAAAAGATGCTTCGCCCCATCTTTTTTTCTTTCGAATGTCACTTCTAAACACCAAACACAACATCGTTTAAAATTCACTCCGTGTTTAATTTTACAATGTTTTTCGTATTGATTTGAAGCGATACGTATTTTGCAGTTCGAATACGGACATACAAACGGAAACGCACCCCTCCGCACAGTATTAGAATAACGCTTTAAATCTTTGTCTTCAATCATAGCACGACGACAATAAAATATTATAGGTCAAAACATATTCGATAACACCCTATTCATTAAAAAAAAAAAAAAAAAAAAAAAAAAAAAAAAAAAAAAATTTTTTTTTTTTTTTTTTTTTTTTTTTTTTTTTTTTTTAAAGCCACGCCCACTTGAAATATATATCAGTTGCTTGATTTCTAAAACTCAGATTTTTTCACATTGTATTTTTAGAAACAGTTGTGCTGTTTTTAGAAAACTAAATTCTTACCTTTATATATATTTAAAAAAGTAGTAATATTTAACAGCACAATAATTGAGTTTTCGGTTGCATTCTTTTTCTATCTGAAAAAATTGTGTGATTCTTAAAATATTTTCTATTATTCATCATTGTTTTGGACCTTTGTTGAAGAAAACATTGGATTTTTATACGTTTTCATCATGGTTCAGAACAGAAATTTAAAGTATTATTTCGATACCGTGAGGAGGAATGTGTTTTCGTTTGCGTGCCCGTATTCGAATTGTGGAATACGGATCGCTTCGAATCAATACGAAAAGCATTGCAAAACAACGCACGGACTGAATTTTAAACGATGCTGTGTTTGGTGTTTGGGAGATGTGACCTTCGAGAGGAAAAACGATGGAGCGAAACATCTTTTGGAATGTTATGGGAAATTTAAAATTCGCATGACGACGACGTTAAAACGAAAAGTTGAACAACCACAGGGTGGTTCTCCGAAAAAAATCACGAAATTACAATTTTTCAATTTCAAGCCCATGTGTGAGAGGTTCAAGTTTTTCGGTCACCGCAAAATTTTCTCCGACGAGACATACTACACCGAACCCGTTTCCCCTCTGGACCTGAACGATGAATCCTTATCGGTGCCATTCAAAGACGACACTCTGAATGTGGCGGCCGCCTGTGTCCAGAAATACGTGAGAGGGGGTTACGTGTGGCTGCACGTGATGGTGCGAGCCGTGGTCTACGAGAGTTTTGTTCGAGAGATGGCCTCTTTGGACGGAGGCACCCTGCCCTTCTCTTGTTGGTGCGACGGCGGAAAGGAACCAGAGCCTTGCTTCAGACAACACCGACACCTGATCGTGGTGTCGCGGTCCATGGAGGATTTCAGACGCATGTGGCGAAAGGTCGTCCTACCCCAAGGAGCCGCCAAACCTTATCCTGGATTCAGATGTAAGATATACAAACGGATCGAGTGCGAATTGCATTTGGTGAACGCGATGGGTTACCTGAGTCAGCGCCATTCGGGTTGCAATTTTAGCTTTGGCGAAGAGGAGGTGGACTTTCTCGACAAAATCAAAAAAAAGAGAAGGAGTAAAAATCATTTTTGCATCTCGGAAACTTTACCGGCGGATTACAGACTGGTATTGGCGACCCTGTGGGACGGCGGCATCATGCAGTTGATCGGACAGAAATATAAACATTGCGATCCGAAAAAATTGCTCTGCGTACCGATTGAAAGGATCGGTTCGAAATGGAAAATTCAAGTCAAAAATTTACCCGAGATAACGATGAATCTAGTGTTACCGGTGAAGGAGCAATTTAAAGTCTCCAAAGAGATCACGAATCACTATTTATATCTGAACGAAGGAAAAAAGATTTATTTTATCGAAAAACGACACTATAAGAAGTTGAAAAAAGATATAGAGGATTACGCGTTGTTTTATCGAGTCGTGGGCGACGATTGGTGGGAAACGTATCCCAGGCAACGCGATTGTTTGAACTGTGCGAAACCGTTCATGGACCGGTGTGAAGAATTGGAAAAAGAAAACAGGGATTTGAAGAACAAGTTCGAAGAATTACAAAATAAGTATGAGAATTTACGAGCGGATATCGAACAGAGACGCGAAGAAGAAATCAGAGATTTGAAACAGAGATTGAAAATGGCGGAAGAGAAAAATGATATACTTCAGAAAACTGCGGAAGAGAAGATTGACACACTTCAGAAGAAAATCGAATATTTGAGAGAAACCGAAATTGCTGAATTGAAAAGGAGATTATCTAAATATGAAAATCCTTCAATGTAAAATTTTTTTTCCTATAAGAATAAAGTAAGGATGGCAGATTTAATCCAGCTCTCTCTTTCCGATGATGATTTGACTTTTTACAAAAAATTACAAATTCTACCCAACGATAAGGTCTTGGCGCAGCAGCCGGAATTTGAAAGATTTAAGAAACTCTACACATTGTACAAATTTCATCTGGCTACCCTTCAAAGACCCGAACTGAACATTAAACTGGTATACAATACGGAACACGGATGGCACATGTCGTCCTGCATCAAAAGTATACCCGGAAAAGCACAACCTGACATTTGTACGTGCGAGGAAGATTTTGCTAACGTGGACGATTTTTTCTACAGGGTGCAGCGGGATAAAATCTTTCGGTGTAAGTTATGCAAACGTTACATTCCTGATTGGGAAGAAGCTGCTGTAAACAGGGATAAAGAAGTGGAAGAAGGGGGTCCCTAAAAAAAAAAAAAAAAAAAAAAAAAAAAAAAAAATTTTTTTTTTTTTTTTTTTTTTTTTTTTTTTTTTTTTTCAATTAAAGGGTTTCGCATTTCGGTTCATCGATCCAAATCACTTTGGGATTCGAGCATCCCGTCTTGGACTCGCCCATCAGCAGCTGCACTGTCTCTCGGTGTATTTCGAGGGGTTCTCCTTTGCCCATCAAGAGGGTGCCACTTTTTCCCACCGCATACAAGTGTTCGGATTGCGAGCCACCGCGTCGCACAAACAGTTCCAAGCACTCGGTCTTGCCTTCGCGTCGGTAGCGCGACCACAGGATACAGTCGAGCCACTGGCTGGGCGGCACCACCTTCTCGACGACCAGCGAGACCATCGACGAGACGACGGCAGGGGGTTGAGGCGTGGCCCTGCCCACATACAGCGCGTACAAATCGACCAGGTACGAGGAGGGCAGGCGCTCGCAGCCCAGCAGCGTGTATTCGCAGCGGCTTTGGGCCGTCGTCATCACGAGGGTGATTGGTTTCATGGTACAAAAGGGACAGCCATGCAGCGTGAAGCCTCCCCACTTCAACTGGATCTGTCCGGGCTCGACAAACATTCCTTTACTCTGGGTCAGAGCGCTTTTGTCCGGCTCGTGCAGCAGTGGTGCGAGCGACCCTCCAAGAGGCTGGTGATCGTGTCGGGCGGACCCGGCACGGGCAAGAGTTATGTGGTCCGCACCACCCTGGAGCACGTCCGGGACGTGGACTTGCTGAAGATGAGCTTCACGGCCAAGAGCGCTCAGGCGATCGGCGGCCAGACCCTCCATTCGGCGATGAAACTCTATTACCGCAACCCCGTCTACCAGGCGCTCGAACAGGAGCTCCAGGACGAAACGCACCTCCTCGCCACGATCCAGAAGAGTCGGGCCCTCGTCGACGAATTGCATTGTGAACGCGACCCCCACCTCGTGGTCGTCGACGAAATCTCCATGATCCCCGCCTGGTTCCTCTACTGGGTGATTCGCTACTTCCTGGATCGCGCGGACCACCCCCTGCTGGTGGTGTGTCTGGGCGACCCCTACCAACTGAGTCCGGTCCACTCCCCCTTCAACCTGTTCGACGTGACGTTCGAGCGGCCGCCCTGGCCCGTGCACTACCTCACGTTGAGCGAGAGCCAGCGGTTCGTGCCCGAGTACCACGACCTGATCCGTCGGCTCTGTGCCTTGGTCGATCGCGGCGAGGAGACGCCCTTCTTTGCTTTCGTCTGCGACCACTTTCCGGTCGTGGACGATTTGGACGGCCCCCTCCTGTCCCAGGCGCAGCGGGCCATGGCGGCGACCCGCGATTGGGTCCACAAACTGAACGAGTGGTACCTTCGCCACATGGTGCCGGGACCCGAAGTGACCCTGAACGACGGGGCGTTGAGGTTGAAGGGGGGCTGTCGCGTGGTGGTGACCGAGAATAACTGTTCGCCCGTCCCCAATGGCACCGAACTCGTCTTTCGAGAGGTGCGCAAGAATCGCGTGATCTGTGTGAACCCTCAGCAGAGGGTGGTCAAAGTGGGCAAAAATTCCCGAGACCAGTATCCCCTCGAGTTGGGGTTTGCCTCCACCATTCACAAATTTCAAGGCGAAACCATTGACACAGACCGAGTGGTCATTCACTTCGGAGGCATCCGATCCAATTTGAATTTGGTGTACACGGCCCTCAGTCGAGTCCGAAAGAGGGAACAAATTGTAGCCATTATTTTGTAAAAAAAAAAAAAAAAAAAAAAAAAAAAAAAAAAAAAAATCTAACACAATCATTTTTATTGACAATAAAAAATATGATAGTCTACAATAATGACGATCTAAACAATAAAAAAATCTAAAAACACAATCATTTTTATTTACAATAAAAAATATGATAGTCTACAATAATGACGATCTAAACAATAAAAAAATCTAAAAACACAATCACATAAAAAATTATTCTAGTTACAATAATTATTATATAGACACTGATCTAAAAAATTATTCTAGAGTCATTTACGGTATCAAACGTTTCAATTCCTGGATAAGGTCCTCATATTTTTTCTGGTATTCCTGATTCTGTTCTTGGTACGTTTGGAGGAGGTCGAAGGTTTCATCCCAACAAAACGGGCGTATCCACAACGTTTTTAAAAACTGTTGCATCACATTACCGGATTCCACCTGAAGCCTCTTCCACACCTTCGGCTCGAGGGCGAGCAAAGTCTTGTCTTCTTCGAAATAGAGTGGGGTGTCTGCATAGAGAAAATGGGGTGTCGGATGAGGGACGAGTTTGAAGGGTTTGGCGATGGGTAACACAAACTCTTCCTCAATCGGCAGGGTATCGGTCAAGCGGGTGCCCTGGACTAACCACACTTTGTCTTGTGGGTGGGCCCGCACAAATTTTTCTTGGACACTGAGATGATAATGATAGTGATCGGTGACCTGCCGAAAAAAACCACCCTCGTAAGCAAAGGATAGAATCCACTGGAAAGTCAGCCGAAGAGTTCGATTGATATAGAAATTGCCCAGTCGGGTGTTGAAGGTGCAAGTACTGGGTCGACTGACGGAGCCGATCGCCTCGATGAGGTCCTGGGCCGTGTGGAGGGAACGTATTTTCATCCCCACAAATTTAAAGTCGCTGGAAGCAGTCACTAGAATCATGTGTCGGTGCCATTTTTTCTCTTTGGCACCGTCACACCAGCACCAGAAAGGTAACGTGTACACTCCTTTGGTGTGATACATCAGGTTACGAAAACTGAAATACTGCTCGAATAAAACACTAATATGATACCATTTGTGGGTGGTTTCGGAAAACTTGCGCACACACTTGGCCGCCAGATGGAGGTTGCCGTCTTCGAACGGCGGTACACTTTTCCCGTACCAGCTATCGTCGGGTTCCCGGAGGGAAGAAAAGTACATCCAACTGTTCATGAGCGAGTAAAGTTTGACCAACTCCAGATCACGACCCAAAAAAGTCTTTTCGGTTTCCTTGCGAATAGTTTTCCAATCCAACGTTTCGCGCAAACGCTCTTGGTCCGAGTATTCCACGAACGAGTGACAGGTTGGACACGCCTGGATCGTGGTCGAGAGACACTGGGGATGAAACTTGTGTCGACACTTCAGTAGAGTGAAGGAGTCCCATGCTTCCACAGGCGTGGAGCAGACGCTACACACAGCCATGTCTGAGAATGTCTCTGCCCACTGGGTAGTATATATAGTTCAAAAAAAAAAAAAAAAAAAAAAAAAAAAAAAAAAAAAAAAAATTTTTTTTTTTTTTTTTTTTTTTTTTTTTTTTTCAATTATTTATGGGTGTTGCCACAGGATACCCCAATCATGGAAGAGGAGGATAGTAGCATTCCTTGTGACTATTGTCTGGAAACAGTTGATAATTTGACTGAATTATTCCAACACATGGGTAATCATGGTCGTTTTTTTTGTATTCTCTGTCAAACGACATTTTCTACCTTTACTCTAAGACGACAATATGAGTTACACTCTTGCAAATTTAATAAACCGATGGTGTTAGTAAGTGATTTAAAACCGTGCGCTTATCGCACCCCCTATTGGATAGCGATCGAGGGAAAAAAGTATTACTTACAAAAGGAAGGAACAGTATTGTTCTCTTGCATCATACATTCACCCATCATCCAGTATTCCATTGCACAGATGCCAAATTCGTTGTGGTTGTTTGTAGATGATAATTCCTTTGATTAAAAAAAAAAAAAAAAAAAAAAAAAAAATTTTTTTTTTTTTTTTTTTTTTTTTTTTTTTTTTTTATTATAAATTGAGTTTTATTGAGTTTAGATTCAAAAAAACATGGAAGGTGGAATTGTCAATTTCCCCTGCTGTTATCATGGTGACTATTTGTCCAGTTATTCTAATCTCGATGCAAACGTAGAATTGGTATTCCAAAAAATTCTAAATTTTATTGTTCATTATCTTCATCCTGAATTTATTGACCATCTTACTGTAAATTTTAATGAAAGAGAATTAGTTATGTACAATTCGATCCATGGGATGATAAAACAATTTTTGAAACAATATCCAACTGTAATGAAGGTAGAGGATGGAGATATTTATAAAATTTTGCAGGAGCAACTGAATAACATTTCTGAACGATCGAAAGAACGAAGATCTAAAGTGATAATTGGGGACATGTCGTTACCCTATCACAAAATCGTCTTAGAGTCTCTCATTTTTACAGGAAAATGGATGGCTCATTGCATGAAAACCTATCCTGAAAAGGATAAAGAAATATACATTTGCATGGTGGATATATTAATAAAGTTTTTTAAAGAAGGGAATATATTCAAATGGATTAATCATATGAATTTAATTACAAATGCGTTTGGGAAATATGGAAAAATTGACAATGAGTTTTCAATCATAATTTATAATTCTCCACCCACATCCAATGATGAGTTTTTCTATCGTTTTTCTATCATTCATGTAGCAATTATATTATTTCTTGGTTGGTTAATATATGTTGTAAAAAATTTGTAAAAAAAAAAAAAAAAAAAAAAAAAAAAAAAAAATTTTTTTTTTTTTTTTTTTTTTTTTTTTTTTTTTTTTTTTTTTTAGGGAAGTATTTCAGACATCCTTCGAGCCAGTCACAGCGACCGTTTCCACCAGCCAGTTGCAGCTGGGTATGCACTAGCATTGCACGAGAGATGTCTTTCTACTATAAACCGAAATTTCCCTCATATTGCTATCGGAAGAAGAGACTTCGCTCCTGGCGATATACGAATGTTAAAACTGAAGAATTGGCCGATGACGGATTTTTCTTTTGTAAAGAAGAAAACAAAATTATATGTTATATGTGCGCAGTGAGAGTGGATCCCAAGGATAACCCAAAGCATCATGATTCAGAATGTGGTTTTGAAAGATCCTTTAGCAAACCCTTTAAAATGGATAACAAATCATGTGTTGTGACTAACAAGGATTGTATAATTTGTTTTGACAGAGAAAGAAAAATTGTTTTTCAAGATTGTCATCATTTTATTTGTTGTGAAGTGTGCTCAAATAACATAGAACTCTGTCCCATGTGTCGAAAGCCTATTGTAGGTAGAATTGAAGTGTATTTGTAATTTAAGATTGTCATCATTTTATTTGTTGTGCTCAAATAGCATAGAATTCTGTCCCAAACCTATTGTAGGTAGAGTGTATTTGTAATTCAAGATTGTCATCATTTTATTTGTTGTGAAGTGTGCTCAAATAACATAGAACTCTGTCCCAAGCCTATTGTAGGTGGAGTGTATTTGTAATTCAAGATTGTCATCATTTTATTTGTTGTGAAGTGTGCTCACAAATAACATAGAACTCTGTCCCAAGCCTATTGTAGGTGGAGTGTACTTGTAATTCAAGATTGTCATCATTTTATTTGTTGTGAAGTGCATAGAACTCTGTCCCAAGCCTATTGTAGGTAGAGTGTAATCATAATTGTAACAATAAAATGTTTTAAATATTATTATTTGTTTCATTTTTTTTTCACCATCTTTAAAAAGTTGAAAGTGTATTTTGAAAATCCCCCCCCCTCCACGGTCGAAGAAGCCATTCCCAGGTTGAGAGCCAAATGAAACAGTGGCATCGGTCCCCGAGGTTCGGGACCCAGTTCTGGAGTGTCACGGCACGTTTTGCGGGGCACGTTTTGCGGTAGAGGGGTTGGTGCGGCTTTCCAAACGTGGATGGTCCCACCCTATCTCTTTTTTGACTTATTATTTAATTCTGCAAAGAAAAGTCGGTTATTCCTGGATCCCCAAGAGGCGTGAGGGCTATTTAAAATGTGACCATCCCTAGGGAAGTCACTAGATGCATAATTTTCCTTATTTTCATAAGTCAGTGGAGGTAGCTTGTTGGTTCGAGTATGATTATCTAAATGGGGATTATAGCGTTCCGTGTTCATCTTTACTTGAAACCATACAAAATGAATCATTCAAAAAAAAAAAAAAAAAAAAAAAAAATTTTTTTTTTTTTTTTTTTTTTTTTGAGTGGGTGTGACTTAAAAAAAAAAAAAAAAAAAAAAAAAAAAAAAAAAAAAAAAATTTTTTTTTTTTTTTTTTTTTTTTTTTAAATATATATAGAGGAGTTAATTTTGTATGAACGGGCAGAGTAAGATGGCTACTGATAACTTTAACTTTGTCGTTCATTCTCTCTTGCAAGATTCTCTCGCCTTAGCCAGTAAGGGGAAGAGGCGTTGTTTCTTCTTAAAGGATCACCGTAAGAGGAGTTCGAAACTGAGCACCCAAGAGCACGTCCTCAAAAAGAACATCCTAGATCGGATGGTACAACAGTTTCCAACTTATCCGAAACTCGATTCTATTCAGGACACGAAAGATGTCGAATCACAACTCCTCTCTGGATTGAAAGAGATTGACCCTAAAAACGACTCTGTCCATTATCTGATCTATGCCGGAAAGTTTCTATACGAATGCATGAAACTCGTGGAGAAAAATCTTTTTGAAATCGTTGGGGACAGCCTATTTGAATTTCTGGTAAAGGAGCTGAAGTTAACTATGGACGATTTTGCGGAGAGCAGTAGTGAATCCGAGAGCAGTAATGAATCCGAGAGCAGTAGTGAATCCGAGAGCAGTAGTGAATCCGAGAGCAGTTGTGACTCGGGAAGCATGGATAATTTGGTGGGGAGCTCAGCAGAAGAGGACGAGAAGATAAATGTACTTTTTGAGTGTGAAATAAAATGATATAAAAACAATATTGTGTTTTTTTTTCTTTTCATAAAACAAGTAGTCATGGTTAATAAACAGGTTGTTACAGAATTAAGTATATTGGATGATAATGAAACCTTCTATCAAAAAATGAGAGACATGTCTCTCGAACAATTGGAAGGGGAATTGAATCGATACAGACGATACGCCGAACTGTCAGGTGTTATTGACTGTTTCTTAACAACCCGTAAACTACCTCCCGGAACACAGTTGGAGATGAAATGTAGCCCCACCGGTTTTTATCTAGATTTTTGCAATCGAATGTATTTAACAAATTCTAGGAGGGGGGAGAAAGAAAATATGATTCAAGAAGAAGAAACAAAAGAAGAAGAACCCCCTGTTTTGCGACCCGATTCAGAACCGCTTCCAGAAATGGACGCGATACCAGCACAAAGACGTTAAAAAAAAAAAAAAAAAAAAAAAAAAAAAAAATTTTTTTTTTTTTTTTTTTTTTTTTTTTTTTTTTTTTTTAATGCATGAATAACCATTTACCCCTACGACGATGGTGCCTCCTGTTCACAAATAAAAGGACTTTTAAAATTGATCAAAAATAGTTTTGTAAAAACTGTGGAAAATTTTCACAACTCTCCTAGATTTTACATATAAGGGACATCAGTTGCAGTCACCTGGGCAGATGAAGAATTATTATGTTCTAATGACACCCTGCTGATGACGGAGATAAATTTATAATAAAAATTTTTTTATGTGGATACAAAAATGTTATTTAGTAACAGGGCTTCGCCGCCTCACGGTCTCCCAGCAGACCGGGAGTGACCGAGGTCAGCGGGTTGCCGTGCGAGCGGGGCCAGACACCGTGGGAGGGACCCGGTCAGCGACAGATTTTTTTTTCTGATCGGGATAGAATCTATCACTCAAATACCCTTTTGATACAACCCGCGTGGTACTGCAAATTTCAGGGTACTGGCATATTTTGCACTGGTTGTACTACAAATCATACAGTCGCCGGTAAAAAGAATTTAGCGCCGGGACTCTCGTAGAATTTTTTAAAGTCTATATTACGGTGTGTCTCGGAAATATTGCATCACCTCATCCAAAGCGACAGTTGCTGTTTGCGTGACCCCATTTCATGGTTGAATGAGATTGGCCTGGAAAGCGACAGCTGCTGCTTGCGTGACCCCAATGAGTCATCACGGGGACCTAGTTCCTTTTGAAAGGGCTTCATGGTTGACCGCTTGCGTGACCCCAATCCCTCCCTTGAACAATGCTTCCTTGTCATCCCGGGGTGACCCATTTATCATGATTGAATGCACAAACTCAATGCCTCATCGACCTGGTTTCCTTTGGAGAGAGGCTTATGAAAGGCTTCATGGTTGAATGCACAAACTCAATGCCCTTTTGAAAGGGCCGTTGAACAATGCCCGTGTGATGGCCAGGTGGTTCCATGCACCTGGTCCCTTTTGAAAGGGCCAATGAGTCATCTCTTTTCAAATGGACATTACCCTGAATCCACACAGAAATTATCCCATAATATTACCTTCAATGTTTATTATATTATTTATTTATTTATTTATTTATTTATTTATTTATTTATTTATTTATTTATTTATTTATTACCGAATCGGTATTAAAAAATGAAAACAATGAGTCACACGATTGCTTCAAATCTCAAATGGACATTGCCCTGAATACATCTGATGTGGAATCCACACAGAAATTATACTCAAAATCCCTTATTTATTTATTTATTTATTTATTTATTTATTATCTATCACCGAATCGGTATTAGAAAATGAAAACAATGAGTCACATGATTGCTTCAAATCTCAAATGGACATTGCCCTGAATACATCTGATGTGGAATCCACACAGAAATTATACTCAAAATCCCTTATTTATTTATTTATTTATTTATTTATTTATTTATTTATTATCTATCACCGAATCGGTATTAGAAAATGAAAACAATGAGTCACATGATTGCTTCAAATCTCAAATGGACATTGCCCTGAATACATCTGATGTGGAATCCACACAGAAATTATCCCACAATATTACCTTCAATGTTTATATATATATATATATATATATATATATATATATATATATATATATATTATTATTATTATTATTATTATCTTATTATATTATTTATTTATTTATTTATTTATTTATTTATTTATTTATTTATTTATTATTTTTTATCTATTACCGAATCGATATTAGAAAATGAAAACAATGAGTCACATGATTGCTTCAAAACTCAAATGGACATTGCCCTGAATACATCTGATATGGAATCCACATAGAAATTATACTCCAAACCTTCAACATTTAGAGAAATCCTAAAATATAAGTCATCCAACTGAGTGGGAGGTCAAATAAAATTAGAAAACATTTTAAATGTGAACCAGTGTATTATTTTTTTACCCATCATAGATAAAAAGTAGAAAATGTGTTAATATTTTCAATATGTCAGTATCAGAAAATGAAAACAATGAATCACATAATTACTTCAAATCTCAAATCTCTGTCTGATGTGGAATATCGTTATTATCGGCTTCACACAGAAATTTTAAAATATAAAATGTTTAAAGAAATTTTTAAAGAATATGTTTAAAGAAATTTTAAAATATATAAATTACAAATTATATATATATATATATATATATATATATATATATTACAATATAAAATATTTTTTGATGGACTCACCCTTAAAGTGTATCGAAAACAACCCTCATGATGATTGCGATCTGGTTCTAAAAAAATTTTCTGTGACCTTAAAGATAAACACAGGACTCGTCGAAAAAAGTATTTATTGACAGCATCCAAAATGACATCCAAAATGTTTTTTTAACACATCCAAAATGTTTTTGTCTAAAATGTTTTTTTTTGCATACATCCAAAATGTTTTTTTAACACATCCAAAATGTTTTTTTTGCATACATCTAAAATGTTTTTTTGAACACATCCAAAATGTTTTTGCACACATCTAAAATGTCACATCTAAAATGTTTATTCACACAAAATGTTTTCATCCAAATCACAAAATGTTTTTGCACCCTCCTCAGGAAACAGGGCGTCCGAGATCTCCCTCGGCAAAAAGAGTCTGGCGTGTTCCAGGTCGAACCACAGTGCGTGCTCCACCCGTCCTCGGCCCGTGGGCCATTGCCATCCGAGCACGTCTCGCGTGGATAGCGTGGCGAATCCGTAGACCGTCTTTTCGAGGGTCGGGCTGTCCCTCTGCACGCTGACGAAATCTTTCTCCAGCGTCCCCACGTACAGCAGCGTCCGACTGCGGGCGCAAGCTCGGGCGACGTCCGCGGCCCGCAGAAACAGCCGACCGTCTCGCGTGCGCAGCATCAGGAAAGTGCAGTCGAGCGGGGGATAACCTGTGTAAGAGAGCGCCATGACTGCATCTGATGGTGAGAGAAGTTTCAACTGAGTAAGTTTCAGGGGGGGTGGAGCCAACGGCAGGAAAGGAGGTCAGCCAATGGCTGGGAAGGATCCGCCCACTCCGCCAATGGGAGGAAAGGAGGTCACCCAATGGGGGGAGAAGGAAGTTAACCAATGGCAGGAAAGGAGGTCACCCAACGGCTGGGTCTTCAAAAGTCGCTTCCGACGAAGCCTTCTCTCTCATTCTCACCATGGAAAGAGTCGTGGATATCTTCCCGCAGACGGTTTCGGAGGTGTCGGCGGCTCTCACGCCGCTCTCCACTCCCAACTACAACAATCTGCACGAGGACTCGGATTTGACGCCCTTCATCATCGCCATGACCAGTGCCGACAAAGTCTATTATTATGTTCAGAAGTATAGTCAGCACTATCGGAAGCATTTCGCCGACACGGTGAAAGGCGCCCTCTGCAACCAAGGCGCCCGCGTCAAGCCTTGGACGTATGCCGACAACAAGTTGAAGCGGGTGCCCGACCAGTCCCTGAAACGCAACACGGACGTTCGCACAGGCTTTGTGATGGGTCGGACCTTTCTGGTGAAGAGTGCCTTCACCTTTGGCCACCGCACCGTCAAGCCGGCCACGGGCCACGTTCTCCAGACGCACGTGGCCCCGATCATGTTCCATTTCGTGCGCAGCAAGTCTCCCCTCGGCATCCAAGAGAAACACTTTCATGCGAAGCGGGAGTACGACTACAGTGCTCGGAGACTGCAACCGAACCAAACCTATTACTGTGCTTCCGGACTCGAGTACGTGCTCTACACCATCCAGAAAACACTGTTCCGAGTGACGGTCGTGCCTGCCCAAGACGAAGAGTGGCTCGCGAAGCAAGGATGGCTGGATCCCCGAAAAACAGAAGCGGCCTCCCGAAAGCGCCGTCGCACGTCGGAGGACGACTCGACCCGCAAAAAGCCCAAGATCAGCTACGATCCGCCGCAGACACCCTACGTGTACGACCCGCAATCGGACGAAGAGGACAAACCTTCGACGTCATCGGGCAAAAGGTCCTACGTTCCGCCGCCCACTCCTTATGTGTACGACCCGCAACCTTCTTCGGACGAAGAGGACAAACCTTCGACCTCCTCGGGTCCGCCGCCCACTCCCTATGTGTACGACCGACAGCCGGACGAGGAGCAAAGGCCTGCTTCCGACTACGAGGACATCAGCAGTCCAGAACCGTCTCCTTCCACTGTGCCTCCTGCAAGTGACCCGTCTCCCTTTGTGGTGCCACCTCCTGTTGTGCTACCTCTTACAAGTGACTCGTCTCCCTTTATGGTGCCACCTCCTTCCACAGTGCCTCCCCTCTCCCCCTTTGTGCTGCCTCCTGCCAGTGACCCTGTGCCTCCTGCCAGTGACCTCTCCCCCTTTGTGATGCCACCACCCCCTGCCCCCCTAGTGATGCCCGACCCCTTGGCGGACTTTGTGAACAGTGTGTCCTTCGAGGATTTAGAGAAGGCGACGTGGTGGGACGAATGGATCGTCTCCGTCGCAGTGCCCCCCACTGGAGGGGTTGTGAGCCCTCCGGCTTCAGTAGAACAGGTCAAATTTTACCAGAGCCTGACGGAACTGAAACATTGGAATACTCATTATCCGCCGCCGCCGATATGCCACGGCGTCCAGTCGAAAGAAGCTCCTCTTGACCTCAGCATGTGTAAACCTATCCATGGGTGAGTCTTTTGTAATCTTGTGTAGATGAAAAATAAATAAGTGGGTAGTTGGAGGTGATCCAACAGCCTAAAAAATATTCTATTGTTGTTTATTATGATTGTCGAATATTTTATTTTTATCCCAAACTTTTTTTTTTTTTTTTTTTTTTTTTTTTTTTTTTTTTTTAATTGGGATTAAAAATCTTGAGATCTCTGACCTATCCAACAGATTATGAAGATTGGGTAATGACCATAAAAACTGTGGCGCCAAATTTTGGTACATGCTATTGCGTTACTCTAGTTGACCAACGCGAGGGTCATTTTGAAAGATAGGGAAAAATTGGAATAGGGCGGTGAAAAAAGTGAGGGGGTGGGCCGACTCGAGATCTTTCCAACGGTGTCCAGATTATGAAGATCGGCCCATTAGACCCCGAGATATAAGCGAAAAACCATAAAAACTGGAAGTTGTGGCGCCAAATTTTGGTACCAATAAAATTCTGAATAGAACTTGAAGAATGCGTGAAAAAGAAGTCCTAGACATACAAAGCAAATAAAAATTGAGATTAGACCCACCAGTAAGTTAAAATGTGTCATGTTCACTATTAAAATTAGCTCCAGTGGGCGCCAAAAGAGCCAAAAATGAAAAAATGCTATTGCGTTACTCTAGTTGAATGAAAATACAGAAAAAGTAACAACCAACGCGAAAATGCTAGGATAATTTTGAAAGATACTGAAATATTGGAATAGGAAAGGCGCCCTCTGGCGGTGAAAAAAGTGAGGTAGCCTACAGGGTGGGCCGACTCGAGATCTTTCCAACGGTGTCCAGATTATGAAGATCGGCCCATTAGACCCCGAGATATAAGCGAAAAACCATAAAAACTGGAAGTTGTCAATAAAACGGCGCCAAATTTTGGTACCAATAAAATTCTGAATAGAACTTGAAGAATGCGTGAAAAAGAAGTCCTAGACATACAAAGCAAATAAAAATTGAGATTAGACCCACCAGTAAGTTAAAATGTGTCATGTTCACTATTAAAATTAGCTCCAGTGGGCGCCAAAAGAGCCAAAAATGAAAAAATGCTATTGCGTTACTCTAGTTGAATGAAAATACAGAAAAAGTAACAACCAACGCGAAAATCCTAGGGTCATTTTGAAAGATACTGAAATATTGAAATAGGAAAGGCGCCCTCTGGCGGTGAAAAAAGTGAGGTAGCCTACAGGGTGGGCCGACTCGAGATCTCTCCAACGGTATCCAGATTATGAAGATCGGCCCATTAGACCCCGAGATATAAGCGAAAAACCATAAAAACTGGAAGTTGTCAATAAAACGGCGCCAAATTTTGGTACCAATAAAATTCTGAATAGAACTTGAAGAATGCGTGAAAAAGAAGTCCTAGACATACAAAGCAAATAAAAATTGAGATTAGACCCACCAGTAAGTTAAAATGTGTCATGTTCACTATTAAAATTAGCTCCAGTGGGCGCCAAAAGAGCCAAAAATGAAAAAATGCTATTGCGTTACTCTAGTTGAATGAAAATACAGAAAAAGTAACAACCAACGCGAAAGTGCTAGGGTCATTTTGAAAGATACTGAAATATTGAAATAGGAAAGGCGCCCTCTGGCGGTGAACAAAGTGAGGTAGCCTACAGGGTGGGCCGACTCGAGATCTCTCCAACGGTATCCAGATTATGAAGATCGGCCCATTAGGAGGGGAGATATAAGCGAAAAACCATAAAAACTGGAAGTTGTCAATAAAACGGCGCCAAATTTTGGTACCAATAAAATTCTGAATAGAACTTGAAGAATGCGTGAAAAAGAAGTCCTAGACGTACAAAGCAAATAAAAATTGAGATTAGACCCACCAGTAAGTTAAAATGTGTCATGTTCACTATTAAAATTGGCTCCAGTGGTCGCCAAAACTGCCAAAAATGAAAAAATGCTATTGCGTTACTCTAGTTGAGTGAAAAGACAGACAACCAACGCGAAAATGCTAGGGTCATTTTGAAAGATACGGAAAAATTGGAATAAGAAAGGCGCCCTCTGGCGGTGAACAAAGTGAGGTAGCCTACAGGGTGGGGTGACTCGAGATCTATCCAACGGTGTCAAGATTATGAAGATCGGCCCATTAGGAGGGGAGATATGAGCCAAAAATCGTAAACACTGGGACCCCAAACCGTCCAAAAACCTCGTCGCTTAGATTGGACAAGACTTAATAAAAATCTACATAAAACTTTCTCTGTAAACATCTCGTATACTTTGTATTCTATTCTTTTAATATTAATCCTATGATTACATTTTGCTCCACTGCATATATGTTTCACACAAGGGAACTGAAACAGATGGATGACCTACATTACAAAGATGGGTCAGGCCAAAGGGTCAGGCCAGGTGTTCGTTGATGGGGACACAATGGATGACCTACATTCAGGTCAGGCCAGGTGTTCGTCGATGCGTTTACAATGGATGACCTACATTGCAAACATTCAGGCCAGGCCAGGTAATGGGTTTTGCAAGGCCTTCTCTAACTAAGAGTAGCTGACCTACTTTCCAGGCCGTTGAACAGGATTGCTTTGCAAAGGCTCAACATCATTTTATTTCAAACGACAGCGATTCAGGTCAGGCGTCGATGCGTTTACAATGGATGACCTACATTGCAAAGATTCAGGCCAGGCCAGGTGATGGGTTTTGCAAGGCCTTCTCTCACTAGCAGTGGCTGATCTACTTTCCAAAGACCCGGTTCGTTGAACAGGATTGCTTTGCAAAGGCTCAACATCATTTTATTTCAAACGATTGTGAACAGCTCAGGCGTGGATGGGAACAATGGATGACCTACATTGCAAGGCCAGGCCAGGTGATGGGTTTTGCAAGGCCTTCTCTCACTAGCAGTGGCTGACCTACTTTCCAAAGACGTTGAACAGGATTGCTTTGCAAAACGATTTCTCTAAACGGATGACCTACTTTGCAGGGCGCGCCTGGCCAATCGCATCGCTTGTGACGTCACCGACCTCGTGAGGCTGGCTTGGCGTTCCCTGTCGACCGTTCATTGCGCTCCCGGCAGCCATTGAAGGTAAGTGTCTTTTTGTCTTTATGTGGTGAATGTTTTTAGGGTCTTTAAAATGTTTTTAATAAGAAAATGTTTAAACTATAGTGGTTTAAAAAATATTGGTCAATTTTATGTTCTTATTATGTGCTCCCCATCCATTTTAAAAAATTATATGACTCTAGTTTGAAAGGTGTTTTTATAGTTTGACCGCTTTCAACTGAATAAACAAAATCCCCGATTACAAGTTAAATTGTTTGATTAAACTTTTGGAAACTGTAAAATAATAATATGGGCTGGCATTTTTGAAAATAATTGTTATATACTTATTGTAATAACACAAAAGTTTGAAATGTATGGTTCAACTATGGGACCAGAAAGATTTAAATCAAATATGTTCTTGATGAATTTTTCAAAATGGGTCTATTCTCATTTGTATTATGTTGTACACCATTTTAAAAAGGTTGTGAATAATGGTTGAAAGGGATTATGTTTAAACTATAGTTTGAAAGGTTTAAAAAAATATTGGTCAATTTTATGTTCTTATTATGTGCTCCCCATCCATTTTAAAAAATTATATGACTATAGTTTGAAAGGTGTTTTTATAGTTTGACCGCTTTCAACTGAATAAACAAAACCCCCGATTACAAGTTAAATTGTTTGATTAAACTTTTGGAAACTGTAAAATAATAATATGGGCTGGCATTTTTGAAAATAATTGTTATATACTTATTGTAATAACACAAAAGTTTGAAATGTATGGTTCAACTGTGGGACCAGAAAGATTTAAATCAAATATGTTCTTGATGAATTTTTCAAAATGGGTCTATTCTCATTTGTATTATGTTGTACACCATCCTTAAAATGTGAATAATGGTTGAAAGGGATTATGTTTAAACTATAGTTTGAAAGGTTTAAAAAATATTGGTCAATTTTATGTTCTTATTATGTGCTCCCCATCCATTTTAAAAAATTATATGACTATAGTTTGAAAGGATTGGTCCTTAAAATATATAATGTTTTTATAGTTTGACCGCTTTCAACTGAATAAACAAAACCCCAACTGGGGGCGATTACAAGTAAATTGTTTGATTAAACTTTTTGAAAACTGTAAAATAATAATATGGGAAATAAAAATTTTTCAATTTCCCTGGCATTTTTGAAAACAATTGTTATATACTTATTGTAATAACACAAAAGTTTGAAATGTATGGTTTAACTGTGGGATCAGAAAGATTTAAATCAAATATGTTCTTGATGAATTTTTCAAAATGGGTCTATTCTCATTTGCATTATGTTGTACACCATCCTTAAAAGGTTGTGAATAATGGTTGAAAGGGATTATGTTTTAACTATAGTTGGATATGATTTTGAAAAATTTGAAACTATAGTTTGAAAGGCCATTTTAAAAAATTATATGTGTTTATCTTAAAATGATAGTTTGAAAGGATAAAATGATGTCCTTAAAATATATTATGTTTTCAATAATGAGTTTGAAAGCTTTCAACTGAATAAACAAAACATTTGTTACCCTTTGAATAACAACTATAGTTTGAAAGGGTTCACACCACACCCCACCAAATGGGCGAACCATTTAAAAAAATCCTTAAAATGTCAGTTTGAAAAGTGTATTAATGTTTTATAACTATATTAAAATTTTTTCTCATACCTCCGATGCTCACAGCTCCCTGTTCAAATAAATGTGATTTGAAATACCTGTTCCAAATGTCTTGTAAATGTCCATTCCTCTCACGGTCTGTCTCTATCCGTCCATACAGTGTGTACATATATATATATGTAAAAAAAAAAAAAAAAAAAAAAAAAAAAAAAAAAAAAATTTTTTTTTTTTTTTTTTTTTTTTTTTTTTTTTTTTTTTTTTTGTCTATATCAGCGACCCGCACTTCAGCACTTGGCGGAGAGGGTCCCAATGTGCATGTCGGAGGCGGCAGAGTCGAGGAAGGATTCTCGGTGGTCATTTCTAGTGGCTACTTCTGGGAACACGTGCTCTGCCCCCCGAGGCATCCACCTACACAGCCCCCCCCGGGGACTGCAGAGTCGTGGAAGGCTTCCTGGTGGTCATTTCTAGTGGCTACGTTTGGGAACATGTACTCTGCTTCCCCCCCCTCCCCCTCCCGAAAGTCCCCCCCTCCCCCCTCCCCACATTCACACACACTCCACTCGGACCCTTCTGCCAGCTTTAGGTTAGTTTTTTAGTGTGTAAGATACACCGGGCGGTGGAGCTGTCGACATGGATGGTCTACGTTGTTATGCCCGTAGACCCGCAGCTGCCATCTAACACTTCTTTTTTCTTTTTTTGTTTGGACATTAAAGATTGAAAAAGTGTCTCTGTCTCATTTATTCACACCAACACAAACACCCCACATTAGTTTTAGTATTAGTGTTTTAGTGGCCCCGGGGGAACGCCCTTTCACTCTGTGCGAGCAGTCCCTTTCACTGAAGCCCATCGTTGGCTCCTACCTAAGCGGCAGTCTCGTGCAGTACCTAAGAGGCTGATCCCGGAGTGCGAGAGAGCGCGACCTGCCAGTGTTAGGTTAGGTTTAGTGTTTAGTGGTAGTACATCTAGTGAGTAAGTACATCGGGCGGTGGAGCCGAGGATCAGGCTGCCATCTGACACCTCTATTTTTTGTTTTTTGTTTGGACATTAAAAAGTGAAAAAGTGTCTCTGTCTCATTTATTCACACCAACACAAACACCCTCTTAGTGATGTAAGATTAGTTTTAGTGTTTAGCTTTTAGTGTTTAGTTAAGCGCGAGTGTTTTAGTTTTTAGTGTTTTAGTTTTTAGAGGCCCCCTGGGGGAACGCCCTTTCACTCTGTGCGAGCAGTCCCTTTCACTGAAGCCCATCGTTGGCTCCTACCTAAGTGGCAGTCTCGTGCAGTACCTAAGAGGCCGACCCTGGGGGAGAGAGAGCGCGGCGCAAGAAGCGATCATAGAAGGAGAAAAGGTAAGTCCATTCATTGTTGTTGTGCATAACTGTATGGACAAATGGTTTTCAAAACAAATGATTGTGTGCTTTTCAAAACAAATGTGTGGTTTTAAAAACAATAGTGTCAAATGATTTTAAAAACAAATGTGTGGTTTTCAAAATGACAAATGTGTGGTTTTAAAAAACAATAGTGTGAAATGGTTTTAAAAACAAATGTGTGGTTTTCAAAATGACAAATGTGTGGTTTTAAAAACAATAGTGTGAAATGGTTTTAAAAACAAATGTGTGGTTTTCAAAATGACAAATGTGTGGTTTTAAAAACAATAGTGTGAAATGGTTTTAAAAACAAATGTGTGGTTTTCAAAATGACAAATGTGTGGTTTTAAAAACAATAGTGTGAAATTTTTTTAAAAACAAATGTGTGGTTTTCAAAATGACAAATGTGTGGTTTTAAAAACAATAGTGTCAAATGGTTTTAAAAACAAATGTGTGGTTTTCAAAATGACAAATGTGTGGTTTTAAAAACAATAGTGTGAAATTTTTTTAAAAACAAATGTGTGGTTTTCAAAATGACAAATGTGTGGTTTTAAAAACAATAGTGTGAAATTTTTTTAAAAACAAATGTGTGGTTTTCAAAATGACAAATGTGTGGTTTTAAAAAACAATGGTTTTAAAAACAATGGTGTGTGTCTTTTAAAAATGGTTTTAAAAAACAATGGTGTGTGTCTTTTAAAAATGGTTTTAAAAAACAATGGTTTTAAAAATGGACACTCAAATAAGGGTTTGAGGCGACGCCCCCCTGTGTGGGGGCGCCCCGGGTCCCACTGAAAATGAAGGGTGTCACGTGTATGTGGCGGGTGGTGGAGGGAGGCCCTGGGCCCGGGGCCGAGTGTTGAAGGGTGTCACGTGTATGTGGCGGGTGGTGGAGGGAGGCCTCGGGCCGATGGCCCGGGGCCGAGTGTTGAAGGGTGTCACGTGTATGTGGCGGGTGGTGGAGGGAGGCCTCGGGCCGATGGCCCGGGGCCGCGCCGCATACCACAATTGTGTTTAAAAAATTTTTTAACTTTCATTTTCCTTTAGTGGTTTTGCACAATTCAAACACGCACGACAGGATGAAATAGATAATAATTTGTCTTAGAGAACATCGAAAATTTTTAGAGGGTCGTATATCGGGTAAATGCTTGACTTGGATCGATGTGCTTCATGGGAATAGTTTTTGTGGGTTGACGTGTTTGTATAGTCCATTCCATGATACCATAACCAATGCCAATCTAAAATTTTTTTTTTCAATTTCAAAAAAAATTTTATCCGAGCTTTCAAGATTGACCACAACGTATTCAAAAATTTTTTTTTTCAATTGCAAAAAAAAATTTATCCGAGCTTTCAAGATTGACCACAAGGCATTCAAAAAGTTTTTTTTCCAACAATTTTATCCGGCAAGAGAAAAGTTTTTCACCGACTCGATTCACCGAAAAATTTTTTTTTTTTTTTTTTTTTTTTTTTTTTTTTTTTTTTAAAACTAGGTCAAAAAAAAAAAAAAAAAAAAAAAAAAAAAATTTTTTTTTTTTTTTTTTTTTTTTTTAACTAGGTCCAAAAAAAAAAAAAAAAAAAAAAAAAAAAAAAAAAAAAAAAAATTTTTTTTTTTTTTTTTTTTTTTTTTTAAAAAACTTTGGCAAGTCGGTGAAAAACTTTTCTCTTGCTAGATCTCCGAATAAAATTGTTGGGAAAAAAAATTGTTTTGAATGCCTTGTGGTCAATCTTGAAAGCTTTGGTGAGTCGGAATGTGTTGTGGTCAATCTTGAAAGCTTTGGCGAGTCGGATAAAATTTTTTTGAAATTGAAAAAAAAATTTTGAATGCGTTGTGGTCAATCTTGAAAGCTCGGATAAAATTTTTTTGAAATTGAAAAAAAAATTTTGAATGCGTTGTGGTCAATCTTGAAAGCTCGGATAAAATTTTTTTGAAATTGAAAAAAAAAATTTTGAATGCGTTGTGGTCAATCTTGAAAGCTCGGATAAAATTTTTTTGAAATTGAAAAAAAAAATTTTGAATGCGTTGTGGTCAATCTTGAAAGCTCGGATAAAATTTTTTTGAAATTGAAAAAAAAATTTTGAATGCGTTGTGGTCAATCTTGAAAGCTCGGATAAAATTTTTTTGAAATTGAAAAAAAAAATTTTGAATGCGTTGTGGTCAATCTTGAAAGCTCGGATAAAATTTTTTTGAAATTGAAAAAAAAAATTTTGAATGCGTTGTGGTCAATCTTGAAAGCTCGGATAAAATTTTTTTGAAATTGAAAAAAAAAATTTTGAATGCGTTGTCATGACCGACTCGCCGAAGCTTTCAAGATTGATGACAAAGCATTCAAAAAAATTTTTTTTTCAATTTCAAAAAAATTTTATTCGGAGACCTAGCGAAAGAAAATTTTTTTATCAACTCACCAAAGCTTTCAAGGTTGACCAACACATTTAAAAAAAAAAATTTGAAATTGAAAAAAAAAATTGTTGAATAGTTTGTCAGCGTCGGTGAAAGATTTTTTTGTTCTCTCTCAGTCACCGACTCTTTCCTTTTAAGATTTGAAGTAATTGTTTTCATTTTCTAATACCATTTTATTTGAATTCTATCGATTATATACTGAGAATCCAAAATGGTGGTATCACATCATTTATATTTTGTTGGATTAAAGGTGAGTATAATTTCTGTGAGGTGTTTTCATTTTCTGATACCATATTGAAAATATTACCATTTCATTTTGCTCGCAAAAGTTTTGAAATTATTTATATTATATATAAATTATATATATATATATATATATATATATATATATATATATATATATATATATATATATATATATATATATATATATATTATTATTATTATTATTATTATTATTATTATTATTATTATTATTATATAACTATTCGATACTAAGTGACATATATAAAATAGAATAAAAGTGTAACACAGATCACCCTAAGATTCAGTAACATTTATATATTAGTTGTCTTAATTTAATTCACTCTTGATTATATCCGATAAACTTTAAGGAATATGTTTTTTATTTTGAATATCCAATATTGGTAAGTAATTGAATGTAAAAAAATGAGACTGGACAAGGTATTGTGGGGGTTAACCCCCACAATACCTTGTCCAGTCCCATTTTTTTACTTTAAAAAAACAAACAACTTTAAAAAAAACAAACAAACTGTAATAACAATAAAATATTTTTATTTATATACAATTATTTACATTTTTTTATATACACATTTTTTATATACAACATTTTTTATATACAACATTTTTTATACAACAGGAGAAGAAGAAGAGGGGAGGGCTTTCATTACTTCTCTCATAAAGAGTGTGTGTTCTTTTTTCAATTGTAAATATTGTGTATGCAATCTATTTAATTTAAAATTAAAATCTATGGAGTAATTTAAATTTTTTAAGTCTTTGATATGTTTAGCTGATTGGTTGAATTTTTTAAATGATTTTCGTAATTTTTTTTTAAGTTTTAAAGATAATTTTTTAACTAATGGAAATTTCAGGGAACTTACGGATTTTCTTCCTCTTCTTCTCCTGGAGGGGCCGGGGACTGGTGAGGCGGCCGCAGAGGAAGGACTAGGGGAAATGGCTGCGGGAACCGAGGAGCTGGTGATAGTAGCGGCGGATGAGGAGGCGGTGGCAGAGACTGATGAGGAGGGACCAGAGGCGGTGGCGGTGGCAGAGACTGATGAGGTGGTGGCTGATGAGGGACCAGAGGCGGTGGCAGAGGCGGTGGCCGATGAGGGACCAGAAGCAGTGGCAGAGACCGATGAGGCGGTGGCAGAGGCGGTGGATGAGAGGGCGGCCGCGGCTCGTAAACAGTTCCAAAATTCGGGCTCAAAGCGCGTAGCCCGAAGTTCCTGCAGAGAAATAAACTGAGGGCCGGCAGAGGAAGAGGCGGTGGGAGCAGCAGAGGCGGTGGGAGTAGCAGAGGACCCTTCGCTGGAGCGCAGCAGTTCCTCCACGCTCGGCAAATCCGGACTGCTGGAGCGGGAGGTGTCCGACGACAACTGTATCTGTTCAGGAATGTCCAACTGCCCCTCCAGTCCTGCATAGTAGAATTCGAACCGGCAGAGGGGGCACTGGGCTTCCGAATAGCTCCGCGCATGATGGAGTAGGCGCCGGACACATGTCGTGTCGAACATGTGTCCGCAGCGAAGGGTAAACCCATTCCAAGAAGAGAGAGACTCGTAACAAATGGAGCACTCCATCTCGACTGACTCGGTAAACGGAAAGCCGCTCTAGACGTTCGCGAGGCCCCGCCTCCGCGTGTCGGGAGGAACCAATGGGAGCGAGTGGACAACGTTTTATTCAGAAAAAATGATTGACTGGGGATTTTATTTGAGATCAACTTTTTATCCAGATATTAATAAAAAATTATTTATTTATTATTATTATTATTATTATTATTATTATTATATCTTCACTGGGGATTTTATTTGAGATCAACTTTTTATTCAGAAAAAATTATTTATTTATTATTATTATTATTATTATTTTATCTTCACTGGGGATTTTATTTGAGATCAACTTTTTATCCATCAAAAAATTATTTATAATTATTATTAATATATATTATGTATATGGATGAATGGGACCTTTCAAAAGGGTCCCCGTGATGACTCATTGGGGGCAGACAATGAAGCATTGTTCAATGGCCAGGTGCACGAGGGGGGAGGTGCTTTCAAGTATAACGACCAACCTCATTCAACCATGATGTCTTTGGATGAATGGGGCCTTTCAAAAGGGACCAGGTGCATTGAATCCCCGTGATGACTCATTGGCACAACACAATGAACCCTTTCAAAAAGAGTACGATGGCAACAGCTGTTTGGATTGGGGTCACGCAAGCAGCAGATGCCCGCTTTCGGGTATAACGGCCAATCTCATTCAACCATGAAGTAGCTGTTGGATGAATCATTGGGGTGGAGCAATGATGCAATATTTCCGAGGCAATATTGATTATTAATAAACTTTAAAAATTTCTACGAGGGTCCTGGCACCAAATTCTTTTTACAGGTGACTGTAATATTTGTTTAAAAAAATTTTGTATATAAGTGAATCATTGATTTATATATATATAGATAGATAGATAAATAGATAAATAGATAGTTATGTTTTCTGCGCAAAATTTTATTAATCATCTACATTCTAAGTACATCTTCATTTTTCTTAAGCTTTTATTTTTATTATAATTATGAATGATGATATACTTTGTGTAAATAAAACACATATCACCTATTAGCTCTCTTAAAATGTGATTTTGAAATAATTAAATCTTAAAATGGAAAGAATGGAGGACAAACTATTCAGAAGTATACTTAAAAGTAATGGTACGAATTAAAAAAACACAAAAC
This sequence comes from Salticus scenicus, assembly GCA_963930645.1. NCBI lineage: Eukaryota > Metazoa > Arthropoda > Arachnida > Araneae > Salticidae > Salticus > Salticus scenicus. Next base: position 120,639,073 of record OZ005657.1, read on the forward strand.
TATTTATGCATTTTTTTTTATATATATAAAAGAGATTTGGAAATAATATACAAGAAAATATAAAAATAGTATATAGAAAACACTCCCCACTTGTATACATTAAAATTGGTGTTCATTTGTCTTTAAAAAATAGCAAATGTCTATTTTTCTTCTTTTGAAAGAAATATCGCAATATATCACCAATATCGTATTAATTTGTTAATATATCGCGATATTTAATTCCTGATATTGTCCAGCTCTATTCTGCATTGCTTTTATCTCGTGCAAGTGGTTATCCAAAATCGTATGCTTCTGTTGGATATCTTTATGTATGTCTCTGCCTGTTGGGCTTAATTCTGGCATGATTGTTTGATTCGAAGGCTGGATTTGGCTGGGTGGCTGAAGGGTTGGAAAGGCCGAGCTGCTATTCAGTGCTCTTATCTGGCAAAAGGCATCAGTCCCGGACTGGCTCCTTTGGAGGCCCTCGGCTAGAAGTAGAAAAGGGGCCCCCCTTTACCGAGGAATTTTAAGGAAACAGGATATATGCCATTTTTGAAAATTTAGCTTACATGTCTAAAAATCCCATTTAACTTTCTTGTCACTTGGAAAATAGTTGAGTAAAAAACTAAGCTTTTCTAATTTAGTTTAGTTATTTTAACAATAAATATTTTAATATTTTTTTTATACCATACCTAGAATAGTGGCATGCTAGAAAAAAAAAAAAAAAAAAAAAAAAAAAACATGCTAATTGATTACGAGTGGTTTATTACTTAAAAATGAGATCGAGAAGTATTTTTAAATTTAGGCAAAAAATCACACTGTTTAAGCCATAATAATATAAATCCTACTATAATACTTAAGTAAATATTAAAAAAGGACATAACGGTAATAAAATAACAAGCATAATGAAAAACAGAAACATTGCCCTCTTTATGATTTAATCGATATAAAATGTAAAAGATATTTTATGACAAAAATGGCTTTACAAAATCTTGGTTACAGATAAAGTGAACTAAAAAATATTAAGTACATATTAGCAGGTTATTTACTAACCTAACAGATTTTTGGCCAGTTCTTCACTGGTCATGGCTACTTTATCTATAATGACATCTTTATCCAAGTTATAAAACAAGTCTCTTTCTACATTCATGAAAAGAAGATTAGACATATGATCCTGGCTTAAAGTAGATCTAAGTCGATTCTTAACTATTTTAAGTTTAGAAAACACCCTTTCACAGGTGATTTGTGTACAAGGTATAGTTAGTACAAACTTGTAAGCTACATAGAGGTTAGTAAACATTCCAGATCGTGAGAGTTCAAAAACAATAGAAAAGGCACATGATAAACACCGAAAACATTTTTTCTTATCAGAGCAGAAATCATAAGTATGTTCGACTTCTTCAGATTCAGATTCTATATCGTCAAATTCCCAGATTTCTTCAGCTCCATCCAGATTGTCCTGTTTTTTTCAATGTTTTCAGCCATTATAAAACTTTCATATTGATCTGCAAACTGTTTCAGCTCTATCAGTAACTGACTTCTTTCAATTTTACAAAGTTTAGAAATACTACAAAGGACTTCTGTAGGAAAACTATCAAGCATTATGATTTCATTAAATTTCTTTGGGTCTAACCAGGAACAATCTTCTAAAATTTCTTTGTTTGGACTAAATCTCTCTTCGATACTTACCCTGGCGCAATCTAAAACACTGAAAAATACCAATTTATTCTTCTGAGCAGTTGAGATTTCAGGAGCTTCATCTATTGATTTTTCACCGGGCATTACCTTTTTCTTTGAAGTTCTTTTCCCCTTGAAATCTAATTCTAATTCTACATCAATATTGTTATCTTCTAATTTGCTATTAACTGTACTTGCATAATATTTTGTTTTTGAATACAGAGCCTCAAAGTGTTCGTCACTCCTTTTATCCTTTACTTGTTGAAGCAGCTTCTCTACAAAGTTCCAGGCTGTAGAATAGTCAATGGTTTTACTTTGTAAATATTTTGAAATAGGAGATGTAACAAGAAATAAATCCAGTAAAACAATAGACATAAATAAGTTTTCAAATTTGGACCATTGACTGATCAAATTTCGTGCTATGAATTTAGATTTGCAATCAAAACTTCCGTTCGATATTTCAGTTAAAATGGCAATAAAATTAAATAGTTTCTCTGTATTTACACTTTCTTCACTTCTTAAAAATCCCTCATCAATAATGGAAGAAAGAGCTTTATGTTTGCTCCACCACCTTGTGGCTCCTATTTTTTGTAATCTGTACAGTTTTTCATGTGCAATGTGTTTTTTTTTTTTGTTTCTCTTTCCCATATGGCCATTCTTTTATGAGACGAGCTTAGAAAAACAGCAGATTCTTCCACCAATCCAAATAAGTTTTCTACTTGGAGCAACGTTGCTGTTGAATCAGCTACTACCAAGTTCAGTACGTGTCCCATACAGTGAGTGTAAATAAGATCTTTGTTTTCCTTTTTGAATTGAGCTTGCAGACCGTTATAACAGCCTTTCATGTTATTAGCTCCGTCAAACGAACAAGCAATAATATTAGATGTTGCAATGCCACATTTAGCCAGTTCTGATTTTATAAGCTCGTACAAAGCCAATCCAGATGAATCGTCGACTACTGTTATTTCTAAAAGTCTTTCATATATATTTCCTTGAAATACATAGCGGACACAAATCGCCAACTGGTCCATAACAGCTACATCTTGAGTACTATCTACCATCACGCTGAATATTATGCTATCATGAAGGTCTTTCAAAACAATATCACGTCCCATTGAACCAATTACTGTAAGTAGCTTGTTGATAAAGGTTTTTGACAAAAATGTCAACAAAGAGCCTCTCCCAATCGGTCCTTTAGTTAGCTTTCCGGTGCATTTTCTTTTTTTAATTATTTTAAGTCTGTGTTTTTTGCTTTCTTCAATACATTTTCTAACATGATTTTGTAAAATCACATCATAATTTGAAACCAACAAGACAAGTTCAAGAAAATTCCCATGGTTATCTGTAGAGTCGAGTGTATAAGCCCCTTCTGATTTATCCCCTCTGTAGGCAATGCCTTGTTTTGCAATAAACAAAACTATATCAATTAAGCGTTGAACAACCAATCTTCTCATGTGAACTTCTCTTTCTCTCTTTTTGGCTTGGTTACCAGTCAAAAGAGTTGAAATATCAAGACCTCTTTGGCTTTGAAAAGCTGCCTTTGCTGCGAGTTGATGATAACGAGTGTCTTCGTGAATTTCAACAGATTTATAAATATGTTTAGGAGAACAGTCATGTCCAGTAATAAATGCAGAATCTCTATTATCTTTACCCCCAAAAGCCATACAGCTGGAGCAGTATACTCTGTTGAGCCGAATCGAATACGACAACCATTTTCTGTGAATTTTATCACCATTTGGTAAACGTCGATAATAAAGTTTTGAAGGTTCGAATGGTAATTTAGCTCCTTTTCCTTCAGTGACTTGAATAGGATGCTTCTTCATAAAAGCTTTTTTAATTTCAATTGGATCATTTTCGTTGGGGCAGATGAAACATCCAAGCTCTTGCGTAGCATCATTCTGAGAAGCGTCAGGCGTTTCTTGGTGGTTTTCTTCATCATTTTCTGTGTCAGAGCTGGTATTAGTTCCTGATGTATCACTGCCGAGAAAGCCTGACGTTACTGATGAACGACTTAATAGTGGCTGATTGTCAGCAGAAGTAGTTTCTTTCCTGTCATATTCCGAAAATGAAGTGGATGGAGTAGACTCAATTGAAGGAGGTGAAACTTGATCTTCACTTTCTGAAAATAAAAGTGAATGCGCTAGTGCGAGCAATTGTAGGGTATGTTGTAATAAATGTTTAAAAATAATGCAATAAAATCTTTGAATGTTATTCGAATTTTAACTATGGTTTACAATTTCACTTATCGGCATTTTATTTATTTTAAATCTTCTTCCATAATTATATAACAAAAAAAAAACTAATGCTAAAAAATTCGGGGGGATATTCAGGAACTGTTAACTACTTTTTCATTTTTCTTGCTCTTAAGTGTATATCCTTAGTATGCATATATCAATAGCAAAAAAATATTGAATCGTCGTTGTATTTAATATATATATATATATATATTGCATTATTATTTGAACGTTTATTTATTTATTTTTCAACTGGGTACTTTATATATAGAGAGAGATAGATATATATATATGTGTACGAAAGGATAGAAAGAATTTAAATAATTATTTTATTATTTAAATTGATATTGCACGATAATCTAAAGGAAATCCCATTCAAAATTCATAACTTGAAATTAATTCTGAAATTTTCCCTGGTCTGCGGAAGCCCGGTTGGTAGAGCATCGAATTCGTAATTGGAAGATTGCGGGTTCAATACTCGAGCTGACCAAAGATCGTCGTGTACACTAATGGTGGCTAGTGAACGTAAAATCGGTCTTGGTTGCAATCTTTCCATCAAAATTATACCTCTGGTGTTTCTAAAGCGGGGGAGCCATCCCCTCCGTGGAGGAGGGGTGATGACATGTCTCCAGGTCATCCTTATTATGATGGATGACCTGGAGACATGTCATATTGTGATGACATGTCTCCAGGTCATCCTTAAGTATGCATCTCAGACCGTCGCCAGCTGGCCACTGCGCAGCACTAATGCAATGTTAAATCCAACCAACCAACCTACCTATTTGAATTTTTCCTGTAAAATCTATTTTACAATAAAAAACTTTCATAACGCAAAAGTCAGAAAACTGAACAACTTTTATAAAAAAAGTTACTGATTCGCATGCAACTTTCCTTTTTTTGTGGTAAAATGATACATTTTAATTCCCTGGATTTTTGGGACTGAGTTAAATTAATCATGAAGTTATTAACCAATGAAAAATAGTACGAGCATATTAGATTTACGCCAAAATTCGGACTATTTAAGGTGCTGCATTCGAAAACTGGTGCTTTTTTTGCGTGTTATTCTTGTCTCAACAAACTCAGGCAAAATTTCACCCTGGGACCAGGTTAGAGACCACAGCGGCATTAAAATAGTAAATTGAATCGATGCCACTCGGTCCACATCCGAATGCTACTTACACTTTAAATGCCTGATTGCCTGAAATAAACTGTAACCTGCTTCAAAGAGCATGCAATAAATGACTGTTAATCCATTGGAATCTTTAAATGAGATATAACACTATGGATATAACTTGTCAGTAATATCCCATTACATATATAGTATATAATGTAAAAACAGAAAAATTAATTAACCTCAAAAAATATTGAGGTCATCATTAGGGAGGCCTTACAATGCAGGGTGGAAACAGTAAGATGTTTCAAGAGCTACTACTAAAAATAAAAGTAACTTAGCTCCTTGCATCTCACCAAGAGAAAAAGAATTCAATCACTGCGGATCTGAATACAAAATGAAAAATTATTTAGATACAAAGGGAAAAAAATTAAAACTACACAATAATATATATATATATATATATAAAGATTGTAAGAAGCACTTACAAAATACGTTGCGGATAGCAATTATAATATAAAATGGAAGACCATTTGATTTTCCGGTATCCAACAAATTGTGAAACGCAATTTCAAGACAATCGCATTTGTTGCAAATATTTCTAATCCTAGCAATTTGCGAAAATGAAATATTTTTCGAAATTATACATGATAGCTAATTAGCTAAACTAAAAACTAACAAATGGAGTAAGTTGTTTTAATATTGCTTATTTTATTTATCTCTGGTCTAAAAAAAAAAAAAAAAAAAAAACTTAACAAATGGAGTAAGTTGTTTTAATATTGCTTATTTTATTAATCTCTCTCGCTATACTTTTCATATTATTTTTCTTTTATAATCTACATATATATATACACAAACCAGTTAGTAAAACCAGAGTATGTTATTAAATTACAAACATGAAACACTCCAAGTAAATCTCTTAGAAACGAATAAAATAGAACTAAAAATTTCTTGTTAAACAAATTTAATTTATACTAGATTCCTGCTTTTGACTTAGCTTTTCCTTCTTTAGGTATTTGTAAATTGTCTAATTCTTATTATGCAAAATTCGAGGTAGTATTACTACAAAATATTTTTTTTTCCTTTCTGAAAAAAAATGAGGCTATGGTCTTATAATAACAATAATAAAACGCACACACAGTGTTTTTATTAAAAGACTGCTATTTTGTAGCTAAGTTTGAATATATATATAAAAATCATACATACAAGTGTAAAGCTAGGTTTATTAAAAAAAAAAAAAAATCCAAATTTAAATTATTAGTACGACGAAACTGTTTTTCAAGAGAGTGAGTTTAGCGTTGTGGAAATATGCAGTAAGCATATCATGAATCAAGCACATATAATGCATACAATATAGTAGATTTTAATTCGCTATACTAAACTACATCGTTCAACCGATCGCTACGAACGAAATACATAAGTGTTCCTTTTTTTCTCACATGAAAGAAATTATTTTTATGTCAGAAAAAAAAAAAAAAAAAAAAAAAAAAAAGAAAAGAAAAGAAGGTCAACGTGCAGCAAATTTCTATTATTTAAATAGAGGGCTAAGACATTTTATTTACTTTTATTTTTAACCTTTTTGTATATTTAAACCAATTAAAAAATATTTTGTTTTTTTTTCTTCTTACATCAAGTTAAAAAAAATATTTAAAATGAGTTATTAAAAAAAAAATTAAAACCCAAATTCTTAATGTATATTGTATAGTATCACATAAATTCTTTCAAAGTTTGAATAAAATTTAATTTGCAATAAAAATGTTTTGTTCATTAACCAAAATTGATGAAATTTAAACTACAAGTTGGTCTTGTGTTGTACAGGATGTATATTAATTTTATGTTTGCGAGAGAAAATTTGAAAACTGTAGTTTTTAATCCCACTTCAAAAACATGTGACTTAATGAGTAGCAGATGTTTTCTTTTCTTTCCAGACGGTGTCCAGATAATCGTCTGCTGTTGCCACCTAGTTTTACTACTCTAGTTAATTTAAAAAAAAAAAAAAAAAACTAATTGTCCGATCGATAAGCTCGAATATCTGTCGAATTCAGAAAAATCGCCCCTTTCATTTGGTACCTTATTTGTAACGATACGACTGATATTTCTAATTTATTTTCGTATTTATTTTCTCTTTTTTTTCTAGCGGACATTCACAAACTTACCTACCTACCGTTCAGATGTGAGCGAGTACATAAGAGTTTAGTGATAAAATTGAAAAAAAATCGTGTTAAAGAAATGGAACAGCTTTAGTGTAGAACCTTTTAGCTCGGACGTTCCTCGCCAAGATGTTTACATATGCAAATGCGACAGCCATTTTGGTTCATCGCCAAAATAACAACAAAAATTTAAAAATCGCCAAGTAATTGCTATGCTAAAGCTGTACCAAAGTATTTTCAAGAAAAGAATATAGCAACCATTGTTGAGAAACAATACACAGCTACCGCATTTTTTTCTTTTTTTTAATATATGGAAGGAAGAATAGGTTTGTGGAAAAGTCCGGTCGTGTTAAGTTAAATTCTATTTTGTACAGAAGCTTACTAGATCTATAACTTAAAACACAAAAATAAGCTTTTTTTTAAACACTTTTTGCATATTTACACTAATTAAAATATTTTTTCCTTCTTACTCCAAGTTAAAAAATCTGAAGTGATTCCACTCGACTTTCCGAACACTAAATCTGTAAGCGCTAGAATCATCAACATCTATACAGTTCATTCGAGGGTGATCTATAACATGTAATATAAATTCTCAGCTCAATTCGGTAAAATATTTAGATGCTACCACACTTTAACTAACTTCAGCCGACAGGACATAATGATTAAGAATTTCTCGTTGAGTCCTTGTGAGAAAACTATAAATGATAGATTCACTAAAATCTAAACAGTTCGTGTGATGGTGATTTATAACAAGTACATAAATTTTCAGTTTATTTGAATAAAGCATTTAGTCACTAATCTATCAAACATTAAATGATTTCTAATAGGCCATAATGATTAAGTATTTTTCTTTATGGTAAAATAATTATAAGTGCTAGATTTACCAAAACCAATAGGGCTACGGTGACCTACAACATATGTACCAACTTTAAGCTCATTCGAACAAAGCCTTTAGACGCTACCGTGTTCACTCACACACATATACATCATCGTAAAATTAGATAAAATGAACTCGGAGGACCTCAAAACGTATAGATACACCGAAATTTCAAAGTTGGATTTTCGTCGTGATTACAATACTTTTCTTACATTATATGTTAGGAAGGTAAAAATATAAAAAATGAAGTTCCGAAAAAATAATGTGGAAGAAAGGGAAACGCTTTACCATAGGGCCCATAGCGAAATTTGAAATTTGCACCGAAATAACTCGAACGTTCTCGTCAAGATCTTTACTTACACAATTGCGATAGTCATTTTAAATTATCGAAAAAATTACAACAAAAATTTAAAAGTCGCAAAGGGGATCCTATGCAAAGCTGTAAAGGAAGAAATTTTAAAAAATGAATTGAATAACTGTCATTAAGGGATGACACAAAGCTACTGCATGCTTTTATAGGGAAGAATAGATTGTAAAAAAAAAAAGAGAAAACAATCACACGACTTCCATTATCCACTATTACACGAATTATATGCATTTTTTGGAGATATTAGGTGCATGTTTTTTTTTTTTTTTTTTTTTTTTTAATTTTCCAGTAAAAGAAACTAAATACACGTGTAAAGATCTATAAAACAGAATTTACATAGCGAAAAAAAAAAAAAAGATTTTTTTTTAAACTGAAATTTTCGAGATCTAAATTGAACTACCTAATCAGGATGACCGTTTATTTTCCTGTAATAACCACATAATACATGAGAAAGGGTATCTAAAATGGATTTATGTAACAATTTTCAAGAAAATCGTTAGAGACGTTTTCGAGACACCAACTTTTACGAAAACTTGGCATACTCAATTACTGACCGAAAAACAATAATTACATACAAAAGTACATCTAAAAGCTGGTTAATATGGCGAATAATAATTTTAAAAAAATGCAACCGTTAAAAAAAAAAAAAAAAAAAAAAAAAAAAACGCACTTGTGAGACCTGAAATTGAGCTATTTATACAGGACGAATGCCAATTTTCCTGAATTAACCAACTATATCATTTGAAAGGACATCCAATAGAGTGTTTATATAGCAACTTTGAAGAAAATCAATAGAGCCGTTTTTGAGATACGGACTTGCAGTCCCCCTTCTGTTTTCCGGTTTTCCAATTTTCACCAAAATTTGGAAAATTCATCTGTATACCAGACCTCTGTATCAATTCTGAAATTTCGTATCTCTATCTTTATTAGTTTCGAAGATATGATAGCCAGAAAGTTCCACACACACGATACACACAATTTTATATTAATAACTGATATTGAATTTTAAGAAGTCATTTAAATATAGTGACCAGCGAATAACAAAGTAAAGCCTACTAGAGCCACTGCAACGCATGGCCGGGTTCAACTAGTTTTTATATAAAATCTATAATCTTCATCCGAAATTTAGAACCTCTAATTTTAAAATTTAATCATGAAAATGAAATAAGAGAATTATTTTGCTACTTTTTTTTTTCCAGTATATAAACTTAGTGTAATACCTTAACTTCCATTATATTCTAAAGCAATAGAAAAAAAAAAAAAAATCCACTATTTAATAAAGTATATATAAATATTTTCTTTTCCCTAGAAAAAATAAATTTGATTGAAAGTAGCCGCCAGGCATGTGAAAAGTGAAGCTTTGATGACAGTCACTTGATTTACGCTTTATTATGATTTTAGGGGCAAAAACAAAAGCACATAGCAAGAAACAGAAATACGGGCTGAAAATACCGAATACACGAATATTTAAGTACTGGACAGTACTTAAATATTATTTTCATATAAATTTATAATGTTCCGCTGAAATTAAAAACTTGTAATTTTAAAAAAATTAATAATAGCATTGTTTTGATAGAAATTTTGGGCTATTAAACTAATTAGAGTTACCTGTATTTAATGTCTCATTATTCTCCTTTAAAGTTTGACTTTGCAACTCAGAAGTTGAACTATTTAACCAAGTACTGAAGCGCTTTGAAATTTTTTCTACTTCTATAGATTTTCTCTTCTTTTCTTTTCTTTTTGAGGCGCCACTTTGGTACACGCGTTTCATGTTGAAATAGCTATGACACACTGCACAGTACTAATGCGTTCCAAAAACGAAACATTGTCGACTTGAGCTGCGTGCGCATTCTACATTAAAACAATCCACAGACAAAACAATCAAGAAAGACTAGGGTTTTCACCGCAAAGCTTCAATACACGTTCACATTTTTTTTTTCTTTTTTTTTTTTTTTTTGTGGTTAATCGCGATGCTTTTCTCTTTTCCTGAAACTTTAAGCATTGTACAACACACTATGAATCAAAATTTGATGTAAATGCGTAAGATTATTGAAAAATAAATTATCATTTATTTTGATATAGCTGATTATAAATTAGTATATTAATTTTTCTGAGGGTTGTTTGGGGGCCCCCTTGGTCCGGGGGCCCTCGGCGATCGCCGACCAGCCGACCTGGCCAGTCCGGGCCTGAAAGGCATGCTTTAGGAGCTTTAGTGGGTCTTTTTGATTACCCTTCCTAACTGCTCCGATTACATCTATTGCTGTTTTGGCTATTTGTTCAATTGAAGTGTAGCTGCGAAAGGTTTCATTCCTGTTGTACAGTACAGCTCGCTTGGGGCGTGGCTCAAAATCCAGCTCTTCGGTATCGTTCTGATCTGAAACGATTGTTTCCGCTGAGGACTCCTCATTTTGAGTATCAGTTTTCGGCCTTTAGATCTTGCTGATTTGTTTGATTTATTCAAAGTTACAGATGATACAGACTCATTATCCGAGTTGTCATCTTGATTAATGCTGATATTCGGATCGTTTGTCGACATGGCGATAGCTTTAATAAAAGCTGTTTCTGTTAAACAAGTTAAACATTGGACTTAATACAACTGACTTACTAAAATTACTAAGAAATCAAATACTGATAAATGAGGCGCTCTAATTACGGATGGAGTTCGCAGAGCGCCTGCACCACATCATTAAAAAGAGGAAAAAAGCAAAAACCAGGAGCCTAGACTCCTGAAAATAGCTAAGGTTAAAAAAAAAATAATAATAATTAAACTGGTACCATTCAAAACAAAACTAAAGAGAGGTGAGAGGGGAAAAAAATATATATAAAATATATAAAAGAATAAAAAAAAAGTCGCCAAATTAAAACAAACAAGAGGCAACAGACTCCTATCTGGAACAATAAATGGATTATATCAAACAAAAGAGCGCAAAAATACCTATGTAATGATATATATATTATGTGATTCGGTTCATTAGAACCTGAGATAGTTCAAAATCAGAAAGATTAATTTAAAACAGTGCCACCTATGAGATAAGCAACAAGCAACAAAAAGGACTTAAAAGTCTTAATTTGGGAAAAAGATATTAAATTTTCTAAATTAAACAGCGCCACCTGGCGGGAACAAATAATGGGTTAAACCAAACAAAAGAGTATAAAAATACCTATCCAATGATATATATATATATTATGTTATTCGGATCATTAGATCCTGAGAAAGTTCAAAATCAGATAAAATTAGAAGACATTTAGGTAAAGCAGCGTCACCCATGAGTTGGGAATATTTTAGCTAAAAGATTGGATTTAAATGTTGAGTTAAATCATTGGAATCTTAATTGTTAGCCAAAAGGTTTATAGTTAGGTTTATTTTCTAAACAATTCTTATACTCAAATCTGTGAACTTTGTTCCAGCAGCGCCATCTGACGAGAGAAATTTAGAAGTAGTTTTAGATGTCTAATTTAATCAAAGTAGTCACCAGGCAACAAAAAGGACTTAAAGATCTTAATTAGGGAAGAAGATATTGAATTTTATGATTTGAACAGCACCACTTAGCGGGAACAATTAACCCTTTCAGGGGCACTAAGTAAAAATGATTGAATTTCCTTTTAAATATATATATATCATAAAGTAAACATCCCCTACAAGTCATATTTGATGAAGAAAAAAAATTCAGCATGTGGGGATTTTTTTGTGGGTGGTGGCTAGACGTTCTAGCCACTGCGCACATACGTCATGTACCTTAATTTTTGTATGGAAATAAATATTTATATATTTAAGGAATAAAAATTGAAACTATGCCTTGAAAATGTAATTATAATAATACAATGTAACAATAATTAATTATTACTTAAATTATAATGCTTCTTTATCCTTTTTTAATGATTTATTATATATATATATATATATACACATATATGGGCTGTTTAAAATTTGTTTAGAAACCTTCATGCATTAGTAATAAGAAAAAATTATTCACTATTATAGGAATAAAAATTATAGTTATTCAATTATATTGTAAGTACAATAAATTTTGAAATTGATTCAGTACATAAATTAAAAGACATAATTTCTTACCTTCATATTGTAATGAAATAATCAATTCACAAATTGCATACACAGAAATATGAAAACTTTAAAAATATTAATGTTCTTTAAAATTTGTTTGTTCCTGATCCAGATACTGCAGAATCATCATCTGAGGGTAGCTCTTCAAACAGAGCAATAGCTTCATCCAAAGATAAGCCTTTTCTAGGCATTATTGTGGTAAAAATTAAGATATATAAATTTAATTTAAGATTATTTAGAGAAATTAACTAAATTTAAAAGCTATGGAAATAAAAATTTATTTTTAAAAATCCCGATATGAGAGCAATAGAAAAAAGCAGCCTCTCTCTATACTGTAAACAGAAATACTGAATAGTTTTTTTGTAAGAACCCTCCCATGCTTGCTTACACCTGTATTTACATTCTGCTATCCCTTACTGTTTATATTTATCACAGTTCACTAACCCCAAAAGACCCTCTTTGTTTATCTCAAAAGAAAAGAAATTGAGATTCTTTTCCTCAGCAAAGCCTGTCTTATGGTATTTCCCCTGACATATGTGCGCGGTGGCTAGAACGTCTATCCACCTAAAAGAGGCTCCTAAAAATCAAACTAAAATTAATGGTCTAAGATAATATGTAAATCTGTTGTATTTAAAAGGTGCATTACAGTATATTTACACTACCAAATACTTTTGAATAAAAAATTATTTTTCATAAAAATATATAAAAGAAACTTCAAAAATGTTTCCTGCAACTTGTCCATTTAAAAAAGTTACAGGCACATCCTGCTTAAAGTTACTGAAGTGCTACCATCTCTATTTCAATTTTAGAAGTACACATTAACTTTTCATAAAAGTGGATAGAAAAAGTAGCCACTGCACACCTAGAGAAAAATTTCTAAAGTAGGTGGATAGACCCTCTAGCCACCGCCCTTGAAAGGGTTAATGGGTTATACCAAACAAAAGAGCATAAAATTACCTAACCAATGATATGTAGATTATAAGAATCGGATTATTAGGACCTGCGATAATTCTGATTCAAGTGTACTGAGAAAAGTTAGAATAAAACAGCGGCACCTGTGAGTTGAGAAATTTCAAGCACTGTGATTCGTTTTAGATATTAAAAAGGCTCACTAGGAACTATTATGTTATCCTATAGGACGATAGTTAATTTTTTATTCTAAAAAGTTTTAAAATTCTAAACTTAAAATTTTGTTCCAGCAGCGCCATCTGACGAGAAAAAATTAAAATTTGTTTGTAGTGATTAAATTAAATAAACCGAACAAAAGGCAACAAAAAGGACATGAAAATCTTAATTAGGGAAAAAGATGTTAATTTTTCTGATTTAAACAGCACCACCTGGAGGGAACAATTAATGAGTTACACCAGTTAAAAGAGCTTAAAATTACCTAACCAACGATGTATAGATTGTGTGAATCAAAAAAATAGAACCTGAGATAGTTCAAAGTCAGTTAAAATTTGAAAAAATTTGAATAAAACAGCGCCATCTATGAGCTGGGAGAATTTGAGCTGTAGGATTAGATTTAAATGTTAAATTGAATCATTAGGGACTAAATTGTTAGCCTAAAGGTTTTTAGTTGAGTTTATTTTCTAATAAGTTCTCAAACTCAAAACTAAAAATTTTGTTCCAGCAGCGCTATCTGACGAGAAAATGTAAAAGTAGTTTTAATTGACTAAATTAATTAAACTAAACAAAAGGCAACAAAAAGAACTTAAACATCTCAATTAGGGTAAAAGATGTTAAAATTTTTTATTTAAACAACGCCACCTAGCTGAAACATTAAAAGGATAATACCAAACAGAAGAGCACAAAATTACCTTTCCAATGATGTAAAGATTATATAAATCGGGTAATTAGAACCCGAGATAATTCAGATTCAAGTGTACTGAGAAAAACTCGGATAAAACAGCACCACCTATGAGTTGGGAAAATTCAAGCAATGAGATTGATTTTAAATGCAAAATAGGTTCATTAGGAACTATTAAGCTAACCTAAAGGATGATAGTTGCAGGGCCCGACTTAGACTACCTGAAGCCCCGGGGCAAGCCTATTCTGGGGGGCCCCCTTGCAGTGGCAGAAGAGCTCTTTAGGTTGCAGAATTTCTGCATACGCCTGTAGGGGGGCCTCTTCCAGAAGGGGGGCCCAGGGCATTTGCCCCGTATGCCCTGCCGTTAGTCAGGGCCTGGATAGTTGAGTTTATTTTCTAAAAAATTTTATAATTCTAAACTTAAAACTTTGTTCCAGCAGCGCCACCCGACGAGATAATATTAGTTTTTGATTGTAGTGACTAAATTAAATTAATTAAACAAAATGCAACAAAAACGAAGTAAAAATCTTGATTAGGTAATGAGATATTGAAAATTTGGAATGGAAAAGCGCCCTCTGGTGGTAAAACAAAACTGATGGGTGAGGGAGGTGGGGCAGACCCAAAGACCTTTCCATTGATACCAAGCTTTTGCTAAACTGACTACTAGAACCCTCAAAACAACAAAAACAAAAATATCCATGCAATGGAACCCCAAAATGGGAAGAAAAGATATTACCATCGGAATTAACTTTATTCTTGAAAAACTACCCCAAATCAACCCAACCCAACTCTGTGCTGCAAGGTTGAGACCATTTAAATTTTATTAAGCTTCACTGAAGAAATAAAAAGAATAAAGTAACCATAGGAATTAACTCCAATCATCAAAACCACCCAAAACCAACCCAACCCAGGGTGCTGCAAGGTTAGGACAATTAACAAGTTTATAGAGTTTCACTAAAG
This sequence comes from Salticus scenicus, assembly GCA_963930645.1. Lineage (NCBI taxonomy): Eukaryota > Metazoa > Arthropoda > Arachnida > Araneae > Salticidae > Salticus > Salticus scenicus. Next base: position 120,654,298 of record OZ005657.1, read on the forward strand.
AAAAAACAATTTAAAATTCAACAAATTTAACCACTGAGCTGAAGAACAACTGGAGCAAATGCTTCCAATACTTTTACCCAGTGTTCGTGCGTGCCAGTTTTTCTGCAATCGTTCGCCTGCCTTGCATGGCAAGCAACATTTGTCGGGTCGTCTATTACTATTATAATCTTTAAAGAATTAAAATTTTAAATTGTAATGTCATGTTTAGCATATGGTTGTTCGAATAGACAACCTTTAGACAATTTTACTTTGAAATTTAAATATATCAAATGCTTTTTGCCATGCAACGCTCGGACGACAAACCTTCAAAAAACGGCACGCGAAAATCGGTCTAGCATTTCCTCCAGTTGTTTTTCAGCTCGGTGAATTTAACTCATAGAATAATAATAAAGGAAGAAGGAGCGTATATGTTTTGGTTTCGGTTTGTAAAATCCAGGAATACCGGGTATAGGGTTGTAACAATGCTTCAATCTGATTGGTTGGCGAGATTTTTTAATCGTCTCATCACTCTGTCAGTCAGAGAGGCACCACCCACAACAAACAGCGATAAATGTGCGGAGCATGGGTGCCCTACTTTAAGGTTTTGCGTAGCAAAAATAGTTTTCGCTGGCAATTCACTAGAAGTGGTTTGTAAGCATTAGAGTATTGATGTGCTCTTTCTTCCTTTATTATTATTCTATGATTTACAGTCGGCTGCAAAATTATTCGAGCACTAGCAATAATCCTAGCCAAAAGAAAGTACACTTAATACAGTTTTGTTAAATAAATCCTTGTCGAGTCATGTTCTTAATCAGTCTAAGAACATGATTCGACAAGGATTTACTTAGTAAAACAGTCTTAAGTGTACTTTTTAAATATAGGAATTATTGGCTAGTGCTCGAATAATTTTGCAGCCGACTGTAACTTAATTTTAAATAAATAACTACAGTTGGCCGCTCCAGCCATGCTGATTTTAACTACAATTATCTACTTATAATGGCAACATTATTTTGGTTTTGGTTCAAGAAAGATTGGAACGGCCAAGCGTTAGATTATTGACCAATAGGGCAGTTCCTTGTTTGTAAACAAACATCTCATTGGTTGGCAAAAAGGCTTGGGAAAAGCATAGCGATGGCGGATCACCAATATAGTAAATCAATGGTGGGCGGGGCACGGGAAAGTCGAGCGCGCTTTTTTGCCAACCACCAGACGTCACGAGGAAATGCTCTATAAGAAAATACTTGAAAAACATTCACTATATTATTAATGGCAACATCAAAAAAGTTTTGGTTTATGTCAGTGATGCCAGATTGGGGATTTTGTCCCCATTTTGGGGGATTTTTGAGGCTTCTGTGGACAATTTTGGGGACCAAATGTTTGTGGGGACTTTTTTGGAGAATTCTAAAATTTTTGGGGGCAATTCTGGGGAGATTTTCAACTTTCTGTCAATGTTGGCAACGCAATGATTTATTCCTACGACTTGAAATTTATTTTTGTAAATGGTGATTTTATTCTATAAAGAGTTTCATTTGGGGGAAACTGTGAGCTTAAATGTATTAAATATTTTTTAACTTTTTCCAAAAAATTTACATTTTTAGCATAAATTGAGTTGGGGATTTATTTGGAAAAAACCCTTGTTTTGGGGGAAATGTGAGAACTGTTTGGGGAAATTCACTCTGGAGCATCTGGCAACACTGACAAGAACAGAAACAGAAGGTAGAAGAGAAAGAGAAAGCAGAAATTACGGACGCACATTGACAGATTTGTATTTTGCTTTGTTCTTAACAATGACTTCATATGATTTAGATACATCTGGAGGTTTAATGGACGTAAGTATCTGTTTATTTCTAAACTTGTATATAAAATTGATTTTTGAAAGAATATTAAATTTTGAAAACGAAAATTTAATTATTAAATTTGTTCATAAATTAAAATCAGTGTTATGAATTTAATATATCGTTTCTATTTATAGGAAATCCAAGCACTCATTGCTCCTCCTGTTTTAGAAGGTGAAGAAAAGAAGAAGAAACAAGATAAAAAACGTCGACCCCGTAAAGGTAATCACGACTTTTGCGACAGCTGCAAAGGAGTTGGTGATTTGATTTGCTGTGATCAGTGTCCTGCATCGTTTCATCTTTTATGCCAGTAAGAATTTTATATAATAGTATCTTTGTTTAATTGTATTTTTTGAATACCTCCTTTTTTTAATGTTAAATCAAGAACAGAGAGCTTTCGTTGAACTTGATATTCTAAGCTTGTAAGTTTAATGCAACATGCAAGCCAATATCAAGCACCTAAGTTTACATTTGTCCAGCTTTCTTTAAGCTTGATCATTCAAGAATGAATCAGTATGTATCATGTGTTCACTATATTATTTGCTACAGCATACATGAACTAAATATCTGTTAAACTGTTTTCCAAGTAAAATCTTTTTTTTTCCCCTTTTTACTGTTTTGGTATAGAGAACTGTTTATTCTATGCAATGGCTTATCCAGGATTTTATTTTGGGGAGAGCTGAGTTAAGTTCAATAATGGGCAAAGACACACCTTAATTCTTTTATTTATTGTATAGAGATATAATGCATGTTATTCTTCATATTGATCTGTGTCAACAAAAAATAATTTCTTTTATAAAACATATTTAGGTGAGTTTTGTAGGCCTCATTTGATTCACATATTTTGTGCGGTAGAAAAAAAAAAGTACTTTTATTCCCTATACTTTTTAAAAATAGCTTTTAATTAGTAAAACTAAAGTAATCTTCAACATCTTGAATGACAAAGAGAAAAAAAAAATTGAAAAGCAGACAGCTGTTCCTGTAGTATTTAGCATACCATCTTCAGTGCAGAAAGAAATTAGAGATAAGTGCTCAACATATAGGAGATAAATCGAATTCTGATCAACCAGTAGAATTATGTGGGATGTGCGGGATTGGCCAGTAAAGGAAATTAAGAAGCTCTAGTTGTGAAAAATGTAGAAGAAATTAAGAAAATGTGGACTGAAAGTAAAATTTTTAACAATCAGACAATCTGGGTACAGCAGAATCACAATTAACAATATTTTAAAGATTTTTATAGATATGTGAAAAGCTTCAAAGAAATAGAGTTCTTGAGTGCATTTAGACTTGCAATTTATTTTAATTGAAAGATTTTTACAGATAAAACTCGATATCTTTAATTCTTTTTCCATCTATAAAAATCTTTAAAATATTGTTAATTGTGATTTCGCTGTATCCCATTTGTCTGATTATTGGAAATTTTACTTTCAGTCCACTTTTTCTTAATTTCTTCTACATTTTCACAACTAGTGTTTCTTAAATTCCTATTGATCAATCCCCCATATTCCACATAATTCTATTGATTGAACAGAATTAGATTCCTTTCTTATATAAAAGAGCGCTTCTCTCTCATTTCTTCATGAACTAAAGATGGTATGCTATATGTTACTGAAACAGCTGTTTTTCAATTTTTTTTTTTTTTTGCTGTTCAAGATGTTGAAGATTTTCTTAGTTTTAATAATCCAGCACAAAGTTTCCTATTTAATATAATATTAGTTTTTAATTATGTTCTTAAAATAATTTTAAAGATCCTGTAATTAATTAATAAATTTTTGGTTAGTATTTATTAATCCATTCTTTACATAAGTTTGATTCTTCTGAGGAAATGATACCATAAAATTTTTTTAGGGTGAAATGTGTTTTAGCCCACTGCTTGGCATCTTGTTTGCAATTGGTGAAAAACAGGCCCCGATCATGACAGATTGGGGCCCTGGGCAAAGCAAAATTAGGAGCTCCCCTCAAAACCGTCGGAACATCATTCATATACGATAAATAATGATGAGTCTAATGTACAATACATAAAAAATATTTTCAAGGCTAGATGTTTAAATATGTTAATATTTTTTTTATATTTTTACTTGCTATTAATGTTACCAGCTCTACGTCCACACAATTCAGTGTGGAATAGATTTGCTCTGCTAATCTCCTTTTATGATATCGTGTCTGACAGGTGACAACAAAGAAGCACTTTATAGCATATTTAATTTACACTAAACAGGATTTAACATATAAATTTAGTAGCCATAGATTTGTTAGCTTTAGTTTGTAACTGTACTGTCGTTTTTTTACACACTAGGATTAATTACAGTGGGATCTACTGATTAAAATGAATTTAAAATCACTACAAACTCCCAGCCTGAACTGGGACATGAGCTCTGAATCTGTTGATTCAAGGCCAGTATGCTCACTATTTAGGTAAAAGATGAGTCAGCAAAATTAGAAAAAGCAAAATATATCCAAAATGAAAATTCTGTTTTCTAGAAAGTTTAGTACTTTTTAAAGACAAATTTCATAAACATAAATAAATATTTAAATTGTCATTGAAATAAAAGGGAATATTTTGCAATTTAATATTATGGGATTTTGGGGCCCCTTAGTGTCTGGGGCCACTGGACAAGGTCCCGGTTTGCCCATGCGATAATATGGGCCTGGTGAAAAAGATGTCAAACTTGGCAACCTCGATGCCTTTCAGCTGTTGAACAATCGATCTATGAAATGAGGCAACCTCACCTTGATGTTTTGAAGCTGTGTTATTTTCACACATCTGCCCTGTAACAATTTTTTATGATAATCTGTGACAGCTGTATAGGCACTAGAAAGTAATCTGCAGCAAAATTTTACAATAAGTAATGGGGACAAATGAAGTTGTAAGATGCAATAGTCATCTTTTTATCACAAGATTGCATTTATGTAATGCTAGTTGATCAGTTAGATATGATCAGAGCATTATAGTTATAAAATTGATGATAATTAATGATAGTGAACAATTCTATCTCTTTATAGATTTCACAATTTAATAAAACACATTTGAAAAAATATTGACATATTTATTAGAGGTCGAGATTTGCACTCGCCACGTGGCGACCTAATTTGAAAAAGTGGCAATCCAAAAATATTGCTGTAATCGCCAGTCAGACATGCGATTTTTTTGCGAATTCGTGGTAATTTGTTATCCCCCCCCCTAATTCGCGAAATTTTGCGAATTAACTTATTTTGCTTTAAAAAAAAAAATAATCACAGATATCGTCCGTTTTAAAAAAAGAAACCCCATTAACGATTGGCGATTAAATTCGCTACGAAAGCCACACAATTCATAATCTTTCTCCATCCACAACATAAATGTCAATATTCATTTTAAACTTGCTTAATGAGATTCTAGAACGCCCCTCCCACCATTTTTTGCCCCTCCCTCCATTTTGCCCTCCCTCCATTCAATAATTTAATTTCTTAGCCAATTTTGTCTTTCTCCCACCTGCTTTCATTTCAGTTCAGATATTGAAAATTTTAAGCTCGAGAAGTATGAAAGTTTTAAAAAATATATTTATTTTCAAACAATATTTAAAGATTTTTTTTTTAAATCGGTGGAAGTGCATAATTTTTTTATTATTATTAAAATAATACAATAAAGGCCACAATCTCTTAATTATTCTGACCATATCATATGTGTTTTATGCCTTTATATGTAGATACATATTTTTTAATTATGTGTGTGAATATCAGGTATAACATCGACTTGCGAGTGGCCACTGAGTTAATCATATTCAGTGGCCACTGGCCACTTACAAAAATTGTAAGTCTTGACCTCTGATATTTATATTGTGTATCAAAAAGATTAGAAATCATAAGGATTCCATGGGGTATTTGGTCTCCTATCATTAGCATGGGGATTTGGGCAACTCAAAAATTACATGAGTATAAGGTATTGAACAATTCTACTTCTTTATAGCTGTTAGAATTTAATAAAGTGTGTTCCTGTTCAGTGATGCCATTTGTGTGCTATAGCACATAAATTATGCTAAGAACCGTAGGCAGGATGCGAAAAATTTATTGTGGCAGGTCCCAGGGGATGTGTAATTTTCATTATATGTATATGTAAAAAAAAAAAAAAAAATAGACTGAAAGAAAGAAAAAAAAATTTTTTTTTAAATATATTTCTTGTTTAAAACTGATATTTTCCTTATATTTTTAAAACATTCTGCTCTGAAGAAGAAAAAAAAAAACTTTAAAACTCTGTTTTACCGTAAAAGAAAAAGAACCAATCTTATACGATAAACACAAACGAGTGGCTGGTGCAACACAAAATCAAAAACAAAGTTCTGACTCCGAGACGAGGAAATGAAGTTATGATGTGTAAAGATTGTCAGTAGAAAGTGTACGATACAACAACTCACATCATCATGTAACGAATCACCAATGGGTGCCTTCTATCAAAGCTTAGCCAAAATATGAAATTTAAAAAATGGTCGCAAAACCATTCTTTAAAATAAGCAAAAACATTCCTATCCTATTCCAATACGATAAGTACACACAAGTGGCCGGCGTGAAAACAAACACAAAGTTCTGAAATGTGAAAACGAAGTTCCAATACAAAAAAGTTACTAGTTAAAAATGCTGATACATTAAATCGCATCACCCTGCTGTGTTCTAAGTTTGTTAAAACTTGAAACAAAACAAAAACAAATGAAACATATGAACGAATGTGATTACAGGAACATGACATGTTTGTATTAAGATTCAAGAAACTTTATTATTAAGTAAACCTGAGTATTAAAAAAAAATTAATCTATTTGTTTCATTAAGCAAAAAATAATATATTTTTGCTGATTTCAGAATGTTATTCTTATAGTAATTACTTTTATAGATAAGTAAGTAAACTTCTTTTATTTTTTTCTCTAATGCATTGTTATCAGTACAGTTTATTGGTAAGTTATTTTGTGTTTAAAGGAGTGTAGGGGACTGGGGGTAGCAGCTTTTCAGATGTGATATTTCCGTTTTCAACAGGGGCCCATATCCAGAAAATTCTGATAAAAGAAATCAGGTCGTTCCCGCGATTGTCAGATAATGGATCCTGTACTGTATTTGAAGTGGAATGTGTAATTAAATTTTGTAATCAATCTGCTTATCTCAGAACTACTACTCCTTAAAAAAAAAAAAAAAAATTTTTTTTTTTTTCATTTTGTTGATAATAATAATTAGCTATTACACTATATTTTCTCTTATTAATTTTTTTTTTTTTTAAACAACAACCACCTTGTACATAATATTAATTTTATAACCGTCTCAAAAGGAGCTGGTTAAAAATTCATACAAAACTGTTTTTCATCTACAATAAGATAAAATTTTAATTTATATCTTTAATACATAATGGTGTTTAAAGAGAACACTGGCATTTATGTTGTGGATGGAGAAAGATTGGAAATCACATTACTTCATTTGACTACTGAGCATTAGAGCAGATTGAAAGGGGGGCGTCCCAGAAAAATATGTGAGTGAAAGATATAGAACTAGGTATTCAATTTCTTTATAGATTCTAGAATCTATTAAAGTAAGTTGAAAAAAGTATTGACATATATGTTGAGGATGGAGAAAGATTAGAAATCACAACATTTCTGCAAAACATTTGATTGCCATTTGTTGGTGGGGGGTGGGGGGGAGGGGTTAAAAATGAATGAATGAGATATATTGAACAATGCTACTTATTTATAGGTTCTAGAATTTAATTAAGTTAAAAAAGAACATTGACATTTATGTTGTATATGGAGAAAGATTGGAAATCGTAAGGATTTAATGAGGCATTTTATTGCCTATTGTAAGCGAGAGGGTGGGGAGGAGATCATTAAAAGTTTCATAAGTAAAATACATTGAACAATTCTACTAGGGATGAAACGGATATCCGGTAGGCGGTAACTATCCGTAATCCAGCTGAGTTTTAAATATCCAACGTGGTACCGGATAGAAAATTTAAGCTTAAATTCCCCTCATATGAAAATTTTGTGGCATTTTTTTTTTTTAGATTAATTGTAGCTTGTAAAGGTTAAAAAAAAAAAAAAAAAATTGCAAAAGTTGAATTTGGCCACTTTAGCAAACAAATTTAGCAAAAAGTAGCTTCAGGTTTAAGATATATAGAAAGCCTATTTTAAGTTTGTGCAGAGTTAGCTAGGATTTTCCCGAGTGATTTATAACATTCCCCCTAATCTTCCCCGTAACAATAAAAAGAACTGTTCATTGTTCCTGAACAAATAATATTCATTATTAATTTTTCTTTTTGTAACTCCTATATAAGATCCTGGTTTATCGTAAAGACCCCATCCCCCCTTTAGAAACTGCAGGAATTTATAAAATACTGTTTACAAATCAAGACAATAAACCAGGATCTTATATAGGAGTTACAAAAAAAAAAAAAATTAAAACAAGAATTAAGGAGCACAAAAATGATATAAAAACGGGAAAATGTAATGCAGCCTTAGCCAAAACATTTAATAAACAAGACATTAAAATAGAATTTGATAAAGCCAGTAAAATTGCAAATTATGATTATTACTACGCGATGTTCAGGGAATGAATTGAAATTACAACCAATGGTGAGGCATGCAACGACAGCGGTGCAGTAGCCCCAGACCGTTTATGGCGCCACCTTATGGTGAAAGAAGATCACCATCAGTCAAGCTCAAGTCTTCCACAGAGGATGTCGTTCTGATGAGGGCCGGGTACCCAGCTGAAAAATTTTTACAACGAAGCACGAAGTAATGTTTTAAGGTTTTTTCTATGTTTATAATTACAGACAGTTGTTTCAGTAGCATTTAGTGTACAGTGTTCATTACACTAAAGACGGCATGCTAAATGCTGCCGAAACAGTTGTCTGTTTTTCATTTTTTTCTCTTTGGTGTTCCAGACGTTTAAAATTTCCTGGTCTTAGTTATCCAGTGCTAGTGCTGGACAATATCAGAAATTAAGTATCGCAATATATCCCCAAGTTAATATTGATATTGCTGATACATTGCGATATTTCTTAGTAAAGAAGAAAAATAGACATTTGTTACTTTTTAAAGACAAATGAACATCAGTTTTAAAGCATACAAGTGTAGAGTGTTTCCTATGCATATTATTTCCATAGCTTTCATATTCATTACAAAATATTTAAAAATAATCTGGTTTGTCACTCACTCGACTTTCTCTTACCCAGCATTTTCAATACTATAAAGATCAATTGCATATTAAGTCTTAAGATCAATAGCGTAAGATAATAAAGTTCAATGTATTGTACTTTTACTGTAAGGGCTTAGGAACAGTTTTATTTGGAATGTAATCAGTGTGTGTGTATGTGAGGGGGGGGGGTTACCGCCTTCCTCAACACTTGTTCAATTATAGTGCATACAGTTATTTAAAGAAAAAATATTTGCCTTCAAACTTGCCAGTCTTAATCAAATTTTTAAGTGGCAACCTAATACGGACTTCAAAATAATAAATTTGAATTTCCTCCAGCTGTTTGTTTTTGCAGATAACGTACATACAGATCAACCATAATCAGGAGACCACAAAATGTGATATTGTGCAAAAAAACCAGTGGCGGATTTAAGGGGGGGGGGCTAGGGGGCTGAAGCCCCCCCCAAAACACTGACATTCACAATTGAATATTGCAATTCTAAAATTTTTATTGGTCTAGAATAACACTTTGAAAAAGCTTAGCCCCCCCCAAAAGTCAAGTTCTGGATCCGCCACTGAAAAAAACCAGAGTTGAAAATTCAAAAAATACTTTGTTTACAGTATGCATATGAAAAAAATAATTATTTGCTTCCTGAGCAATGTTCACTGACATAGTGAAATGTAGCAAAGCAATTCCATCAATCGTATCAATAAAAAGAACGTTTAGCTTAATTTTGAGTAGACTTGTATGTTATCTATTATCAATATGCACTATAAACAATATTATGTAGGGGAGAGTGGTTCAGGGAATGAATTGAAATTACAACCAATGGTGAGGCATGCAACGACAGCGGTGCAGTAGCCCCAGACCGTTTATGGCGCCACCTTATGGTGAAAGAAGATCAACATCAGTCAAGCTCAAGTCTTCCACAGAGGATGTCGTTCTGATGACGGCCGGGTACCCAGCTGAAAAATTTTTACAACGAAGCACGAAGTAATGTTTTAAGGTTTTTTCTATGTTTATAATTACAGACAGTTGTTTCAGTAGCATTTAGTGTACAGTGTTCATTACACTAAAGACGGCATGCTAAATGCTGCCGAAACAGTTGTCTGTTTTTCATTTTTTTCTCTTTGGTGTTCCAGACGTTTAAAATTTCCTGGTCTTAGTTATCCAGTGCTAGTGCTGGACAATATCAGAAATTAAGTATCGCAATATATCCCCAAGTTAATATTGATATTGCTGATATATTGCGATATTTCTTAGTAAAGAAGAAAAATAGACATTTGTTACTTTTTAAAGACAAATGAACATCAGTTTTAAAGCATACAAGTGTAGAGTGTTTCCTATGCATATTATTTCCATAGCTTTCATATTCATTACAAAATATTTAAAAATAATCTGGTTTGTCACTCACTCGACTTTCTCTTACCCAGCATTTTCAATACTATAAAGATCAATTGCATATTAAGTCTTAAGATCAATAGCGTAAGATAATAAAGTTCAATGTATTGTACTTTTACTGTAAGGGCTTAGGAACAGTTTTATTTGGAATGTAATCAGTGTGTGTGTATGTGAGGGGGGGGGGTTACCGCCTTCCTCAACACTTGTTCAATTATAGTGCATACAGTTATTTAAAGAAAAAATATTTGCCTTCAAACTTGCCAGTCTTAATCAAATTTTTAAGTGGCAACCTAATACGGACTTCAAAATAATAAATTTGAATTTCCTCCAGCAGTTTGTTTTTGCAGATAACGTACATACAGATCAACCATAATCAGGAGACCACAAAATGTGATATTGTACAAAAAAACCAGTGGCGGATTTAAGGGGGGGGGGGGCTAGGGGGCTGAAGCCCCCCCCAAAACACTGACATTCACAATTGAATATTGCAATTCTAAAATTTTTATTGGTCTAGAATAACACTTTGAAAAAGCTTAGCCCCCCCCAAAAGTCAAGTTCTGGATCCGCCACTGAAAAAAACCAGAGTTGAAAATTCAAAAAATACTTTGTTTACAGTATGCATATGAAAAAAATAATTATTTTTGCTTCCTGAGCAATGTTCACCGACATAGTGAAATGTAGCAAAGCAATTCCATCAATCGTATCAATAAAAAGAACGTTTAGTTTAATTTTGAGTAGACTTGTATGTTATCTATTATCAATATGCACTATAAACAATATTATGTAGGGGAGAGTGGTAAGGAATGGGCCATGGGGAGGAATGGGCCACTAACAAAATATGAAAAAGTATTTGCATAAAATTATTTTAGATGCCACCAATAGATGGAGCTATTTGTTCTAGCAAACTCATCAAATTTTCCATTGTTTGGGAGAACCCATTTTCCCATTAGAGTAGGATGGTCAAGAATCTGATTGAAAAGTAATTTTTTCCCTTTTCAGTAAAATAAATACTAGCTAAAAAGTATCTATTATTTCATTTCAGATATGTGTATTAGCAAGTCTTTGTATATCTGTAAACTAATTTTAGGATGTATTTAGGTGTTATTTGAATTTAATGTACTAAAAAAACCTGAATATATTCTAGAAATATAGGTGGGGCTGAATGGGCCACCATTGCCCTGATCATGAAAATATGGTATTTCTTTCTTTTTTTTTTTTCTCTTTAATATGAAACGTAACTGGCTGTCATGGATTTAGATTAAATTACTGTCTAGTTAGAATAGGTTTATAGTGATTTCTAAAAAATAATTTGCACATTTTCACCCTAAGAAATATTAGTTATTTATTAGAAACATAAGTTAAATTGTATAAATGATTAAGGTGAACTGTCCAATTGTTGACCACGCTTACCAGAATTTTACCATTTGATATAAGACTAGAATAATTATTTATATTCTGAATCCGATGGGTAGAATAAATAGTACCAGAAATTTACACTAAATAGTCAATAGGCAGTTAACCTGAATGAAATTTTACCACTTGAAATTTAATTTTCTTTACTTAAATAAAGTTTTTCCTTTAGATTTGCCGTGACTGTTACAATCATGTCGTTTAATATTAATTTTGAAGAATATAAATTTTGTTAAATCATAATGTGTATTATCTGTTATTTTTATGCTTATTTTATGTTCTTTCTTTTTTATAATCTCATTATTTAGTCATTTTTCTGCTACAATTACGTTATTTAATAATATCACTTTTGATGTTTATAAATTTTGATAAGCATTGGGCATTACTTACTATTTCAGTATGCTTTTGTGTCATATCATGTCAAGAACCATTTATTTTATCATATTTGGTGACTAAAAGATTAATTCCACATTTTTTTCACTGAATTCCTTTAGTGGCCCATTCATTACCTTCAATGGCCCATTCAGCCCCATGAGTGGGGATGAATGAGCCAAATTTCTATATTTTTATTTTCTATTATCATTCATTATAGACATTTTCTAATCCAATTTTTATGACTTTTTTATGTAACCAAATAAGTAAAGTAACTGAAGAGCCAATTCTGAGCCAATATATATATATATATATATATATATATATTAGAAAAAATTACAAAAATTAAAAACCAAAAATTGTCCCATTAATTACCACTCTCCCCTACTTAAATTTAGTCTTACTTGAAGAACATCTAACACAAAAGGAATTACAATTCCAGCAATTTCCAAGTATAGACGCAACATATTCAAATATTTTGGGTAGCCCTGTAAATGAATGATGAATGATTTCCATACAACAATCTACACAAAACTTGCTTTACATAGAATAAATTTTGTTCATTCTGTTATGTTTAAGTCAGCCTATAGATGTTAGACTGTACTTATCAGAAATTTTCCCATAGACATAATGTATTTGATTTCTGTTGGGTGACTCTGTGCACGAAACATTTGCTTGACCTCAACACAAAGTTTAATGTAGCAACCCTATATGATACACATTTAGAATACCAAGTTTGGACTTTCTGCGAATATTTGTTCTTGAGATATGCTGGTAACAGACAGACACACACACACAGATCAACTGTTAAAAACATGATTTTTAGGTTCAAGGGACCTCAAAATGTGTAAATGTAACAAAAACTCAATTTCGAAAATTTGACCCTAAAAAAGTGCTTTCTGTACCATATATATGGATAAGGGAAAGTAAAAATAAATGAATATTTTGTGCTTATTTCAATTTATATCATTGCTTTTTAGTGTATTTCTTTAAAGTTTGTCCACTGTTCTTCCCATTTTACAGCTTTAAATATTTTTTAATCACATTTTAACAGTTTTATTTTCACAAAGTGTACCAAAATTCAGCAGAATAAAAATAAAAACTTACGAAAAATGAAGTTGTCTTAGGATTTCGTGATTTTACTAAAATTAAAAACAGTATAATTAGGGATTGAATTTTGGTGCATAAACCATACTATATATGAGGGGGTGGAGGATTTTATGACAATGATTTATTAAATATTTTTAAATAAATAATTTATGAATTTTGTGCAAAATTTCCAGCCTTTTATGTAAAAAATAATTTCTGTTGATTTAGTCACATCAGTCATTGATAACAGTACGGTTGTAATTAAATAAATTTCAATGAATGAGAGAGGTGTACATTAGAAATATTGTTTATCAAGTTTCTTCAGTATTGCCACTGAATAATCTTTTTCACAATTCTAGTGTAACATATTTAATATGAAACCTAGAGTCCTGCACAAGTCAGGTTTTACCCGACCCGAACCCTACAGACGAGTTTTAAATCAACCCGACCCAAACCCACAATAAAGATTTTTTTGCGACCCATACCCGACCTGAACCCGCTTTCTTTATACTCGAACCTGACCCGAAAACTGAATGAACATTACTAATTCATCTAAAAATCATGTAAATCCTTTTAAAATTATAAAATAAGGTAAATTTTCACTGCCACACGTTGGTAAATTATTTTAAAAAGAATTTAAAATGTTATTACTAATTGTACATTAAGTTAAAAATTTAAAATTCTGAAAAACAGATTAATAATAATTTTTAACCATTCATGGGAGTTGTGTAGAGCTGGACGATATCAGAAATTAAATATCGCGATATATCATCAAGTTAATATCGATATTGGTGATATATTGCGATATTTATTTCAAGAGAAGGAAAATAGATATTTGCTACTTTTTAAAGACAAATGAACACCAATTTTAATGTATACAAGTGTGGAGTGTTTTCTATATGTATATTTATATTTTCTGGTATATTACTTCCAAATCTTTTTTATTAAAAAGAAAAAAAAGAAAAAAGAAAGAAAATGCATAAATAGCAACACAATGTTTTGTGTTTCTTTTAATTTATACCATTACTTTTAAGTATATTTCTGAATAATTTGTCCTCCATTCTTTCTATTTTAAGATTTAATTATTTCAAAATCACATTTTAAGAGAGCTAATGGGTGATATGTGTTTTATTTACACAAAGTATATCATCAAGATACATAATTATAATAAAAATATAAGCTTAAGAAAAATGAAGTTGTACTTAGAATGTAGATGATTAATAAAATTTTGCGCAGAAGTCGTAACTTAACTATCTATCTTTCTCTCTCTCTATATATATATATCAATGATTCATTTATATACGGAAATTTTAAAAATAAATATTAGTATGAGTTTTGCGCCTAATTCCCATTCCTGAGTATAAAGAAAGTTCATTTACTAATATTCCTGTCAGTCATTGATAGCGATATGGTTGTAATTAAATTAATTTCAGTGAATAAGAAATGCACAGTAGAAATACTGTTTATAAACTTTCTTTAGAATTGCCACCGAATAAACTTTCTCGGTTGTATAGTAATATTAATTTGAGACCCTATAACTCATCGGTATTCTAAAGGTCAATTTCTTGCCATTTTTATTTTATTTTTTATCTACTTACCATATCATGTTTTTTTTTTTTTTTTTAAGATATATATATTGAATTCATATTTTGTAATGTTTTTATAACATTTGGAAATTGTATTATATTTATATACTAGTACCGCCCAGTGGTTGAAGATCAATCACTTTTTGCAAAGCAACTGCCTTCTAATAAACGGAATTAAATTGCAGCACAGCAGCGACCCCTGTTGGCCGATAGGCACGAGTCGTCCATGAAATAGAGCGTTCGAACTAAAAATAAAAAATAAAAAAAAGAAAAAGAAAAGAAAGAAAGAAAGGAAATCTTAAAAATGGTCAATTAGAGTTCAAGGAATCTCAAAACTTGTAACATCATCGAAAACTGGAAATCTAAATTTTTTCTGAATCTTATACTTTCTCCACTTTTTTAAGAATAAGTAGTCAATTTCAGTTAATTGAAATGCAAGGAAATCTCAAAACGTGTAAATTCATCGAAAACCAGAAATCGAAATTTTCCCCGTGTCTTCTACTTTCTTCTTATGCATGTAGAAGCCAGTAATGAATCCACATTTTAAATAATAATAGTCAGTTTCAGTTAATTGAAAAGCAAGGAAATCTCAAAACGTGTAAATTCATCGAAAACTGGAAATCAAAATTTATCCAGATCTTACACTTTCTTCTTGTATATGCAGAAGATATAATAATAAATCAACTTTTAAAAAAATAAGTAATCAGTTTCACTTAAATGAAATGCAAGGAAATCCCAAAACGTGTAAATATATCAAAAAACGGAAATTGAAATTTATTTCGTATCTTCTTTCTTCTTATGTACGCAGAAACTAGTAATAAATCCACTTTTTAAAAATGAGTAGACAATTTCAGTTAATTAAAATGCAAGGAAATCTCAAAACGTGTAAATTCATCGAAAACCGGAAAAACGTTTATCCAAATCTTATATTTTCTTCTTATATGTGCAGAAGATAGAATAATAAATCCAATTTAAAAAAAATAAGTAATCAATTTCAGTTAATTCTTTGCTTAAAAAAGAAAAAAAAAACCCACTTGACGATATTTCGAACAATCCATGCAATTCCGAACAATATGTCAACGAACCGATAACAATAACTAAACGCAATATACTGTTTCCAGTGTTTTCACTTTTCACCTGCGAGCGAAGAGCAGCTTCGATATTATTGGTGTGGGAATATTATCGAATGGAAAATAATATACTACTGCCATGAACTAAACGCGATATACTGTTTCCAGTGTTTTCACTTTTCACCTGCGAGCGATGAGCAACTTCGATATTATTGGTTTGGAGATATTATCGAATGGGAAATAATATGCTACTGCGATAACTTGATGAATGAGGAATGAAACATTTTATATGTTATCGTTCAAGGTCAAACTTTTTAAGTAGTGGTTTCGATTTGAGAGTGCGCAGTTCGCACAAATGAAGCCGGTTGGGGTTATTTTTTCGAGTTTTGTCAGTGAATAGGAGGAAAGGAAGAGAAGGTGTATTTGTATAAGATATTCGGCGGTCTGTTTGTTGGGTGTTTACGGGGTGGTACGGCGTACGGTGAGGCGGGGAAGCAGAATTTGAAGATATGGCGTTGGACGTTGTTTATCGCATATGACTTGATCGCGCTGTGCGCGTTAGAGAAATTAGTTGTGCGCGTGTTAGAGAAATTAGCTGTGCACGTTAGGAAATATCGTTAGAGGGATATATCGATAGAACAAGAACTTAAATACTGTTATCGCGATATTAAAAAAATATCGATACTTGGGGATATATTGATAAATAATCCAGCCCTAGAGTTGTGAAGTTCAAAAGTTCAAAATTATGCTTCAAGTTAAATGTTAGTAGTTTATTGTTTGTTTAATGCTTATATTCAAAAAAAAGAAAAGGAAAGAAAGAAGTTTGGTTGGTTTACGTGACATTAGTGCTGCACAATGGGCAATTGGCGACAGTGTGGGACTCATCCCTAGAGGTGGTCCGGAGACATGCCATCACAGTTTTGATTACCCACGGAACGGATGGCTCTCCCACTTTGGTGACCCCCAGAGGTATAATTTTTTATGGGAACATGGAGGAAATTGCAGCCACGACAGATTTTACGTGCACCAGCCACCATTAGTGTACACGGTGATCTTTGACCGGCTCGAGTACCGAACCCGCAATCTTCCACAATTACGAGCCCGGCGCTCTACTGACTGGGCTTCAGAAAGAAAGAAAGAAAAACAAAATATGTATCTTCATTTATTGCTTTTCTTCGATCTGAATATTTACTATACTACAATAATATGGGTGGCAGTAGCATGGATATGATTCGTAATTAAATATCTGCTTTCCTATGATCACTTTCAATTCACACGATCAGCAAATTAGTTTCTTCCAGTTGTAATTTTGGTGCATTGTTTATTTGTTCTAGAGAAGATGATATAGAATGTTATCTGCCTTTATGGAATCTGTTTCCTAAATGTGCTTATTTTATATTTCTTTCTTTCTTTTTTCTTTTTTTTAATTAAATAATTAAACCACAACAAATATTTCTCTATATTTGCTGTATTTACAAGTATAAATGGAGGAAAAATCATAATTTCGTTTACATGAAAGCGAGGATTGAAGTTCATTGAAAATAAAAGTATCTAAAAAAAAATTGAAATTGAAGAATCTTTTCAATTTCCAGAACGTAAAAGTGAGGTTATACTGCATTTCTTTTATTTATATACTAACAATAATCAAAAAGATTTATAATACTTAAATTTTAATACAATTTTTACAAAAAGTACGTATTAGATTCTTTCAAGAAACGAAAACAAGTATGGATATTTTTTTCTTCCTTATACGGATCCAGATACGAACACGGATCATACGGATATGAATATGAAGCTCCGACACATATTTAGTATGTATAGTATGTTTAAATCAGTTACTAATTATGTCTAAAAATTTATGCTTATAATTGTAAAAAAATTTTTTGAATAATGTTCTCAAGTCAGTCTAAACCTGACCTGCAAGAAACAAAATTCAACAAACCCGACCCAAACCCAGCCCACAGTAAAGAATGATCAGCCAACCCGACCCACAAGAGAAAAATGTTTGTGAAGCCGACCCTCGGGTCAGGTCGGGTTTGGGTAAAATCGGGTTACCCGACCCGATGCAGGACTCTAATGAAACCTTATGTATTTTGAAGGTAAATTTCGCATTTTTTTCCCCCATGTGTGTTTACTGTATCTCTACAACATTTTACCAAATATATATACATACAATTAACATTTGATCATAATTCTATAGTAATTAAAAATTGTATTTTCTATACTTATTGTCACTGTGTATTTAACAACTAAAAGAAAATTTTTTTTTTTACAATTAAGTTTTACTTTTTATAGCTCAATATAACTTAATTTGCATTTAAACCTCATTTTATTTAATACGTATGGCTAAATAATTGTAATATTAATGGCAAAAAAGTAAGAAAATACTTACCAGTATTCAGGAGCAGCCTGGGTCCCTTGGAAAGGCGCATACCTTGGATTTTCGGAGGGTGCAAGTCGTCCATTAATTAGTTATGTATAACGGAAAAGGAATGATTCAGGTGTTTTCAGATAAGTGATATTATCTTACATGTAATAATCAGCTAAATTTGTGTGTTTGTATGTTTGTTTTTTTTCACATTTCTTTTTTGAGCTATTGGTTCCAAATTCTGCTCTCCATTATTTAACAGGGGAGGGGGGGGGGGCATAATGATGCATTTTTAGTTATTAAATTTTAATTAGTAAATTAAATTTAACACTTTTAACATTAGCTCAATGGGAAAATTTTATTCTTTTTGCTTCCTTATATTTTGTATAAGGAAGTATTGCAATCCCGATTTGCGAAATGGATTTTATATCTCGCACTCGCATGGCTCGAAAACGAATCACCGTAGAATGTTGCAAATTTATATGTGTGACTGCCTGTACATCTCTGTACACCTGCAAGTTTTGTCTTAATATGAGCTCTCGTTTTAGGGGTATCAGCGACTTTACACATTTTTTTGTGATGCCTGTATGTGTGTTTGTATGTATGTATCTGGCATAACTCAAAAACGGTTGGACGTAAAACGTTGCAAAAATTGGTATAGAGGTTTGTTATAACATCTATTTTCACAGCTCACTTTTTGGTCTTTTTGTTTTGGAGGTATTTAAGAAAAGTATATTGATAATGGCGAAATATACAAAGGTTTTGGCCATTATATATGATTTACCATCATCATACTTGCCAACTTTTCCGGTTTTTAGCGTATCTTCTGGTCTTCCGGACAGATGATGAAATCTTCCGTTTTTAAAAAAGTCGCGGATATTGTTCGTTTTAAAAAGACACCCCAAATGTTCTACGAAAACTCCGGATTCCCAATCGTGAGGTGCCGGGTTCGATCCCAGGTCGCGCTCGTCGGCCTAGCCGTTCGGAGTTTTCCGTGGTTTTCTCCGAAACTTGCGTAAATACGGGCTAGGACCCCTTAGAAAGACCTCCACGGAAGGCACTCCCCCTCAGGCCCAGGACCTACAGCAGTCAATCGGCCTTAATCCTAAACACCAACACCAACACCGGATTCCCAATCTTTCTCCATCCATAACATGAATGTCAATATTCAATTCAAACTTGCTTTATGAGATTCTAGAACATGTAAAGAAATAGAATTGTTAAATATTTCTTGCTGATGTAATTATTTCTTGCCCCCCCCCCTTTATTTATGTCCAACTAGTGATCAGCAATCAAATGTTCTGCAGAAGTTTTTTATTTCTTAATCTTTATCCATCTACAATGTAAATGATAATATTCTTTTTAAACTTGCTTCATTAAATTCTAAAAGTAGAATTTAATATTTCTTACTCTGTAATTATTTTTGTATCCCCCCCACCTTTCCCCTTCTCTGGATAGTGATCAATTCTAGAAACAATAAAGCAATTGGAAGTGCTCAATATTTCTGATATATGTAATTATTTTAACCCTTTTTTGCTGAATTTAATGAATCTGTTTATTTTTCCTCAATTAAATTAAATATTTGCTTGTCATATTTATACCATGTGTAAACATGGGGAAAAAATGAAGAATAATTTTTTCAGGTAGGAAAATTTTGTACCCCCTCCCCATCCCCCCCGCCCCCCTAGCTGGCGCCACCCCTGAGTATAATCAATCTATAGTAAAACATTTTTATAGATTGCTTCAAAATATTAAAATTGTAAAACTGTATATTTTAATACGTCAAAGAAAAATAAAATCTTCCCTTTTTTTATGAAATCTTCTGGTTTTTCAACTAAATTCTTCCCTTTTTTTATTAAAATTGGTTGGCAAGTATGCATCATACAGATTTCAAAATAATTTAATGATAGAGCCCGTAATGATATTACAATTATGAAAGTCATTGACATTTTTGCTCTAAGGTTGGAAATCTTTTCAAGTACAAGAAGCAGTGGAATATTTTAGATTGGAAAAGTTTTGTGCATAGTCGTCTAAAAAGCAAACAAGGTTTCTTGATTTCAGAGGCAAAAGTACTGGAAATTACGAAGCGAGATGTGGGAATCAAGACAATGTACTGGGGTTCGTTTTACCGTCAAAAGATCCTAAAACGAGGGGGGGGGGGAAATCTCCCACACACCCCTTCTGAAATAAAAACAAAAAACAATATGAAACAAGCAAAGAAAAACAGATGTTTTAAAATTACGTAACGCTTTGGGAATTAACAAATTACACGAATGTTTTTATTTTTATGAATAATCTTGCAACGATACTGCTAACGTTAACATAAGTGAAAATAATGATAATGATGGAGAAATAGAATTTGCAAATGAAGATTTGTAGTAACTATCTACCTTCCAAAATTGTATAGCTAAAATTTATGCTGTATTTACATGAAAAAAATATATATATATATACTTGGATTACTTTCAAATGAAAGTAAGTCATTTCATTTCGTTATTTGTTTGTGCCAAAAGGGCGTAAGTCATAGTTTTGTTCCAAAAGGGGTTAAGTCATTTTTTTCTTTTTTTATTTCTACATCTGACAGGAATTTTTTAAACATGTAATTTAGTGTTATTATCATCCATGGATTACTGGGAAAAAATATGTTTTCCTTAAATTCAATAATAAATCTTGCATAACAAAATTGTGTTTTCTCAAGAACTGAAAAAAAATAACTTAACGTCATTTGGAAACAAGCTCTTCAATTATCAAAATAAATTTAAAATGTCTGTAAATATTTCACTTGGCTATCGGTGTTATACACATAAATTATACATATATGTATGTATATATTTATGGCTAATGAATCAACTAATAAAATGTACAGAACAAGAAATAATTTTGTTGCAGGAAAACTTCAATTTAACATTCAAAATATTGAAAAAATAGATGAAAATAGTCAAAATACAGCTTCAGAAAACTACAACAAATGTTGATCATCTTCCGTGGTTTTAGAGGGGGCTTTGCCCCTGCACTTGAAACTTAGAGGGGCCCCCTCTTGCCCTATGGCTCCGCTGCCCCCACCCCCTGATTCCTCATATTTTCCATTTTTAATTATTTTTAGATTTACATTTATAAATATTGCTTTCAAGTAAAAAATAATTATCGAATAATTAACAATATCATACCAGACTTCACAGTTTCATGCAAAATTAAACTAAAACTATCAGTTTTGCTAAAAAAGTTAATGTGATTTTTTTTTTTTTTTTTTTTTTTTTTTTAGTTAAAAAAAAAAAAAAAAAAAAAAAAAAAAAAAAAAAAAAACTATAAGAAACAGTAAAAACATCCTTAGCAGTTTTTTGGTTGCAGTCATGTGCTATCTTAATTATAGAATTTAAATTTGTTATATATTATATTTGTTTTTTAAATTTGATGCTTGACAAATATAAATTGTATTGTATTAATGTTTATTTTTGTCTTTTTTTTTTTTTTTTAAGGGATCCACCATTGGAGGATATACCACCTGGTAAATGGTTCTGCAATAGATGTATTTCCAGTGTAAGTCTTATTTTTTATGGTCACTTTAAACAAGCTCTTTTTTTTTTTTTTTCTTTTTTATATAATAATTAAAGTATCTCTTAATTTATTAGAGTGGGAATATGACTCTGCCCTTTCTGCTCATGTCTTTAGTAATATTGTTTACATTTACTACATAGTTGCCAAATTTTACAAGTTTAAAATAAGGATAAACACCACTATATTTTTAGAGAAACTTCTTATATTGATTTTTGGAGATTTAAGATCATGAAGTTCCCTATTGTAAAATTCTAGTGTAAAGTCTTCCCGAAAATTGGGAAAATTTGGCAGCTATGTGTACTATAAAATGACAATGCTTGTATTTGATAGAACAGTGATCTCTCACTTATGCATGGACGTGGAGGACCATAACAAAATCGTGCATAAGTGAAAAACCACAAAAAGGAGCTTAAAAATGAAACATTAGTACTGTGTACAAAGTAATTGTTAATTAATTCTGTGTAGAGTAGATATAGTTTTACTGAACACATAAACAAGATTACATTACATAGTTTCAAAATGCAAGATATGCAAGTTATGTGTATAACATCCATTGATTGTTTTTTTTATAAACACACACACATACATAAAAAAAAAAAAAAAAAAAAAAAAAAAAAAAGAGGAAATGCTTTCTTATTTAAATTTTCTTTTATTCCTATTGTTTTCTTACAAAATAACTTACAGTTGAGGATTGTTTTTGTTTTCATGAGTTTTCAAAGAGAGTCTTTTCAATTTCAGAGACATGAAAAAGTTCCTTTACTTCTGAAATTAAACTAAATATAGTCCCAGAGAGTTTTTAATGCTTCTACTCTTGTGCTTGCTGTGAGAGCTTTTACCACATCTTCTTTGTCATTGTCTTCTTAATTTTTGTCAACACCATTTATTTCAGCTGCGATATCTCCAACTTCCTGCAATTGAGCTGTCATTAAATTTTCATCTCCAGCAACAAAATGGTTGAAAGTCAAGGGTCGATCCAGGCAAAAATTAAGACACTTTTGCTACCACTTCACAAAATTCAAACCCATATAATAGGTCCCTTCATAAAATTCAGATTCATAAAAACAACCCTTTCACATGATTTTGTTTTTTAAAAATGATAATTTTGTAAAAATTTTCCGTGTTTACAGTATTATTTTTAATGAGTGCCTATACTTGGTTCAATGAAATGCTATTAGCTTGATATTAAATATTAGATAAAGTAACTGCCAAAATGAAACAGTTTACATGATAATTCTTTTTATTGCAGAAGAAAATAAATTTTATAAAAATAAATTTAAATTTCACAAAAATAATTTGTTTTTCACAAAATGGGCCCCAAAAATTAAAACCTGGATCAATCCTGAAAGTTCATGTAGCGAGTCCACCAGATACATTAGACTAATCTTCTTCGTTTATGTCATTTTCACCATTTTTATCTTCTTTTTCTGGAACCTCATATTCATTTTCTGTTGGAAACAAAAATCCTGCTTTCTTAAAGCAATTTTTAATACTTTTGTCAATAACACTTCTCCATAGTGAGTACAACATATGAATTGCATCAAGAATGGAAATTGGCTCCAATTCTATCTTTGTTGCACATTTTGTTTCAGATGCAACGATAAGTCGACGGAGTAAAGTTTTTCTGTAGTGCACTTTTACACAACGAATGGCACCCAGATCTAAAGTTTGAATCTTGCTTGTACAATTTGTAGGAAAAAACAAAACTTTTGTGTTGTTGGAATTTAGAAGATCTTGTAGGTGAGCAGGACACTTATCCATGAATAAGAGAACATTTTGTTTTTCTTTTTCCATTTTCCTGTCGAATTTATGAAGGAAATCCAAGAAAATATGCAATGTCATCCATGCAGTTTTGTTGCTAATGTAGCTGCAAGGAAGCTTCTTGACATTCTTAAAAACAGCAATGATTTTTTGATCTGCCAATGACTAATGGAGGGAATTTTTCCGAACCATGAGCATTACAACACAGCAAGGCGTTATTCTCTCTTTACTTTTCTTTTTCCACCATGACATTCTTCTTCCTTTGAATGCTAAGGTTTTGTCAGGCATCAATTTATAAAAAAGTCCAGTTTCATCATGATTCAAAATATTTTTTGCTTCGTATCTGTTTATCAAAGTAACCAAGTCTTCTTTTCATTGTTCTACAGTTCCTTCATTGCACTTTCATCAGAAAGCACACGAGTTGTTAAGCCATGCCTAGTTTTAAATTTTTCAATTCATCCATGAGACGCAGAAAAGTTTTCCATTTCAAAGTTTTTTTATAACTGTACGGCCTTCTCCCTTAGAAACTCAATGTTAACAAAAATATTCAAGGCACATGTTTCTTTGAACCATAGCATTAATTCTTTCTCAAATTCTTCAAATTTTTCACCTTTGATTCTGCTTCTTCTCGGTGACTGAATTCCACATTCTTGATGAGCTAATATTATCATGTCTCGATTTTTAAAAATGCCTCACAATGTCTATTCTGAGAGATTAAAGTACTTTGCTAAAGCTGTTTTCGAGATCCAAGGATTTTTGTCGAATTTTTAATAACATCCATTTTAAACAAGAGACAATTTTGTTCTTTTCACCATTTTAAAACATAAACATCTAACCCAAACTCTGATATCTTTCATTTGTGATTAATGCCACCTAGCTGAAACTCCAATGATTTTTTTTTTTTTTTTTTTAGTGTTAGCGATTGCTGTCACGTGGTACGTACCATACTGAACATCTCTTATTAGCAGCCGTAAAAATTCGATTTTTACTGATGTCAGTCTCAAGAACCTCCCACGTTTAACCCTGTGTATGCGGTAGAGGAATGTGTTCCTGGAATGTGAACACAAGAAAGTTAAGGGAAGGGCGAAAAATTGCATTTCCAAATGTAGAAAGCATAAATAAAATTCTTGTGATGAGCAACACATGACTTCAGGAACTTAAAATTTGAACTGAAAAAGTTTCGGCAACCTGCATAAGTGAAAAAGGCTTTTTTTTTTGTCAGTTCCGCTCATAAATGAATAAGAGTTTTAAAAAAACTCTTTGCTGCTAAAAGGTAAACTCTTATAAATTATTGAATATAGAATCTAGTAATAACCCAAGTAATACATGAGATTATATAATAAACAAAGCATTAAATGAGATTTTTTTTTTCTTCAAAGACACTATTTTTAAAAGGTGACATTTAAAGAAAAATATTTCTGATATATTTTTGCTTTAAAGTGTTTTACACTTATATGTGTGAGAGGAAAATGAATTTATAAAGCATCTACTTAAAGAATAAAGATATGGAATCGTCCACAGTTCAAAAGGAAACCGTTAGAGACTTTAACTAAGTAATTAACTTTAGTAACTAGAGACTTTTTTTATTCAGAGGTTTTTTCCAAGCAAATTAATTTTCATGCACACACCATCCAGTTATTGATTAATTAAAAATCTTAAATATAATTAATAATAAACATATAGTTATACGTAAAATAAGGATAACAGAATTATGAATTTTCTAAATTAGATTTCTTAAGTAAACTCACATTTTTTTATTTATTTTTTAATCTTTATATATGAAGATAATATTCTCTTTAAATTTCTAGTTTTAGTGATGGTTTAGTTATAAATAGGAATCTTTAGACATTAAAAAATTTAAATGTGTATTTTAATATGAATAATTACACAGATCTACAAAATTAATGTTGACATAATTTGATTTGATAATTGTAGCCAATACATATGTTTTTTTTGGTGTGATGAAATCGAAAATGAAGCCAGTTTTTCTCTATCATGTATAGATTTTTCCCAGTACAGAGTGTCTACCGATACAATTTCATATCAGTGGACATGAAATTCTATGTTTCAATGATTAACTATAATTAATCATGGAAACATACTATAAAAGTTACCATATATGTGATTATGTTAGTGGAAGAGTTGTAGAAGAAATTGTGTTGGTAGGCATTCTGTATTGACAAAAAATGTATACATGATAGAGGAAAACTGGCTTCATTTTCGGTTTCAGCACACCAAACAACAGTTCAGCCAAAATTATCAAATCAAGATTTTAGATGTAGACCTGTGTTATTCATTATTTGCTGCTAAATGCTTTTTGTCTTGAATATGTAATGAATGCTTAGAAAAATTGCCTTTGTGGAACTTATTGGAGAATATTTCCGAATTGAAAATTATGAATTGTAACCATGATGTAGTGAAATAAGGCTTATGTATTCTAGTTATGCATGTCAAACTGAATAATTTTGAATGAATTTTATAATTTAAGTCATAAATATATATATAAAAAAAATATGTATTTAAAAAAAAAAAAAAAAAATCTCAATTATTCTCTGAATTTGGAGCTTCAGAGAATATTATCATATTGATGTCATTAAAATATCTCTAATTTGATGTCAGATGTTAAATGTCTACTTGAAAGTGTTAAAATTTATTCTAAATAAACATCATTTGAGGATTACACACATGCATTAAAAGAAAGAGATGTAGAATATCAAAAAACCATTTGTGAACGGGTTTTTTTTTTTCATCGAATTGTTATTGCAGATGAAATTTGGATTTATTATCAGAATCTTAAACAGAAAAAAGGTTGGGTGAAGCCTGGTCAAGTTGAATCATCGCAACCAAAATGAGATAATTGTAATAAGATTTATGCTCTGCATCAGGTGAGATCAGAAACGATGTGGTATGTTATGTACTGCGGAAGTTAGGTGAAAGGTGAAACTATCAATGGTAATGTCTACAGATAAAAACTAATACATTTGAAGCAAATTATAGAAGAAAAACAACCAAAATAAGTAAATAGATACAACAAAATAATTTTTCAGCATGACAATGCAAAGCCATAGATTGCAAACAGTGTAAACCCAGTAGCAGAAATTTTTCTGTCAATCTGCGACAACTATTTATGCATTAGAAAATAATCTGCAGCATAATTTTACAATGAATTATGGGAAAAAAAAAAAAAATACCGGATTATTTAAGCATATTTTTATCACAAGTTTGCACTTACCTAATGTTATTAATCTGTCAGATGTGTCAAAGTATTGTAGTTATAGAATTTCCATTGCATATAGCTAGATAAAGAGTTAGCATTAGCAATTTTCTTTCATATTGTATAAGAACTACTATTTTGTTTATGATTTTGTTCATACTGACTCTAGTAAAATACTTGCAGGAGACTCTAAACATTGAAATTAATGCAACTTTAAAATTTTCTGGTTCCTGTGTAACCAGATGGAGGGACATTAAGACGTATAAACTTTCTTTTATCAATGCAATTATAATTTGTTCGTCATTGCCATCTGTACATCTTAGTTGCATTTTGCTCACCTTCTCAATGTCCGAGACCCAACTTTCACAGAAAACTTGTAATACTGGAATTGAAACTGTATTTAACCCATTAGGTGCCAAAACTCCCGCTGCAGGACTATTTAATTACGAATTTTTTTCTCTACAATAATTAAAATAAATATAAATTTTTATTTTTTACATTGAACATTGAAGTGCCTAGCTTTGCTGGTAATTTTTTCAAAAAGTTTGTAATGCAAATTGTATTTTTATTTATTTTTTAATTTTTTTTTTTTTAATTATTCAAACAAAATCATCTGTTTCTACTGCATAAGAAGAGAAAAATGTTCTTTGATTCGCATTTTAATTTTTTTTTTTTTTTTTTTTTTTTCCAATATAACATCTGTAATTACTTTTATCATCTGTAAACGGTATCTTATAAATACCTGTGGTCTCTAGATGGTTTACTGGATCTTTATCATTCCTGATCATTTGGTAAATATTAGGGCTTGGTTTAATAGGGATATTAATGTTATTTTTGGCTGCTATTAAACCTATCCCTAATAGTTACCAAATGATCAGGAATGATAAAGATCCAGTAAACCATCTAGAGACCGCAGGTATTTATAAGATACCGTTTACAGATAATAAAAGTAATTACAGATGTTATATTGGAAAAGCAAAAAAAAAAAAAACACGAATCTAAGACTATAGCCATGATATTACTATGGATATAAAACAACCACTGCTTTAATGAAAGTAAATAGGGAGGAAAATGTCACAAAACTCACAAATTATAAAAAATTATAAATATGCCGCGTATTGGGAAGAAGTAGAGATAATTAATTTTTCAAATTCTTGTAATGGCAACAATACGACCAGGCTCGATAAACAATGGCACAACATGCTTTTAAGCAGAGGAGCCAAGAGAGAACAGCACAGTCTTCAAACCCTCCAGCACTAAGAGTTGCCGTCGAAATAGCCGGAAACCCCGGCTAAAGTACTCAGGCCATGTTGGGGAGTTAACAAAAGGTTGTTTTTTAAAATTCTTATTGGTGTTTAATTTGTTGGTCAATTATATATCTTCTAACCACATTATCTCCAGAAAAATGCATATAATATGTCTAATAGTGGGTAATGGAAGTCATGTGGTTATTACATACCAGATTTTATTCATACTAAATCTTTTTATATTATTTCCTCGCATAGTTGTTATATTTATGTGCATTCTGTACTGTTATGTAGCCCTTGAGACAAATTTGGGAATTTTATTCATTAAAAATTTAAAAAAAAAAAAATTTTTCCCTTGCTGGATTTAGCTAATTGATACATGATATACTTTTCTGCTACATGCTAGTTATTATAAAATTACATATGGACAAAAAAATCTTTTTTCTATTTTTTTATCATTGTTTTAACCTATTTATTCCCAGATTACGGTGAAAACTGAGCCTGATGATACATATAATGATGGTGGTAGTGCTGTACCTACTAAGAAATCTTCAGCCCGTTCTGCCAAGTCTGATAGTGAAGCTGATTCTGGTATAGCAAAACCTTTGAAAGCCCTTATTTTGGCTGCTAAAACTTCCAACCCATGTCAGTATATCTTAAATGAGGAACTACAGGTTCCTTTTATATTTCCAGGTAATTTCAGTTAATTAATCGTGTGCTTTCATATTTTAAAGTGTGCATTACATTTCATTAAACATTAAAAATGTTTTTGTTATGAAAATATCTTGTTAAAAAAAAAAAAAAAAAAATCATAGATTTTAACTTAAAAAAATTATTGAATGTTGAAGTATAATTATATTTCTTCATTATGGTGCATAAATTGCATCCCATTGTATACAGCTATTGAAGGGTTGCTACACTACCATGAAAACCTGAACAATGTAGAAAAAATAAGAAATTTCAGAAGTCTGGTAAGGATATTGAAATTTTTCTTAAAAACCTGGGAAATGCTAGAAGTTTTTAATATTTTAACTTTTTCTGCCAGAGAAATATTCTTTAGAGTCTGTGAAAGACAGAAAAAATTATTTTTTAACAAAATTTTATTTTATAGTTCAACAAATTTTATGAATAAATTATACTAATACCATAAATTTAATTTATATATATATATATATATATATATATATATAAAATTAATTTGCTCATTTTCTTGTAAACTGTACATTCATTTTTAAGGTCTAAGCATTTTAATGAGTAATAATTTTTGCAATTTCTTTTTCTATAAAATGCTTTATGATCAAATCTATATAATAGTACTTGAATGTTGATTCTTTTTCCTATTTATTTTAGGGATAAAAACAATAAGATATTGTAATACAAGTATTATATCTATATGTCTCATTCAGATATATCATATAGGATAACACACATGCCTTTAGGGAAAATGGGAAATTCCCCCCCCCCTCCCCCCAGATTTGTGTAGCAACCCTGTGTTGTTAAAATATGTAAATGAAAATTGCATTCATTTGTTTTGGCTGCATTAAACATGCAGTTTGAATTTTTACGGTTGCTATTTTTAAAAACATAGGTTTATTTTTTTATTATTATGCATTGCAGAAAAAAAAAACAAAAAATCTGAAAGAAAATCATCTAAATAAAATGGAGAAGGGCTTAAAAAAAGGCTTCATGATAAAATTTTAATAATGTACAGTGAGGGGAAAAAAAAATGCACTACCTTCGATTTTTTAAATAGTAATAACCACCTTTGATGCTATATTTAAGCCTCTGTCAGGCACAGCTCAAATTTTTAAGTTCATATTAATTAAGTTTTAGATTATTGTGTTATTTTAATAATTTACTTTCTTCAAGCTATATGAAACTGTACTGTTATGTATAAAATGTCAGTTTTAATTAATAAAAGAGTCTTTTTTTTTTTTTAAATAAACTTTTAAGTTTTTCAAAGTGGACTCTTTAGGGTACATTGCACCTGAACTTGATAATTTCGATATTCGGTAGAGGGTTAAATTTTCTGAATCATGGTAGTCCAAAAAAGTATCTATATTGTATAATTTTCTCGAATTTTCATAGAGTTAGAATAATTCAAAATTTGAGTGTGCAAAGGATAAATCATGTGATGAACTTTGTCTTTCCAAAAAATCATTTAATTGATTTCTTTAATTTTAAATAAGGTATAATAAATAGATTCAAACTTATTCACAGCATTATTTTAATTATGAAATGCATTAATATTCATATAAAAAATGAATTATGTCTTATATGTTTCACACAAAGCAAATCATAATTGTAAAAAATGGATTGGTAAATATGGAGATCAATTTTGTAAAATAAATAACTATATTCAATTATCTTAAACACTGTCAGGGGTGATGAATTTTTGGAAATTCTTACCAGCCAAAGTTTTTTTTTTTTTTTTACACCAGCCAGCAGTAAATGATAGATAATCTATACAGCAAAATTTACACAAATCTAAAGTTAATTGACCATTTAGTTGAATTCTTTCAAGTTCTCAAAACACCATTCCTTAAAATAAGTGTTTGGTATAAAAAAAAATAAGAGCTTAAAAAGATAATAAAAATCTAAAATAGTTGTCTATTGAAACTCAGTTCATGCTCTTCAGAGTTTTCTTTTTTACTATGTTGAATATCAGCAAAGAAACTGACAGGGGTGGTGCCAGCTAGGGGGCCGGGGGGGCACAGGCCCCCCCGTCGGGGAGTCTGTGACCCCCCCATCGGGGCATACTCCTAAAATCTCTCGGGGGAACAAATACAAAATTTTCAGTTTTTCTACTTTCAGCAGCATTTTTCTTTCCTTTTACAAATTTGGAACATTCCAGTTTTTCCATTCGATATTCAACAGAAGAAAGTATTGGATTCGTAAAAAATTTCAGCTTCCAGTTTTCCATGAATATACACGTTTTGATCCCGATATTTTTAGAAAATGTCCGTCTGTGACACGATGATCTCCAAAACCACGAGGAGTACTAACAAATGGAATGGTACAAATATTAACAGTAATATTATTAACAGTATTGCTGTTTTTGATAAATACTCATATAATAAACTCTCTTTATGCAATGCCCCCCCTGTCGGGGAGGTGGTGTCCCCCCGTCGGGGAACTTCTGGTGCCACTACTGGAAACTGACTTAAAATTCACTCGCCATTTCTGAAAAATTACTCGCCAGTAGCGAGTTAATCAAACATTTCACCACCCCTGACCGCTGTCTTTTGTTATCATTTGTATCTGGAAAAAAAAAAAAAAAGATTTTGATGAAATTCTGACAAAAGCAGAATTTAGTTTAGTACGAAGGACTATTAGTTTTTTTTTTTTTTTTCAAATTATAACATTGCTTTCAAATTATTCAATTATATTTTCAATTTCAATAAATGTCCAACCATTGTAAAACAGATGACAACATTTTATCCGTCAATGGAGATTAATAGTCCTCCGTACTAAAAAGAAAGAAAAAATCTTTGAAAATATTCAGATGTGTTGCAAAAATTGTTAATTTAAATCACTTATTGTACATTTTTTGGATTAAAAATTATAGGCACTTAAATAATATTAAAAATCAATTTTTTAAACACTGTAACTTCAGAGATAAAAAAAAAAAAAAACTTATAAAGTTTATAGAATCAAGTAATCATCTAACTAGACAAGTAATATAACAAATACATTATTGTAAATAGGAACTGTATGGATACTTTAAAAGATTTTATTTCAAAATATTAAGATATATATAGATATACGACGGTCAGTCAAAAAGTTAGTTGCACTGCTTAACGGCCCTCTTCACTTGAAAAAAATTCCGATGCCGGCTGAAAGCAGATAAAAAGTGTCCCACGTGGTTTTGACAGGAGGTGGAGAAGATTGACAGATTCACTGACGAATCATTGACTTTTTGGAAGAATAAATCAAAAATCAGCCACGTCCTTTATTGCGGTTTCGTCGGAGATTTGTTTTGTTTTGATTCTTTCTTTCTTTTTTTATTTTTGTATTTCCTTTTTTCTTTTCTTTTTATTTTCCATTTTCACATGACATCAAATAACTTTCCTCATTTATTCTAATCTATTTATATGTAGCTCGATCCGACCAAGTACTTTATACTATTTTCAGCCCGGTTCAGGCTTTCTTTAGTTATACCAGCGAATTACGTAACAGTGAAATTTAAAATATATATATATATATACTTTATAATTATACTTGAAGTCTGATATAATTAATTTAACTAAACTAGTATGTTGTGGCCACCACATGACTTTCTTCTATATTTTCCTATACAAATTCCCTCAGTAAAAATAATTTATTAAAATTATTATAAAAAAAAAATTTCTTCCATGATAATGCAGACGATTTCCATATTAGAGAAGTAGTTCCATTTATTCTCAATAAAAATAATAATAATAATAATAATAATAATAATAAATTACGATTTTTTTTTTTTTTCGTTAAAAGTAACAACAACAAAAAAAAAAACGATAACTTTGTTTTAAATTATCATAGATCTACAATTCAACCATTCGTTTTAAAGGTATTGACAAGATCTTTCGAAAGATACCCATCTTGAAAATCACTCCCGGGGGGGGGGGGGGGGGGGGACTTTCTTCTATATGTAATATAGAGAAAGTATTGGATTCGTGAAAATTTTCGAACTCCGGTTTTCGATGGATTTGCACTTTTTTGGATGTGCTGAACATGATTTGATAGTTTTTAGAAAATGTCTGTCTCTCTCTCTGTGTGTGTGTGTGTGTCACGAATTTTTGGAGGCTGTATCTCACGAACCAATGAACGAAATTTAACCAAACTTGGTATTTAGTTGGACCCTGACATAAACTGGTGCTGATTAGATTTAGGGATCAATCGCCCAATAGGTGGCGCTGTGATAGCATTTTTTCTAAATTTTTAACATGGCAGTATAGGACAAAATTTCGTATAAATGTACATAATGAGAGTTATTTTTAACTTTTGATTGTAAAACTAATATGAATTATTGATAAAAGTAGTTGTTAACTAGGGGGGGGGGAAAATTGTGCTTGTGGGAGCGTCGCCCTCCCCCGGGCGAAGTAAATTTTCAAGATGGGTATCTTTCGGAAGGTCTCGTCAATACCTTTAAAACGAATGGTTGAACTATAGATCTGTGATAATGTGAAACAAAGTTATCGATATTTTTTTTTTTTTTTTTACTTTTAATAAAAAAAAACTTTGAAAAAAAAATCGTAATTATTATTATTATTATTATTATTATTATTAATATTTTGAGAATAAAATAGACTTTTTTTTTTGGATATTTACTGTTATACTACTTTTCTGATATGGGGGGAGGGGGGGGCAAAACGTAATTTCACAAAATCCTTCATAGCTCAAGCAAAAAAACAGATATCCCTAAAATTTTTGCTTTTAAATATAGCTAATACAAATGTCTAAAAATCGGTTTCTGGAATTTTTCAAATTCGGTCCCCAAGGGGGCAGGGGGGGGGGCAAAACGTGATTTCACATGCGTAAAACGTGATTTCGCATAATCCTATATATCTCAAACAAAAAAAATAGATATACGTGAAATTTTTGCTCTAAAATATAGCTAATGCAACTATCTAAAAAACAATTTCTGGAATTTTAGAAATTCAGCACCCAGGTGGGGCAGCAAGGGGGGGGGGGGGGCTATGGAGCAAAAACAAATAGAAGTACAGTTAGGCCGTTCAAAATTGGTACAAATAGGTTTTAAAGGCCTGCAAGTCGAATTGGGATATTTTCGATTGTGTAAAGTTATTAGCAGGGGCAAGAAGCGGAGAGGGGAGAAGGGGGCAAAAAAAATAAAAATTGTTTTAGGTCGTTCAAAATTGGTACGTAGAGGTTTTCGATACTTACAAATCGATTGCGGATATTTTTGAATTTGTAAAATTATTAGGAGGGCGGGTAGGGGGGTGGGGCGGTAAGGGGGGCTATTGGGCAAAAACAAATAGAAATACAGTTAGGCCGTTCAAAATTGGTACAGATAGGTTTAAGAGGCCTGCAAGTCGAATGGGGATATTTTCGATTGTGTAAAGATATTAGGAGGGGCAAGAAGGGGGGAGGGGAGGTGGGGGGGGCAAAAAAAATAAAAATAGTGTCAGATCGTTCAAAATTGGTACGTAGAGGTTTTCGATACTTACAAATCGATTGCGGATATTTTTGAATTTGTAAAATTATTAGGAGGGGTGGGTAGGGGGTGGGGCGGTAAGGGGGGGCTATGGGGCAAAAACAAATAGAAATACAGTTAGGCCGTTCAAAATTGCTACAGATAGGTTTAAGAGGCCTGCAAGTCGAATGGGGATATTTTCGATTGTGTAAAGATATTAGGAGGGGCAAGAAGGCGGGGAGGGGAGGCGGGGGGGGGGGGGGGCAAAAAAATAAAAATAGTGTCAGATCGTTCAAAATTGGTACGTAGAGGTTTTCGATACTTACAAATCGATTGCGGATATTTTTGAATTTGTAAAATTATTAGGAGGGGCGGGTAGGGGTGGGGTGGTAAGGGGGGGCTATGGGGCAAAAACAAATAGAAATACAGTTAGGCCGTTCAAAATTGGTACAGATAGGTTTAAGAGGCCTGCAAGTCGAATGGGGTAATTTCGATTGTGTAAAGTTATTAGGAGGGGCAAGAAGGGGGAGGGGAGAGGGGGTGCAAAAAAATAAAAATAGTGTCAGGTCTTTGAAAATTGGTACGTAGAGGTTTTCGATACTTACAAATCGATTGTGGATATTTTTGAATTTGTAAAATTATTAAGAGGGGCGGGTAGGGGTGGGGTGGTAAGGGGGGGCTATGGGGCAAAAACAAATAGAAATACAGTTAGGCCATTCAAAATTGGTACAGATAGGTTTTAGAGGCCTGCAAATCGAATGGGGATATTTTCGAAAGTGTAAAGTTATTAGAAGGGCCGGGAAGGGTGGGGGGGGGGGGCAGAGGGGCAAAAAAAAAATATATCAATCAAGATCATTCAAAATTGGTACATCGAGGTTTTCGATACCTACAAATCGATTGCGGATATTTTTGAATTTTTAAAATTATTGGGAGGGGTGGGAAGGGAGGAGGAAGCGGAGGGGCAAAAGAATAAAAATAGAGATAGATCGTTCAAAACTGGTGCATAGAGGTTTTTGATACTTTCAAATCGATTGCGGATATTTTTGAATTTGTAAAATTATTAGGGAGCTCATATATATGCAATCGCGCACGGGTCTACTCTGCCGAAGGCAGTGGGGACCCGGTGCGACATTTTTCCCGATCAGAGTTTTTTTTTTTTTTTTTTTTTTTTTCCACATGATAAAAATTAATGCAATTTTGAGAATTCATTAATTATAATGATTCATTTAAAAATAGTGACCAGCGAAGCGGGCGTAGCCTGCTAGTCTATTTATATGTATTTTAATAACGTAGCCCGACCCGACGAAGTATTTTATTCTATATTCAGCCCGTTTTAGGCTTTCAGTAGTTATATCGGCGAATTCTGTAACAATGAAATTTAACAAAAGAAAATATTTTTATGATTAAACTTGCGGTTTGATATAATTAATTTAACTAAAAAATAACAAAGATATATAACATTATAACATTACTGATATATAGAGATGGGTTATCTGCACTCTGGAGCTCAGACTACTGAACGCAGAGCTGGACGGGGTGTGCGACAGGTCGTGACCTTCGGGATCGTATTTCGAAGATCACGGACAGGTGCGGTCGCACAAGTCCTCCAGCTCTGTTTTCTAAAGAAAGTGTACTTGTGTTGTTATTTATACGTGTTTCTTTATACAAGTCAAATTTTTTATAAGTAGTATAATATATAAATAGTGTTGAACTATAGTGCCTACATTTATTTAAAAATCTGGTGTGAAACAACCACACGACTTCCATTACCCACTATTACACGTATTATATGCAATTTTTGAAGATAATGTTAACAGAAGACATGGAATTGTCCTAATGAAATAGACACCTAAAAATTTTCCGGTAAGGGAAAGTTAATACACGTGTAAAAACATAAAACAGAGTTTGCACAGCGATTTTTTTTTTAAAGAAAGGGGAAGAAAATTGGCAGAGTTTATTTATTTGAAACACCAAGTTTCGAGATGTAAAACTGATCTGTCTGATCAGGATGACTATTAATTTTCCTGTGATAACCAAGTAAAGCATGAGAAAGGATATCTAAAATGGGTTTATGTAACAATTTTCAAGAAAATCGTTAGAGCCGTATTTGAGATACCGATTTTTACCAAAGCTTGACAAAATTTATTGTTGGCCAGAAAACAACAATTATATGTAAAAGGATATTTAAAAGAGGGTCAATATGGCAAGTTTGAAAAAAAAAAAAAAAAAAAAAAACATACAGCCGTTTTGACAGGAAAGCATTTGCAGGACCTGAAATTTAGCTATTTGTACAGGGCGCCTATCAATTTTCCTGAACTAACCAACTATATCCTTCGAAAGGATATATAATAGAGTGTTTATACAGCAATTTTGAAGAAAATCGTTAGAGCCGTTTTTGAGATATGGACTTATGGCCTCACTTCCGGTTTCAGATGTCCCACTTCTGCTTTTCCAATTTTCACCAAAATTTGAAAAGTTTATCTGTACACCAGAACAGTTTCAATTCTAAAGTTTCGTAGTTCTGTCTTTATTAGTTTCCGACATATAATAGCTAGAATATTTTCCACATACATACATACACACAGAGACCAATTGCTAAAAACCACTTTTTTGAACTCAGGAGACCTTAAAACATGTAAATCAGGTGAAATCTCGATATCGAATTTTTGGACCAAATACAATACTTCCATTACCTATGGTAGTCGGGTAATGGAAGTAAAAATAAATCAAATACAAGACTCTTATTAATGTGTCTTGAAACTTGCCAGTCTTGATCAACTTTACAAGTAGCAGCCACATATCAATTTCAAAATACCAAATTTGAATTTCCTGAAGTTATTTAAGTTATGTTGATACTGTTAAACTTAAGTTTATGGATACTTTTAACTTTTAAAAGAAAATTATGAGTGAAAGAATAAATAGTATATAAAGTGGAATACTTAGAAAAGATTGTTGCTTCTGTAATAAACATTTAGTCACACTTGAAATCTTCATTTAGCTATTAGTAATATAAGTTTAACCTTAAAAAATGTAAAATAAGTAAATAAACTTTCACTCATCTAAGCAGCCTGAAGCAAATGAAATCTTGATGTAAAATTGATCATAAGAAAAGTCTTGAAATAAAAACTAAGAATTTGCTATACATTAATTTATTTAAGAATTCTACTTGATCCTTATGGTTACAAAAATATTGTCTTGACAGTAACAAGAGAAATCTTGAAAATAATTTTCTAACATTAATTTAAATAATATAAACTCATACCCAATGCCTTTGCAAAGATAAACAAACATTTGGAAATTTCTATTCCAACACTTGCATCCATTCTAGTAACTGTCATGGCATATCTCCGTCTACTGATGAGTCTGGTAAGGAAAAAAGAAAAAGCGATTTGACAGCAGACGACGTCTGGTTTTATATCTTGCTGATTGGCAGTTAACAGCGAATTTCGCCGTTATGCTAGTTGCGTTATCTATGCAAATGCATTGGTATGAAAAAATTTAAATAAAGTAAAGTAAAAAAAACAACAAAAACATCCAAAGTAAAATAATTAATGAATTTTTTTTTTTTATAAACGAATATGTCTAGAGAAAAATTAAGTTTTAGTAGCTTTACTAGTAGCTAGTCATTATAATGCAGTTGCGATCGCAACTGTTATTGCTGAATACCAAAACTGGGAGTTTTTCTAAGAGTGGCAACAGCTCATTAAAGTAAGTTTTGTAAACAAAACAACGTCTAGTTAGATCGTTCTTAACAGGAAACTATAAAATTAAGAAATAAATTTAAAACTTTGGATGTTTAAGGGAAAAAAAAAAGGTAATTAAATATATTTATAAATTGATTCAAACCTTTAAGAGGTAAAAAAAAAAGTTGTATTGAATATGCATGGGGAAACAACGAATGTAGAATGCACTGCATCTACAAATGCCTCCCTTTCCCCATACATATTCCATAAAAACTAGAAATCAAAATATATAGAATTTTACAGACGACCTGAACATGTTCAGGGTAAACTTGAATTGAAACTATAAATGCAAAAAGTTTTTTTTTTTTTAATAAGTCACTTTGTAGTTTAGTCTTTTGCATCAATCCAAGCAATTAACCCTTCTGTTTGCAAAATTCGTTTCATACTAGTTGACCAAGATTGGTAATTATATCTAGTAAGCAACATTTGGGGATTTATATTGGATGCCATTTTTCAATTGAATTTAAATGCAACTCTAGCTATTACTTTTCGATCAATAAAGACTACAATAAAACATATTACAATACTTCATTCTTCAGGTTAGGGCTGGGCCCATAACCCACTGTTAAACTTAAGTTTATGGATACTTTTAACTTTTAAAAGAAAATTATGAGTGAAAGAATAAATAGTATATAAAGTGGAATACTTAGAAAAGATTGTTGCTTCTGTAATAAACATTTAGTCACACTTGAAATCTTCATTTAGCTATTAGTAATATAAGTTTAACCTTAAAAAATGTAAAATAAGTAAATAAACTTTCACTCATCTAAGCAGCCTGAAGCAAATGAAATCTTGATGTAAAATTGATCATAAGAAAAGTCTTGAAATAAAAACTAAGAATTTGCTATACATTAATTTATTTAAGAATTCTACTTGATCCTTATGGTTACAAAAATATTGTCTTGACAGTAACAAGAGAAATCTTGAAAATAATTTTCTAACATTAATTTAAATAATATAAACTCATACCCAATGCCTTTGCAAAGATAAACAAACATTTGGAAATTTCTATTCCAACACTTGCATCCATTCTAGTAACTGTCATGGCATATCTCCGTCTACTGATGAGTCTGGTAAGGAAAAAAGAAAAAGCGATTTGACAGCAGACGACGTCTGGTTTTATATCTTGCTGATTGGCAGTTAACAGCGAATTTCGCCGTTATGCTAGTTGCGTTATCTATGCAAATGCATTGGTATGAAAAAATTTAAATAAAGTAAAGTAAAAAAAACAACAAAAACATCCAAAGTAAAATAATTAATGAATTTTTTTTTTTTATAAACGAATATGTCTAGAGAAAAATTAAGTTTTAGTAGCTTTACTAGTAGCTAGTCATTATAATGCAGTTGCGATCGCAACTGTTATTGCTGAATACCAAAACTGGGAGTTTTTCTAAGAGTGGCAACAGCTCATTAAAGTAAGTTTTGTAAACAAAACAACGTCTAGTTAGATCGTTCTTAACAGGAAACTATAAAATTAAGAAATAAATTTAAAACTTTGGATGTTTAAGGGAAAAAAAAAAGGTAATTAAATATATTTATAAATTGATTCAAACCTTTAAGAGGTAAAAAAAAAAGTTGTATTGAATATGCATGGGGAAACAACGAATGTAGAATGCACTGCATCTACAAATGCCTCCCTTTCCCCATACATATTCCATAAAAACTAGAAATCAAAATATATAGAATTTTACAGACGACCTGAACATGTTCAGGGTAAACTTGAATTGAAACTATAAATGCAAAAAGTTTTTTTTTTTTTAATAAGTCACTTTGTAGTTTAGTCTTTTGCATCAATCCAAGCAATTAACCCTTCTGTTTGCAAAATTCGTTTCATACTAGTTGACCAAGATTGGTAATTATATCTAGTAAGCAACATTTGGGGATTTATATTGGATGCCATTTTTCAATTGAATTTAAATGCAACTCTAGCTATTACTTTTCGATCAATAAAGACTACAATAAAACATATTACAATACTTCATTCTTCAGGTTAGGGCTGGGCCCATAACCCACTGTTAAACTTAAGTTTATGGATACTTTTAACTTTTAAAAGAAAATTATGAGTGAAAGAATAAATAGTATATAAAGTGGAATACTTAGAAAAGATTGTTGCTTCTGTAATAAACATTTAGTCACACTTGAAATCTTCATTTAGCTATTAGTAATATAAGTTTAACCTTAAAAAATGTAAAATAAGTAAATAAACTTTCACTCATCTAAGCAGCCTGAAGCAAATGAAATCTTGATGTAAAATTGATCATAAGAAAAGTCTTGAAATAAAAACTAAGAATTTGCTATACATTAATTTATTTAAGAATTCTACTTGATCCTTATGGTTACAAAAATATTGTCTTGACAGTAACAAGAGAAATCTTGAAAATAATTTTCTAACATTAATTTAAATAATATAAACTCATACCCAATGCCTTTGCAAAGATAAACAAACATTTGGAAATTTCTATTCCAACACTTGC
This sequence comes from Salticus scenicus, assembly GCA_963930645.1. Classification (NCBI taxonomy): domain Eukaryota; kingdom Metazoa; phylum Arthropoda; class Arachnida; order Araneae; family Salticidae; genus Salticus; species Salticus scenicus. Next base: position 120,694,676 of record OZ005657.1, read on the forward strand.
ATCCATTCTAGTAACTGTCATGGCATATCTCCGTCTACTGATGAGTCTGGTAAGGAAAAAAGAAAAAGCGATTTGACAACAGACGACGTCTGGTTTTATATCTTGCTGATTGGCAGTTAACAGCGAATTTCGCCGTTATGCTAGTTGCGTTATCTATGCAAATGCATTGGTATGAAAAAATTTAAATAAAGTAAAGTAAAAAAAACAACAAAAACATCCAAAGTAAAATAATTAATGAATTTTTTTTTTTTATAAACGAATATGTCTAGAGAAAAATTAAGTTTTAGTAGCTTTACTAGTAGCTAGTCATTATAATGCAGTTGCGATCGCAACTGTTATTGCTGAATACCAAAACTGGGAGTTTTTCTAAGAGTGGCAACAGCTCATTAAAGTAAGTTTTGTAAACAAAACAACGTCTAGTTAGATCGTTCTTAACAGGAAACTATAAAATTAAGAAATAAATTTAAAACTTTGGATGTTTAAGGGGAAAAAAAAAGGTAATTAAATATATTTATAAATTGATTCAAACCTTTAAGAGGTAAAAAAAAAAGTTGTATTGAATATGCATGGGGAAACAACGAATGTAGAATGCACTGCATCTACAGATACAGGGTTGTTCGGTTTTTTTCCATAATCGAAAAAACCTGGTTAAAACCGTCCCAGATAAAATACCACTTCGTCCACTTTTATTCACTATTAATTATTTGCGAGTAGTAAATTAAAAGTTATCTTTATTCTTTCAATTAAAAAAAAAAAAAAAAAATACTTCCATTACCCTACTACAGTATGTAATGGAAGTATTTGTATTCGGTCTGAAAATTCGATATCGAGATTTCACCCGTTTTAAGGTCCTCTGAGTCCAAAAAAGTGGTTTTTGGCAATTGGTCAGTGTGTGTGTGGGGGGGGGGGGGAGGATCTTCTGGCTATTATGTATCGGAAACTAATAAAGATAGAACTACGAAACTTTAGAATTGAAACAAGTCTGGTGTACAAATGAATTTTCCATATTTTGGAGAAAATTGAAAAACCGGAAGTGGGACATCAGAAACCGTAAGTGGGACCGTAAGTCCGTATCTCAAAAACGGCTCTAACGATTTTCTTCAAATTTGTTACATAAACACTCTATTAGATGTCCTTTCGAATGATATAGCTGGTTAGTTCAGAAAAATTGACAGGCGGTCTGTATAAATAGCTCAATTTCAGGTCTCGGAAGTGCGTTCCTTTAAAACCAGCTGTACGGATTTTTTTCAAACTCGCCATATTAACTCACTTTTAAATATGTTTTTGTATGTAATTATTGTTTTCCTGTCAATGATTGAGTTTTGGTAAAATTTGGTATCTCAAAAACGGCTTTAACGATTTTCTTGAAAATTGTTATATAAATCCATTTCTTTCTTATGTATCACGTAATTATTAGAGGAAAATTAACTGCTTCCCTGTTTAGGTAGGTCAGAAGTTTAGGTAGATCTCGAAAATTGGTGTTTCAAAAAATAACTCTACTACATATATTATTTTTCCTTATTTTTTTACCTCGCTTTATGTACGCTTCGTTTTATATGTCTTTACATGTGTATAAAGTTTATCTTACCAGAAAAATGTTAGGTTTCTACTTCTTTAATTTTATTACAAATATACCAACTTGATATCTATTATTGTAATTCTAAAACAATGGATAAACTCAGAGTTCGTATACCATATTGAAAATGCCAGCACTTGTCAGCACCTTTACATCACTGGGCGCGAAAAACCAGCGCGCGAAATCTTTCAAAGTACTGATGCGGTTTCGTTGTTTAGAAATAATTTTATAAACATTCCAGGTCCCATTTCCTGCCGACTTCATATTCTTCTCCTTTGTATTCCAAAATTCATATTGTTACATTCTTCTCGGTCATAAAGTCAACTTGCTTATAATATTAAAAATATTTGTTTCTTGCAATCATTCATAGACTTATTAGCTCTTATAGTTTTTTACAGAGACATAAAGAAAAATTCTTTATCAATATGATCTATGGGCTCTAATTATTTGAAATGGAACAGCATTATATTAAACAACATTCTATTTGGCGATAAAACTCAAACAAGCTATCATAATTTACTTTTTTGTTTATTTGTCTTGCTTTAATTGATTTGTAGAAACGTTAATTAGTTAGTGTTCGAAAGACGAATGAAGTCTTGTATCTATAACACAGATTTCTTGTATCTATAACACACATCCCTTTATTTTAAATTAGATAAACATATCTAATAAGATGCGGAAAAACTCTATTATTATTATTATTTATTTATTTATTTTTGTGTATGTGTGTATGTGTTATTACATAACTTTAAAATTAGTTTCATTATAAACTAGCAGGCTTTGCCCACTTCACTGGGCACTATAGTTAAATAAGTTGTCAAAATCCCATATCATTGTTAATAACCTACGTTAAAATTTCCGATGTGTTCGGTAGAGGTTTTCCCGCTTGCAACGTGAGAAGTCCGGGTCCACACTGCCTTCGGCAGCGACTTACCCACTTCTTATCGCTTCCCCAGCGGGTAAGTTCGAAATTATGTGAAATCCCACCAAAGTAAATAATGCGTACACTTGATCCACATCCATACATCAAAATTCGCCAATCTAAGATAATTTAAAGCAAATTCAAAAGGAAAAACGAGATTTTACACGTGTTTCTTGTCCCCCCCCCCCCCCCCCCCCCGGGTGGTAGGGTAAAGGAGGAATTTTGTAAAATCCCGTTACAATAAGTGTCGGATACATATAAAAAATTTACGCGCCAAATTTAGTGACCATTAATCCCGTGGATTTCCCAAGACAAATTTAGCGCTAAAAGGGAGGGTCTCGAATAGGCTCCGTCATAACCCCCCCCCCCCAAAAAAAAAAAAAAAAAAAAAAAAAAAAAAATCGAAAATTTTACACACTCACACACACACAAAGAAAGAAAATGTGTTTTTGGAAATATCCTAAATAAGACACATAGCTTTTTTCAATACATTTGTACCATTTCAGTAGAGCTCTACTAAAAAATCCGGAATTTCTGAAATTTTCCCCCAAAAAACGATTTCTTTCCTCCCTCCTGTCAAGAATTACAAAATCGTACATAATGTTTTATTTATACTCAAATCTTGTTTCCTCGTGTGCAATTTCTTCAGCGTGAAGTAATTTGGGGCCGAGTTATGCTTACAAACTTTTTTTTTTGCTTCCTACCCCCCAGGGTGAAAGGGGGGGGAGATTTCGATAAATTCCGTTACTTTAGGGGTCGGATACATATATAAGCAATCCAAGCATCAAACTTTCTGACCCTGACCACAGCTCTCATAAATTTCGCAGGACAAATTTAGCGCTAAAAGCGGTGACTCGAATTTGCCCTTTGTAACACATACCTATTCCCCCCCCCCCCCCACACTTAAAAAAAAAAAAAAAAAATGTGTTTTGAAAATGTCTTAAAGAAGACCCATGGCTGTTTTCAACATCTTTTTTCCATTTTTGTTAAAATTTTACTAAAAATCTGGAATTTGAACAATTTTCCGCCAAAAGTTGATTTCCCTCTTCCTTTCCCTTAAAAATCGAAATTTCCTAAATCGCAATGTTTTATTTATTCCAATAAATCCCATTACTTTAGGTGTCGGATAGATACATATAATCCGAGCACCGAAATTCGTGACCACAGCTTCCATAGATTTCTCAAGAAAAATTTAGCGCTAAAAGGGTTGTCTCGATTTTGACCCTTCGTAACCCCCTCCTCACAAAAACATCGGAAATTAGGAAAAAAAAAATGTGTTTTTGGAAATTTTCTAAGGAAGTCTCGTAGCTTTTTTAAAAATCTTTGTTTCATTTTTTTTGTAGAGTTCTTTAAAAAATTCGGAAATTGCGAAATTTCTCGCCACCGGAATTTACGAACAAAATTTAAATAAAAGAAATTTTAAATTTTCAGGTTAAAAAAAAGGGCCTTTTCTAAAATGTTATAAACGTAAATTTTTGCTAAAAAATTTACGGGATGAGTTTTTGCACTTGAGAATTAAAATTAGGTGTTCCATCAGCGAGAACACTGCGGCTGAAAGGGTTAATAATCGAAAATTTCTAAATTGCAGAAAACGTTTTATTTATACTCATGTCTATTCTTTATATGTTCAATTTCTTTACAGTGAAGTAATTTGGAGCGGTGTTATGCTTACAAACATGTTTTTAACTTTTGTTCTCCCCATCCCGGCGATAACTGGGGAGGGAATTTCGAAAAAGTTGTCAGATTTTAGTTGCGTAAAGACCTAAATTTCTGCCAAGCGCCGTTGAATTCCATCCAGCCATTCTCACGTGATACCCGGACAATAATAGCGTTACAGACATACAGACACGATGACACACACACAGACAAAATTTTCTGAAGTAATTTTCGAATTTTATGGTGTGTGGAAAGTGAAGATATCGCTTTTTTTTTTTTTTTTTCCTGATAAATTTACAGAGAAAAGTCTGATTTTATTAATATCGATACACAGCTTGATATCCAGTTACTGTAATTCTAAAAGAACGCATAGAAATAGCGTTCATGTTCAGGTACCATACTTAAAATTTCAGCTGTGCTTTTATGTTAGGCGTGAAAATAAGAGCGCAAAATCTTTGAAAATAATAGTGTGATTTCGTCGTTTATAAATAATTTCACAAACACTTGACTCCCATTTCTTGCAAACTTTAATTAGTTTTAGTTTCTTCAGTTATAAAATCAACTTGCTTATGTCCTTAAAAATATTTGTTTCACTCAATTCCTAGACTTCAATATTAATACAACTTATTTTGCTCAGGAATGTAAATTAATTCTTCATACCTAAGAGTAAATAAAATATTTAGTTTAATTTGAAGTCTTGTTTTTTTTTTTTTTTACTTTCTCTTACCCATAAGGTAGAGAAAGTATTGTTTTTGGGTCAAATTTTCGAACGCGAGATTTTGTTATATTTACACGTTTTGAGGTCCCCTGAATACGAAAATCATGTTTTTAGCAAATGGTCTGTGTGTCTGTCTGTCATCAGCATATCTCAAAAACAAATTATGGCAGAAAGTTCAAACTTAGTATTCTAAATGTGTATCATAAGGATGCTACACTAAGCTTTTCGTTAATATCAAGCAAATGGTTCGTGTACAGGTACAATCAAGATAATTCTAATACATTACGTCTATGGGGGAAATTGCAGGAAAATATTGTTTAACGTCTATAGACTGCACTAAACCAAATGAAACAAATATATGTATTTTGTAATAGAGACAGTTAACTGGGGAAAAAAATTGTGTATGTAGGAGCCTCGCCTCCCCCCCCCCCTGGGGGGGAAGTCCCCCCTCGAGGGGAGTAAATTTTCATGATGGGTATCTTTCAAAAGAGCTCGCCAATACCTTTAAAACGAATGGTTGAACCATCGATCTGCGATAATTTAAAACAAAGTTATCGATTTTTTTACTTTTAACGAAAAAAAAAGCTTTTTTTTTTTTTTATTGAGAATAAAATGGACTTTTTTGGATATTTGGTGTTATACTACTTCTCTAATATGGAAATCGTCTGCCTTATTATAAAAGACAATTTTTTTAAATAATAATTTTAATAAATTATTTTTTAATAACCAAATAAAATTCTATATAAATGTAGGTGCATTAATGAAACGGGGGGTTGAGGGGGGCTACCGCCCCTCTCACATAGAACTAATTATCATATAAAACTCTTCAGAAGCTTAATATGAATTGTTTAACATAGGTTTACATAACAGTACTCGTTATCTTACCTATTAATCTGCAACCTGTATTTATAGTATTAAATTTCAGGGTAAGAGAAAGTCGTGTGAGTGACACACCAGATTATTTTAAATAACTACGTATTTTGAGATTCCGTGAATAATTAAACAAAGTTTTTAACAGTTGTTCTTTGTGAGTCTGTTATCAGTGTAACTTTAAAAACTAAATACCGGCAGGGAACTCAAGCGTTATATTTTAAAGTTCATATGAAATTCATACTTGAACAGTTTGATCAATATTGATAAGTTTCAACGAGTGATACGGATTAAAGTTGTCAATAAATGTGATTGAAAGTTATTGTTGAACATAATTTTAAATTTAATATTAGTCGTGAATTCTATAGAAATGTAGATATTAGTTTCAAATGTGGGTTGAGAAGGGTGGTACTCCCCTCCGCCCTTCCCACAGAAAATTATTTGTCAAATTAAATTATTCGTAAAGCTAGCTTAAATTCTTTTTACTATAGAATTTTATACAGTATTGATATTTTATTCCTCAATCTGAATTTCTCTTTATAAAATTTAAATGTAGAGTAATAAAAAGTCGTGTGGGTGCCACACCAGATTATATACTTTAAAATAAAATTTATTATTGAAAATCTGCTTAATTTAGTAAAAAGTTTTATATAACTTGTTAAAAAAAATTTTTGTATATTGTCAATCGTGGCATTATCAGTAAAATATCAGATTTACGTACAAAGTATTCATATAATATTAGTATTACGCGCAATGAAAAACTATTTAAAATAAAATGTGATCATATATGTCCTATAAATAAGTCTCTGAACGATTGTCTTCTAAATTGTTATGTTACTCACATCCGTAATACAGGTGAAATCTATAATAATAATAATAATAATATTAAAAAAAAAAAAAATAACTGAATAAAAAACCACAACGCCTAGACGTATCTTCACCACAGAAATGTAAACATCTTTTCTTCGAAACCACGAACGAGAGGCGTAGACAGATAAAGGGTGTGTCAAAGAGGAAAATCGGCACAAATTTGTAAAATTTTTGGACTTTCTTTGCGAATTTAATTGATTTAAAATTTTATTAAAATACAGGATTTTTTTCCGCATTGAATTAAACTCTTTGAGATTGACGCAGCTTTTTAAATTCTGTTTTAAAAAATTGAAAGAGTTTTTTATAAGCCATTTAATGCATCAACCCAAATATTGCAATAAAACAGCTTTCTTAAAAAACAACTGTTATTTTTTCATAAAATCTACAAAAGCTGCGTCAGTTTACGAAATGAGAGTAATCCAATAAAAAAAACCGCATCTCAATCAATTAATTTGTCACTGTTTTAAGTGCAAAGAAAGTTTTACATAGGATAACATTGGATTTTAGAAAAGGAAATGCTGAGTGAAGAGGGCCCTTAAGAAAACAAAACAGGATAGAAATTTTACAATAACTTTATTTGTAAATCCTTTATACTTATCAGTACAGATTTAAGCATTTGTCAAGGCATGGTACAAGTTTTTCGATGCTTTCTACAAAGAAATCCCGTCCAATACCCGATAACCTTTTTTTGTTGTAGCTTTCACTTCATTATCTGAGTGCTATCGTCACTTTGAAAGATCTTTTTTTTTTATGGGACCAAAAACATGATAGTCACATGGTGAAAGGTCTGGGCTATAAGAAGGGTGATCCCACACTTCCCACCTAAACTTTTTCAGAAGTTTGCACGTTTGTTTTGCTGCATGTGGTCTTCCATTGTCATGCAGGAGCTCAATGCCTTTTGATAGTTTACTTGGCCATTAATTTTTAAATGATTGTCGCAATCATCTTATTGTTTCACCTTTTCACCTACAAAAAACGAATCACTGCATGCATTTCCAATTTGGACGCCGTTTGCAGCTGCTGAGGCATGTTTAGGACTGATTATCAGAAAACTAAAATTGTCTCATGAAAGCCGCTACGTCACACGATACCGATAGATGTCTGAAGTGCTCCCATACAGTTTCATCAAAATAGCCTTTGATGGAAAATTTATACAAAAGAGTGCCGTGCAACTAACTTTCTGACTGACCTATGTATATATACAATATGGAGCCCATTATCCAGAACCTGCGGGACTGGAAGTTTTATGGATTTTGGGTCTTTTTTCATTATTGATTTCCTTAAAATTATAAAACATAACTCACCAACAATAGAACATACATAAAGAAAAACTTACTTTTGCATATGATACTTAGCTGAAAAATCTAAAAATACTGCTTTAAAAAGTAATAATAATAATAATAAAATTTATGTGCACTGTTTAATATCCATTTTAACACTATCACTGTACAAGAATAATTTATATTAAATTAATTCTGTTTAAGATTTTTCATACATAATCAGTTTTTGTTTTTATGTATAGTTGTTTTTGCTTTTAAAAATGTTCTTGAATAGTTCTGAAAAGTGCCTGAATCCAATATTTTTTCTATTATATATATCAGAAAGTAAAAAATGAATATATCAGAAAGTAAAAAATAAATACAATAATACATATATATAAACATGTATACAACATGCACATTTAATTGAAAATCATTTATTATATCATCTAAATATTAATTACAAAAGAAAAGTGCATTGAAATAATTCCAATCAGACACACAAGCAGTGATAAGCAAACAAAAATTGCATCTGCAATCCCACCTTCTTTTTCACCCCACTCTATATGCACAGGCCATTTGTTTCATTTCATTCTCCATAAATATTGAAGCACATTTTCCCTCCTTCATCTTTGGATGTTCAGAGCATATTTCCTCTTCTGTTGCGCTTGCATCAACCCCATTCTCTGTGCATGCATTCATATTTTATGCAGATTTCATTTCAGAAGCTCGGCTCAGCTGGCATGGCTGCCGATGCTGCTTGCTGTCAACCCCTCATTAGTATGGCTCGTAGCTGCTGCGTTATTCCAGTGCCACTAAATGTGAATGCTGATTTTATCATAAGCGCACTTGGTTTAAAATTTTTTTTTTTTTCTCTTTTAGAAAACAAAACTATTTTATCAAGAATTTTTAACAGTCCCTGAAAATAGATCATCGAATAAAACCCCAAATTTTTTATGTGGTTGGTCATGAAACCCCAGAATTTTGGGAGATTTTCTGGTCAATAAACACCTCTGACCATTTCTGGAGAAAAATAAATTCCACTTTAATTTCTGATTTTTAGAATAATTAATAAAAGGCTTAATAGTTTATTTTTAGGTGACATTTTTCTTTTTCTTTCTTTCTTTCTTTTTTTTTTTTTTTTTTTTAAAGAAAATAAAGTTCTGATTTTAAATTAAAAATGTTTTATAAATTGTTATATATATATAAAATGATTCCAGATTTTGGAATTTGAAATAAGCGGTACTGTATTGTGTGTATATATATATATATATACGAATGATATATGATGTATGTATGTATATACAACTTTCCAAATATAAGTTTTATCAAAAACAATGTACATTTTATATGTATATTTAAAATGAAGTTACAATTTTATATTTTAATTGTTCAGGAGTTACATAAATTATTTTGGAAATAATGCTATAATACTACATGATTTCACTTTTTTTTTCTAATTTTACTTACCTGTCACATGCTAAATACTGAGTGGTAAGTAATTTTCAACATTATTCAAAAGTGTGAAAACTCGTTATACTACTGGAAATACATCTTAAGCAATTTCCCATAATTAATCTGAATATATATGTTGACTCTGTAGCTGAATTTTGATTGTTAATTACATCATTTTCTGTAGGAAATATCCATTATTGCAGATGAAAAATGTATGTTTCACATAGTATAAAGAAGTTAAAATGTACTTAAAAGATACAAGTCTCTTAGATCACAATGTATCAGAGTTATTTTTTTTTTTTAGATGTTCTACATATGTGACTTTTGATAGGAAGCCTTCTACAATAAATTTGAAAAATACACCTTTTGAGGAATTTCCACTTATATCCCATAATGTATCTGCAAATTTCTGTGAAGCTCTGTAAATAAATCATTAATGGTGTTGAAAACAATCCATTGGGCATATAAATAATTTATACTAATTTTATTATGTAATATAATGATATAAAAATCAGCTTTTAAAAAATATTTCTGGTAGATCTTTATTTGTGAGTTTTTGTGTACAAAAAGTAGTGAAACTTGCATATTTTTAAATAGGGAATATGGCATATCAAACCTGAGTAATATGTATCATTTCAAGACATTCAAAAATTAAATATGGAATTTAATCAAAATAAGACAAAGTTTTTGGTAAACCCTTCAGGGTTTCATGAATTACTCGGTTAAACTCAGCTGGTGCAGTTTTAATTCCAAAACTCAACCTATTCATTTTGTATGTCCCTCGATGTGTAGCAATAGTTTGGAAATACTGCTCTCATCAACAGTTTTTAAGTGAAGATATGCCTTAAACAAGTCTAACTTGCAGAAACACTTTGAAATCCTAAGACTGTTCAATACTTCATGAATTTTCTTTATTGGATAATTTGCATTCATAAGTAGATCATTAACTCCAACTTTGTAGTCAACACAAAGCTGAACTGTTCCATCCACCTTAAGAATTATAACCAACAGTGATCCCCAATTACTTGTAATTGATTTAGATATTATCCTAGCTGCTTTAAGATCATAAAGTTCTTTTTCAACCTTTTCTCGTAAAGCATAGGGTACATTTCATTCAGGAGTATAACTAGGCTTTGCTCCATCATGTGACCTCAGTTTGATTATGAAATTCAGTACACAACGAACCTTCTGTTTGAACACTTCTGGAAAAACATTTAATCTCTGAGACATCATTGATTGAAGCGATTTTATTTTTAGGTTTATTTTCTGTATTGATTTCGTCTAGATTGATTTGTAAATGTGTAACCCATACTCTGCCCAAAAGAAGATCAACTCCATCAGGCAAAAACTTATATATCTTCATTAGATATATTTTATACTCAACCTTCACTCGCACTTTTCCCAAGGGCAAAAACACATTTTCTGTATATGATTTAAACACAATATTTGTCGGTTCAAACCGTTTCTTCAGACCGGTATAAGAGTATATCCTGCTCCTGTGTCAACTTCAAATTTTTTATGGCAATTTTCGATTTTTATTGTAATAAAATATTTCTTAGCATCAGGTGCAGAATCTGAGATATAATTGTCGTAAATATCGACAATCATTTTAATAGTATTATTTTCATATGTTTCCATTTGATTAGTTTATACTCTTGGACTGTTTGACCTTTTAGAATTAAGTAATGTTTTGATACAGACACTTTGTAGATGTCTAGTTGATTTACACGATTTACACTTCAAATTACCGTATTTTCCTGCATATAGTCTGTGGCAGTATATAGTCCACGGAGTGCTATTTTCAGCCCTGATGAAACATTTTCATCAGATAATCTGCACTGCCGTATAGTCCGTGGATACAAATTTTAATCAATATGCAAATTATTGATAAACCGCCATGCTCTTTATTCATCGTAGCTGTTTCTTTAAAAGATAATTATACTGTAAATATAAAAGATTACATCTTATAATAATAAAAATAATTGTCATTTTATAGTTTTAAAAAATCTACATGCAAAAACAATACAGTTTTAATAACAAATTAACATAAACAGGCTACTCTTGCTAGCACAAATACATCATACATGAACCAATCGCTGTCGGCTCAGTGATCGGCCAAGTGGATACACAACCTGAAGGTAATTGTTTACATCTTGTTGACATAAATTTCCAATATCTGCCGTCAGACAGTCGTTTAAAAAAAAAAAAATTGGGAGATAATCCAAATAAAAATTTTTTTTTAGACTTTTAACAGATAATCCATGAATTATACATAAGAAAATACAGTGTTTTGATTAATGCGACCGTTCCTTGATAAATGGTTATTTTTCCCACAGTGGAGACATAAGTTGCTTATGCCAAGTTTTTTAAATCAATTTGATTTTGCTTGGATTTCATGCACTGATTTGAAACTGCCTCTTTTTGCTTTATCTTTTGGGTGTTAAAGGATGTTTTCATATATTTCGATTGCCGATTACTTTTGGCGACTTTATTGATATCCTCTGAGATAGGTATACTTGGTATTGAGTGATTTCAATTAAGGCAACTTGAGACTGTCAATTTTTGAAGCTTCAAGTGCAATTGTTTTATCAACAGTATTCTTGGAATTGATTAATTCAGATTGCAATATTTGCTCTTTGATCCAACTGTCTTTAATGCCACGAATAAATTGTACTCTTAGGAAAATATCAGCAACTGATAACTTTTTACTACATTCACGGTCAACAATAAACTCACATTTGGAAATATCACGCTATAATTCTGCCACATAATTAGAAGTAGAATTGTCCTGTTTCTGATAAGTTGATAAAAAGTAATGTTGAGAAGCTAAAGGATTTTTCTTTGGTACTAAATGATTTTCTAAAACTTTCAGTAGTTCATCATACTCCAATTCAGTGGGAGTTTCTGGCGCAATAAGGGCTGCCAAGGTATTGTAATTTGAAGCTCATATGGAATTTAGTAAAATTTGAGCACTTTTAGACTTATCTTGAAAAATATCTTTCATCATTAAATAATTTTTGAAATGTTGTTGATAATATTTAAATTTTTCTTTCTTATCAAAATTTTCAAAAGGAAGAATATGAGAAATGTTATCAACCAGAATCTTTGTTATATTAGTGTTAATGCTATCATTAGCCATTTCAGATTTGTCTCTTGACAACAACTGTTCAATTAGCATTTGTTGACCCAGATTTACTGTATCAAGTAATTTTTGAAATTGTTCTGAATCCATTGTGTATTTAAAATGTAAAATATCACTTCTTTCAATAAAGAATTATATTGTATTGCATTTAGAAAAGATTAAATTGAGTTAAAAATGAAAATACTTTACCTCGTCACCAAAAACTGTTATGACTGTGTTGTTGAATAGCCCGCATATTGATGACAGTTATGAGGAACTTCCAGTGATGCCAAAAGTCAATCAAACTTGGTATGGCAAGAAAAACAAAAATAGGGCAATTGGTGATGGTCTGAGCCCTCCCCCCCTTCCCTAGTACAGGGCTGCCAACAACTACGCAATTGGCGTAGTAACTACGCTTTAGCCTGCTTCTACTACACTCTACGCATTGTATACTTAAAGCTACGCTTTTCCTTTCCCCATCGTCATCTTGTTTACAATGAGCGAACTCCGATTTCACCACGGATTAAAAAAGTATAATATAAAACTGAATAGTGGCAGACACTGGGGAAAAAAAAAAAAAAAAAAAAAAAACTATCTTTTTTCTTTCTTTTCTTTTTCCTTTTTTTTTTTTTTTTTTTTCCATCGCAATCCAATCCTTATCAACTTTTAATTTTGCATTTCCAACAGTTGCCGCATAAAACATTATTCTTTGAATTTTATTTTTTATGTATGAAAGTGCTTCTTGAAAATATAAAAATAACAAATCTAACTTTTACAATCTAGTTGAAGAACCACATGCTTCATCGTAAATACTCATAAATAAATAGTAAAGAAAAAAAAAAAAAACATTCTACTGCTAGGCATTGCGTAATCGAAATATTGCTGACTCAGAACGGGAACGAGTATTTGTTTACATTAGCTGAGAGTGTGCTTAATTAAAACCGCAAGCACAGACACCGCAAGCTGAAAGGGGGGGAGAAAGAAACCGAATGCTATGATTATCTTCATGGCTATGATTATGCTGTATTTTGATTTTCATTTAAACTCTATCAATGTTTCAGTTATCTTAATGCTTAATAAGTCGCTAAAAAATAATACTTTCTAATGAAAAAAATTGTTTATTTTATTTATTTATCGATAAAAATAATGGATTCAAAATTACTGAACTTTAAGTACGATTGACAACGCAAGGAAACTAAGATCAGGAAGAGCTATCTTCCGTGGGAGACTTTCTAAAGTGTCTGAAGCCTTAATCACGCGAGTTTTGGAGAAAACAGTATAAAGTCGGACTTTAACGGAGGAATTGTCCTTTGTAATAGGTTGGTTAGTTGGTTGGTTGGAGGATTAAGGCCGATTGACTCCTTATGTGTCCTAGGCCTATAGGGGGAATGCCCTCCGTGGGGGTCTTTCTAAGGGGTCCCAGCCCGTATTTACGCGAGTTTCGGAGGAAACCACGGAAAACTCCGAACGGCTAGGTCGATGAGCGCGACCTGGGATCGAACCCGGCACCTCCCATCTACCAGCTTTGAGCGCAGAACCGCTCGGCCGCTGGTGGGCCCTCTGTAATAGGAAACTTTCTTAAGTGTTTTAATATACAAGTTTCTGAAAAAATCATGGAAAATTTCGAACTTTATCGTACCAAGTATCTACCGTTGGAGAAAGAAAAAGAATATTTCCTGTGCTTTTTCTTAGGATAACTGAATACGCGATAACTTAGTTTTTATAGTGCGTGGGTGATTCTAAGAAATTTTCATATCTGAAAATGGGACTTTCACAAAAATCGTCGGATTTAAAATGGATTCATCACAAAAATAGCACAAGAAAATTGCGTATTTTATAAATCAGCCGCAAAAAATGACATTTCAGTAATAAAAAAAAAAAGCTGATTTATGACTAAATAATTAGACATTTTTAGAAAAATAACATCTATTTTAGCAATTAGTTTACGATTACGTAATTTTAAAAATTAGCTGTAAAATAATTCCGTATTTCTATAAAAAGCCACAAAATTATACTTATAATGTAAATCATGTTTGAAAAAAGCAAGAAATTCATCGATTAGCATCAAAATAAAGCCTTTTTCAGCGATTAAACATAAATTTTGTTAATTAGCGGTGAAATGATTGCGTATTTCCGTCATCGGCTACAAAAATATCGCGATTTACTGAAATCAACTGGGGAAAAAAAAAAAACCTTTATTGGCTAGCAGCCAAATGATAGAATATAAAACGTAAATTTTTGATTATTAGTGGGTAAGCGATCCCGTATTAGCGAAAACTACTTCAAAATTATTCCCGATTTCCGAGATTACACTTTGAAAAAGAAAAAAAAAAAAAAAAAAAAAATGGAAATTTCACTGATTATTGGCAAAATAGTTGAGTATTTAAGATTCAGCTTTTAGATGAACGTATTTTGCATAGATTAGTAGCTAAATAATAGCGTGTTTCGGCAATCGGCCGCATAATAATCGCGTATTTTAGGATTTACCTTTAAAGAAGAGTGAATTTTATCAATTAGAGCAAAATTATAGTATATATTAGCAATTATTTGCTATTAAACGTAGATTTTGTAAATTTGCAGTGAAATAATTACGAATTTTGGCAATCGGTCGTAAAAATATTGCGAATTCTGTCAAATACGAGAAAAATAGCATATTTATTTAATTAATGATAAAAACGTAATTCTACCTCCCCCCCCCTCTACGGAAACTCGATTTTTTAGATATATTTAGCAATAATCTTAAGGGGGGAAAAAATGTTTCAGAAAAGTTGATGGCTGTCAGTTTGCACTGAAATTGAATTTAATGTTGTACAATTTCAATCCTTTTCCATCCTTAATAACAATGATTATTTTATTGTAGATTCAGTTTTATTACATTTTCTAATATCTAAACTATTAAAATTGTTCATTATTTTGACTTTTGTTACTCCAAAAATTTAAGATTTTGTTTAAAAAAATCCAATTTTTATATCTGTTTGAAGTATAGCATTGAAATTATTTTCACATCAATTGTCTTGTTCTTGTAATTAAACAAGTTTCTTTTGAATAGGCATGCACTATATGTTTGATTATTACTGAATAATGAATATTCAGTATACTGAATAACTAAAAATTTGATGCATACCTACATCTTACCTTTTTTTTTTTTTTTTTTTTTCTTCACTTAATTTCATATGATTATTGATAATTTATTTTTGTTAGTAGTTTCTTTCTTTCTTTTTCTTTTTTAATTTTTAAAATTGCTCCTCAAAGTAGCCGAAATGCTCCTCAAAATTTCTCTGAATACTCCTCAAACTGTTTTTGAAAAGTTGGCAACCCTGCATATTAGTGTATTATATTAGAATTAGTGTATTTTCATGTATCCATATTAATATAAAAGGTAAATTTGGATAAAATTTCTATTATTTTTGAATGTTTGATTATTAAAAATCAATAAATTTCAGAAAGTAAGTCATAATGTAAACAAAAGATTTTATGCTTATTTATATTTTAAGTATTTTCTAATTTTTTAGCGACTACACTTTGTAGCTTAAAACTACACTTTTTTTGCTTTTTAACTACACTTTAGCACTCCCAGAGGTTGGCAGCCCTGCTAGTAGTGGTCCGGAGACATGCCATCACAATTTTGATCCTCCACGGAAGGGATGGCACTCTCGATTTGATGTTATTTGGGTTGGTTGGTTGGTTGGTTGGTTGGGTTTTACATTGCACTAGTGCTGCGCAATGGGCCACGGTCTGACACTCGCATCTACTGGTGGTCTGGAGACATGCCATCACAATTTTTATCCTCCATGGAAGGGATGGCTCTCCCACTTCAGTGACCCCTCAGAGGTATAATTTTGATAAGAATATGGAGGACGTTTTGGCCACGGTAGACTTTACGTGCACCAGCCATCACTAGTGTACACGACGGTCTTTGGCTGGCTTGGGTACCGAACCCACAATCTTCCAATTACGAACCCGATGCTCTACCTACTGGACTACTGTGGCCCCGATGATATTTGGGATTATATACAATTGACTACAAATGAATCCTAGGTCTGAGCGTCCTTCTAAGAAAACCTAGCTGATATTTATGGGAGTTTCAAAAACCATGGAAAACGCCGAGAGGCTAAGATCGACGTGTGCAATCTGAGTTTGAACTGAGCACCTCCTGTCTGTTAGATTGGTGATCAGAACCTGAACCTCTATGCTACTGACGGGGCCTTCTCTATCTAGAATTTAGACCTTACGCACACACACACATAATTAAATACTATGTCAAGATCGTAGATTCATTCAGTATGTCCGAAGATATTATTGTGTTCTTGGGTGTTCATAAGTTGTCCAAGAATGAAAGGTGAATCTTCCAGAGGCTAGAAACTTTATTTACAGAAAATTTGAGAATGTTACAGGTCTGTAAACCAAGTAGCAATTTCACTTTCACCAGTAAACACAGTTTAAATAACAGCTGTCAACAGCAAATTCACAGTACAAACTGTATCAGAGCATTAACATACAGCAATTGACTGCAATCCAAAGAAGCTCAGAGCTCTTTCAGTTACAATGAAAGCATTGGCGAAAACTAATCTGAGACTTACTATAGGCGTAAAACAATTTCTTAAATACTTTTAATATAATCGTAGAAAAATGGGTAAAAACTCCAGAAACTCGTCGGCCAATTAAGTTATAGCTTCCATATTTGGTATATCGATGATAAGGATTTTCTCGCTAAGGTCACCAAAAAATCGGGAAGGAGCGAAAAAGTTGCCAATTTGACACCAAATCCATTACCGTCTTTAATAAGGCTCACGGGTTTTTAAACTATTTTAATGTGAAAACGAACTAGCAATGATGAAAATTGACATTTTATCACCTGACTTAAGCCTCTTTGAATGAATTTACATAAAAACAACTATGAATTATTTACAAAGTTGTAACAGCATTGTGTAAAAAATACGCCTAAAGAGAAGCAAAATGATAGTAGCAATAACTATATTTTTATTTTGAATCAACAAACATTACTTTTCACTGCTTTCAAATAAAAGTGTGTAAAGAGCCACTTATCACAGCTTGCTTCCTTCAAGAGCACTTGAAATTAAATTATTCGAGCAACAATATTTTCCAGGTTTTTCCTTTTTTTCTCCTAAAAGTAAAGCTATACATTTGGCTAATAAATAATGACTACTTAAAGTATTTGGATATATTAGGGTTATAACTTGGAAATTGTTGGAGTGTGTTTCATAAAGAACTAAATTTAAGTAAACAATGTGCTATGTATACAGTTTATTTGTATAATATCATGTTTCCAGGTAACCTGAATACAAAAGTCTTTTTTTTTTTTTTTTGCTGTTGATCTGTATGTATATCTGTTAACAGCATAAGTTAAGTACAAATAATTGCAGGAAATTCAAATTTGGTTGTTTAAAATTCGTATGAGGCTGTCACTTGGTAACGCCTCTTCGAAATTTTCAGTGGGGGCAACAGCCCCAAAACGACCTCCCTTTCTCCGCAATTGGTGTCTATGGCGGACGCGTAATCTCTCAACCCCTACGTTTTTAAAAGTAATTTCATTTCTTTGTATGATAATTCGTTGTTATGATTCAAAATTGATTTTCAATTGATTT
This sequence comes from Salticus scenicus, assembly GCA_963930645.1. Classification (NCBI taxonomy): domain Eukaryota; kingdom Metazoa; phylum Arthropoda; class Arachnida; order Araneae; family Salticidae; genus Salticus; species Salticus scenicus. Next base: position 120,712,729 of record OZ005657.1, read on the forward strand.
TTATGCTATTTTGCTCACTTAAAAATTAAAAAGGCAAACAGAAAGAGAATTACGAAGTATAGCGATGAGAGAAAGAAAATGGTAAAAGCCACCCGAAAGTTTTAGAGAAAAGTTGAGTTAATAGTTCGTTCACGTTAAAATTTATGGAAGTAAAATTTTCTCGAAAATGTATGAAAGTTGAAATCTTTTTCACATAAAAAAAAATATTTGCCACATCAAATTATAAATTGGTATGAAATCTTTTTTACATTAAAAAAATATTTGCCACATCAAATTATAAATTAGTATGGAGACTGCCATACCGGTTCTGGCGCCACTGTGAACTTCTAACAACATTTAATTACTATTTAGCACCATACATTACCATGTACAGATTTGCATTCCTTAATAACATTTCAATGCATTTTATAGTTGATGATTCTGATCAGGGAAGTAATAGATGTAATAAAATAAGTTGAATCGAAGTTGCCACTTCTTTTTTAAGAAGTAATGAAAGCACAATTATCAGGAAAAATACAAATATGTATCCAAGGAGGGTACAATAGTAACTTCCCAATAAACTGTACTGATAACTTAAAGAACTCATTAGAGAAAAAAAGTAAAAGAAGTGTACTTATTTATCTTTAAAAGAAATTACTATAATAATACCATTCTGATATTAACAAAAACATTTTTTTTGTTTAATGCTGCAAACTTATCACTTTTTTTTTTTTAATACTCAGGCCTTCTTAATAATAAAGTTTCTTGAATCTTAATACAGACATAATGTCATGTTCCTGTATTCATGTTTGTTCATCTGTGTCTTTTTTTTTTTTTTTTAATGAACTTAGAATGCAGATTAATAATGCGGTTCAATGTATCAACGCTTTTCACTGGTAACCTATTCGTATTGGAACTTTTTTTTTGCGTCTCAGAACTTCGTTTTTGTTTTCGCACCAGTCACTCGTGTATTTTTATCATATTGGATTGGTATATCATATTGGAATTGAATAGAAAGGTTTTTGATTTTTTGAAAGAATGTAGTTTTACGACCATTTTCCGAATTTCATATTTCAGCTAAGCTTTGATGTAAGGCATTGGTGATTAATCACACAGTGATATGATTCAGTGTATTGTACACTTTTTACTGATAATCTTTTTGTATCGGAACTTTGTTTGATTTCATGCTGGCTGCTCGTTTGTATTTATCGTATAGGATTGGGTTCTTTTTTCTTTGTGGTAAAATGGAGTTTTAAAGGATTTTTATTTTCTTCAGAACAGGATGCTTAAAAAATATGAGGATAATATTAGTTATAAACAAGAAATATATTATATAATTTTTTTTTTCCCTTTCAGTTTGAAAAATTTTTTAAGAACCAAAATTGCGTATCACCAGGGATGCACCACAATAATGTTTTTACGTCTTGTCTTCGAATTTTTATGTAATTTATGTGCTGTAGCATGTAAACACTATCACTAAGCCAATGCAAAAAATAAAAAATTTTAGAATTCAATAAATAATTTGCTCATAAAATGAAGAAAAAAAGGGCACAGTAATCTTTTAACTTTTTGAATTTTGAATGCAGCCTTTATGTAAAAACTGGCTTGAAGTAATTTTTTTTAATCTAAAAATCAGAAAGAGCAAAAAATTAGAAGGAGGGATGAAGATTTGAGACAGATATATTTTAAAAGTTCATGAAATCGTAGGTTTTTAATTTTTTTTTTTTTCTCCTTCAAGTTGAGATTATGGATAAAAAAAAAATTGGGGGAAATACTTTACTGGAGGTTCAATACTGTATAAACCAAGAAATTTTGGAACCTTTTCTAAAACTGAATTATGAAGTCGGCTTATACAGACTTTGAATTTTTGGTAAATTTTTGTAGAAAAAACATACTCTCAGCTTATATTCAGAAGTATATTGCACTCATTGTAAAGTAGAGATAGAAAAAAGTTTGTCTTTTCTGACTATTCTCTTTACGTAAAACTAACATTTATTTGATTATTGTGACTTCCATTACTTACCTATTGTACCAACACTTATAATAAATATACATAACACTACTTCTTATAAAATTATTGCTTGAATTGGCATGTTTGAGATTTTATAATATCTGAATAATTTTAATTACTAATGGAAAAATATAGTAACAAAATACCTCATTACATATGTATCAATTGTAATCCCTAATTTCCCACAGTTCTGCCCACAAAGCTGGAAGACAAGAGATGTCAGGTTCAAAACCAGCTCTTGTTTTGATGGCTTAGTCATTCAAAATTTCCTGTAGTTTTCTCTAAAATGCATAAATACAGACTAGGGCCCCATGGAAAGACAACCCTTCTGCATACACTTACACACAGAGAACATCCCACTTATACCTAGGAGCCTAGTGCATTCAATCAGCCTTAAACTACATAGCCAAAGCAATCCTAATTTCTGACTTATTAGAGTCATTTTCTTTTGCAAAATTTTTAATTTTAAAGAAATAAACTTTATTATTTTTTCTATTTAAAAAAGGAAACTATTTTGGAAAATGACATTTTATTTAAAAAAAAAATCAGATGCGCAAATTATATTCAATTTTAACATTTCTTTTATGTATATGTATCATCCAGTCGTCTCTATTTATCTATTAACTTTACATTTAAATCATATGAAAATAAAGCTCTGTATTATACAGAAAATTTCACTTAAAATGCTTCAGTGATATTCAGTGTTGAATCTAGATATTTATCCCCAACAAAGATTTCCATGGTTCCTTTTAGCAAGTGTCAACCTCTTTCTCTGTATTCTTTTCTTCAAGTTTTATTCAATATAAGTACAGTAAACTCTTGATTATTCATGGAATTGAGTGGCATGGGTTACACAGATAATGCAAATCCCGGATAAACTACATAAAGGCTGAAAATGTGGAGCAAATGAGATTTAAAAAATAAAAAAAAAATAAAAAAATTCTAGCTCAAAAACCTGACTGTAATGTATATAAAACAATGTAAACAGTAAAAAATATTCAAAGTATAGTATAAATATTTGTATTCTGTGTACCAAATGAATATAAAAAAAATAAAAAGTGTACTTATAATGAAGCCAAAGTATAATCTGTAAGCAAAATTATGCACTAAATTAAACAGAACATACCATACTATACAAAAAAGAAAACAAAAGTAACAAAATTCTTTATATTTACATTGTATTTTTATTTTAAAAAAATTCATTTTTTTGGTTTTTTGTTGAAAAATCACTTTCTATTCATTAGACACTTTCTTGATCCCTCTTTTTCCCTGTTGCTGTAGATAATCCTCAACATGTATAATTTGTTCGCAGGTAATTAGGAGATTGTTGTAGGCATTTTTTCTAAAACATCTTTTGAAGAAGTAATTAGAGAAGTGTGTTTGCATTTTGAATGAAAATATCTATGTAGATATTGAAAATAGAATGTAAATATCATACAGTCAAATAGCTATAAATCAAATTCTAAATGTTTCTTTAGAAATAACTAATGTATTTGTCAATGCCAGTTTCTCACTGGATAAATAGAGAATTACTCAGATTTTTTATACAAAACATGGCAAGAAAAACAGATGTGAAAGTTTTAGGTATAGCCTGAAACAATAGGAGAAGATCATAAGTAATTCTTATATATTAAAGGATTATTATTATTTTTTTTTTTCTTTTACTTTTTCTAGAGTTGAAAAAGATAGAAATTTAATGTTGATGATCACTAAAGATGATAACTAGAGATTTTGACAGAATGCTTAAATTTTAAATAAAATACTTTTTTTATATAGAAGAAATTTTTTAAAAATGACAATCTTTTGGGACCCCTTTGATTTGAGGGTTCTGGGTAAGTGCCTCTGAATGCCTTGGCATAAATGAGTCCCTACAAAGAATGAGATGAAAGACTCCTGTTACATAATTTCACTTTAGGCTGAAAGTAAAAAAAATTCTCAATATATAATAAAAATTAGAAATGTGAAGTTCATCTGGAGCTTTTTGGCTGGGGCCCCAGCCATCATCAGGGCTTGTGTGATGTGTTGTGTGGCTTGTTTTTCTTTCAGTCTTCAACTCAAACAGATTGCACCACCTTTGATCAATGTTTTTATTGAGCTTAACATCGTTGCAACCAATCTCATTGGCTAAAGTTTCTATTTCTCAGGCTATTATGTAGTTTTGATTATCATAATTAGCTAATTTTCTGATATTTTTAAATGATGTTTATTTCTTTTTCTTTATTCAGGGTGGTGACAATCAGGGAAAACAGGGAAATCATTGAAAAATCAGGGTACTTTATCAATCTGGAAATATCAGGGAATTTTGTAAAAACACCCCAAAATCATAGAAATTTTCATTTTTGCTCAGCAAGCTTGACTGAAAGATCCCCAGACAGGTGTTATCTTAACCAAAATTTTTAATTTTTCATTTAATTTTCCTTTTTGTAAGTGAATAAAGAAAAAAATAAAAGAAGTTTGAGATATTTTTAGTTTTTTTTTAATTGCAGTGTTTTAGCGAGCATGTTACATAAGGATTAGAGGTTGGGTTGGGTTGTGGGGTTAAGGCCGATTGACTGCTCTAGGGTCTTAGGCCTGAGGTGGAGTGCCCTCTGTGGGGGTATTTCTAAGGAGTTCTAGCCCGTATTTATGCAAGTTTCAAAGAAAACCACGGAAAACTCTGAACGGGTAGGCTGGCAAGTGCGTCCTGGGATCGAACCAGGCACTTCACGTCTACCAGCTTTAAATGCAGAACTGCTCGGTCGCTCACATGTTACATAAGAATGTGATGTACACAAAATTATGGAATGTATATAATAGGTAACAGAAATCATGGGATTTTGTTAAAATTAGCAATGAAAATCATGTAAAAATCAGGAAACTTTTTTTCTGAATTTCTTTAGCCACCCTGTTATTACTTTTGATTAAAACTGTAGTGATTCTATTACATTTGACATCATTTTTTATTATTTTATTCATTTTTGGATTTTTTTGTTTCGTCATGCCTATGTAGTATTGTTTGACCATATTTCTTGTGACAATGAGGGCCTCTTTGCATTTGCTGACTTGAGTCCAGTATTAAAATAAGGGTGATAACTCTTGTGGTAGATTGAAAATAAGTGGTAATGGAATGCAGAATGACTGGGTGTTTACCAAATTGGTCAATTTGGAACCCCTCCAAGCCTTTATAATCTTCTTCTGTACTAGGCATGAGAAATGTGGCCACACTGTAGCTTGTTTCTTTCTTTTCTTTTCTTTTTTTTTTTTTAATTTTTTTTATCCTAGTACTTGATTTTATGTATGACTGTGTACATATGACTTCTACAGCCTACTACATAGACATGACCAAAAAAAAAAAAAAAAAAAACATGAAAACTATCTTAAACTTAGTGGGATCTTTACAGCCTTAATCAAAACTAATAAAGAAAATAAAGAAGTAAACATTGATTTTAAAAATGTCAGAAATTTATCTAATTATGATAATCATAACTATGCAATAGCTGAAGAAATAAAAGAAATTTTAGCAAATGAGCGCAGCTGCAATCACATCAAACCTAATAAAAACATTGACCAAAGATAGTGCTATCTGCTGGGGTTGAAGACTAAAGAAAAAACAAGCCACACAGCACCATCATGCAAGCTTTGATGATGGTTGGCGCTGCAACTGAAAAGCTTGAGATTAAACTTCACAAGATATTGCTAATTTTTATAATATGTAATTTAGTTCTTTAACTAAATTAGAAATTTCAGTGCTGTGTTCTTATTTCCTGACATTTTGGTAAATGTTCATATTTGAAAATGTTTTTATTGATGCATTCAGTTTATGAATGTTCTAGTATTTTTTTTTTTTTTTTTTTTTCAATATCTGTGTTAAATATATTTGTAATTGAACTTTTTTTCCCCTGTAATATATATATATATATATATATATTTTTAATTTTTGCTTTAATATTTGCAGGTGGACCCAAAGTAATTAAACGAGAAGGTACTAAGAAAAGAGCCACAAGAGTGCGATTTAAATAATGGACTTGCAATTGGAAATCTGTGCAAAATGTTAAGCACTCTGGTCATTTTTTTTTCTTCGTTTTGTATGTTTTTTACTTAATATTCATTCCTCTTTCATGTATAATCTGATTTCCATGTATTGTTTTAAATAAATAACTTTTGTAACTTTTTATGTTTGCATTGACTATACTTTTTTTATATTAATTTTAAGCAAATTATGATTTTTTAAATCCCACTTTTAAGAGATTGGTTGCCAGACATCTTAATAATAATCAGAAAACAGAAAATACAAATAAAGTTTTTAAACAATATAGAGAGTAGTACAGGTTTTGCTGCTGCTATACTTGTGAAATAAACTCTATAGTTTTTGATGAGAAAAATAAGTTTTGTATGTAGATTTTGAATATAACTGTATATTTGTTCTGGTTTTTAAGCATTTTGGTTTTGTTGCCTATGGTTATACTTACTAACTTATTTTATAAATTTTATAAGTCAAGCTAGCATAGCCAGGATTTTTACACTTATCCTAAGTACCTCAATTATATAACTTATATATTTTTTACTTTGCTTTTTCAGTTCTGTCTTTTAATTTTCAATGAAACTTAATCTTTTTTTAGGTTTTATCTGAGTCTTAAAAGCTTTAAGATGTGAAGTGCTAGCTGGTAGCGTACAGAAATGTTTGCATTGCTATAATGAGTTAAGATATTTTAAAAGTTCAAATCAAGATAAATTCAAAAAGTTCAGTTTCATGAAGGTTTTCACTAACTGAAAACATGAATTACATCTCTGTTAAAATGCTGTATATATACTATCTAAAAATAAGTATTTGGACACTTTCGAATTTAGACATTTTGTCAAATATCTAGAAAAGTTCTTTAGAAATCATCTTGAAACTGGTAGTGTAAATAACATGTTATACCTCATGTATTTTAGCAAAAGTTGCATCGTGAAGAGGTAAATAGGACCAGTAAAAAATTAAACAATAATCAAAATGTTTTGGATCACCGTGTAAAAAGTAATGCTTTAAATGCGTATTGGCTGTAGAATATGATTATAAAGATTTTTTTTCATTATCTGTGTAATTTTTTATAAGACTACCGCATAATATTCATGGAGATTTTTTTTTTCTTTAATCGCAAGAAAAAATTCCACTTTTTTAATTATAACTTGTAGAGTATTAGATCCAGTATAAAGCCATTTTAAGAAACTTGGCATACTACATTAGAAACAAAATATTGCAATCAAAATGCAAAAATGTTAAATATCTTGTGAAATGTGAGCATTTTTACTAAATAATTTTTAACTGCACATGTGCTAGTTTAAAAAAAATTTCATTTGCATAATTTAATAGCCAAAAGTATTAAGAAACTCATATGAAAACCCAAAACAAATATCATGAAAATTCAAAAAATTATGAGAGATAGAATGAACCGAATTCCAGTCCTTCTCAAACAAAAAGGACGATGATATGGGTTTTATCAATATTTATTTATAATCAGCGAACACTGTATTACCATTGGGCATTGATGAAATCAAAATAAAAATGTGAGTAAAACCACGGATAGTTTAGCCTTTATTTTGAGAGAACTGATATTCTGTTCATTCTATCTCTCGTAATTTTTAGAATTTACACAATATTTGTTTGAGGTTTTCATATAATTTGCTCAATACTTTTGACTATTAAATTACACAAATGAAATTTTCTAAAAGCTAGCGCATGCAAAGTTGAAAATTATTTAGTAAAAATGCTCATATTTCATGAGATATATCACATTTTTGCATTCTGATTGCAGTGTGCTGTGTCTAATGTAATATACCAAGTTTTCTAAAAATATCCTTTCACTGGGTTCAATACCCTATGTATTATAATTTAAAAAGTGGATTTTTTTTTTTTTTTTTTTCAATTTAAAAAGAAACCCACTATATCTCCATGAATATATGTGGTAGCCTGATGAAAATGTGTACAGTTAATGAGAAAAATCTTCATAATCACATGCTTTTGCCAAAATGGATTTAAAGCATTACTTTTTACAGGGCAATAAAAACATTTTTACTTTTAATTTTTTACTGATCCCCTTTTCATCTTCAGGACACAACTTTTGCTGAAATATATGAGGTATAACATGTTCTTCACACTACAAAAGTTTCAAGATGATTCCTAAAGAACTTTACTAGATACTTGACAAAATGTCTTAATTCGAAAGTGTCCAAATACCTATTATAGATTGTGTAGGTGTAGTAGATCAAGGTTAAGAAGAACCTCAAAACATATTTTTTTTTTCCTTTTTCTTTTTTTAAGTAGCACATTGCTGAATTATGAATAGTTCATATTTTTTAAAAGCCAATTAATTATAGTTTATATCTAAAAATTTTCAAAAGTGTGAGTAAAATAGCAACTAAGCAAAGGGAGGTCAATGTTGAACAATGCCAAATTGGTGAACTAAAAGGTTTGACATATTGATATTTATTTTTTCTAAGTATTTAATGCATCTTTAATAATTTTTTTCCCTGTATATACTTTTATGTAAATCAGTGTATTTTAGTGATTCAGTAAAACACCATTTTAATGCAAAAATTCTTCATTGATAATCTGCTTAATATTGGTTATATATGTCTTTTCCACTTTTCTAAGATTTGTAAAATTTTTCGACTGGTCATTATTTTTCCATTCTAAATATCAGTTTTGATGAGCATGTGGACTGATCATGACTTAAGAACTATTCTGAATCAATGAAGTAATTGAAAAACAAATTGTTATTGCCTGATGTTAAGCGATGATGATATAGAATGGGAAAAAGTTATTCCACCTACCTTTAAAGACACAATAGACTGCATTGAAAAACTTTTAACTTATTTTATTTGTTAAAACACTAGTGAAAAATTATTAAATGAACTCAGTTCAATTCACAATACAGTTCTTAATGCTCAGAAACTATCAGCATATCATATGAGTATTAAAGATATGCAATATATATAATTAATACTCAAGATGTGTTCACATAGTATTAAAGGTGTATTATACAATACTCAAAATATGAAATTACTGAAGCCATGTATTAATGGTACGATTTTTCTTACTTTTTATAATATAAATTCTTTTTAATTTATTGTCTTCAATTATAAATTCTGCTATATGGTAGCATACCAGTTACTATCTTATTTTCAGATAAATTTTGCTTCAGTGAAATGAAATATGTAGTAAAGTTCAATATGTATAGTGTATAAGTCTTTGTGCGGTAAAGAGGAACACCTATGCTGCAATTTCTATAAATTCCATTACACAAAAGCTACTGTTTCAGCAATTACATTATATATATTTTGCGTAATATTTTTTATTCTTTTATCAGCTTTAGTCTTTTAATATGTGTTTGTTTCTGTCTTGGAGTTAGATCAATAGTTTGTGATGCTTTAGGCTGCCTTTCATCAATTTCTGCAACTTACCATACTCTTAATCATGCTTTAATATTTTTATATCACTAAAACCACCCTGATTTGTATGAAAACTATAGGAAAAATAGCTCTATAGGAAAGTGTCAATAGGCCAAGTAAAATGTCATTTCTGACCATAGCTTTCCTATATGATTGATTCCTAATTATATTCTCAACTTCCTTTCCAAGTTTGTATATAGAGATATGGAACACCCTATTTATACCAACAGGTAATAAAATACTAGCATTTACTTCAAAAGTTATTTATTGTAACTGTTATATTTGTGAAGATGTGCTCTATTTTCTATAGTAGAGCATAAAACAATGTCTACAGAAAGGCATATATTACATTCATGACAGATAATTTTTCTTCTTTTTAAAATTTTTGCTTGTCTGCAATAAGTACATGGTCTTCTTGCCAAACTTTGTATGGGAAGATGTAATGCCAATTTAAAAAATTTCCTTTTCTTATAGAAAGAGGGCTTTTTTTAGATAATAGTTGTAATTTTTTTCCCCTTCAGCAATCAATTCTTAAGAAAGATCTACTGAAATATTAGGTAAGAAACTTTCTCACTTTTATGCCTGAAGTCACTGTATAGAATCCATGTATTTATTATACACATACCAAGCCAAGTATAAAATACTTTTTTCCACCATTTGGTAGAATTTTTCTCGTAATTGTGTAAAGACTTTTAAACTGATCATTGAGAATAACTCCACCTATTTTCCATCAATAAAATGTAATAGCTTCCGCAAATTAAATTTTGTCTTGCTTATTTGCTTTATTTTTCTTTGTAATTTTTTATCAACTCAGGTGGCAATTACTTATTAAAACCACTTTTTTTTGGGGTACACAAGACTTTTATATATATATACATAAGACTTGTGTATCACTGCATCTGAATGTTAAATTTACTTAAGTTTTCCTTGCATTACATGTACATTTTTATTATTAGCCATATATCTACTGCTGCAAAGTTCTTAATTTCTAGTAGATTTGCACTACTAACTCTGATTTTGATTTCAAAATATCCAATATTCTATAGCAAGTTTAAAGGTTAATAAAATAATAATAATAAATTCCTTAAAAAATTCCCTGGCAGGTTTATAACATAATAATAACCACACCAAAAGCCTTTTTATTATTATACTAGCAGGCTATGCTCACTTTGCTGGTCACTATTTTTAAATGAATCACTATAGTTAATGAATTCTCAAAATTACATCAATTTTTATCATGCGAAAAAAAAAAAAATGTGATTGGAAAAAATGTCGCAACGGGTCCCCACTGCCCTGGGCAGCGCAGGCAATTGTGCACAGCGCGCGTGAATTTATGTTTAACACTCTTAATGAATCACTATATTATCGTAAGGGAAAAACATAAATAAAAAAAAAATCTCCCATCAGTGAATAATCGGTTTGGGCCACCACTGCCTGCAGCAGCGCATACAGGCGCGCAAGGCTCGCATGCTCCTTCACATACCTTTCCCGCACCTCCTAATTATTTTAGACTCGCAGTTGTTCTCTCAGGCTTTTAAACCTAATAATACTAATTTCCAACATTTTATCTGAATTTCTTTATTTTTACCCCTGCGCCCGATCCCTCCCGCCCTTCATAATAATTTTGTACTTTCGAAAATATCCGCAATTCATTTATCGGGCCTCAAAACCTAACAACACTAATTTTCAGCGCTCTAACTCTTATTTATATAATTTTGCCCTTTCACCTCCCCTTCCCGTCTATCCTAATAATTTTACAAATTCGAAAATATACTCAATCGATTTGTAGGTATCAAAAACCTCCATGTACCAATTTAATAACTTTACAAATTCGAAAATATCCCCAATCGATTTGTAAGTATCAAAAACCTCTATGTACCAATTTTGAACAACCTAACTCTATTTTTATTTTTTGCCCCGCCGTCCCCTCCTCCCACCCCTCCTAATAACTTTATAAATTCGAAAATATCCACAATCGATTTGTAGGTATCAAAAACCTTTATGTACCAATTTTGAACAGTCTAACTATTTTATTTTTTTGCCCCCCCTTACACACACACACACACACACCTTTCTGACCCTCCTAATAACTTTACACTTTCAAAAATATCCACATTTGACTTGTAGATCTCTAAAACTTATCTGTACCAATTTTGAACGGTCTAATTATATTTCTATTTTTTTCCCGCCCCACCTGGGACGAATTTCTAAAATTAAAGAAATTAGTTTTTATGTATTTATGGGAGCTATATTTTAGAGCAAAAATATCTTACACATATATTTTTTTCTGTTTGCAATATAAAGGATTATTTCAAATCACGTTTTGCCCCCTCTCCTCCCCTCTTGGGGGCTGAATTTCAAAAATTCCAGAAATTGGTTTTTAGATAATTAAATTAGCTATAGTTTAAAGCAAAAATTTTACGGATATCTGTTTTTTTCTTTGAGATATGAAGGTTTTTGTGAAATCACATTTTGCTCCCTATACCCCCTTGAGGGGAGAATTTCGCAAAATTGCTTCTTAGGGGGTGCTTACACTATATGTTCTATAATCTGACCCAGTTTCGAGTCAGTGGCTCCAGTAGATTTTGCTGTGCGTTGATGAGTCAGTGAGTGAGTGGAAGTACTCTTTTATATGTATAGATTATTTTAATATTTAATGCATGAATATATTTTCATTCAAAGTAAATATTTCTGAAATAGGTCTTTTATCAGTCTAATAAATCAATTTAGTAACACAATATTTTAAATTTGAGCGAGAAAAATCTCACTAACATATTAAAAATCTACTTTGTACAGACTGGGGGGGGGGGGAGCAACACTTGATGTAACTTAGTTGCTAATTGATGCACAAAAATATAGTAGGTATCATTCGACGGGGAATTGTGATTAGTTTCAGAAAATTAACGGAAATTTTGAATTGGGGGTCACATATTAAAACGCACAACAACTTTGATTTTTTTCACTGGTAAAGCGTCATTTTTATTTTATATTTGAATTCCTGGGATTGCGACAAGGCGAAAAAGTATATTGGTTGTAAATTTTACTTGTTTTTTCACAGAGTTATAAGCGTTCAAAGTTTGAAGGTGCTAATGTTAAATTCATATTTTAAACTTTTATTAATATCTTCACAAAAAATAACTTGATTGTTATAATTTTTCTTTTTTTTATGAGATACATTGGAGAAACACAGACATAATCTATCATTACTTTTGATTCTGAAAAATATTAATAAATTCATATTCATAAATATTATGAATTATGACCTATGTTAATTTTTACATAAAATGAATCCTAATGCTGAAAAATATGTGTGCAAATTTGCAGCTCATTCCAGTTATTAGATTTTGAGATATAAATAAATCTTTCTTTTGAAGTGGTTTAGGGGGGGGGGGCGTCTCTTATAAAGTTTTGCATGAGGTAACGCGCAAATCTTAAAAAATAACAGAGAAAATTAAACAGAATATTTTTATATTTTATTTACGGGTCAAATTATATAACAACAACGTCAAACGCAAAGAAATGAAACAAAAATGATGATTTTTAGATAGTGTTAGCATCAAGAATTCCTGTTTTCTAAAGAAAACAAGCCCCACCCTTTATTGTTCTTCAAAACAAAACAATACAGAAAAGAAAAGTAAATGTGACTTTTAGTATTCGTGTTAAACCCCTTTTTTTATGTTGACAAAAATACACACAAGTGGTATTTACTTCATCGATTACTGGTGATAAATTTTGAATCCTTTAAACGAACACTATAAGAAAAAAAAAAAAATAAATAGGTGGGGTCAACTGTTTAAAATAGAAAAATAGGTTGAATGTAAAAAATCATCAATTGAAAAAAACAAATGGAATTGGAATGCAAGACAGACTTGTAAAATCGTTTCTAAACTACTATCATAGTTAAAGGCTTAATCATTTACTTCATATATTTCTTTATTTTTTTATTTTTTATTTATTTATTTATTTTGTAGGGGAGGAGGATTATTATTTTAAGGATACTTTAGTCTTTAAAATTTTATAAATATATTTTAACTTTATATATTTTTAAAAAATATACTTTAACTTTTATAAATGTATTTCAACACTTTTGTGACTGCAGGATTTTGTCTTTTTGACAGTAAGGTCCGGGCATTATTCTCTCAAAATAAAATATTTCAAAACAAGTTTTCTGTATTCACAATTATATTACAAATGGATATATTATACATTATAATTATATTCTTTCTAATCAATATATTTCTATCCATAGTATATTTTATTGCAAAAATATGAATACTGGGTACATGCTTAAGAAAAAAGTAACACACAAATTACGAAAGAAACACCCACTGACAGAGTTACAGATTTTCAACTGACAGAGTTACAGATTTTCAAATGACGTGAATCTACATCAGCAGTCGCAAAAGGGTTAATTAAGAAATTATATTTCCATCGAAAATATAAAACAAATTGTACAGTTCCAAAGAGTTCAACTGACTCAAAACTGGTAAATGCGATTAAAATTGTCTAAAATTTACTTCATGAACTCTTACAATAATTTATCCAAAAAGATTTAGTTTATGCATTGTTGTATGTATATAGCTATATTATTTCAGTTAGTATATTATGTTATACCTAGAAAAAAAAATTTAAGATTTATTAGTGATCAGTATAGCCATGATAGACACTTTTTAAATGAAAAATATTGCACTTTTTTCAAAGAGTATTGTCTGATCAATCTTAAGTGTAATGTATTTAAATATACCTAAAGTTATCTAAAAAAAGTACTGAAGTATATGTATACATATGTAAAAAATTGAATTCAGGATAATTAAGGTACTGTAAATTTGTTAACAATTTTATTAATCTTTATAATTCTTTTTTTCTTGAAACATTTCTGGTGTGAAACAGTAAAATTTTGTCTACAGTAAAATTTTGTTCTTGTAGGATCTTAATTTTATTTTCTACATTTACAGATAAACCCCTAACACATTTTTGATTATAACTCTATGAATACTAAAGATAAAGTATACAAACAGTATATTTTTCCGCACAAACTCTCAGAAATTCGAACGTGAAGTCAAAATTTGGTGTTGCCATTGAAAAAAATCAAAGTTGGCACTCAATTCAATATGTAGATAACCCCTAATTCAAAATTCAACAACATTTTCAGAAAGTGCATTTAATTTCCTGTTGAATTATATCTGTTACATGTTTCTGCGTCAATTAATAATGAAACTACAGTGGGTGTTGCATTTTTTTCCCCCCCCCTGACTGTACATTTCCTGTCATACATTTTCAGGAATTATAAATCTTGCATAAAAACTAACAAAACTTTTGTTTGGTGATGTAGTATGTAGTTTAAACATATTCAGAAAAATCAAATAGATTCAAAAGTTCAGTAAAAAAAGTCTAAAAATAATTACACATATGAAAAATATTGAGCACTTATCACTTTATTGGTTTTAGAATCTAATAAAACAAGTTCATCATATACTTTGACACTGATGTCATGGATGGAGAAAGATTGAATCGCAGGGCTTCTGTGGGATATTTGATTACTGATCACTAATTATAGATGAGGGGGGCAGTCCACAAAATAAGTAAATGTATGAGAAATATTAAGCAATTCTATGTCTTTGCAGATTCTAGAATCTGACAATGGAAATTTAAAAATATATATATTGACATTTGTGTTGCGGATGGGAAAAAAATTGGGATTCATGAAAGGTCATTTGATAGATGATTGTTTGCAGGAGGCAAGGGGGTTAATAAAAAGCAGATAATTATGATTAAAAAATAAAAAGCAAAAAATTGACTGTTTGGCAGAAAAGTTGCATCCCTGTCAACAGATGGCTTATTTTGTTGAGAGTTTTTTGAAATGCAGCAGATTTTATTTTTTAAAAAGTGATATCAGCAACTTTTATTTACAAAATAAAAGAAATTAATCAAAAATCAGAAGCTGAAAGTTAAATTGAAAAATCAGAAAACTTCCCACAAAATCAGAAGAGTTAGCCCCTATGGCACCACTGAAAAAGTTATCAAACATGGAGTTATGCTTGTTGTTGCAAGAGTCTTGGTGACTCATTCTCTAAGAGTTACTGCATCATCTTCAACCAGGAAACCTTTCCCAGACTACGCATTAAGGCTATACATGTCAGGGGTGTAGACTATGTCCAAACATGTGAATTAGGTTACGGAGAAAATTTTCAATTATTTTTTTAGGAGAAATAAAATTAATGTTGCATTTATATATGAATTTATATATATTTTTATGCAATAGTTCCAGATATATAGACTTACTTTAAATTGTAGAAATCACTGCATAGTAGCACCACTTATTGAGCTGTTAACACCAAAAGTTGATAGGCACTCCAATTTATATCAAGTTGCATCTATATATGACTTTATATGCAATTTTGTGCAGTAGTTCCTGAAATATAATCTTCCCTCAAATTGTGCATATCGCTGCATAGCAGCACCACCTGTTGATCGGTTGACACCAACAGTTGATAGGCACTACTTTAGGTCAAGGTGCATTTACATATAAAATTATATGTAATTATGTGCAATGGTTCCTGATATACAGTCGTCACAAAATTTTTGTTACACACACAGACAGATATTTTCTAAAAATGGTCAAATCGTGTTGAGTCTCTCAAAACGTATAAATCCACAAAAACCGGAAGTCTAAAATATTTACGTATCCAATACTTTCTTCTATTGAATATAGAAGTAAATAACAAAAGTTATGCAAAAGAAAACTGCTGAAAATTCATTATATATATATTTTTCTTCTATATTCAATAGAAGAAAGTACTGGATTCGTAAAAATTTTCGACTTCCGGTTTTTGGCGGATTTACACGTTTTGAGAGGTCTAGAACATGATTTTACCAATTTTAAAAAATGTCCGTTTGTCAGTCTGTCTGTGTGTGTATGCAACAAAAATTTTGTGGCAATTGTATCTCCTAAACAACTGCTCAGAATGTTATATAAATATATATGTAGATGCACCTTGACCTATCAACTTTTGGTGTTGAACGCTCAAAAGGTGTCGCTGCTATACAGCGATTTCTGCAGTTTAAGGGGAGACTATATATCAGATTCTATTGCGTACAATCGAACAAAATTTGATATATTAGAAGGTCTTTATAAGCCATTATGCTGATTCAATTTGAATGCTTATCGGCCGACAGGTGGCGCTGCTAGACAGTGACTTCCGCAATTTAAGGGAAGGCTAAATCTCAGGAACTACTGCACAGAATTGCATATAAATTTATATGTAGATGCAACTTTACATAAATTAGTACCTATCATCTTTTGGTGTCAACTGCTCAACAGGTGGTGCTGCTACACAGCTATTTCTGCAATTTAAGGAAAGGCTCTATATCAGGTTCTACTGCGTATCATCAAACAAAACTTGATATGTGAGAAGGCCATTATGCTGCTTCAAGTTGGATGCTTGTAGGCCAGTATATGGAGCTGCTATACTGGAAATTTTCTCGATAACGGGAAGGCTATGTCTCAACTTGTATGGCATGTAACTGTACGAAACTTGATATGTAAAATAACCATTATAAAAACGCATTTTTTAAGATGTTATTTTTAGCCAATAAAACTGTCTTTCTTTGGATATTTAATGTTAGTTTTCTCTAAGATGAAAATCATTTTCATTCATCATGTTAGATAATATTAATAAATAATAGTTTTAATAAATTATTTGCCCTCAGTGAATTCGTACAGGAAAATATAGGAGAAAGTATTGTGGTGACCACAACATACTAGTTTTTTAATTAATAGAAATGAATTATGGTAATCTACATCTATAAAAGAAGATCTCCTGACTGACTTGCTTGCTCATACAGAAATGCCCAGTCAAACTAATGGAGATACAGATGTGGAATTTTATGAGATTATTTCTTTAGTGACGTGATTTAAGAAGCTATTTTTTTTTAAGTTTTTCCCCAAACGGAGGAGCAAAAGTTGTTTCTCACATTTCGCACTATATCCCAACCAAAGAAAACACGAAAAAAGAAAAAAAAAAACATATTCAAAAGCCAGATATCCGGTGGTCTTGATCCAGATATCCGATATTTCGGATATTGAAAAATCAGCCGGATACCGGATATTTATCGGATATCCGGTCCATCCCTAATTTTAAGGTGAAAATAAGCCATTCTTCTTGTCGCTCCTTGGTTCAGTTGGTTAGAGCATCACGTTAATGACTCAGTGGTCGAGAGTTCGGTTCCCGGGAGGTCCGGCGTGTTAATTTTTACAGATAATTAGTAGAAGAGGTGTCAATTGATACAAGAAAATATTTTGTGTCTTAAAAAGTAACAAAAATTTTTTGAGGAGTTTCTTTAAGAAACTTTTTTTTTTTTTAGATATTAAAAATCACAAAATATTTTTGATAGTAAAATAAAGCACCAAATAAAAGGTTTTAAGTAAAAAATACATAAATATTTAAAAAATTTGGAGTGGAAGGATGATTTTTATACCAACTATGTGAAAAATACCACAGCCGGGAATCGAACCCGGGCCTTCCACTTGACGCTCTACCACTGAGCTACCCTGGGTGATAACCAGCTAGGCATTTCTCACATAATATTCATTGGCAAGGTCACCGAGTCCGCAAACGCAGCTATATCAAGTGACATAATTATTCGTGGCACAACTCCAATAGACCACGAAATTTTAATTTAGAAAGTCTTTATTTATCAACCTTAAATAATTTAGAAAATTTGGAGTAGAAGGATGATTTTTATACCAACTATGTGAAAAATACCAGAGCCGTGAATCGAACCCGGGCCTTCCGCTTGACGCGCGGATGCTCTACCACTGAGCTACCCTGGGTGATAACCAGCTAGGCATTTCTCACATAATATTCATTGGCAAGGTCACCGAGTCTGCAAACGCAGCTATATCAAGTGACATAATTATTTGTGGCACAACTCCAATAGACCACGAAATTTTAATTTAGAAAGTCTTTATTTATCAACCTTAATTAATTTAGAAAATTTGAAGTGGAAGGATGATTTTTATACCAACTATGTGAAAAATACCAGAGCCGGGAATCGAAACCGGGCCTTCCGCTTGACGCGCGGATGCTCTACCACTAAGCTACCCTGGGTGATAACCAGCTAGGCATTTTGTTATCATGAAGACTAAATTAACTGTCTTAACATGTTAAAAATGTATCCAGAGATTGCAGTGAAATATTTGGCTCATACTTTTATGTAACAAGGCATAGTGTGCAGTTTTTGAATAAAAACAGAGTTTAACATCCATAACAATATTTATTAAAACTTAACAAGAAATTTCAAACTTAACAGAAAATATAGACTTTGCTAGTGATAGTTAGAAAACTTGCCATGAGGGAAAAACTATTTACCAAAACTAACTGCTTATAAGTAGAATTAATGCTTTCATTGCTCAGCATTAGCACAAAAAAGGATGCTGGCCTTCAAATAACATTAATATATATATACTGCAACTTAATTAAACAAAAATAAAAATGCCCTCATACTTTGAGGCAAACTAAAAATACTTAAAACGTATTTAAATTTTTCAAATCATCGTAATTACAAACGAAAATTATAAGCAAGAGAGAGTAAAACTATGTAAGACATCCTTATATACATTTATCACCGGATTCCAGAACAGCCAATCACCAGGCTACACATTTCTCCCTTCCAGGCGATCCAAAAACACGCCCATCGTACGTAATCCGTTACCGTGACAACGGACGACGCTGAATACGTACGCTATCTATGGGCCGCAAAAGTAAGTATCGCCATATTGGAATTCAACTGGCCTGAACGATGTGTTCAAAGAATGTAAACAAAGATTCCAATTTTATCCTATATGAATTAAATGAAGTATAATATCAAATGTATTTAAAAATAGAAAAAGATAAGTTATTTGCTTGAATAAAGGATAAAGGTAAGTTATATCTTTAAGTAAAGTTATTTTAATAAAACCTATCTTTAAATATTATACTAAACCAATACATTGTATTGTTTATATTTTCAAATTAAACTTAACTTATACATAGCACTAAACGCTATTCATTTAAAACAAAAAAATAAGCTCTCCTCATAATTAATAGGCAATATAAACGTTTTTAAACTTTGAAAAATGATATGAAAAAGATTTTTAGGACAACACATTTCTCACATAATATTCATTGGCAAGGTCACCGAGTCCGCAAACGCAGCTTTATCAAGTGACATAATTATTCGTGGCACAACTCCAATAGACCACGAAATTTTAATTTAGAAAGTCTTTATTTATCAACCTTAATTAATTTTGGAGTGGAAGGATGATTTTTATACCAACTATGTGAAAAATACCAGAGCCGGGAATCGAACCCGGGCCTTCCGCTTGACGCGCGGATGCTCTACCACGCTACCCTGGGTGATAACCAGCTAGGCATTTCTCACATAATATTCATTGGCAAGGTCACCGAGTCTGCAAACGCAGCTATATCAAGTGACATAATTATTCGTGGCACAACTCCAATAGACCACGAAATTTTAATTTAGAAAGTCTTTATTTATCAACCTTAATTAATTTAGAAAATTTGGAGTGGAAGGATGATTTTTATACCAACTATGTGAAAAATACCAGAGCCGGGAATCGAACCCGGGCCTTCCGCTTGACGCGCGGATGCTCTACCACTGAGCTACCCTGGGTGATAACCAGCTAGGCATTTCTCACATAATATTCATTGGCAAGGTCACCGAGTCTGCAAACGCAGCTATATCAAGTGACATAATGTGAGAAATGCCTAGCTGGTTATCACCCAGGGTAGCTCAGTGGTAGAGCACCCGCGCGTCAAGCGGAAGGCCCGGGTTCGATTCCCGGCTCTGGTATTTTTCACATAGTTGGTATAAAAATCATCCTTCCACTCCAAATTTTCTAAATTAATTAAGGTTGATAAATAAAGACTTTTTAAATTAAAATTTCGTGGTCTATTGGAGTTGTGCCACGAATAATTATGTCACTTGATATAGCTGCGTTTGCAGACTCGGTAACCTTGCCAATGAATATTATGTGAGAAATGCCTAGCTGGTTATCACCCAGGGTAGCTCAGTGGTAGAGCATCCGCGCGTCAAGCGGAAGGCCCGGGTTCGATTCCCGGCTCTGGTATTTTTCACATAGTTGGTATAAAAATCATCCTTCCACTCCAAATTTTCTAAATTAATTAAGGTTGATAAATAAAGACTTTCTAAATTAAAATTTCGTGGTCTATTGGAGTTGTGCCACGAATAATTATGTCACTTGATATAGCGCCCACCAGCAGCCGAGCGGTTCTGCGCTCAAAGCTGGTAGATGGGAGGTGCCGGGTTCGATCGCAGGTCGCGCTAATCGACCTAGCCGTTCGGAGTTTTCCGTGGTTTCCTCCGAAACTCGCGTAAATACGGGCTGGGACCCCTTAGAAAGACCCCCACGGAGGGCATTCCACCTATAGGCTTAGGACACATAAGGAGTCAATCGGCCTTATTCCTCCAACCAACCACTTGATATAGCTGCGTTTGCAGACTCGGTGACCTTGCCAATGAATATTATGTGAGAAATGCCTAGCTGGTTATCACCCAGGGTAGCTCAGTGGTAGAGCATCCGCGCGTCAAGCGGAAGGCCCGGGTTCGATTCCCGGCTCTGGTATTTTTCACATAGTTGGTATAAAAATCATCCTTCCACTCCAAATTTTCTAAATTAATTAAGGTTGATAAATAAAGACTTTCTAAAATGCATAAATATGTTTTTAGAAACTTCTTATTTTTGAAATTCGATTTTGTCATCGCGTCTTCGTGTCATGCTAAGAAAACAAAGCACTTCCATTTTAAAGTAAATGTAAGCAATTTTTACATCATTCAATGGCTGAGTTGGTTAAAGCGTCATGTTGAAAATGTGATGGGGGTGGGTTCAGTCTTCAAAGGCCGACGTGTTACTTTTTTGTAGATAATTAGTAAAAAAGATATCATTTCTTAAAAACAAAACATTTCATGGCCTACATAATAGCCTAGAAATTTTGATTAGTTTTTTTAAGAAGCTTTTTGTTAGTAACTAAAAAGAACAACAACAAAAAAAAAGATGGAAACTTTTTGTTCTGGAGCCTTAAAAAGCATAAAATAAAATTTTATTCTTGCAGACACATGCTAATGTAAAATAAAAGTTCCAACAGTAAGAAAATTTTAAAGAAGAAAGTAGATCAGGACGCGAAATTTCCGCTTGCGAGCTCGCCATTGGCGAGTGGAATTTTTACTGTGATGAGTAAAAATTTGGTCTAGTTATAGATAGAATTCTTGCACTAAACGGTGACAAAAAACATTCTTTTTATAGATTTAAATATGGAAAAATCTTGCCATCTTATAACCTCATATTTAACCCCAGCTTGGGAAAGAAAAAATTTTTAGTGCATGCATAAAAGTTTTAATCTCTTTGGCAGTTTCATTTCTCCCACTCTGATTTCTCCAAGCAGAGTGATAATAGACGAGCATAGAGCCTCTTACCCGTCGCCCACTATCCGAGAGAAGAGAAATGTGAAAGTTTGCCTATGCCTTATTGGCGCATGAAAATGAACCTGAGCCCTTTTGAAGATACTGCCTATGTTTATTTTGTTTAACAATGATCAGAAAACAGTTCACATTTTCCAGTTTTTTACTGAAACATCAAGGATTTGCACGTGCAATAATTTGTAAGCATGTAAGCAACAATTTTATGGAAAAAGTTATTCTGAAATGGCTATTTCAAATGACGACAATGAGCAAGTTATGTACACATCGACATTCCATCTGATTACAAAAATAAAATGGACGAAAAAGACATTTCTGATATAAAAAGTTAAATAAATAGGTAAATAAGGAAGCTTAATCTTTCATAACAAAAAGATTTTCACAGGATATTGTTTGACAAAGATTTTCTTCTTTTTTCTTTAATGACTCTTTGCATTTATGTTATTAGGTATTTTAATCTTTTTCAAATCTCATATACAATACATTATAACGATTTTTAATTATAGATGATTATGAGACATGATGATAATTTTAAGCATATTTGTAAAAGCATTTCAAATACTTAGGGGAAAAAAATTGCGGAAAAAAGAAAGAAAAAAAATGACAACTCTATTTTTTGTCAAGTAAAACTTTTCTTTTTGGTGAATGTAATCTGAGTTGAAATTTCGGGCCCTGGTGTAGATATTTCACTTTTGCACGAGATGAAAATTCTTAAATATTCAAAGTATTTCAAAAAGAATTCAAGAACAATATTCTTTTGTATTACTCAGATATTTTAGCATGTTCTTTGACTTTCGGTTAGAATGTCATGCTGATAACGCATTGAATGTGGGTTCGATCCTTGAAGGCTGACGTGCAATTTTTTTTTTCTTTAGATAATTTAAAAAAATGCCAGTATCTAAAAGAAAATCTTTAGTTGTCTACACAGTATCCTAAGAAATTTTGATTAGATTTTTAAGAAGCTTTATTTATAACTAAATTGCACAAAATAAAAATTTAAGTAAAAAATCTTTTTTTTTTTTTTTTTTTTTTTTTTTTTTAAGATTAGATGCTTTTTATTGTGAAGCCCTAAAAAGCTTAAATAAAATATTCAGGTAAAGGCATGCTATAAAGAAATGAAAGTTTTAACACTAATGAAATTTTAGAGAAAAATATAGATATTTCCCTTTTGCAAGAGATGAAAATTTTTAAATATTCAAAATATTTTAAAAAGCTTTCGAGGCCTTTGAAATCTATGGCTTAACGAATAATTATACAAAAAACTAATAACTAAGAATATTGGTCTTGAATGCTTTTTAAAATATTTTGAATATTTAAAAATTTCCATCTCTTGCAAAAAGGAAATATCTATATTTTTCTCTAAAATTTCATTGGTGTTAAAACTTTCATTTCTTTATAGCATGCCTTTACCTGAATATATATATATATATATATATATATTTATTTAATGCTTTTTAGGGCTTCACAATAAAAAGCATTTAATCTTAAAAAAAATGGATTTTTTACTTAATTTTTTTTAGTATTTAGATTGAACATAAAAATCAATGTTTTTGTTATAGAAAATTAAAGACATTATTTAATAGAAGAGAAATTTAAAATAATAATAATAAAAAAATATTAGGTGTAAGGGAAAGTTCTGTCATTTTGTGGCACACAAACAGAGACTCTGGGCATGAAACCAAGCCTTTTAATGTGATCCAAAGCAGTAGTCTGATGAATTCCAAGCTTGAAACTCACTTCTGTGGAAGTAAACGTGGGATTTGTCCTAATCATACTGTAGCACTTTGTCATTGACACTTAATGGCCTTCCTGATCTGGGTTCATCTTTCAAAGCAAAATCATCCAAACAAAAAATCGCAAACCATCTTTGGCATGATCGAACTGTTACTGCATCCTCTCTAAACACGTCACACAAGTTTTTTGTTGCCTCCATCGTGTTATTCCCTTTCTGAAACTCGTACAACATACAATGTTTTAAGTGCACTTTTTCTTTGCCCATTTATGACAGTTCTACAAGTTTGAAAAAACTGACTAAAATACGAAAAAATGTGTGTAAATCATCAATCATACTCTAACCTAACTGTTTAAACCTAAACCTGTTTCAGTTGATAATCGACAACGCATAAAAGTGCACGTGTTAAAAAATGACAGAACTTTCCCTTACATCTGATAAAATAAGCACTGTATAGTACAATTTTTCTTTCAAATGAATAAAAAATAACTTAAGGTTATTACTTTCTCTTTAGGACTAGTCCCA
This sequence comes from Salticus scenicus, assembly GCA_963930645.1. Taxonomy (NCBI): domain Eukaryota; kingdom Metazoa; phylum Arthropoda; class Arachnida; order Araneae; family Salticidae; genus Salticus; species Salticus scenicus. The sequence goes on from OZ005657.1 coordinate 120,736,884, forward strand.
TTTCTTTCATACACTAAAAAAGCATTGATGGCATTTGCAGTAGATCACTGAATTTTGCATAATAAGAAATAATCTATTGCAGAATTTAAGAGTTTACAAATATGTAAAGAAAAAAGTTTGAGTTAAAAATAGGACTAAGGTATTAAATTCTGTTCCTCCCCCTCCTCCCCCCCCCTCAGAATGAACTTGTTTTGGCAAGAGGTGAGGAGGGAGGAGGCCTTCAAATAACAGTTCTCCTGATTCAGTAATAAATTCAGTACAATAATAATAAAGTCAACCTCTGCTTTGATATGGATTATCTTGGTGACATTTTAACTGGTACAGTTTCAATAAACTGTATTTCAAACAGAAAATCAGTTCATTAACATTATATGATTTTATTATAGCATTTAAAGTAGGGATGGACCGGATATGGATTTTACCGGATACGGATATCCGGTATTCCGGATATTTTTTTTATTTGCCGGATCCGGCTATCCGATCAGATATCCGGCAGTCTCCTTTCCCAGTACGCATGAAAATTTCAGTTTTTTAAGAGCACACAGTAGTTACAAACAGGTATTTGTATTTGGTTTTTATGCAACTGAATTCCATTCACATACATAAAAATGTCAATACCATTGGGATAATAAGCCATAATAGTTTTATTTTATTTTATTTTTTAATATCAATTCTTATGCTTATCTGTCACTTTTGATAGTTAGGTTAGCAGAATATAATGTGCAATGTTGTCTGAACTACGTGCTTTGTCTGCCTTGCTATGCATATAATTGACAAAACTTACTTAAATAATCATGTGTGTCACTCTCACGACTTTCTCTTACGCTGAATTCTAATGTTATAAATACAGATTGGAGGTTAGGGGGTAAGAAAACGAGTACTGTTGTGTAAACCTATGTTAAAACAATTCAAATTAGGCTTCGGAACAGATTTATTTGACAAATAATATGTGAGTGGACTCCTCCCTCAAACCCCCGTTTTGTTATTATACAATACATTTATATAGATTTCAAGTCTGTCAAGTTCATTTAAAATTATTCAGACAACTTTCTTAAAAATTATCAATTTTGATAAATTTTTTCTGCTAACAAACATATTAACTTCAAAATACAACATTTAAAAAAAATACTTGCTTATTAAAAATTGTTGTTACTTGTTTATTAAAATTTGTTGTTGTTTAAAAATTACTTGTTTATTAAAAAATACTTACCTAAAATTACTTGTTTTTAATTTAAGTGACATAGGCAAAGACCAAGCGTTAAAACTTGACTTCGGTATTTACGAAGCCTCAAACCATTTAAATATTAAAAAAAAACAAGCAATGAACATTTAGCTTAAAAAAATACATTACTAACCATATGACTGTAGAATTAATTTCAATTCCTAGGCAGCTTTCCTGGACATGGTAACAATAACAATAAAAAACGTATATTGTGGCCACCATATGACTTTATTCTATGTTTTCTTATACAAATTCACTCAACAAAAATAATTTATTAAAATTATTATTTAAAAAAATTATCTTTCATGATAATGCAGACGATTTCCATATTAGAGAAGTAGTATAAAACTAAATATCCAAAAATGTCAATTTTATTGTATTACATAAAAAAAAAAAAAAAAAAAAAAAAAAATCCGATAACTTTATTTTAAATTATCACAGATCGATGGTTCAACCGTTCGTTTTAAAGGTATTGGCGAGCTCTTTTGAAAGATACCCATCATGAAAATTTACTCCCTTGGGGGGGGGGGGAGGGGGGAGGTGAAACTCCTACACATACAAAAAAAATTTCCCACTTGACTATCTCTATTATAAATAATTCTTGTAAATTTCATAATGATTATTAAAAAATAATTCTCTTTATGCACATTTATACAAGATTTTGTTCCATACCACCATGTTAAAAATTTAGAAAAAGCGGGATGGCAACGGAACCTGTAAGACAATTTTTACCAATAGTTGATAGGCACTAATTTATGTCAAGGTGCAACTACATACATATTCGTTTGAAATTCTGTGCAGTAGTTTCTGAGATACAGTTGCCACAAAATTTTGTCACACACACAGAGACTGACAGACAGATAGACATTTTCTAAAAATGATCAAATCGTCTTCTACAGCTCTCAAAACGTGTAAATCCATTAAAAACCCGAAAATTTTACGAATCCAATACTTTCTTCTTTTGAATATAGAAGAAAGTAACAATATTATGGTTTAAATATTGGCAGCCCTGTATATCTGAAGATTATATAAACGCCATATGGTGCACATAAATATAATCCGATATTAATAACAGACGGCACAACCTGAAATGCACTTCCATCTATTTTCAAGTATTGTCGTACTATAATCTAGTTCTTTTGTGTAGCTCTGTAAATGAATAGTGAATGACTTCCATACCATATTCAGTATGAAACATGTTTTTATGCATATAAAAAATATAAATTTGTTTCATTTGGTTTAGTGGAGTTTATAGTTGTTAAACTCTACTTACCTACAATATTCCCCATAGATGTAATATATTTGAATTATCTTGAGTGTCCCTGTACACGAATCATTTGCTTGATCTCCATGAAAAGTTTAGTGTAGCATCTTTATATGATACACATTTAGAATACCAAGTTTGAACTTTCTGCTATTATTATTTTTTTTTTTTCTTTCTTTTTGAGATATGCTAATAACAGACACACGCACAGATACACAGACCAACCGCTAAAAATATTATTTTTGGATTCAGAGAACCTCAAATCGAGTAAACATAACAAAAACTCGATATCAAAAATTTGACCAAAAAAAAAAATTCTCTACCATTTATATGGGTAAGAGAAAATAAAACTAGTATTTTGTGGCCACCACAAGACTTTCTTCTGTATTTTCCTATATAAATCCACTCAGTTCAAATAAATTACAAAATCTATTATCTATTAAAATTATCTACCATGATGAATGCAGGCGATTTGCATCTTAGAGAAAGCTAACAGTAAATATCCAAAGAAACACAGTTTACCTGACATCTTAAAAAATACATTTTTATAATGGTTATCTCATGTATCAAGTTAAATGCCATAGAAGTTGAAATTTAGCATTCCCGCTCTCAGGAAAAACCGCACTATAGCAGCGCAACATATTGGTAGATATACATCCAGATTGAATCGGCATAATGTCTCGTAATGGCTTTCTTACATATCAAGTATACAATTATTGTTTGATTATACGTATTAGAACCAGAAATATAATCTTCCCTTAAGCTGAGGAAATCGTCGTATAGAAACGCCACCTATTGAGGAATTAGTACCAAAAGTTAATTCGCAATACCCTATATCAAGGTGCATCCACATATAAATTTTTATACAATTTTGTGCAGTAGTTCCTGAGATATAACCCTTCCTTAAACTCTGAAAATCGCTGCACAACAGCACCACCTGTTGAGTAGTTGACCCTAAAAATTGGTAAGCACTAACATATGTCAAGATACATCTACATATACATTTATATGCAGTAGTTCCTAAGATATAGCCTTTTCTTAAGCTGTGAAAATCGCTGCATAGCAGAGACACCTGTTGTGTGGTTGTCACCAGAAGTTTATAGGCACTAACTTATATCATGTTGCATCTATATATGAATTTGTATGTATTTTTGTGCAGTAGTACCTGAGATATAGCTTTACTTTAAATTGTAGAAATCACTGCATTGTGGCCCCACCTATTGAGCTGTTAACACATAAAGTTGATAGGCACTCTAATTTATATATTAAGTGTCATCTATATATGACTTAATATGCAATTTTGTGCAGTAGTTCCTGAGGTATAGCCTTACGTCAAATTGTGGATATCGCTGCATAGCAGCACCACCTGTTGATCGGTTGACACCAACTGTTGATAGGCACTAATTTAGGTCGAGGTGCATTTACAAATAAAATTATATGTAATTCTGTGCAATAGTTCCTGAGATACAATCGCTACAAAATGTTTGTCACGCACACACAGAGAGACATTATTGGTGAAATCGTGTTCTGGATCCCTCAAAACGTATAGATTCGCCAAAAACCGGAAGTCGAAAATATTTACGTATCCAATATTTTCTTCTATTGAATACAGAAGAAAGTAAATAAGAAAAGTTATGCAAAAGAAAACTGCTGAAAAGTCATTATATATATATATTACTTTCTTCTATATTCAATAGAAAAAGTATTGGTTTAGTAAATATTTTCGACTTCCGGTTCTAGACGGATTTACACGTTTTGAGAGATCTAGCACGCGATTTTACCATTTTTAGAAAATGTCTTGTCCGTTTGTCTGTCTGTCGGTGTGTGTGTGTGATAAAAATTTTTGGCAACTGTATCTCCTAAGCTATTGCTCAGAATTGTATATAAATTTATATGTAGATGCACCTTGACCTAAGCTAGTGCCTATCAACTTTTGGTGTCAAACGCTCAACAGGTGGCGCTGCTATACAGTGATTTCCGCAATTTATGGGGAGGCTATATATCATGTTCTGTTGCGTACAATCGAACAAAATTTGATATATTAGAAGGTCATTATACGCCATTATGCTGATTCAATTTGAATGCTTATCGGCCGACAGGTGGCGCTGCTAGACAGCGATTTCTGCAATTTAAGGGAAGGCTATACCTCAGGAACTACTGCACAGAATTGCACATAAATTTACATGTAGATGCACCTTGACATAAATTAGTACCTGCCAACTTTTAGTATCAACTGCTCAACAGGTGGCGCTACTACACAGCGATTTCTGCAATTTAAGGAACGACTATATTTCAGGTTCTATTGTATATAATCAAACAAAACTCGATATGTGAGAAGGCCATTATGAGGCATTATGCTAATTCAAGTTGGTTGCTTATAGACCAATAGATGGCTCTGCTATACTGGAAATTTTCTCGATAATGGGAATGCTATATCTCAACTTGTAGGGCATATAACTGTACTAAACTTGATATGTGAAATAACCATTATAAAAACACATTTTTTAAGATTTTATTTTTAGACAATAAAACTGTCTTTCTTTGGATATTTAGTGTTAGTTTTCTCGAAGATGAAAATCATTTTCATTCATCACGTTAAATAATTTTAATAAATAATAGTTTTAATAAATTATTTGCCCTCAGTGAATTTGTATAGGAAAATATAGGAGAAAATCTTGTGGTGGCCACAATATATTAGTTTTTTAAATAAAAGAAATAAATTGCAGGAATCTACATCTATAAAGGAAGATCTCCTGACTGACTTGCTTGCTCACTCAGAAATGCCCAGTTAAACTAATGGAGATACAGATGTGGAATTTTATGAGATTACTTCTTTAGTGACGCGATTTAAGAAGGTATTTTTTTAAGTTTGCCCCCAAACTGAGAGCAAAAGTTGTTTCTCGCATTTCCCACCATATCTCAATCAAAGAAGACACGAAAAAAGAAACAAAACAAAAAAACCCCACAGATATTCAAAAGCCGGATACCCGGCATATTAACCGGATATCCGGTGGTTTTTGATGCCGGATACTGGATATCCGGTCCATCCTTAATTTAAAGGTTTTTCTAGCAAGAAAAGTAAAGTTAAAAGAAACAAGCACAAATCTACTATGAGAAATAATGCTTTTAAAAACATTAATTTTCCATAAATTCGTTTGTACTCCGATAGTATTTCAGAGCAGAAGGATGACTTAATGAGTTTGACATCGTATTTATTTATTTTTATTTACTTTATCTTTAACTGTTAGTTTTTCTACCTTCCTTCCTTCCTTTTTTATTTATTTATTTATTTTTAAGATTTGTTCCACATTACAAGCTGCTGATATGTTCAATGAATTATTTGTATATATAAAGAATATGGGAAAAGTTTATTTAACATTCAAATTGATTTTTTTTTTTTTTCTGTTATATCTATAAATATTTCACAAGTTCTGTTTGACAGAATGACTTTAGCTGGCTCAAATGTGTCATTTGATATTATACAATCAAGTATATAATAGAAAGAAGGGGGGGGGGGGAGGGGAGAGGGTGTGCAACATTTTTAGATTGAGACTCAACATTTTTTATTTCATCTTCATTAGGTTCAAAATTATCTGATGATTCAGATGAAAAATCAGACAACATATTTTCAACGTTTTGTACACATTTTGTTTTAGATGTTGAGGCCTTCTTAATATCTTTTTTCAGTTTCACTTTCCGATTTCATCTTTAAAATATTGCAACAAAGGACCCTAGCATTTTTCTTGATCTCAATACTGGAATAAAAAATATATTTATCAACAGACTATAGATATGTACAGGATGTCTGGCTGGTTCATATATGTACCTTGAAATAAAATTATGAAAACTAGGATAATGAGAAATAAATTAAACATGATACTTATTTAACCCTCCGTCGGGCGCAACCTGCCTGAGAGGCCCGTTCTGGTTTTTATTCTCTAAATATCCTACACATGATTTTTAATTCAAAAACACCCATATGGTGACCTTATTAAGAGTGAATAGAAAGTAATAAACGAAAATTTGATGCATAAGTACAAATTTATTGATTGTAGTACAAGTATTTTAACAATAAAGTATTTATCTGGCCTCTCAGCCACGGTGCGCCCGATTTTGTTCATCCTACGGGTGCATCTGGTGTAGGGTTAATTAAGTACTGGAAAAGTTTATACACTAAAATATTTACAAATTATACAATAACACTACAATTACTTTCTAATTTTATAGAAAGTGATTTGCACCATCCACCAATCAATCAAAATATGTATACTAACACTTGATTACAACTTAACCTATAAATGCTTTATTTTCTTTCACACTTAAGACATTTTTCAGCTTTTTCATAATTTAAAATAGTTAATGTACAGTCGGGGAAAAGAAAATCGCAGCACTCGCTGAAATTTCCTTATTAATTGACGCAGAAAAATTTAATAGACATCATTCAACAGGAAATTAAATGCACTTTTTGAAAATGCTGTCGAATTTTGACTTAGGGGGTTATCTACATATTGAAATGAGCGCCAACTTTGATTTTTTTCAATAGCAACACCTAATTTTGATTTCAGATTCAAATTTCTGAGAGTCTGGCAGTGCGGAAAAGTATACTGTTTGTATACTTTATCTTTAGTATTTATAGAGTTATAATAAAAAATATGTTAGGGGGTTATCTATAAATGTAGAAAAATAAAATTAAGATCCTATAAGAAATAGACAAAATTTTAATGTTTTACACCGGAAATCTTTCAGAAAAAAAAAAAATTATAAAAATTAATAAAAAGATTGACACTTTTGTAGTTCTTTAATTATCTTGAATTCAGTTTCTTAGATTTGTATATACATCAGTACTTTTTTCAATAATTTTAGGTCTATTTAAATACATTGCAATTACTATTTGTCCAGACTGTACTCATTGAAATAAGTGCGATATTTTTCAAGTAAAACTGTCTATATGGCTGTAGTGATCACCAATAAAGCTTAAATTTTCTTTCGCAGGTGTAACATAAAATACGAAATGAAATAATATATATATATATATACAACAACGCATAAACTAAATCTTTTCGGATAAATTATTGTAAGGGTTCATGGAGTAAATATTAAACAATTTTAATGGCAATTACCAGTTTTGGTTCAGTCGAACTCTTTGGAACTGTACGATTCGTTTTATAATTTCTATGAAAATATAATTTCTTAATTAACACTTTCGCGACTGCTGACGTAGATTCATGTCATTTGGAAATCCGTGATTCTCTTAGTGGGCGTTTCTTTCGTAATTTGTGTGCTATCTATTTCTTAAGTGTGTACCCAGTGTTCAAATTTTGCAATAAAATATACTATGGATAGAAATATATTGATTAGAAAGAATATAATTATACTGTATATCCATTTGTAATATAATTGTGAATACAGAAAATTTGTTCTGAAATACTTTATTTTGAGAGAATAACGCCCTTAGGCGGATTCAAAATTACTAAATCCTGCGGTCGCAAAAAGTGATAAAATATATTTATAAAAGTAAAAGTATATTTTAAAAAATATATAAAGTTAAAATATATTATTAAAATTTTAAAGACTAAAGTATCTTTAAAATAATATTCCTCCCCCCTACAAAATAAATAAAAATAAAGCAATATATGAAGCAAATCATTAAACCTTTAACTATGACGGTAGTTAAGAAACGATTTTAAAACTCTGTCTTGCATTCTAATTTCATTCGTTTTTTTTTTTTTTTTTTTTTTTTTTATTTATTTATTTATTTTTTTATTGACAATTTTTACATTTACCATTTTTTCTATTTAAAACAGTAAACCCCGCCTATTTAGTTTTTTTTTTTTTTCCTTCTAGTGTTCGTTTAAAAGATTCAAAATTTATCACCAGTAATCGATGAAGTAAATACCACTTATGCATTTTTTTGTCAACATAAAATAAGGGGTTTAACACGAATACTCAATGACACATTTACTTTTCTTTTCTGTTTTGAAGAACGATGAAGGCCTTCTTTAGATTGTCTTCTTTAGAAAACAGGAATTATTGATGCTAACATTAATGTCTAAAAATCATCATTTGTATTTCATTTCTTTGCGTTTGACGTTGTTGTTATATAATTTGACGCGTAAATAAAAAATAAACATATTTTGTTTAATTTTCCTTGTTATTTTTTAAGATTTTTAAGATCGTTATCTCATTCAAAACTTTATAAGAGACGGTCCCCTAAACCACTCCAAAACAAAGATTTATTTATATCTCGAAAACTAATAACTGGAATGAGCTGCAAATTTGCACACCCATATTTTTCAGCATTAGGATTCATTTTATGTAAAAATTAATATAGGTCATAATTCATAATGTTTATGAATATGAATTTATTAATATTTTTCAAAATTAAAAATATTTTTCAGAGTCAAAAGTAATGATGGATTATGTTTGGGTTTCTTCGCTGAATCTCGTAAAACAAAAATTACATCGATCAAGTTATTTTTTGTGAAGATATTAATAAAAGTTTGAAATATGAATTTAACATTACCACCTTCAAACTTTGAACGCTTATAACTCTGTGAAAAAATAAGTAAAATATACAATGAATATACTTTTTCGCGTTGTCGCGATCCCAGGAATTCAAATATAAAATAAAAAAGGGGCATTACCATTGAAAAAATTAAAGTTGGTGCACGTTTTAATATGTAGATGACCCCCAATTCCAAATTTCAGTTCATTTTCTGAAACTACTCACGATTCCCCGTCGAATGATACCTATTACATTTTTCTACATCTATTAGCAGCGAAGTTACGTCGAGTGCTGCGGTTTTTTTTTTTTTTCCCGACTGTACTTGTATGTACAGTCGGGGAAACAAAAAACGCAACACCCGCTGTAATTTCGTTATTGATTGACGCAGGAACATCTAATAGACATAATTCAACAGGAAATTAAATGCGCTTTCTGAAAATTTCGTCAAATTTTGAATTAGGGGTCATCTACATATTGAAATGAGCGCCAACTTTGATTTTTTTTTCAATAGCAACACCCAATTTTGACTTCATATTCGAATTTCTGAGAGTCTGGCAGTGCGGAAAAGTATACTGTTTATATACTTTCACTTTAGTATTTATAGAGTTATAATCAAAAATGTGTTAGGGGGTTATCTGTAAATGTAGAAAAATAAAATTAAGATCCTATAAGAAAAGACAAAATTTTAATGTTTCACACCGGAAATCTTTCAGGAAAAAAAGAATTATAAAAATTAATAAAAACATTCATAGTTTACAGTTTCTCAATTATCCAGAATTCATTTTTTTAGATTTGTATAGACTTCAGTACTTTTATAGATAATTTTAAGGTTTTCTTTTCTAAAATTGTTGAAATTTTTCCTTTTTTCCTAAGCATACTTTTGAAAAAAAAAAAAAACAAAGAATAATTATTAATTAGTTTAAAAATTATTACTCATGCTAAAATTTTATAAAATTCGAATAATGACATGATTACGAACATGCCATCTAAATTTTATGTTTATTTGTTTAAAAATTATGCACAAAAGAAGAAAACGAGCAAACAGTTTGTTGCTTAAATTTTGAATACCAGTGTATGTTGTACACTAATTACAAGAAATAGTTTTTTAATTTTCCAACTTTTTAAAATTTTGCAATATACACAAGTTCTAAACTTTTACTTTTATAAAAAGAAAAAAAAAACTTTTTCTTTTACAGACTTTAACCACTTAACTGTTTCTTGTTCCCATCATATTATGTCAAAAAATAAGCATATTTTTGTTAGGAGGCATCGGAAGAAGTAAGAATTGTGTGGGAATAAAAACGGTATACCAGAAATGTAACACACATAAAATGCTTGAGTGTAGTCACCTAATTCCTTTGAAAAAAATAAGCATTACTTTGTATGAATTTTCAGAGGCCAATTATAAAAGTTTAGAGAGTTTACAGAAACGTCTTATGGATAGAAACTTACCAAAAAAAAAGGGAACAGAGAAGGTAAACTGCCCAGGCTATAAAAAAAGCCATAAAAAACAAGACCTCACAGAACAAATGCAGTGAGGAAAGAAAGGTCCCTTTTCCAAAAGCTATAAAATATTATTAAATAAAGAGTATATCTTAGAGTCACACGCGTATAGCCCACCTGAGAATTTGGGATAGGCTCAGAATTTTGGAGATAGGCTCAGGTAGGCCCACCTGGGAATTTTTCCTGGAGCAAAAAGACCCCCTGTAATATTGATATTTGATGAAGGGGTGAGGTGGAATTAACATTTTACGTGATTTAAGAAAGGGAGAAAACTGACCACTTATATTTAAGGGGCGGAAAGAGAACAAAATAATAAAAACGAAATATTGACCATTGAGGATCAGGGATAAAATATATATATATATATATATAAAGGGTATACTTTCAGATTGGTTAAGACTAGATAATGAATAAAAGAAAAAAGAGTAAGAAGGCGGAGAAAAAAAGATGAAAAAAAGAAAAAAGATATTCAGAGGATTTTTTTTTTTTTTTTTTTTTTTTTGGGGGGGGGGGGGGGGGAGAGAAGCATCAGTAGACGGAAAGAAATAGGTCGAAGTAAATTTTGATCTGGTGTACACAAAATTCGTTAGTGTGTGTGTGCATATAGGATACACAGGATCCCATGGATTTATCCAGAAGGTTGGACGGTGGAAAAAAAAAAACTTTCTTTTTTCTTTAGTTGCCTTTGTATCTTGCATTCTTTTGAAACTAATTATTAATTATCACATAATAATCACAAGACTTACCTTCAGATGTTTAATTACATATTCATTTTATATTGAAATAAACTTTATTTTAGCATATTGTAAAAAATGCATTGTGGAAACAACATTAAAATTTTCCGTTTTCTAAGGCTTAACTAAAGGGTTAAGAGCAATTAGAATGCTGTATGCTTTAAAAAAAAAAAAAAAAAACTAAAATTTAAAAAATGCGTTTAGTGGATAAAAAATTACTAGGTTGTAGTTTGTGCTTTAGAAATCTGGCTTCAAATCAAGAAACCATTTTAGCTTTTTTTTTTTTTTTAAATGTTTTCGAGTTAATAGAGAAAGAAAATCAATTTCATCAATATCAATTACTCAGTTTCAGTCAGATGGAAATTTTTTGAATTAAATTAAGAAAACAATAGCTTATTAAAACCAATGGATGTTTCTATGCATCATGCGTGCATAATTAAACACATTCAATTAGTATAAATAACAATCATTAGTTTCAGTTTGAAAATGGAATTATCTCTTGATGTCACTAAAATGATAGCATTTGAAGAGATTTTCTCATCAGAAAATGGTTTGGTGAAAGATAAGAGCAATTTGTGTAGATTAACGGCTTTTTCTCGTAAAAATTCAAAAAATTATACTTTCGAAACATCAATTTACGGGCTACTACCGTTTAGCTAGCAAAACGGTAATTTCCCTTAAAATTATACAGTTATTTCCTAAATTATGCTTCCAAAACATTAATTTACGGATTATGACCGTTTAGGTAGCAAAACGGTCATTTCCCCTAAACTTATAAGGTCAAATACCGTGATTTTACAATTTTTTTTACAGTGTAGAAAAATTCTTTAGGAATCATCCTTAATCTTTGGGAGCATAAAGAACATGTTACACCTAATATATTTTAGCAAAGGTTTTCTCCTGAAGAGCAAAAAGGGATCAGTAGAAAATTAAAGAAAAATCAAAATATTTTGCATCACACTGTTAAAAGCAATACTTAAAATGTATTTTGGCTGTAGCATGTGATTATACGGATTCTTATAGTTATCTGTATAAATTTTTATGAGGCTACCACATATATTCATGGAGATATAACGGTTTCTTTAAAAAATTGCAAAAATAAATAAATAAATAAATTGCCACTTTTTTAATTATAACATGTAGGGCATTAAAGCCAGTGCAAAGTCATTATTAGGAAACTTGGTATACTACATTAGACGCAGCATACTGCAATCGGAATGCAAAAATGTTAAATATCTTACGAAATATGAGCATTTTTACTAAATAATTTTTAACGACGCATGCACAAGCATTATAAAAATTTAATTTCATTTGCATAATTCAATGGCCAAAAGTATTGAGCTACATATATGAAAACACTAAACAAATATCGTGCAAATTAAAACCGTTACGAGTCATAGAATAATCAGAATATCAGTTTCTCTAAAAATAAAAGTTAAACTGGAAGGGATTTTACTCACACTTTTATTTTGATTCAATCAATGTCCAACGGTAATACAGTATTCGCTGATTGTAAATAAATATTGAAAAAGCCCCTTACCGTGTTCTTTTTTTTTTTTTTTTTTTTTTTTTTTTCCTTTTAAGAGAGAGAGGATTTGAAATTCTGTTCATTCTATAACTCATGACTGTTTGAATTTACATGATATTTGTTTGGGGTTTTCACATAAATAGCTCTATACTTTTAGCTATTAAATTATGCAAATGAAGTTTTTATAAAGCTTATGCGCAAGCGTACTTAAAAATTACTTAGTAAAAATGCTCATATTTCGTAAGATATTTAACATTTTTGCATTCTGATTGCAGTATGCTGTGTCTAATGTAGTATGCCAAGTTTCCTAAAAATGGCTTTGCACTGGGTGTAATACCAAGCGTTTTATAATTTAAAAAGTAGCTTCTTTTTATTTTATTTTATTTATTTATTACAATTTTTTAAAGAAACCGTTATATTTCCATAAATATATGTGGTAGCCTCAGAAAAAGTTATAATTAAAAGAATACGTATAATCACATGCTACAGCCAAAACACTTTTTAAGCATTGCTTTTTTGCAGGATGATGCAAAACATTTTGATTTTTCTTTAATTTTTTACTGGTCTCCTTTTCCTCTTCAAGAAAAAAAACCTTTACTAAAATACATGAGATGTAACATGTTCTTTATTCTCCTAAAGTTTCAAGATGATTCCAGCATTTTTTTTTTCTAGATATATGACAAAGCATCTAAATTCGAAAGTGTCGAAATACTTAAAACCAAGTATAAACTACAACGCCTAGAGCACCAAAGAAGAAAAAAAAAAAAGGGGGGGGGGAAGCAGACAGCTGTTTCGGTAGTATTTAGCGTATCGTCTTCAGTGAATAAAGAAATGAGAGAGAAGTGCTCTTATATATAGAAAAGGGTGGTTCCCTTTCCTATATATAATTAATATAATAATCGTTACGGAACGCAACTCGATGTTTTAAGAAAAAAAAAATTAATGTTTTTTGTACATTGAAACTAAAATATAATTATTATATTAAATTATAGCTAATTATTACATCAAACATTACAACAAATACATTGGATAAATTCCAACTTCATAGCCATATGGAATTAATTTAGATGTCTGGCAGTAAAAGTTTTTAATTTTTCTGCCTGGTTTTTGTAAAAACTTCGAAACATTTGAATAAATATGGATGGTTTTTGTTACTAAATTAAAATCTGTAAAAAACATATTTATTGGGATTGTTTCTTTGAGACAAAAAATAAAATAAAATTAAATAAATAAATAAATAATAATTATAATAAAAAGGCTATTATAATGGAACCTTAAATAAAAAAGAAAATCCCGCAACAAACAGTTTAAAATATAGGCCTCTCTTTCAAAATTATATTCTGTTTAGGACAGACTTTTAATTTCCATATATTCAAATTTCATTCTCTTTGTGAATTTTATTTGTTTTTCCCCCTTTTCAGAGATATGAATTTTCAGTTATTCATTACAGAAATATTTATTAAGCTTGGAAAAGAAAATCTGTGTGATACAATATCTCGTATCTTAATCTAAATTATCTATACCGGTACTGTTTTTTTTTTTTTTTTTTTTTTTTTTTTTTTCTCTCAACTTTGTACGGATGAGGTTGGTTTCGTTTACTGGTTACGTCGTGGGCAAGCGTCAATCTACTTTATAGTAGTAGCGGACTGTATCAAGTCATAAAAATATTTACAGCGGTGGTTTTAATAGAATAAAGATGGAGGACCTTCCAGTTTTGTTTTGGAAATTTTCAATTTTCTCTGCAATGTTCAATACTTGGCGACTATACGTTATCTTGTGTTGTTGGTGCAGCTGAGTTAAACAGCGGTTTATGGTGTAACTTGTTCCCACCTTATGACGTTATGACACCTGAAAACGCAAAAGGTTACACTTCTGTTTGTCAACAGAATGCATGATGAAAGAAATTCATGCATTTTCGGCAGACAAAACAGAATTACGTTGATCTGCTCACCTGATCAAACTAATGCACCCCACATGTGATGTCACATTTTCTTAGATCTATTACAAGAAAAACAAAGAAGTTAAAGAGTCTAACAAAATAAAGAGAATGGCGAACTGTACAAGTGATTGTTAGCGCTAAACTTTCATTTTTCAAGAAACGTGGAAACGTTTATCATTATTTATTTTTTTTATTTATTTCTACCTTTTCACAAAGTAAATGCATTGGTTTCCTGGAAATTTTCGACTTTGGATTTCAGAAATCTTAAATCGATTAAACTTTTTTTTTTTTTTTTTTTTTTTTTTTTTTTTAAGTCTAATTATTCTTTATAGATGCGCACACATTTTATAAGTTCTGTAATAGAGAAATTTACCAAATTCTGTAAATCGTTATATATACCGAGTAGATTTCGGCGTAAGTATAATAGACACCAATGTTATGTACTTTTCTTGATTTACGTGATAGCTGCTTACCACATTACCAGCCTTGACGACAGGTGGTCACTATATCCATATACAGCGATTGTAGAAACCATAATTAGCAAGGCCCATCTTTTGTGCGCCCCCCCCCCCAACTCTTCATAGAAATTTATCATGAAGAGCAAATAAAATAATTATAGTCATATAAAAAAAAATTATACAATTGTATTAAAAAATGAATTTGAAATATAAAAAAAATCATAAAAATTAATAGTTGTTTAAAAATTAAATTATATTTTACCTTTCAAAAAGATGTCACATTTATTATACACAAACATAAGAGGTTTTTTTTTTTTTAAGCATAATAGCTATGTTGGGTGATTTTTGAATTCATATAAAAAAGGACGATGGGTAAATATATATATATATTTTTTTTAATATCAAATTCATTGCTTTAAATAAAATAATTTTATATATTAAATATTTTATAAACTATTTCTGTTTTTAACTATCCATGCTCTGCAACGCAGATGTAATTAGCTTTTCATGACATCGGGAAAGTTTACAGCACGCATTTTATTGCAATAAAATGAGAATATTGCTTATTAGACTTTCTCATATTAAATAGAAACAAGTTGTGTAAAATTTTGTGCCTCCTAAAACTTTTGTGCCCAGAGCAAGTACCTCGAGTGCCCAGCAATAATAATGCTCTGATGATGAGAAACTTCGCTGTTTAGTCTTTTTTATTCTGCATTTTTCAGAATGTGCTTGATTTCTGTGGTACTCAAAACTTTTTTTTTTCTTTCTCTCTTTTTTTAACATTAAAAATGCCATAAAATGACAAACGTTTCCGACATGGTTGATTTTTTTTTTTTGTTGTTGTTCCCGAGAAGGTAAGAAAGCTTCGCAGGCACATATAAAGGTATATGCTTTGTAGGGTAAAGGTGCCGTTTACGTGCCGTAACTCGATTAGAAAATTTCATGAAAACAATTTTAATCTTAGCGATATACTAAGTTCTAAACAACTAGTTGAAACTGATGGCAAGGAAATATTAACACTGGAACTGGAAAATGTTGAAGTTTTTGCATTGCGATGCATCACCATTTGAACATGACGATATTTGGAAACATCGATATTATACACATAATAATATTATTACTTTATTTGCACTCCTACATCATTGGTTGGTTGATTGTGGCAATAGAAGAACTTTTAAACGATACGGAAATTTAAATTTAATATCATTTTAATTACAGAATTTGCTTCCATAATATGGAGGAAAGGGCTACAGAGACAAAGAATTTTCAAAGAGAAAAATTAATTTGGCTCACCTTTTCATAACCACAAATGCTACTTTTCTGTAAAGAGAAAATAAAAATGTGGCAAAAATTATATGTATGTAAGAATTTTTAATACCGTGTGTGCTACTAGGAAAGCAAGAAAATAAAAAGTTTTAGATGGAAAAGAGAGTTGGGGGATAGATATAGGATAAGTAGGGATGTGGGTTTTCCGGAAAATTTTGAAACGGAAAATTTTTTGGAAAATTTACGGAAAATTTTCAATCTCTAAATTACGAAGGTTTTGTAAAATAAAACTAAATACATTAAAAGCTACAAAGCAACAAAACTATTCAAAAGAAAAATATGAATAATTATTCCATTAAAAAAGAAATTAATAAAAACACAGAAATTACGATTTAATGGTTTATTAAACATGTATAAAGCTAGAAAGTTATAATTTTTAATGACTGTTTCGCATGTATAACGGTTGAATAATCTATATAAAAAAGGTGTCTGTGAACGTTCTGTAGCTGTCAGAGACCCTCACATATCGTGCCAACAGCTGAACCACATTTTATTATATAGGGAAAATTTTTAAAAGAATTAATGTTTTTTATTTATTCTTTGTTTTAATTCTGTTTTTATTATCCAAAAAAAAAAAAAAAAAAAAAAAAAATCTAGAAAAATTAAATTTGCTTTTGTTTTTCCCAAAATTTATTTATTTAATTTTTAATACTTCATAATGAGTTACAAAGTGGAAAAAAATTATCAAAGTTCTTTTCTGCACTTATTTCAAACATTAAAAAAAAAAAAAACATTAAAACATTAAAAAAAAAAAAAAAAACTGTTTTTGAAAGACAAGAACAAGTATAACAATTGTAAATATTCTAAAACTAAACAGAATTAAAAAAAAAAAAAAAAAGAATAATAATAACAGATGTAATTATCATAACGAATTTCTGTTTAGAATAATATGGAGTTTCGCTGCTAGTGGCAGCAAAATTACTGAAACACACATCCATATTTTTCTTTCTTTTTCTTTCTTTCTTTCTTTTTTTTTTTTTTTTCTTTAGTATGATCGCTAATTTTCATCATGGACTTACTTTTTTATAAACAGTATAATACTAAGATCATGACTCAATAAATATTTACTTAACAAAATTGTATTAGGTGCACATCTTTTAAATAGAAATTATTGCTAGCGCATCAATAATTTTGCTGCCGACTGTACAAGGTAATTAGTAAGGTATGGCTCAGACCATGCAATGGTTCATTTCATCAAAATTCTTTTTAACCGACTTCAAAAAAGAAGGAAGGTTCTCAATTCAAACCGTATGTTTGTTTTATGTTTGTTAGCTCATAACTTCTGAACGGATGCTCCGATTTTGATACTTTTTGTTTTGTTGAAAAGGTCTTGGTCTGAAATAGGTCCCATTGTAATATCGTTACGATCTAAAGCAAATACAGGGTGCCCAAAAAATCAGTCCCAACTCTTTTAATAGCTAAACGGCTGCAGCTACAATGATAAAAATGGTATGTAAGCATAGAAAAGTGGCCATGCAGTACAAGGTTAAACCGCTTGCAGCGCCACCTGGTGGAAAATACAGAAGTTAGTGTTCTTAACTCGAAAACGGTTCTAGAGAAAAAAGTGAATTACGAAGTTGAAGAGTATCACCGATTTAGTACAAAAAGATAGTTTAGACATTCATGCTAGCGTTCCTATCTCGGAAACGGTTCAAGACAGGGGGAAAAATGAATTATAAAATTGCAGAGAACCATCGATTTAGTACGAAAAGATAGTTTAGACATTGATGCTAAAAATACAACGCTAAAAACGTGCATTTGTTTGTTGCAATTTCTTACATTACGCACACTTAAGCTACAATGCACACGTTGTAGCGTAGCTGGTGAGACATACGCTATATAGTTCAAAATATAGTTACTTGATACTTTTTGTTTTGTTGTAAAGATCTTCGTCTGAAGTAGGTCCCATTGTAATATCTTTACAATCTAAAGAAAATAAAGCGCCATCTGGTGAAAAACAGCGGAATTAGCGCTCCTACCTCAAAAACGGTTCAAGATGGGAGAAAAGTTAATTACGAAGTTGTAGAGCATCATCGATTTACTACGAAAACACAGTTTTTAGACATTATTGCTAAAAATAGAACGCTTAAAACGTGCAGTTGTTTGTTCGCAATTTCCTACACTGTGCACACTTGAACTACGTTGCACGCTTTGTAGCGCAGCGGATGACAGGTATACTCCGCGGTTCATAGTACAATTACTGTAAGCGGTCACATTGATTAGCGCAAAGTCGTTTTCAACCAATTTCAGAAAGGAGGATGTTCTTAATTCGAGCTATGTGTTGCTGTTGGTGTTTGTAAGCTTATAACGTCGTAAGAGATGCTCTAATTAACCGACTTCAAACAGGAGGAGGTTCTCAATTCAAAGTGTATGTTTTTGTTTGTTAGTTCATAACTTCTGAACGCATGATCCGATTTTGATACTTTTTGTTTTATTGTAAAGGTCTTGGTCTGAAATAGGTCCCATTATAATATCTTTACGATCAAAAGAAAATACAGGGTGCCCCAAAAAGTCATTCCCGACTCTTTTAACTGCTGAACAGCTGCAGCTATAGTCATAAAAGTGGTATATAGGTATAGTAAAGTGGAGATGTGCTACGCGATTCAACCGCCTACAGCGCCACCTTGTGGAAAACAGTGGAGTTAGCGTTCCTATCTCGGAAACGGTTCAAGACAGGGGGGAAAAAGTGAATTATAAAATTGCAGAGCATCATCGATTTAGTACGAATGCATATTTTGCTCTTTGTCTGAACTTTACGCTGCGCAATTACCAGCGCAGCGGGTGACACGTGTTCACTGAAAAGTTCAATATATATGCCTAACAGAACTTTTGGTTACCTAAATAGCGTATCCGTTCTTTACATTTCTAAAGACTATTTATTGAATGAACATACGATAAGTATGTTCATTCAATATATAGTTTTTTGCTCATATTTGATAATGGCAAGGAAAGTGACACAACTCAAAAATGCAGCATTTGAGAAAATTCAACTTAAATATAACTTGACTAGAATAAAACTGGCAGAACTGTCTCTCGAATGGATAACTTTCTATATGGAGATGTAACTTTTTTGCTCACATTGTGTGCATTTCATGTGTTTTTTTAGTGACATAAACCATTTTTTGAGTTATGTCACTTTTCTTGGAAGTTGTGAAGCTGCCGTCGAAAGTCTTTTGATGTTCTGCTATATGAATAAATTTTCACTGAAAAGAGAAAAATAAAATCTTTTTGTAAAAAAAATAGAACCGACTCCAAACAGCAACTACTTTTCCATCAACTAAAAAAAAAAAAAAAAAAAAAAAAAGGTATGAAATGAAACTGTAAATTGCGCCTAAAAGTATAAAATAATTTTCTTCGCCAAACAACCTATAACACTACAATTAATCATAACTTTTGAAGTCGGCGCAAAATTAAATAAAAATTTATAACTTTATTCAATACAAAAATCAAATCCTATTCAATATAGACATCTCAAATTGTCACCTGCAAAATGCAGCCGAAAACTACTTTCATTCAAGAAAACAAATAAGATTTCGTAAGCATCAAAAGTTGATTAAGATGCTGGTATCTGACGTCCTTGGTGAAAGACAAATCGCAAAATTATCTGGCAAACATATTTAATTTCTTTGGGATATCATGATTGTTTTGATAAGGTATATTAAGAAAGTAATCAAGATTATGAAACAATACATCGTACAATATATATTATGAAAATATACATCTTGCGTTACAATTAATCATACGTAACAATTAATCATGTATATTTTTGCATTACGTTTTGATTGCCAAATCCAAAAGTCACCAAGGACGATAGTTATCAAAGTTATACCAAATTTATAAAGGAAACTCTAACTTCGTAGAAACATAAATACCGCATTGTAAAGAATGTTCACTGTTCTATGTAGATGCTACTAATGGACAAATTGTATATAGTGATAAAATAATAAAGGAAACAGGAAAATGGATCATTCGAGACAACAGCATTTCTTGCTACCGATCTAAAAACAAACCTTTAAAAACTAATTAAATTTTATTTAATTTTGCGCCGACTTCAAAAGTTATGATTAATTGTAGTGTTATAGGTTGTTTGGCGAAGAAAATTATTTTATACTTTTAGGCGCAATTTACAGTTTCATTTCATACTTTTTTTTTTTTTTTTTTTTTTTTAGTTGATGGAAAAGTAGTTGCTTTTTGGAGTCGGTTCTATTTTTTTTACAAAAAGATTTTATTATTTTTATTTTTTTCGATTTGTTCTATTTTTAAGCATAGTTTGCTAATACAAAATCATATTTTTAATAGTTGATGGTATTGGATAATGGCTGTAATCCTCTATTAAAAAAAATAATCTGGAAGTTTAAGATTTATTATTATTATTATTATTGTTGTTATTATTTAACTTTAAATGTAACATTTTATGAGATTTTTCAAGTAAAATTCAATTTCGGATATTTTAAGCAAATAAAGAAATATTGAGTTCTTTTAACTAAACCTCCAGTTACAAGATATGATGTGATTCATTTTATCTATTTGATTTCCTTAAATTTTAATCAAAATTTTGCTGTTTATTTATTTAGGCAATTGTATTTCCTGTAGCTTGCATAAAAAAAAAAAAAAAAAAAAAACTTTTTTTTTTTTTCCACTTTAGAAATTAGTTTTAAAAAGTGATTTAAAAAAATATAATTATGTTTTTATATAAGATTTTTCTCTAAAATTTTCAACAAAAGTTTTGTTCTTTTTTTTTTTTTTTTAAATTGAATATTTAACGAAAATTATAACAATGTCCTAACTTTCTGAGTCACTCCCAGAACCAGAGACCATAAGGTGGCCGAAGTCAGAATTGCTGCCTGAGTTTGAAAAACACTGGCGTATCATCATTTATCAAATGAATATTTTGAAAAATAGATTCACATGCTCAGCAGTATAGTACTGCATTAATTTATCAATATATTCTTTTTTTGTTATGTTGCCAAATGCTTTATAATTATGTTCTTACGAACTTATTGAATGGACATTTAAAATTCTGATTAGCAACCATAGATCTCGTGTATTATAATAAATAACCTCTTTCTCGAGCAAGTTGCTCAAAACATATATCCGGTAACTTTCAAAATGATGACTTTAATCAGAAACTTTTGTTTCTCACACTGTATATAGCATTATTATGACTAATAAAAGGAAATTTAAATATATCATGCAAAGGATTTACTAAAAAAATTGTTTTTTTTTTTTTTTTTTTTTTTTTTTTTTTTTTTTTGTTGGAAAATTTTCTGGAAAAACATAGTAGAAAATTTTCTGGAAAATTTTCCACCCCACATCACTAAGGATAAGTAAAAAACAAATAATAGGAAATCTGCAGATATGCACCAACTTCTGTCCCCTTTCATATATAATACAGCGTTGCCATTATTTTATGAGAAAAGTTTTAAGAGCAATGACATAAATTAGCACGAGTTTTTATAATTATTTCGAATTAATAAGCTTGGTTATTGCTGAAACTGGTAATTATTTTATCATTAATCAAAAATACACGCTCTTTTAAAAGCTGATTTCCGAAGTACGTAGTTCTATAGCCACAAATCAGAAAATTCCTGCTTATTGTTGAAATATGACATGTTTTTAGACAGATTACCGAAATAAAAAAAATTCTTGTCCAAATTTTTTGAAAAACTTTTCAAAATAGTCTAAATTTTGTAAAAGGATCCACTTTCGGCCACGAACTTTTCCTAGATACACCCTTAAATCGTGAAAAGTTATTTTTTTTCGATTTATATGCTTCCCTTTTAATAGAGGTTTCTTTCTTTTTTCCGGTGCAATTGATGTAACAATCGAGATTGCGTATTGTTGAAGAATACAGGGGGACAGAGAGAGAAAGTTCACATGTTCTGTGGCAATTGGCAGTTCTGCGCATTATACAAATATTCTAAATTTTCTGCTCATTCTATTTAACAAAACTAACAGCTAATTGTTATAATTAAATATTGAACTAGATTTCAGTAAAGAAAAGTGTAACAACATATGATCCATGAAATAATGTTAATGATAATGATTGTAATATGCTAATAACTTCGCGCGCAACCGATATAAACACCGCCCTACTGTATTCAACTTAAATGATTGTAAAAATAAAATCAAATTTAAAAAGCACATTAGCCTTATTTATAAAAGTCATTTTAAACCAAAAATTCAATTAATTTATTAATGGATCGAGAAAGATTAAAAACGTAAGAATATCTACCAATACGCAAACGCTAAAAAGCAAAATCAGGGCCCGCATTAAGCATTCGCCACCTCGCCAAATGCGAACAAATCAGAAAATTGGCGATAAAATTTTTATTTTTGCGAAAATGTTGGCGAACAATTTATTTTTCACCAGTTTTCTCACAAGGATTTTTAAAAAAAAATCCAAATTTTTGTAAATAAATAAATTGACCGAAACATAAGTTGTAAAACAATGTGTGCCGAGTTTTCATTTTTTCATAACACGCTCATTCCAGATTCCAGCAAAATAAACAAAAGCATCAACGTGCGTACAGTTACAGTCAGCCTATGTTCGCGCTTCCGTCTCCGGCCTTGAATTCTTTCTTCTACCTCCATGTTCACGGAGGGATGGTTTCTCGTTTCTCCTTTGCGTTGATTTACTGCACTGCACATTCTGCCTTGTGCATGACGTCACATCCCACGTGCGCCGCTCTTCTCTTTGCATGCTTGTAAATGAAATACGTCGGTCGCACCGAGCCGAGATCATCTCGTTTCAGTTTTATCGTTTTAGCATCGTTTCTTGAAATTTGTTTTATTTTTAATGTGTTTTGAACACAAAAATCAAAATAGTGAAATGATACTTAAGGACATTTTAGATTATTAATTTAAAATAACAATTGAAATATTAACAGAAATTCTGTATGATGGCTGGAAGGCTATACTAGCCATTACTAGTTTTTTTACCAAAACATCTGGTTCAAATGCTTCTCAATCACTTCAGAAAGAAGGTGTGAAGAGAAAAAAATAGAATCAACAGACACATTGAATCAGCCATCTCGGAAAATTCAGTCTAGGGTGTTTACAAAATATAAATGCTATATTTCTATACATTTTTGCCGTTCAAATACTTAATAAAAATAAAATGACATAAAATCTACAAAATTGGATTACTGTCATAAAATGAAAGTAAAACTGTTTTTAAAAATAATGTAGCAGCAATTATGAATTTGGAAAATCATAACAGTTCTGGCAAGTTGGCAGCAATAAAGTGTAATTAACCATGAATATGCAATTAATATTAAAATCAATTAAATTGGTATATTATGTTGAATTATAAGCACCTGTTGTTTTAAATGAGTTTTATGCACCGTAGTTTTACTGTACATTGTAAAAATTTCGTGTATAAAATGTGGCTAACACTTTTAAAAATTGGCTAATGGTTTTTCAATTTGGCTAATTTATTGGCTAACAATTTGAAATCCTTAGCGCGGGCCCTGAAAATGAATCTCAGATTTATTCATCCTCTACCCAAATTCTATTTTTAGTATTTTCATATCTATTGGAAGGGAATAATAATAATAATAATAATAATAATAATAATAATAATAAACAGAGATGACGGAAAAGGGAATCAGCTAAGATTATTACTGCTTCATATTAATCATAAACTCATATGTTTCGGTGATTTCTTTTTGTAATGATATAGTTAAAAAATCTATATATGTATTTTTTATGATTTTCGAAGAACCATTTATAATACATTAATATTTATAGAAAATATTAATATTGGATTGGGTTATTTCAACAAAGAAAAGAATAAATCACTGATCTTTTGGAGAAGCTTGTGACTGTTTCATAAGCAATTATGAAAATTAAGACAAAATTAAAACGCACATTAAGCATTTTTTTTTTTTTTTTTTAAATAAAAATATTTGTAAACTGGAAAATATTATTGAATTAAGAAATATTGTAAGCGTAAGAATAGCTATCACAAAAGAAAAAGAAAGAAAAAAGAAAAGAAGGAAGAAAAGTCCGCAAGTAAGGGTCACAGCTAACCTTTCAGCTAAGTTTTAAAACTTGTTTTTCAGTTAAAATTTTAAAAATTAATGCTTTTGAACTCTTAATGTAAATTATGCGTTGTTGTATGTCTCATACGAAATTGCTAAATTAAATGTCCATTCCTATTTTAAAGGCACCTTATCATCACGTTCTGTTTGACGGCATACTTTTGGCCCATGAGCCCTCTAGTCCTTTGCTTTTCCAAATTCATAAAATCCCCACCAGTGGCTGAGTGGTTCTGCGCTCAAAACTGGTAGAAAGGAAATGCTGGGTTCGATTCGAGGTCGCGCTCCTCGACCTAACCGTTCGAAGTTCCTATGGTTTTCTCCGAAACTCGTGTAAATACAGGCTAGGACTCCTTAGGAAGACCCCCCCCCCCATGGAAGGCAATCCGCCTACAGGCTTGGAAGCCTAGTTTAGTCAGTCGGCGTTAAACCCCACAACCCAATCCGAATTTATAAGAGTCTGAGAAAGGAATTTAAAAATAAATATATTTCGAAAGGATGAAAGGGTCATTGGAGTTTGAAAATGGGTCCTTGCCTTCTGTTTCTTGTGATTTTAGAATTAAAATAGTTTTCATGCAATTTTTGTCTCAGCCTCATAGTACACTAGTCGGTTATATTAGGTTGCATACATACAATACTTGAGAGGATTATGCCTTTCTGGACTTGCCTGCTAAGTTACTGAGGATATGAAGATGTCTGTTCATCATTAATCAATTCAACATCGTCGAGTGCTCATTTTCGCGAGCAGGTCGGTAGACCACTCAAGCGAAAGATCACCCCCCCCCCTTCTGCAAAAAATTAAAATTGTGATGGAATGTCTCCGGACCACCCCTTAAGGCCGAAATCCACACTGTTGCCATATCTCAATATGCAGCTTCAGTGCTACGTTAAATACACTCCGCTCATTCCATACACTTTGAATGTATTTCAGGGTTAACTAGTATATGATTTTCAGTTTAATTTCTCAAAAAAAAAAAAAAAAAAAAAAAAAAAAAAAAAAACAGTCCAATCGCTTTTATTCCATATTTGAACGTCTCTTATCTTCCGATCGAAATTATCTCGATAATACAATCATAATCTGTTGAGATAGATTTATCTATACTTAAGAAACACCACATACTTCGCTCATTTAATTTAACGCCTTAAAAAATATCAGAAAACACGCGTATCATCGGATCCAGATTTATGTGTAAAGCATCTGTCTGTCAGTCTTAATTGTATTTGTATCTGCCTATCCATATAAATCGGAATTAACGTAAGCCTAATTAACGTGCTGGTCGATCTTCATGCTGTTTGCATTTGACTGCCTTTTAGCATCTTAAGGACAGTAATGCATTTCTGACAGGTGAAGTGCATTTTTAATCGGATGTATAAAATTGGATTACGCGATAACTGGGATGATTCCCAAGTCTTATAAAATAGAGCGATTCTTTTAACAAAAAAAAAAAAAAAAGAAAGAAAGAAAGACCAGTTATAAATGACCGGTTATCTTTAAAACATAACGTAACCAACGAAGATTCACAAATAATACATGGAACTGAAAGTTAAAAATTAGTATCGTAATTTTCGACTACTTGTATCTTTTTCTACTCCCTCCCATCCCACTTATTGAAAAGAGAGGTTCAAAACCACAAAAAAAAAAAAAAAAAAAAAAATTATAGGAACAGGAGTTAGTTGTAGTTCGAGTTGAGAGTGTGTTTAATTTCACTCTAGGACTGCCTATAGCGGGCCATCGACGACGTTAAATTTGTTGAAAAAAGTTTGCAAAGAAAGACTCGGTGATATTTTCCCATGTTTTTCTATATCTTTCTACATGAAGAATATTATATGCATATAGAAATATGCAGTCGACTTTGCCTTGCGAATCTATTTACGGTAGATAACCTTATGCTAAATTACACTTATGAAAACTGCCGCAATACAATAATTTATTCACCAGCCGCTACTTAATTAGCAGCATTTTAAAATGTTGGTACAATTTGGGAAGTTTTCTGTAGACTGTACTTCAGAAAACCTCTATGCATGCATCTCTAAAATTCTAAAACGTCTTTTAATAATTTTTTTGTTAGTTTTAACAAGGCTATTTTTAGCCCGCTGCCAGCGACAATTTTCCACCTTGTGCCCTTTATGTCCACGCACCCTTGCATTCACTGAGAAAACAAATATATCGCCTTCATCTAGAATCAATAAGTGGTCATTTTCTAAATCCCTAAACTAGAAATATATATTTCCAAGCTATGCGCATAAGGCACGCCAATAAATTGAATAGGCGAAATGATCGAGAATTTCTAGTCTACACATTTCTAGATGGTGAAATAATATTTTGAATCTTTTGTATTGTGAGAAATTCTCACTTAATTTTCTAGAATTGGGTCATAAACCAAGATTATAGTTGCTGAAACCCGCCTCTTGTATTCGCATTTATTTGCAGAAATTTTTAAATAACTTTGCCCTCGATAATATAGGCAAACGCTCTAGAATTCTAATAGAGGTTTCTAGAACTCGCTTTCCAATAGGACTAGAATTTATAAGGATGACATGGAACTATTTTTTCTAGAGCCACAATTTAGATTCTAGATGCCAGTTACAGAATTGTTTCTCAGTGTAGGCCAGTTCACAAACCACACGTCTTGCCTTTTTATGCCTTATCTTATTTTTTATGCCTAATCGTTAACTATTTTGCGAAAAATAATAACTTTTGTTTAAAAAAAAAAAAAAAAAAAAAAAAAAAGTTTTTCGATCTTTTCTTTTCCTTTTTTTTCTTTTTTTCTTTTGAGATATTGTGTTTAGGAAAAGCAGTTTTAAATGTTTTGTACTATTTAGTAATAGATTCTGCCCCTTCTCATCCACTGCTAATGATATCATCAAGGAATGCTTTAAAAGGGATTGTATCCACAGTGATCCATTTCGCATTTGTCTCAGTTTGAAAAAAAAAAAAAAAAAAAAAAAAAAAGCCAGTTTATTTGTATTTCATGAATGCGCATTGGGCTAGATTACATAACGTATCCTATAATGGTAAATGAGTGCTGGTGTTTTCGATGAATATTTTGCACGTGAAAACCACGCATGAAAAATGCTTTTTATTATTTTGTAGTACTTTTTATTTCCTTTTATGAACTAGATTAGAAAATGACAGTAAAAACTTCCTCGTTACTTCCAGCTCGAACCAAGTCTATTCGTTGACTGACACTGAATCAAAAATTCAAAAAAGAAAGAAAAAAAAATTCTGAATATTTTTCTGCCAATAAATGAACCATGCGGCTGGCTTTCATTAAAATAGAAATAGATATTCAAGGCGACCTACCCACGAGATCAGACGACCTTTTTAATATATCTATAAGCAGTTTTCGTTTAATTTAAACTGATTACAGCATGAAATCGTCCATTACATATTATGAATATCAATTCCCATTGACTTCAGTTTAAATTTCTCTGATTATGCAGAAAAATACCAAATCACAAATATATTCATGTTGACATTTTGGTCGTTCATTGTAAAAGTGAATTATCTCCTTGTAAATGGATTTTGAAATAATGAACTATTTGTAAATATATGAGTATAGAAATCAGAATTATAAGAATTTATAAATTATATTAAATATAATTTAAAATAACTTAGAAACTTCATTTTTATAATGAATATATAGAAATTATAGTTTTCTGAAAATAACAAGTAATGCCATTTATGGGATTTTAATGCAATTATTGGAGTTTCGTCACTTTTACAATGAAAGATGTGATAAATGTGATGCAATTAAACAAAAATATACATATTTAAAAAAGATGGAGTTGCACCACTTTTATAATGAACCGTCCATTTGTAGATGTAATATATGGAGAATTGTTCGAAATATAAATTTTTATTTATTGAAATTTTATTTTTCCGACTGAGTGAAAATAATGCCTGGACCGGGAGTCGAACCCCGGATCTTTGACTTACAAGGTCAAGGCTCTACCAATTGAGCTATCTAGGCCGACACCCCGGTCAGCATTACTCACTCAGACAACCTTCAGGCAGACAACCTCAGACAACCTTCAGGCACTGTTATAAATTTTTATGTTTTAAAAATTTGTTAAGTTGCAGGCATATGTATAATGTGACACAGTTCATCAAACCTTTGTGATTGATATTTTTAAAGCATCTGCTTTTTTATTCTTACGTGCTTGGAACTTGGCAGCATTCTGTCTATTTTCGCTCATTGATTAACGTTTAGAACCTTTTTGAAAGTTTAATTTTTAAATTTGCTCAGTAACTGCCTCTATATTGAAATTTATTTTCAATCTATGACATTAAAAATTTTCCCGAATTTGACAGTGAAAGCACGCACGAATAAGAGACCTAAAATTATTTCATTCAAAAAATAACATAAAGATTGCCCTCAACTATGGATAAGGAAATGAGGGCACACTCGCATAAATCACGCACACCCGAATTTTTCAATTGAACTGTTTGAGGTAATCCATTTAAATTGATCACACTGCTCGGCATGAAAATTGCTTCTGGCACCATTTCAGCATATTCTTATGTAAAATGACCTCCTGAATCCGAATAGGACGCCCATTTTACCCTATCACTCACCGTTTTTTAGGAACGGGCCCCTATTTTTCGGTTGATTTTATGGCTATAAATTTGATTTTTAGGAGGGGGGGGGGATTATTTTAAGCGGTAAATATCTTCTGAGGGGCTACAGAGTTGGAAAATTGTAAAACATGGACATTTGCGACAATGGAAATATTTTCGGGGGGATTTGCCACTGAAATTACGTATTACATATCTTATATTTTTTTAATCTGTTATTAATGTTGTTTTTTAAACTTTATATATTTTTGTTTTTTAGGTGTTAAATTAATTCTTTTTTCATTCTTCAAATCAAATTCATAGTCATAAAATTATCGAACAGGGCAAAAAAAATGAGGGAGTGGGTGGTGTTTCTAGAAAACGGTGGGTGAATGGGCAAAATGGGAGTCCTATTCGGGTTCAGGAGGTCATTTTACATAAGAATCAGCAAGAATGGTATCAGAACTCGAATATTATTTGTTTATTATTATTATTATTTTTTTTTTTTTTTTTTTTTTTTTGCAGAGCAGTGTTATTAAGCAGCATTACGGTTTGTGAAAAATAAAACATCCTTTGATTACGTATCATGACGACTAGAGATTGCACCTGCTGTAATAGAATATTACTTTCGGTTCCGGATTAGCTTCATTGTCACCTTGGCTTTTCGAGGTCAGCTGTTTTCCGATGACCCAATGATGACATGTTCACATCCTATGAAGTCAGATGATCACATCTATTTAAGTGAGATCTCCTCCAAAAACATCGAATCGAAAGACGATCACCGAACCCAAGATGCCCAGCAAGAGGTGGATATTAGAGGTGAGATATTGAATTTTCTCCAGAAATTCCATTCTCTGTTAGCGTTTTCTCTTTCTATATCATAGCGTAATTAAATTATTAATAAATTTTACATTATTTTAGCGATCGATTTATTTTACATTAGTTAGGTTACTGTTATTTCTTTCGGATTATACAGATAGGATTAAAAAAAAATATGTGATGAAATTTTTTAGGTTCTTTATTAAAATTATTTTTTTAAATATACTTCATCCCCCAAAATTATGTTTTAAAATAGAAAATAAAACTATTTAATTTCCTATATACTTTTTCCTTTATATAAATTGACAGTAAAAAATATATTTGGCTTTTTGTGTTCCAGGCATAAAAAAGTTGAAATCAGCGAATAAATAAAATGATGCTTGTGTATGCATGTAGTTAAAAATTTGCTCTAATTTGTGGGTATTATGAGCAGCCAAAGCGCCACAAATTAAATAGTGGTTTTTTTTTTTTTTTTTTTTCCTTCAAGCCTCTCTCTCTCGGTATCTATTTATTTATTTTTAAATAATTTTTCTTTTTTTCAGCATCGATACATACTTGTTTAATATTTTTAAAATTTGTTCAAAATTAGTAAGAACAACTGGCAATTAAAGTATCTTATCTTATTCTCTGAATTTCACGATGTTCATACTCTTTCTTTGAATTTTCCATTTATTTTAAGAAGAGAGAGTATAAAAGAAATAAAAATGCCATAAAGGAAATATTTTAATTCATTTGTAAACAGTAAATAAATAAAGAAAGAAAGGAAAAAAAACCCTCTCTAATAAAAAAAAATCATCCATTATATACATTAAAAAAAAAAAAAAAAAAAAAAAAAAAACTTTTAAAATACAGCATTTATTATTAGCCTTAAAAAGTTCAGTGTCTTTTTTTTTTTTTTTTTCCTCTCTTTTTTTTAGACAGTTGCATTGTTACCAGAAATAATTGATGACATGTTTTGCTATCATCTTTAAAGTCACTGATACTTTATTAAGTTTTTCGTCAGTTTCTCATTTTCTTTATTTTATTTTGGGTAATAGTCTGTTAAAAAATGTTCGTTAAACTGGTTCTTCTGTAACAGTAGCACTGATACACGTCAGTTCACCCTTTGAAGTGCAAGATAATTACGCTCATTTAATATGGAAAGCTAGCAGAATTTATTTAAATAAATAAAGTTAATAAAAAGAAATGAATGAATTTTTTCCGCCAAGTTAAAGTCGAATTTCTTATATATATATATCCATGATGAATTTATGCAGTTAGGAATTAAAATTTATTTGGAATAATATATCCTACTACCTTTCAAAGGGTTAAAATTCAAATTAGAACTGAATTCCTTTCTTGCTCAAATCTTAGGTACTTTATCTTGTAAGAAAAATTTATCATGAAGGCAATTATAAATGCCAAGGGTCTATTTTTCATATCCAATTGAAGCATAATTTATATCTGAAGTAAACTACTTTTGGAATACAGAATTCATTCTTGTCTTCTAATACCATTGAATTAATAAAATAATTTTGTAGAAATAAAGAAAAAAATCGTCTAATTTAGATAGAGGAAACAAAATTTGCCTTGTAAAAAAAAAAAAAAAAAAAAAAACTTTATAAATGATATGTCTTATGTTTGTTAAACTTAGCAGAATGGGCTGGTAGCACTCCACCAAAATCTGTCAAAAAAGATTTTTTAGAAAATGCTTCTACAACATTCGAAACATTTAAGAAACAATAAAATGAAATTCCTTTATTATTATTATCATTAAAATGTTAGAAAGGCAAATTTTGATGCCAAAATTTATTTACCACAAGCCAGTCGTTGTATTTACTCCATTTTTAATGGAGGACATCTGATAGTGAACTTGAATAACATATTTCAATTTCATTAAGATTTGTGTAAAGTAAAGCTATGATAATATAATTTATAGAAATACCTCTCGTAACCCAATGCCTTGGAATAGTTTCCGGTGTCCCTGTACACAAACCAGTAATGGTATTTACTCCATTTTCAATAAGGGACATGTGATAGTGAATTTGAATAACATATATCAGTTTCAAGAAATTCCATTATTTACGGAAGTTAGTGCGCGAACAGGCAGACAAACCGAAGTCACAAACCCTTTTCAACTTCTTTGGAATGTGTTAAAAAAGAATATAGAAAGAAACCGTGGAGCGATAATCAAAACCGAAATCCTTTCTACTAAACACGTTGCCGTTGAACGACGCGAAACCTGTAAAACTCTTTTCTCGGCAAGGGTGGTGCTGACGCGGAAAAAACTTATTCGCATTTCGCATCTTTTTTTTTTTTTTTTTTTTTTTTTTTTTCTGATCAGACTCAAAAATAAAGGTAAAGCATATTGTGATGGATTGTTACTGAAACTATATTTCTCTTATTTATTATTGTTCTTATTACGATCTGCTAGAAATAAGCTTATACATGAGAATATCTTATTCTTTTTCTATTAAACTGACAGATTTTTTTTTTCTTTGCTTTGCTCATATTTTGTGGAAGATGTTACCCCAAAAATTAAACTTTTCATTCTTTTTCTTTTTGTGGATAGTATTTCTTAATTCTTTTTAAACTTAGGTAGGTTATTTTTTAAAATTTTTTAAACCTATTTGTACTAATGTGTATACACACACACACACACACACACAAACACACACACACACACACACACACACACGCACACACACACACACACACACACACACACACACACTTTATTGTCAATTTGTCCTTTATCACTCTATTTTTAACCAGTTCCGTTCCTTGTTGGTGAATACTGGATTTTATAGTTCATCAGAAAGTGAGTATTGTAGATTTTTTAATATTTTTAATAAAACTAGTCCTGGATATCTCTACTTTTTTTTGTTCTTGTGGATAATTTTGGCATTTGATCATCTGTTTTTTGACATTCTACAAACATTATAACATTCTACACATTTTTTCCTTTTTATTCAAATTTATATCTGACTCAGGAGTTTTGGTTATATTGTGTTTATCATTAATTATGTGTGTGTGATAAATTGTTTACTTATTTTCACATTATATTGTGTTGAAATAACACCACACTATATATATATATATATAC
The DNA here is from genome assembly GCA_963930645.1 of Salticus scenicus. NCBI lineage: Eukaryota > Metazoa > Arthropoda > Arachnida > Araneae > Salticidae > Salticus > Salticus scenicus. The sequence goes on from OZ005657.1 coordinate 120,769,867, forward strand.
ATACACACACAGGGTATCCCAAATATATTGAAACGCAGTTTAATTCTTTACCAATTAAAAATAAATGGAAAATGTGAATTCCAAAGATGTTTAAAATAAAGTACGAAATAAGACCAGTTAACAGAAATCTCCTTTCATTATTTTTCATAAAGTTACCCTTTTTAAATTTTTATTCGATCCCTCTAGACAAATTTGATCAATTAGAAGTATTTGAATACAACAAATTCATTAGAAAAAATCACATACTCGCATCTTTAGAATTGGGTGAGTTACACTTATTTGAAAATTCAAGGAATCATATACCAATATATATACATATATAAATTTATGATTTATGACATATTAAAAAGATAAAATCTTTTATAATATTTGCATTAAAACTAATTATGTGTGTTTAAGGTAGATTCGTGATTCAGTTAAGTATTTTTAAGGTATGTTTTATATTAAGACTGACGAATTTCTAAATATTTAAAGTAAAAAAATATATGTAAGTGTACAATATATTTGAAATTTATTTATTTATTATTTATTTTATTTTATTTTATTTTATTTTTATTATTATTATTGAAACGACGACGTTCTGAAAAATTAATTAACAGGATTTATTTATTTATTTATTAAACTGTAATTTAGCCATTTCAAATATTTTTGCTAAACTGATTTTTAAAAATTGCGCGTTGAAATGCAAACGATTTCTTTTTGAACAACTTATTTACTCCCAGTATTATATCTTTTTCAGTACAACAACAACTCAACTAAAATGAAAACCGCATTCGTTCCGCGTCTCACACAGGCAGACAACTGTTTATCTATAAGACTATTTAAGTGCTTTCTTTTTTTTTTCTTTTTTTCTGTTTTTCTTCTTGTAATACATGTTATCGCATTTTTTTTATCGAAACTTTCCTTATCAATTGGTAAATAATCGCTATTTTCACTGAAAATGCAAATTAAATGGTACTGTTGTTGTGGGGATAGAGGCCGATTGACTGCCCTAGGGTCCTAGGCCTGAGGAGGGTGCCTCCGTGTGGGTCTTTCTAAAGGGTCCTAGCCCGTATTTACGCAAGTTTCAGAGATAACCACGGAAAACTCCGAACGGCTAGGCCGGCGAGCGCGACCTGGGATAGAGCCCGGCACCTCACATTAAATGGTACAGAAAAATGGCGTGCAACTATTTTTTCTATGTCATAATTAAGTGTGTTTTAAAGATAACGTTATGCGGTTTTTTCTTGTGATCTTGTTGGATAGGACATAAAAACTTTCTAACTGACCAAATGTTCATGGATTATCGTATGAAAAGGAAAAATTGTGTAACTTTTTGAAATTTTACGAACAGATTTTATTCTTAGTCTTTTTTTCCTACTTTATTTTGAACATTTTTACAATTTACATTGCCCACGAATCTCTATCAGAAAGGGAATTAAAGCACGTTTCAACCTTTTTTAAACATCCTGCATACACTTTTGTCGCTTCAAATTTTTATTTAATTATCTATTTTTCCACTTTTTATCATGCATTTTTATACTAATGTCGTAAAAATTTCTTTGGCTATTTTGTTAGCATTACTATTTCTTTTCTTCTTCCTTTTCTCTCTTTCTCTGTCTGTTTACTTGTTACTAATCAGAGCTGATAGTGGTGATAATAATAATAATAATAATAATAAGTCATTTGCTTTTCTACCTCATTCTATTAATCTGTTTATAAATCTTTCATAGTAATATGCAGATACAGACCTGCTATACATATATATTTATTTTTCCTCCTGTAAATAAAGTTTATTATTGTTTAGAAAGAAGTTGTTTCTTATAAAATAAGTTATTGAAAGTTGTAAATTAATTTGCTTTGATTTTCTTTTTTTACATAGATAAAGTACTAAAATATTTTAAAAAATAAATTTAACGACTTCATTCGAGATTTCCTTACCTGCAAAAAGGAACTTGGAATCACAAGTTTCGTTTTTCTTGCTTTATTTTTTCATTTAACATTTTCCTTTATGTTTTTAATTTCGGCAAGATCAAATTTTATATATATGTATCTACATCAAACAATAAGCATTATCATTTTTAAGAGAATATTTATAGGTTCGATTTAATTTATTGAACAGTTTTTTATTAGTTAAGTAGTCCGCATTATAGCCGATAACATTAGCGCGAAATTGAATTTGTATTTTTATGAAATTAAGCACTAAAGCACGTTATAGGCAATTTAAGCGTTTCGACACAAGACGAAGTAATGTGAGAAAATTTATGCTATTTTTCTATAAGTGAGAGTTAAAGTATCTTTGGCTGTTTCCAAAAGATTATTTGAGTGAGAGGAAGTTATTAAGCAAATTTTGGTTGCATTATTTACAAGTTATAGCATAATCATTAGTTTGCTTATCAACTGGCATGGATCGCAACGTTTCTATATATTTTTATATGCATTTTATTATTTTGTCACCCCTAGTTTTAAAAAGAAATTTTTCTTGACGGTTTTACTGTTATATTATTATTGAAAAAATTATTGTTGTAAAATAGTGGGAACAAAGTAATAAAAGGCACGTAAAAATATAGGAACGCTGCGATCTCTAGACCTGTGAAATGTTGTAAGCGAGCGGGCTTTACTTCGCACTAGTGCTACGCTATGGGACACAACCTTAAGGTTGACGACGGTCTGGTATTTACCTTTAAGGGTGGTCTGGCTCTAAAGATTTTTGGACTGTGAACTCATGGTCACTATTTATAGGCAATTTTCAACTTTTGCTAAAATCTGTTTAATATTAGCGATTTTTAATTTAGCTCCAAATAATAACGATTATTATTATTTGGAGTAAAATTAATAATTATTGTTATCCAAAATAAAAAAAAATAATTATTATTATTAATATTATTATTGTACCCTGTAAACCAACTAATACATATGAAAGGACATCGAAAAGGGTGTTAATATGACAAGTTTAAAGACAAAACCGTCGAGTAGTTTTTTAAGACATCCGCTTGAGTAACCTAAAAACTAGCTTAACAAATTTGAGCGCATACCAATTTTCTTGCAATAACCAACTAATGCATACTATAGGATATCTAAAGGGAGTATACATAACATATTTGAGGGAAATCATTAGAGCCGTTTTTGAAGTACGGACTTTAATGAAAATACGGTCTCACTTCTGGCTCTCCACATCCCATTTCTATTTTTCTAATTTTCATCAAAAGATTTTAAACTTCTCTGTAAACCGGACCTGTCTCTTATATAAAGTTTCGTTCAAAATTTTTATTTTTATTTTTTAATAGTCAGGAGATTCTCTCCCCCCCCCCCCACACACACACACACTAATAAAATTGAATTATATTAAATGTGTTTAATCACGTATTTATCCACGCAACAATTGTTATGTTTTTTGATTTTTTTAAAACAGATTTGAAATCTTTAAATTGAATTTTCTGATTTTGTATTTTTTCAGGAATTCATGATCTTCAAAATGCTACAACTTCCTCAGGTATTTAAGAAAAAGATTTAATATATATATATATATATATATTTAATATGTTTAATGAAACCTACTGAAAAGAAATAGTGGGTTTTGAAATTTATTAATTAGTTTCGGAGAAAGAAATTAAAAAATGAATATCTAGGTAAAAATTTGCAAAAAAAAAAAAAAAATACTTTTTTTTTTTTTTTTTGATGTTCCAAAAACGATTCCTAATTCTTTTAAGTAGGTTTTAGTAATAATAAGTCTTTTTCTAAATATCTGTAAAAACTTAAGCATTTTGAAGATCGTGAATTTCTAAAAAAACTGCAAACTGAAAGAACGCAATTTAAAGGTTTCAAATCTGTAAAAATTATATCTGTACCCCAGAGATAAATACATCATATCACAAAAAAAATAATGTTTTATAAATGATGTTTATGATATTATAATGAAATACATTTGCCACGAATAAAGAAAATGGACATGGTATTTATAGTATTTTATGGGCAGGAGAAGATTTATGATTAAGCCATAACTAGGATATGACGAGGCGTTTCATTTTAAACACATAAAATTTAATAGATGACTATGACAATTACAGATGAAATACACAAGTAACATAAACGACTACATTTTTAAGACTGATCTGTTTTAGCAGAGATAAAGTAAAGAGGAATGAACAGATCATTGATTGGACGTGACGTCACTTACCAAAGGTCCAATAGATTGAATCAGGAATACAATGACGAAATACACCACAGTATTAATTTCCACTGTCTTATCTCCTTTATAGTAACCCGACATAGTGTTCAATGCCTTTATATAAAACAAAATATGCACAACAAAAACATGGTGCTAACTCTTTTCACAAAATGGACATGGTGTCCTTTACATCCCGGGTACAGATATCAAAAGTCAAGAATTGTTGCCTGAACATATATTTTATTGAAAATGCCTAATATATTTCAATTTATAAATATTAAATGGAAATATAAGCTTTCATATGAAACCTGCTTCGGTGCCGTTAAAGGCGCCAGTTGCCATTAAATACGACAGTCGATTAATGGAAGACATAAACAAATTAAATGAAAAGGAATAAATTAGCAATTAGGGCTAATGCATTTGCCACAGTGTAGTGAACAAAATTAAAATTTGTTACAAACACAGATATTTTAAACTTTTGTTTTTCTTTAATATCTAAAGTAAAAATGTACATAAAAATATTCTCGTACAAATTCACTGTCTTTATTAGTTCCCCATCATAGTACAGCTAAACTTAGGTATTCGTGAAAATGTTCGACTTCAATTTTTTGACGTTTTAACACATTTAAAAGTGTAAGGAAAAGTGTAAGGAAGAAATAACAAAATCGATGCTATCTCCGTCTCTAGGGTGTCAGTTTCTTAGTGTGTTGGTATGTTAGTGTGTTAATTTGTTAGTCTGAGTAAACAATAGCTCAAGAACAAACGATTGAAAAGTTTTCGGACCAGTCTTAAAATATCAATCATAACACAGGGAAAAAACATATTTTGTTTTTAACATATGAATTTGAAAATTTCATAACTTTTTCAAAATTTATGATTTTTTTAACATGGAAGAATATGAGAAATTTTCACATAATCGTGTATTATAGGGATTATTTTCATTGTAAAAATATTAGACCAGTTTTAAAATATCATTTATGACACTAGCATAAACATCATAGAGACTATAGATATGAAAACTTGGTATAAGTTATTCGGAAGTTGCGATTTTTTTAATACGGCAGAATAGGGCAAAATTTCCTGTAAACTTGCATTATGAGAATTATTGGTTGGCAGGTTGGGTTTAACGTCGTAGTAGTACTGCGCAGTAGGTGATTGGCGACGGTCTGGGATGCACCCTTAAAGGTGATCTGGAGACATGCCACCACCAGTGGCGGCTCGTGCACCGAAAATTAGTGAAGAGGCACATTGTATTTTACGCTGTATTCATTAATAGAATATAAATTTACATTTAAATAAGTATTTTTAGTTAATTTAAGTTAACACCATGCTTAATAAAAATTATGATTAAAAATACTTAAATATTATTTTCGAACTCTTCACCTATTTTCTGTTCACGAGCCGCCACTGGCCACCACAATTTTGATCCCCCACGAGGGGGGAGGAGGATGGCTCCCTCGCTTCGGTGACCCCCAAAAGTATAATTTGGATGAGAACATAGAGGACATTGCGGCCATGCCGGATTTTACGTGCACCAGCCATCATTAGTGTACATGATTTGCATTGTCCGGCTCGAGTAACGAACCCGCAGTCTTCCAGTTACGAGCTCGGCTCTCTTCCGATCGGGCTATCGCGGCTCGAGGATTATTGGATTGGAAATTGGAATACTATGGAGTTGCAGGAAAACTGAAATATGAAACTGACCCTAATAAAGCTAAACAAAAAATTATGATAAGGTAAATGAGTCGAAGCGGAAGGAGGGTAACATACTGGGTGATATCGATCGGCATTTCATTCTGCGACCCTGTCCAATGATCGGTAGATTTATTTTCTTTAGACATTAATATACGTGTAGTATGAACTATAGTAGAAATTTATGAGAACAAATAAATGATGGGAAATTAATCAGCGTCCATCTATGTCAACAAGTTTATCACTGGAGTGCTTTCTCTTTTAAGAATATAAATTAATTCTGTGTAAGAAAACGGCTAATTTAAATTTTGAAGCTAATGATTCATTTCTTATTAAAGTGGCACGTAAAATGTCAGACATACGGACAAATTTACTATTTTCGCATTCCAATAAATGTTTCAGTAAGACCATCATAAAAACAAGTTTTTTCCCAACAAAAACAGAATGATCATTATAATTGAAATACCTTTCACCTACAGTCGGAAAAGTTGCAAATCTCAAATATCAATAACATACTCTCAGCAAAGCTAAAGATACTAATGAAAACAGCATTCATTTCAAAAGAAACTCATGCATTTTTCTCAGATTAGCTTGCAAAATTTCCCTAAGTTTTTGTCAAACTCAGCTAATATTAAAACTATAATAGCGAAACGAAACAAACAATTATTCAGTAGAAAAGATGAAACTAGGATAAAAATGTACTTCATTACTGAATGATTTCTCCTTACTTATCATGGGGAAAAAATCGTTTGTTTACCAGAGTAATGAATCGAATCCTCTCCCATATCTTTTAATCAGCAATCATAATTCTTCTTTTATCGTATACTTGTGCACGGGCTGATTTTTATCTTCACTGATATCTGGACTAAACCAGAACTTGGATTTTCGTAATGTTTTTTCGGTGCAATCAGGCTGTCACTCATCGCATCTTGAAAAAAGTGCAGTAATTCGATGAAGCTTCTATATCGGAAGCTGAAAACACTCCCGAATCTGATTAGATAGCAAGTGGCCGATACTCCGATTTTATGTGAATTGTTTTTCTCTAATCAAAGATCTTTAGATTTGGAAACGACCAATGTTACAGTAAACGATTTTGACCGGACAACAGTTCGGTGTTATGTAAAGTGCAATATTTTTAAAAAGAGAGAAACACTTTTAAAATAAATTAAGGAAAAATTAGAAGAAGAAATTTATTAAATTAATGTATTTGAGTGTATGAATTTGAAAGAATTCATGCATTTTAATCTATAAAATTGACAGAAAGTGTGATTATTAAGGTGATTACCGTATTAGTAGTGGGCAGTTTAAGGATATGTTCTGGCTACTTTTTGGGAACTGTTCTTAATTTTAGGGATTGTGAGTAAAATCAGTGCAATCTCAAATAGCTCTTTCTTTACATGAATTTACAGATAAAGCTGTAATTTGCGAAAAAATTACGTCATCAGAACGTATTTTCTCAGTTTAAACAGAATTTCTGGCAGCAAAAAAGGCAAATTTTTTACAGTGTAGATTAGACAGTCTCGCATAGTTAGATATTTTCAAGCTGGAATCTTGTACCTAATACCAATCTTCCAATTTTTCTGAAGAACTTTGAAGGGATATTTTTTCTTTTGTTTCTTTCCTTTTCTTTTTGTCACTTTATTAAAGCTTTTTACACGTTTTTATTAAACTTGGTATGTTGTTTTTTTTATCCATGTGTGAGGGTCAAATATAAATTTGAATTTCCTCTCACTTCTTATCATTCGATTTTGCATACATGCTCAAGTGGTAATGCACTTAGGGGTGGGGTCTAGTCAGTTCAAATTTTCATTGCGAATTTTAAACCAAATAATATCATCTGATTGAACTGAAGTTTTGTATACATGAACGTTATTCACGTTCGCTGCTAGTTTTTAGTACCTTTTGAAAAAATGCGTGTCTTTATTTATTTATTTTTTTAATTTATGTGTTACTTCTTTGTATCTTCTTTGGTTGTACCCTTATGTTTCCTTTTGTTCTCTCTTTTATAATTTTTGTTCTTTGCGTTGTTTCCTCACTTTTTTATTTTCTCGCTTCTACTCTTACTTTCTTCATATTTTTCATTGCGATTTTCGCATCATTTTTTTTTTTAAATTAGGATATTACTACATAACTCTTCTGAACTGATTACTACATAACTCTTCTGAACTGATTACTAAATAACTCTTCTGAACACTTTAAATAAGCTTGTTTGACTCATTTTGATATTTGATGGTCAACTTAACGGGTGTCACAAGTCCTGAGACAAATTTGAATTGCACGTAAAAGGTACTAAGAAGTAAATAGCGCTGCATTGAAATGGCATAGTAGGTGCAACAACACTTCCACTTAGCTGTCAAAAATAGTTTGGTTCAATATTTGCATTAGTAATGTCATACAAAGTCTAATTGCATAAGACTATTTTTAGCAATATTAATTACTATAAATAAATTAACAAAGTTTTCGGTTTCAAAGTGCTGATGCACGGATTTATTGAAAATATAAGCAAAAACAAAAGAAATTACAAATAAAATGGTTACAATTAAAGCTTTTTACGGGAAAGAACAGGTTGTCAGTGTACACAGGCTGTACACACAAGGCGTGCTGGTGCTACATTCAACACAGTCAACGCAGGCTGTCACCTAGCAGCTTTATCGAAGGCTCGAAATCATCTGTGCTGTCCGGATACACAACACCACCGGCGCTTGAACCCGACACCTCAACACGATCTTCACAGGATGAAACACTTGCAAAACATTCTAAGTGTACCTTCACCACCCCCTCCTACACCAATAGGTCATGTGAGGTGGACGGCACAATCTTTTGCATTCCTTCATGTTGTTCGAGCATGTTTAACACCAGGGTACTGGGTTTTGGTTTAATCCCTTTAGTGAAGGTGGGTTGTGTTCCGAAAAAATCATATATATTAAATTGAGCCTTCAAAGAGTCTAGGATTACTCCACTGAAGCACTCGTCCATTGTGTAGTTACTGGTCACAATTATTCGTTCCGGGTGTATCTGTATTGTACCGCCTTTAATTTCAGCACTAAAGGGGTACATCTCTGCCCATATCTTTAGGAACGAATCTAGCCAAATGCAATGGGACAAGTCTACATTCGATATTAGCACATATCGTTGATTGGTGTAGCCGACCCACCTCTTGTTAAGGCTTTTAAGAAACAGTGGTCTGTAGTGTCTCACAGCTTAATATTTGCCTATACGTGGCGGGCCCCAGATCCACACTCCACAGGAATTATCCAGGGCGCTAACAGTAAACTGCTGTGAAGACAAAATATTCGTCTTATATCGGATATAGATCGCCGGAATTCCTTCTTAATGGCACCAATTTCACATTTTTCAGCCGCATCAAGAACAGCTCTAAACGGGTTATGCTTCTTTCATCAGCTGGTAGTGTTCCAAATTCGCTGTAGTTGCCATCTTTTTTACAATAGGCCTATGACTCTGCCAGAGTGTCTTTAGCTCTTTCAAAATGAGCATCTGGCAGCCACTTCTTAACGGTCGATAGGTTCTTGCAATTTTTATAGAGAACAAATCCTTGGAAATGGTTGCGACCCGTATCTGGGCATACCTCTCGACCATAAACAAGATATTCATGGTTCACAGGCTCATATTTAGGTTCACAGGCTCATATAAATATTAAATGATGTAAACACTCAACGTTTGTATTTGGACATCACTAGCAAGCAGAATAATTTATGTGTCGATTGTAGCTTCTTTATATACTATGTATTATCAAAGCAAGCCTCACAATTTACAATCTATGCTGACACACGCTATCAGCGATTTTCTAGCAAGCCTGGCAACTCTAAAGTACAACTCAGTTAATTTATTTTTAGTTTGCAGTGTTTTAAATAATGCAAGGCAAAAAATTAAAGTTCGTAACAGTCTGAAAATTGCAGGCGAACAATTAAAAACTAGCATAAAAGCACTGTACGATGTAATTAAACTAGTCGTGCAAGGCGTAATTTAAACTTTATTGTGTGTGATTATCAGCAGGCTGAGTATTGGTTCTAATGTTCATGCAGGCATTAAAAATGTTTAAAAAAAATGTATTGGCCGAAAATTCGAACAACAACAACAACAAAAAAAAAGAACCAATAAAAGTCAAATTTAGAATTTGTACTTTGTATGACTCTGTACATTCATGTATGAAATACAATAACATAGTGAAATCACACACACTTTGACAATAGTTCAGTGTTTTCTTTAAGTTTCGTTCAGGAAACAGCTTTCTAAAGAAATCTGACAGCTCGTCAACCGCAAACTCAGGTAGAAGTCCATGCTCAACGAAAACACGACTGTTCTTTACTACAGCAGAGCACAAGTAACTAGAATGCCAGGCCTTGTCAAAAACCGCGAAAGGTAACCAAGTACAACAAGCTGAAGCATCTTGCAGGTCGTTAAACACAACAAAACCTTTATAACGCTTACCCGAAGCGCACTGCTCATGTCCGTACGCCAGATCAAAAGGCTTGCTTTATATACTGTGTATTATCAAAGCAAGCCTCTCAATTTACAATCTATGCTGACACATGCCATCAGAGATTTTTAAGATCGCCTGGCAACTCTAAAGTACAACTCAGTCAGACACAGCCTGACGAAGACGCCTGACACCTGGCACTCGAAACACGCACACAACACTTAACAACCTGATAGACAAAATCAATTACTCAGGCAAGCCAGGATTTCCACTCCCTCCCTCCCTTTTCTTCATGACATCATCATTTATCTGATCAAGATCGTTTTGCTAGACTGAAGTCACGTGATCGAGGTAAGCAGCAGGCTGAAAATTTAGACGTCTGACGTAGCTGTGACGAAATCTGGAGGGTTTAAAGGTCGCGTTTTGGACGCCGGACGTCTGCGGCAGACAACGTCCAAGATGGCTGCCAATCAAGATGGAGGGCGTCCAAGATAGAATCGTACGAGCGCTGGTGTGTATGTTTCTGAGGACTGAAGTCTGAAATTGAAATTTAATTAGCATCAATTAATTAACTATATTTTAATTACTATAAATAATTTAACAAAATGTTCGGTTTCAAAGTGCTGATGCACGGATTTATTGAAAATATAAGTAAAAACAAAAGAAATTACAAATAAAATGGTTACAATTAAAGCTTTTTTCTCCGGAAAAAAAAAAAAAAAAAAACAGGTTGTCAGTGTACACAGGCTGTACACACAAGGTGTGCAGGTGCTACAATCGACACATTCAACGCAGACTATCACCTAGCTTCCTCAAAGGCTCGAACTCATCCTCGCTGTCCGGATACACAACACCACCGGACCTCGAACTTGACACATCAACACGATCTTCACAGCATGTTACATCACAATCTAAGTGTAATCCTGGCTTGCCTGAGTGATTGATCTTGTCTAATCAGGTTTCAAAGTGTAATCTGCTAGTGTGCGTGTTTCGAGTGTTTTCGGTATCGAGTTGTGTTTCGTCAGGCGTAATGTATCTGAGTTGTACTTTAGAGTTGCCAGGGTTGCTAGAAAATCGCTGATGGCGTGTGTCAGAATAGCTTGTAAATTGGGGATTTGCTTTGATAATACACAGTATATAAAGCAAGCCTTTTGATTTACTCACTTGTTCGTGCATACCTGTGAAAATGTATAGCTATCGCTGGGTGTTTGCTACCTCTAGTGATTCTCCAGAACCAATATTTTTGTCCGAAACACGCGTATGCTTAGTATACACATGTGAGCAGTGAATTTCGGGTAACCATTATAAAGTTTTTGTTGTGTTTAACGACCTGCAAGATGCGTCAGCCTGCTGTACTTGGTTACCTGGCGCAGTTTTTGACAAGGTCTGGCATTCCAGTTACTTGTGCTCTGCTGCAGTAAAGAACAGTCGTGTTTTCGTTGAGCATGGATCTCTACTCGAGCTTGCGGTTGACGAGCTGTCAGGTTTTTTTTTTTTGCAAGCTGTCTGTTTCCTGAATGAAACTTAAAGAAAACACTTATTGTCAATATATGTGTGATTTCACTATGTTATTGTATTTCATACATGAATGTACAATAACAAAGTTAAATTTTAAATTTGACTTTTATTGGTTCTCTTTTTTGTTCAATTTTTCTGCCAATACTTTTTTTTAAACATTTAATGCCTGTATAAACATTAGAACCTTTTTTAATGCCTGCATAAACATTAGAACCAATACTCAGCCTGCTGATAATCACACCTACCCAATACAGCTGAAATTACGCCTTGCACGACTAACTTGATTACATAGTACAGTGCATTTAAGCTAGTTTTTTATCTCTTGCCTGCAATTTTCAGACTGTTACGAATTTTATTTTTTTGTTTTGTTTTGCATGATTTCACACACTGCAAGCACTAACAGAATATAGTGATCTTGCACCCACTACACCCCTGATGCTTAACACTCGAAACAAATGATCTTGCATGTGCATAATGGGCTTGCTTTTTAAACATATATATAAAGATGGTGGAGGGGTGATGGCGGTACACTTAGAATGTGGTGTAAGCGTTTCATCCTGTGAAGATCATGTTGAGGTGCCGAGTTCGAGCGCCGGTGGTGTTGGGTATCCGGACAGCGAGGATGATTTCGAGCTTTCGAGTGAGCGTGCTAGGTGACAGCCTGCGTTGACTTTGTTGATTGTAGCGCCTGCACACCTTGTGTGGACAACCTGTGTGTGGACAACCTGTTATTTTCGGAAAAAAAGCTTTAATTGTAAGGAGGATATAAGGAGCCTAAAATTAAACAAAAAAGTGGTCGCCCTCGTTCACTAACAACAAAACGACTGTCAAACGTCATGAAATAAGTTGGCCAATCGACACAGCGATTGCCACCGAAACTTCGGTGGTTCTCGTATGGCGGTGCGTCGAATACTGAAAGATAATAACGTTCGAAAATATTAACATCAACGTGCCCCAAAATACACCGCCAAACAGCTTGAAAATATTCCTAAATATTGCCGTGCACTCCGTTTGAAATAATTTATAAAATACACATTGATCGTTCTGGACGACGAAAAATATTTCACTTTTGCTCACCGTCACCTTGAATTGGCGGGACCGGGAAGCAATATTTTTTGCCCGAACGATATGGAAAAGACACCAGTCAATATCAGATATACTGGTCATGTGAAATTTGAGCAAAAAGTACTCTCGTGGAAGTGGAGCGCTATTTCATAGAAGGGTGTATCGGCGTCATTCATTCGACCAGTTGGCGGCTCAGCGATCACTTCCGACATATACATCAATAAGTGTCTGCCGAAACTGAAATAATTTGTTGATATCTATAAAATGATGCTTTGGCCAGATCTCGCCCGTAGCCATTATTCGGAAAAAAGAAAAAAATATTACAATGACCCATTCAAAAAAAATACTTTTCATCTCCGTCTCACGCCAAAAGACGACAACCCACCAAATGTGCCACAGGCACGTCTGATTGAAAGTTGTTGGGTTGTGGGAATTAAAGCCGATTGACTGTGTTAGGGCCCTAGGCCTGAGGGGAAGTGCCCTCCGTGAGGGGTCTTTCTAAGGGGTCCTAGCCCGTATTTACGCAAGTTTCGGAGAAATCCACGGAAAACTCCGAACGGCTAGGCCGACGAACGCGACCTGGGATCGAACCCGGCACCTCACGTCTACCAGATTTGAGTGCAGAATCGGAAATTTTTTGTAGTGTTCTTATCCGGTTGATGTACGATAATGAATGGAAGCAAAATCTGAACGGCAGTTATTGAATAGAATTACTCGAAAGTTGAGAGAAGCTAACATTTCTGTCTTACATGGCATAATGAAAAACATTAAGTTAACCCTGCGAAAAATCAAAGTTAATGTTCCATTAGAGGCTATGTAAATATGTTCTCCTAAAGGTAATAGAATAAACCAAAGATTTTGCCAAGCAATATTCAGATTTTAAGTTTGTTTGTACAACCCACGGCTCATTGAATTTGCCGCAAGACTTTTGTGACATCCGTTAGCATATAGTCATTCCCTTAAACACATTAAAATGTCCTAAAACTGGATTGCCTGATCTAGAAGTGGACACACTTAAAAGTTTTATATGCTATTAAAAAAATAAAAAATTAACATGATAAATGAATTCTGTAAACTTATTTATAGGTAGATGAAAACAATAAGTGTAGAAATTAGCTCAAAATAAGCACATCCGAAACAAACAAATTTATCTTACCTCATTGAAAACTTCAAGAATAAATGATAAGATTATAAAAAGTTCGCACTGTTTCAGTTAAATTGATCTCATTCTAAAACCGAAGACTTGAAATTGATAAAACTGAAAACATTAATAAGTTGAGTGAGTGCCACACGAATTTATAATTAAATCCTCATCAGGCCACGCGCGCTTCTTAGAAGTAATTTTAAATAAGTTTTAGATAATTATTTAAAACAGTGTAATTTAAATAATGTAATATTTTTGTTTTATATCGTATTTTACACTTTCAATCACCGGCGAATAGACCTGAATAGCGAGTTCAGTGTCAGTTACCGATGACTGATGTGGCACTTAACGTACTAATTGTAGAGGGCTTTAACACCAACTGAAAACGTGAGATGAAACTGAGCATAACATAAGGGTGCTTATATTTAGAATTTAAATTTGAAAGTATTTGCTCTTGCCACTATTGGTTATTGGTACTGTGTCCGCCACTGGTACGTTTACTTTACTTGAACAACCTACTAGCATCTAGCCAGCGACGAGCAACTCGCACACTTTCCTGCAGATTTCGCGCATGCGTCGTATGTCGGTGCTGAATTTTATTTATGTTTATTCCATGTGTTTATTTCCCATTTTTATCCAAGACCCTCTTTGGTAGTGCTGCCATCTGATGGTCAATATAACTATTTGAATTACTTTCCATGTTAAATCAAGCAAAACTGAAAATTTTCAAACCTTAAGATTTCAACAGAAATTCTGGGAATCATTCTCATTAACGTTATAAAAGAGAATATACTTTCTAATTTTTATATCTCGTTGGATTTTCGTATAATTATTTTTTTAATTAATAACTAAATTAAAAAAAAAAAAAGAAGAAGAGAATAACATTGTTTAGTTTGTGCAAACTTAAATTTCCCAAGTTCTATCAAGCATAGAGGCTAGAGGGTTGTTTGAGACGTCATTTTAAAGAGAATTTCATGAAGTTTATTTTAATACGCAACTTACCTATGCTTGCTAATTTTTTTTATTTTTAAACTTATATTAAGTTGGCGATTTTTAAAAAACTTTCAAAAAAGACTTTTATTATATCATTAGCTACAAATCTTAAAATTTTTAGAGTGGAATAAAATGGATTATGGCAAAAATTCCATTATTTTTTAATAGTTACAATAAGCTTTTTACTATAACTCCTGATTTCACTGTTATCCTTTTTACTTCCTTATTCAAAAGAAAATCTAGAAATAAAAAGTAAAAATAATAATAATAATAATAATAATAATAATAATAATAATAATAAAATAAAAATGCAAAAAAAAAAAAAAAAAAAATTAAAAAATGTAAACGGTTCTTGGCTTATAAGTCCGTAAGTCCGCGCCACGCCCATGACTGTGCATGAATGTTTATTTTATTCTAATTTTTTTTTCTTTTATTACTTCCATTAGTGTATGAATGGCGTGGTCAAAAAGCAACCATGTTGACTTTTACCTTTGCAGAATAGTTCCTTTATAAAATGTAGATTGGCTAACAAGTTCCTTGACGCAGTCGGCGATCAGAAAGCAACCATAATGACAATTTCTTCAGCAGGTTTATTCTCAAAAATCCCAGGTCCGATGGACCTAACTAATGTTAGTCCATACATAGTGATTCCATCACAAAGAATAATTCCTAGCTAACCTATTCTTTTTGGTACTCATCTAGTTCTGATCACAATCAATACCTTCTTTTAATGTTACAGGCTTGAATGCGTGTCAAAAAGCAACCATAATGTTAATTACCTTTGCTGGATTTGTACAATATCATCAAGAGTGCAGGACATAACAGGTCGCACAACTTACAAATCCCGGAAACTTAGTCTTTTTGGTACTCATCTAGTTTTGACACGCACTTTTTTTTTATTTTTCTCAATTGTAGGGGTAATACTTTCCTTTTTAAGCCTAGAACTATTTCCTGTCACATTTCTTTTTGGTACTCACCAAGTTTTGACCCACACCAATTTTAATTTAAGTACTTACCTACTTTAATTAATTTATTTATTCTATATTTTTTTATTTTATTTTTATTCTATTTTATTTTTATTTACTTTATTTTTATTTATTTTTATAATCATTTTTATTATATTTATTTTATTCTTTTTTTTTACGAGGGTGTGGCGGTGTCTGGTCCTCGTTAATCTGTGCTGCACCGTCAAGTGCTCGATGGGGTCGTTTAGCAGTCGTCGGGCTACCAACGCGGGGAACCATCCCCCCGTGGTGGATCAAAATTGCGATGGTCCCTCTTTCTCTTCTCCATTCGGCCTCCCTGCGCATAGTAATTTCCCTCCGAATTAGGATTAGGCCTTGCCACTTCAAAAACTTCAAAATTTTCGCTATGCGCCCAAAACTATCTTCCATCCCCCAGTGGCTTCACGTATTTTTTTTTTTTTTAATTATAATCTCATTGTTCCTCCCTCGTCTTTCTCAAATCATAAGTGTTGTCCCCTTCCCCTTTTCAAATGGCCTCCTCTTTCGGCTTTAATTATTGTGTGCACAACTAACTTTAGCGGCTCCCCCAGCGTTTTCTTTTCTTTTCTTTTTTCTTTTTTTTTTCCTTCCTGCCTAAATTCAAAATTGTTTTAATTTTGTATAATTCCGGTTATTTCGACTCTCAGCTAGTTAGTGCACTTATTCCAAATTCCTTAACATCTGGAGCGTGCTGCAATTCCTGAGCTTTGGCGTCTAGTTACATTGCTGCCCAGCAGCTTCCACGCGGTGATCTGGCGATTTATTCGCTCCGGCGGACGGCATCCAACCCGTTAAGCTTGGCCGAGCCCAGGCAGGCAGGGGCCGTCCAAAGGTTTCAAAGGAAGTATTATAATGGTATTATAATAGTTATAATATTATATATATATATATATATATATAATAAACACTATTTTTTTTTTTTTATGGAATGATCTTTGGATCACTCCATGTCAAATAAACTAATCATTCATCCTGACCATTTTAGCCCTTCCGTGGAGGATCAAAATTGGGATGGCATGTCTCCGGACCACCTCTAGGGGTGTGTCCCAGACCGTCGCCAATTGCCCATCTGCGCAGCACCAGTGCGACGTAAAACCCATCCATCCGTCCTGACCATTTTAGATTTCAACAAAAATTACAATATTTATTCTCCTTAACAATAAAAAATAATTATAAAAACATTGTTATTCATATCTGTTTGAGGTTTCAGGTAATAAATTTTTTAAATCTTGAAAAATCTTTATATATATATAAATTTTATAAGTTCCACACCACTGAATAATTTTCAGTTTGAAAGTTGGTTGTCTAATTAACACTCCAATCTCATGATGCACAATCTATAGAAAACATGCAGCATTTAGAATATTAGCCATAGGGAAAATATATTGTATTATTTATATATTAAATTACACGACACGCCAATTAAATAATTTATATATTGCAGATTAGGAGATATTTTGTAACAGAATAAATATCACATTCAAAACTTTTAACATGATTTTAACTGGAGCATTTAAAATCAACATGGACATTTTCTAAACATAGAATGTTTTCTGTCAAGCACACATATGGAGGAGCAAAGGGGAGGGGGTATTTTCTCATTTTTTATGTTATTAACGGCATTCATTAGTTTGTTTAGTACTCCTCCCTGGGAAAAATTCAAAAATGACAGCCAATGTTTTCTGATAAAAACAAAATATTAGAAGTAGAATTTTTAAAATTGCCATACTCTTATTTAAGTGTGTTTGTGTGTGTGTGGGGGGGGGGGGGAGGAGATAAATTAGAATAGAAAAACTATATCTTATGCAATAAGTGAAAAAGTTTGCAGTAATAATAATAAGAATAATGTTAAGACAATTTATTTCACACAAATTAATGTAAAGTAAAAATTGTATAACTGAAAAAGTTGTTCTCATTTTTTAGTTTTTTTCAAAGCTGAATTAAATGGTTCAACTGAATTAACTGAAAAACTGGATATAAGCTAAAACATGGTAATTAAAATTCATAACAGCCCATCTTTTTATCTATATACTAAATCCAAAAGCTAGATATCCTGATTTTGAATTACCAAATAAAAAAGAAGCAGCATTAGAATATATCAGGCAGTTTTTCTTTCTTTTCTTTTCTTTTCTTTTTTTTTTTTTACTATGTATTATTTTTGATTTTGAAATTTCATGCAAAATGTTCTCTATTGAAGGATTGTTAATTAATTTATTAAAGTGTAAAAGTGCTAGAATGCTGATAAAATCAAGAAGTCATTAAAAATCTTATTATCAAAATACTGAAAAATATTGAAATAATTCTAATAGTGAGAGAATATTTTCTTCTTATAGGGTTATACGATTAAAACTGTGTAGCAAATTTAGTTTCGAAAAGCTATAAAATTTGTAATATTATTTAAAATATTAAATATAAATTCTGTAATTAATTATACTTAATTAAAAATTATACTTTGGTTTGTAATATTCCATTACATAATAGTATAATTTTTTCTTAAGTTTCTTCATGTAAATGTTTTTCACTGTTAAGTACGACAGATCACACTATTTTTTTCAGATAGCGATTTTGCTTTGTCACCATTTATTGCATTACTGAATGAATGTGTAAACATTTTTATTTAAAACATATAAAGCTGAAAGTTTGTTGTTGTATCTGTCCAGATTATTAGATTTTATCAAAAATTGCTACACTTATTAATAAGGACAAAATGTAACTAATGCTATATTTTTTAGTTCAGTTGGATAATTAAGGGCCGTTTTGCTTCGTTCATAGCAGAAATCGAAGTGAGGCAGCACAACAGCAGCGAATCTTGAAAATAAGCAGAAACAGAATTCAGCGCCGGCACATGACGCACGCGCTAAATCTGCAGGAAAGTGTGCTAGTTGCTCGTCGCCGGCTAGATGCTAGTGAACAACCTCACTTGCTCAACTAAATCTTATTACTCCTCTTAATAAAACAGAGAATAACAGACTTAAAAAAAAAAAAAAAAAAAAAAGATAAATTATTTTTATTCGAAAAATTGGAGGTTTTAGTCATTCATGTGGCAATATATTTTTTACTTCGGGCAGATTTTCTTTGAAGGATCGCGATTCATTCTTTGTGGAATGTCGTAAAGTTACATATAATGACATTAATATGAAGGAACTTTCCTTAATTATGAATAAATTGTTACTCCGCTCTAACAAGGAGTTATTACAAAAGACATGTGAGTTTGGAAGACGTGCTATCTTTCTACCAATGTGATTTCTATTTACTTTCGATTTTGGATGTTGACTGTTACTGCATAAAGTTCAAGGAAAGTTGCTCAACCGATAATTCGACATCAGATCATGATAAAGTAAATGGGAGTGGTGCTGATGGTTATCAATTTCCCAGCTTCCACATATCGTCGTCACCGTTTTATGGGAAATTTGCCAAGACCTGCTTTTACGGAATAAAATGAAGAAAAAAAATGAATGAATAAATAAATAAATAAATAAAAACATGTTATTTTGGTGATTTAGTCCGAATTCTAGGTCATTAATCAGAACTTTGTTTAGAAATGCCATAAATTACAAAAACTTGAAATAATTTTTTTGAGTCAAAGTAATTAAGCACGACTCTTCATCAAGCAAAAAATGTAAACATGAATAAAACATGGAAAACAATAACGTTGCTAATTATTTCGACTCGAAATGACTGTTACATGTTTTTGCAGTTTATGGTGTATTCTTACAAAGTTTTATTCTTCAACTTATATGTAATGCATTATATCTGAAAAATATTCCATTTTTTATTTTCAATTTAAAATACTTAAAGTTTATAATATCTTTTGTTTGCGAATAATTTATTATGTAAGTGATTATTATAACCGAAAGGGAAAAAAGTGCAATCAGAAGTGCAAACACATACACACACACAAGAAAAAAAAGAAGAAAGAATGAAAAGAAACTACTAATAAAATTATGAAAAGGTAAATGCATCGAAGATCAGAAAGATTAGTTAGCCGGTGGGATAAATTAGTCATCAGATTTGAGTATGCGGCTTTTTACTTATTATGTGAAAACCGCAAGGAATTTCAAGGTAATTAACATGGAAAAAATGCATGAAGAAAACAAACAATCACAAATGGGGAATCACAAAATAAAGTCACACCAATAAAATTACGCAACAAATTAGGATAAATTAAATGCTTAGAAGAGTGGGAAGAGTAGCAAGCGGATGGTGCATTTCAGTCATCGACTTGGGTTGCATCTTTCCTTCTATTATGTGAGTTGAGAGAAGGAAAGGGAATGTACCAAAAGATAATGTAAACTTCTTTCCTCCATGACTTCGTTAAGATAAAATAATTTTAAACAGTTAAATATTATTTATACGAATGAATGATGACGAAGAGTGAAAGTGTTTTTCATTATTATTATGAAATATCTTTCCTCCCTAATAATTCTTTTTTCATTAATTTCATATTCTCAAAGCTGGTAGATGAGAGGTGCAGGGTTAGATAGAACCCAAATAGCACTCATTCCCATTGGCTTTGTCGTCTAGGATTTCCCGTGATTTTTGCCGAAACTTCCATGCATACGGGTTAAGACCCCTTAAAAAGACCTCAACGGCGGGCACTCTACCCAGTCCTGGGTCCCTAAGAAGACAAATTTAAGTGACGACTTTAGTAAAGGTGTAATTTTTTTTTTTACTTTAAATATTATTGATTGGTTATTTTTTTCTTTGTCTTTCTTTCTTCCATTTATTTTTATTCTTTTATTCTTTTCTTTTTTTTTTTTGAGCTATTTATTATAAAGATATATCCACTTATTACTTAGAAGGAAAGGCACCATAAGCGCATATTCAGAAAATTTTGAAAAAATATATAGAAGAGCCTTCTCATGTGGTTATCTATCTCCAGCAAGAAAAGTGTCACAAGTCAAAAGAAGAAAATTTTGAGTTCATGTCACTGAAAAATGTGTATGAAGTGTCTTAATGTGCACAAAAAAGTATCACATCTCTATCTCGAAAATTGTCCACATCAGAGGCATTTGTGTCAGTCTTATTATAGGCTACTCAATGTTTTATCGTTATCTTTATGTTGACTTTTCTCAAATACTTTAATTTGAATTTGTGTGAATATGATATTTTAATTTTGAATGCTGCAATTTTGAGTTTGTGCTACTTTTCTCGCCGGAATGCGATATCTTTACGAAAAAATTTCCTTATTGGCGCTCTATATGTCGTCCGTTAATAATGACGAAATTTTTTTCCGCTTGGGCATTTATCGCTCATTGGCATCACAATAAAATATTCATGCTAAACGTCATTTTGATAAATAACCTTGAAGTAAAAAAAAATATTTTTATCTTATCAATGATAAATTAATTTAACTTAGTTTACTTTAAATAAATAAATACAAATTTATAACTTAAAGTTTGTCATGCATTTTTAACTAGTACATAAAATAAAATTTAACAGTTGTATTATACAACCTACCTCTAGTATAACTAAGATACTTAAGGGCCCGCTTCACTCACCGCCACCGGAAGCCGAAGCTAATGTTATTCTATAGGAAATTTTTCTTTACAAATAACTTATTAACTAAAACATACTTTTAAACTCTGTTTTCACATTCTGAAAATTCTCAGCTGTTTTTGACGGACCTTTTTAAAAAATTATTTTTTTATTTTTTTATATTTTACTTTGAAGCTGCAAAATACGAATTTTCCATATGTTAATTTTTTCTTATATTGCAATTTCAAAATAAAATATTAAAAATTGAAAAAATAATTTTTTTAAAAAAAGGTCCGTCAATTTAACAGCTGAGAATTTTCAGAATGTGAAATCAGAATTTAAAAATATGTATTAGTTAATAAGTTATTTGTAAAGAAAATTTCCCCATAGAATAACATTGGCTCGGGCTTCCGGCGGCGGTAAGTGAAGAGGGCCTTTAACTAAACTCAAATTTTATTTGAGATTTGTCTCAAATA
The DNA here is from genome assembly GCA_963930645.1 of Salticus scenicus. Classification (NCBI taxonomy): domain Eukaryota; kingdom Metazoa; phylum Arthropoda; class Arachnida; order Araneae; family Salticidae; genus Salticus; species Salticus scenicus. The sequence goes on from OZ005657.1 coordinate 120,791,822, forward strand.
AAATTTGAGACTTTAATTTTGTTATAGTCTAAATGTATGTATATAGTTTTTGAGGTGCATTTCACCAGCCCACACACTTTTGAAATTAAAAAAATCAATTATGTCATTCGAAAGTACTTCGTTAGTACCGGTTAGTACCGCAAAAATTTTCGTTAGTACCGACACCAGTACCAAGTACTGAAGCGTACAAAAATTCGGGCTGGTGAAATGGTAGCCCGCACACTTTTCAAAAATCAAATTTCAACGATGTCATTCGAAAGTACTCCGTTTGTACCGGTTAGTACCGCAAAAATTTTCGTTATTACCGACACCAGTACCAAGTACTGAAGAGTACAAAAATTTGGGCTGGTGAATGGTGAATGGATTTTTCAAAAGTGTGCGGGCTACCATTTCACCAGCCCGAATTTTTGTTCTCTTCAGTACTTGGTACTGGTGTCGGTACTAACGAAAATTTTTGCGGTACTAACCGGTACTAACGGAGTACTTTCGAATGACATAATTGATTTTTTTTATTTCAAAAGTGCGCGGGCTGGTGAAATGCACCTTAGTTTTTGTATAGTCTTCAGACAAATAATTTTGTTATCGTCTAAAATAAAAAAGTATATTTATATTTTATATTACATAACAAATAATAAAGAACATACATAACTGTCTATAAATCTGAAGCAACATCAATCGATTATCGGAATGCTTTGATATGTTCATGAAGCACCAATTAAGAACAATTGGTTAATAATAAACCTAAATTGAATATATATATATATTTTTTTTTTTTTTTTCAATCAAAATTAAGACACAATTTTTATCTCCTCATACGCATTGGAAATATACAATTTCTTTATTATTAACTTTTTATTACTCAGGTTGGATAAAATTTATCGAAAAAAATTTCCAAGTCTCCGTGTTAAACTAGTTTAAATAAGTTTAATTTAAATAAATACATTTTTCAGACTGTAATTTTGTAAAATATATGTCTATTGGTGGATTATCCAAATATGAAATCAATTTTCATGAAAAATATAACGAATTAAAAATTTTAAACACGCATAAAATTTAGTTCGTAAGGAGAGCAGAGTTTCTTATTATAATTTAAATTTAATACGTGCGATTTTTTGGTTTAACAGAAAATGAGCAAAAACAAATTTTTATGAGCATTTGAATTGATATTACAATGTGCTTCATTAGAAGATATGTTTTTATTATCTGCCTTCTTGCCCCACCCAAAAAATTAATATACAGTCGGTAACAAAAGTGTTCGAACACTAGCAAAAATTCCTATGTAAAAAAAGTGCACTTAATACAGTTTTGTTAAATAAATACTTGTCGAATCCTGTTCTTAGTCAGTCTAAGAACAGGCTCGCCAAACGCCAAATCGTATGCACTTTTTGTGTTTTGGCGTCACAATTTCCATACTATATTATTCTTTTACAGACTATCTATTGGGATACCGCCTTTAAATTTGACTGATCTAGTATTACCTATATAACTAGTATCTCTGTAATTTTTTTCACAATATTCTGAGCATGCGCTTTAAGGAGACCTTCCTTGTTAGTACCCATGTGCAGTCAATTGACCTTAATCCATACACCTAGACACATCTATGAAAATGTTTATATTTTTTACGAAATATTCCATAAATTAACGAGAATCAGTCAAAAAAAAAAGTGTTGGAAAAGGTAGGTTTGGTTAATTTAAAGGAAGTGGGTGAATATGGAATACCATGCTTATTTAACTTACCATAATAAACTAAAGTATTTTGGATCATCGTGGATTCGACTATTGCACATTTTCAAGTGTTGTTAATCTGTTTTCATGATTTTGTAATAATACAAAAAATAGAGCTTACATGTAAAATTTTAGTTAAATAATTAAATAAATAAATAAACTATTTTCGGGAGATCTGGTTTCTTTAAACATTCGAATATTCTCGAGGAAAAGACTGTAAATTATTAATTTTGAATGTTATTTTTATTCAATAATAATTTATTTTAGAAGATTCATTTCATTGTTTTAGATCCGTTTTTACTTATATTTATCTGCGAACACCTGCTATTCAGCCTATTTTAATTTTTAATTTTGAAATCGCTCAAAAATGGGAAAAGTCTGTTATCTAAAAATGTAATATCTATACCTTAAAATATTTCTGAATTTCAATGATTAAACCATTTTTCACCTGATCTGCTCATCGACATCATTCGATTTACTTAAACTTTGCAAAGAGATTCTACATCGGCAAAGTCACGTGGATTTTTATTAAATCTCTTTCTTCACATGAAGATGTCGAAGGTCGGATCTGTTTTCGCAGGCGCTTTCTTACGTCCGAGAAGAGATTCCATCTTCATTCGACAGTAATCGTTCACAATATGAAGAGAACTGACCTCCGAACGTTATCATCTTTTAATAAGATCGTAAGTATTTTTTCCGATGCGTGCATCTTTTTCTTTTTTTTTTTTTTTTTTTAAGAACTGGAGTTTTATTCAGTTTGACTGCTTTATGTATAATATCCAATTTATATAAAAAAAAAAAAAAACTACGACTTTGATTCGTTTGTATTATGTAAATGCGCTATGATAGCTACAAAATGAATGCCCATTATGTAGATTAAATCATCCATTATATAGATTATATTATTATTAGTATCCCTTATATAGATTATTCATTCAATAGATATTATGTAGATTAGATTCATTATATGAATTCCTCTGTGAAATACACAACCTCAGCCAATCCTGCTGTAGGTAAAGGCTACAATAATAGTTTTACAACTTCAATTTGGACCCATTAAAAAAAAAAAAAAAAAAAAAGTCAGTGTGTATGTGGGGACGGGGAGGGTATATATGAGGTTCTACGACATTCTTTAGCGTATTTAAGCTTGGGGAAATTAGAACCGGTCTGCCCGAGCTGTGAGAAACATTTGTAAATTTTAGCAGAAACAAAAAAAAAAAAAAAAAAAAAAAAAAAAAAAAAAATTCTTTTTAATTATGAGTTAAATTATGTAAAGTTAATTTTACCACAATTTCAAAAATGTGAAATGGATATATCTTATTAAGATATACTGTAGCCTGTTTCTTATAGGAAAACGTACATAGGAATTCTTTTTTTAGAATACTTACAAAGGGTATACATTATCATCTGCAAAGATAAAAGAGTTCCGCTGTTTCTGCCCCCACTATTTCTATATAGATTTTTTTTTTTTTTTTTCATATTTTTACAGTTACTTTTGTGATTTTAAAAGTCAGAAAATTTTGTAGGAAAATGCCGGAGTCAAAAAAGAGCGGAACTCTCATCTTTGCGTCTGTGAGTGATAATTATTTGAAATACACATAATATTCTGAAATATACATAAAAACATTTCTAAATAATATTCTACATGACATCCTATAAGTCCAATTCTACCAATATTTATAGGTATTATTAAAAACACATCGTTGTCTTGTTTATTCATTAGTCAAAATGCTATCAGCAGAGATTTTATATAAAAATTTCCAAAATTGATTCCTGCATTTTCAGTTGCACTTTTCACCTAAATATTTTCGCTTACCATGGAATATATGCAAATCCAATATATACAGCGCCAAACAATTTGAACGCTTTACCATCGAATAAGCGGTTATTGCTCTAAGTTCATCTGGCTATAGTTCTAGCCAAAATTTAAATGTGTGTGAAAAATATTTAAACTTTTATTTATTTATTTATTAATGCATGTAATAATTCCAGAAATTTCTTTTGATGTGTTGATATACTTATCTTTGATTGTTTAAGAATAATTTGTTTGGTTGTTTGATTGTGTAGTTTAATGCCGATTGACAACACTAGGGTCCTAGACCTATAGGTGGAATGCCCCGTGGGGGTCTTTCTAAGGAGTCCTAGCCCGTATTTACGCGAGTTTCGGAGAAAATCACAAAAATAATTTGGAGGATATATTTTTCATTTTCAAACACGTTCAAAATGTGTTATCACTTCATTCATCTGCCTGTCTGTCTGCGTTGTCATTTCCATAAATATATTTAGAATTCCATAACACAAATTTTTAACTGTTTTATCCATCACATCATAAACATCAGGGTTGACCAAAAACAAGTTTTTTTTTTTTTTTTTTTTTTTTTTTTTTTTTAACTATATACATATATATTACCAGGTTTTTATTCATATATCTTTTTCAGTTATATTGTACATATTTGTAAATAAAAATTGCCACTTTAAGTAATAATTAATGCTCCGATAGTAATTATTATTTTATCGAAAAATAATTTAAACTAATAATAGTAAACAGGGATGAGAGTTTCTTAGCTTTTTTGAAGATTTCGATTATTTTTATTTCTCCCTTTCCTTTAATAATGTAAAAATAAAAATGTCTGTGCCTTGTAAATCAAAGTTTGTACTTCCTCATGTGAAATCTTGTTACATCATTTAATAATATAATAATAATAAACAAGTATCCATGTTAGTGAAAATAATTAGTTATTCTTTTTTATAGGTTAAAGATAAAGATTACAATTAAAATCTTAGCGATAAATAAAGATTATATTAGATAAAGATGTACTTATAAAATGTTATTATTTGCAATATGAGGTTTCTTTCTTTCTTTTTTTTTTTTTTTTTTTCTTTTTTCTTTAACTCTTTTGTCAATCTCATGAATAAAGAACTGTTACATCAAAATGCACTGAATTTTATTCCAGCTGAAATCTTTTCTATTCAAATCTTTCATAAAAATTCAATAATGGTACTATTTTGCACAACAATATATCACATTTAATTAAAATAATGCAAGTGATAATAGTTAGATTACAATAAGTTGACAAACATTTGGTTTTATTTATTTATTCTTTAGAAAGAACGTTAAGCCTAACATGCCTTATTTTTACCCTATGATTTAATGATAAAAATTCAGCTTCCGATACAATGAAAAGGTTTATAGGAAGAGATTTTAGAAAAATTAAACTATAGGTTTATATAAGATAATCTTACAATTCATTTAAAACTTTACTTATTGAATAGAATTTATTACATTCAATATTTTGAGTAATGGCACAAGTTTTATTGGAGCTTTTTTTAAAATACAGTTTGTTACACAATTTTGTTTGTATAACCCCAAAAGAAGACTATTGATTTTTGGGACTTTCTTGCAATCTTGTTCATTTAAATCATAATATACGATACAAAAATATCAGGATAAATATATTCAGCACCTTTTACTCATAAGATAATTGCCTAAAATCTTGTGCATATCTTTTTTTTTTTTTTTTTTTTTTTTGTCTGCAACATTAAAAAAACATGCAAATAGCATAGAAACAATTTATATTCCGATTTTTGTCACAACTTTAAAATTAGCAATACAATTTTCACTAATTTTTGTTGGAATCGTATTTTGTTTTCCCTAACCCTATTATTATAATTGCTATTATGACTTTAGTGTAAGTTTACTAAAATTCAGCAACTTTTATTATGTTAGTTACAAAAGTACAAATTAAAAAGCAACGATTAAAAAAAATTGCAACCTACTGCAAATGAATCTTGGTTATACTTTTATTTACATTTTATTATTGTTATTAATTGTTTCGGGAAACATAATTTTTTTATTAATTAAAAAAAAAAAAAAACTTAATTTTGGCAATCGCTTACTAATTAATAAAAATTTATTTTTATTTTTATTTATTTATTTTTAATATTTATAAATATATAAATTCATATCATTTTTTAAGAGCTCTGTTACATTGTCATTTTTATTATTTTCATTTATAAAGACGAAACTGATGGATTTGTGAAAAATTTTTATGTTCGTTTTTCGATCGACTTACACTTTTTGAGGTGTACTAAACACGAATTGACCATTTTTAGAAAATAATCTGTCTCCCTCTGTGGGCGTGTGTACCAAAATTTTAGACACTGTTTTTCACGAACCTATAACGGAAATGTAACCAAACGTGATATTTAGGTAGGCTTAAATTAGTGCTGTTTATATTTTGGGATAGCTTGTTCAATAGGTGGCGCTGTTATCCCGTTCTTTTCATATTTTTTAATGTGGCAGTATAGGAGAAAATAATATCTATTGAATACGTATAAATAAACAAAATGATAATTATATTGAACAAATTATTGCGAATATATATATATATATATATATATATATAATAGTAACCAATAAAGGGGGAGATGTATAAGTAGGAGCATTGCCTTCCCTCCGTATGGTGACGTACACCCCAGGGGGTAAATATTCAATATGAGTACTTTTCGAAAAAACATTCGCCAGTACCTTTAAAACGAATGGTTAAACTATAGATCTGTATAAATTTGAAACAAAGTCATCGATTTTTTTCATTAAAAAAAATAAAATAAATAAATAAATAAAATAAAAATAAATGAATACTTTTTTTTCAGATGTTGTTTGTAGAGCACAAAATTGACTTTCTATTGACATTTAGTGTTGTACTTCTCTCAGACGAAAATTCTCTGCATTTATCACGGAAAAATATTTTTAATAAATAATTTGTACAGCATGAATTCGTACAGGGCAATGTAGAAGAAAATTTTGTGATGGATACAGCATACTAGTTTTTCTTTACTTTTTGCCCTTGCTAACAGATGTAACGTTTTCAAATTTTTGTTCAGTTTCCTGAGTTAGTTATATCTGTTTTTGCGTCCCTCATATTATTATTATTATTATTATTATTATTATTAAGCATTAGAGCAAAGATGATTTAGAAAGTAATTGTAGAACAGGCGCTTTATTGAACGGCAACTATTTTATTGGTTATTAAAAAAAAAAAAAAAAAAAAAAAAGAAAGAAAGAAAGAAAAGAAAGAAAGAAAGGGTAAACACAAATATCAAAAGAAAGGGAAACCATGCAGTTCGTATAGATTATTATTAACACTTTCCAACTGTACGTTGACCTTCAATGTACTTTGCTTGTGTGATCACGTAGCGGACAAACAGAATGACAGAAACACAGACGAACTAAATGTTACTAATTGAATTCACAATCCATCTTACACACTGTTGGAAAATTCTAAAAACGCTTACCACAAACGAAGATGTAATTTTAGCAATATCCAATTGTAGCCCTTAATTTATCTGAATATTTTAGTGTAGCATTGTAAAGCTTAATGCTAAACATACCTTATTCTATGAAAGATTTTTTTTTTTTTTATGTCAAATTTATCATGATTTGTGCAGTACAAAGTTATTTAAATATAGTTTTCAAAAATGTCTCTCATAAAATGCAATGCATTGTTATTTATTTGGCTGCTCCTATACACAAACCAGTTGTGTTATTTAAACCGTTTTAAATTGGGAACATGCCATAGTAATCTTGAATAACGTATATCATTTTGAAGAAATTCTGAAAAATTTTACGGACTCTAGAGGCAGACAGGAAGACAGACAGATTAATTCAAATCATAGTCACTCTTTCCTAAACATTGTTAAAATGTGTTAAAAAAAAAAAAAAAAAAAAAAAAACCGCATAATAAAGATGAAAATGCAATTGCAGCAATTTCCAATTACAGCACTTGTTGTATCCGAATATTTTTTTGTGTGGCCCTGTAAATCTTCATGCTAATCACACTTTATTTTTTACAGAAAACTTTTCTTTTTTGTGTGTATATGAAATAATAAAAAACAATTTCATTATGATTTCTGCAAAATATATTAAAATCTGGTTTATAGAAATATCTATGATAGAACGCAATGCTTTTGAATTCTTTCGGGTGTTCCTGTGCACAAACCCGAGGCGGTTTTGTTTTATTCCATATTCAACAGGGGACATCCCCTGGTGAACATGAATAACACATATCAGTTTCAAGGAATTCCATGAAGTTAGAACGCGTACAGACGGACAAACAGACAAACCGAAGTCATTAACACTTTTCAACTTTGCTGGAAAGTGTTAAAAACAGTAAATATTTGCAAACATTCGAAAATCGTTTATTAATAAAAAATATAAGTATATATATATATATATATATATATATATATATAATTTATTTTTCCCATGTGAAAATATGGTAATTTATATCATTTTGCACACGCTGTGTCATCGTCATATTCATTATTTCCATTTATTTCTTTATGATACACGCTTTTTTTTTCTAAATTTTTTACGGATTTTTTTCTTTTCATTTTTTTTTCTCTCTCTCTCTAATAATAATAAGTAAATGACTAAGGCTGATATTTCTGTCATATTTATTTTATCAGAATACAAGTACATTTTCATGACTATTTTAAATTATCTGAAATATCATTTTTCCACTCCTTCGTAGGGTTCAATGACCAAAAAAAAAAAAAAAAAAAAAAAGCCTGTTTTAGTCTTTTCCATTCTGTTTCCATCCTATCTGCTATCTTTATGCATATTGACCAATTACTGAATTAGAAAACGTTGCTTCGAATTAACAATAATAAAACTGTGTCTGGAAAAAATCACTGAACAATTCTGCCTTACAATATGCTATGCACACCTTTTTCTACAATTGTTTGTTATTGTTATTGATATGTTTCATAAATATCACCAATTTTGTTTTTAATGAATGTTTTTTCTATGTAGGATTGCCATGAAGGCAAGAATGGGGAAAGCTTTTCCCGGAAAGAATTGCATGAGCGAAATCTTCATGTTGTGGTCATTTTATTTTCTCTTGATGAGGAAGTTGGGGCCTTGGCAAAGGCACTTCAAATCTTCAAGGTACTTTTTTTTTTAACTTTCATAACTTTTTAAATGATCCTCAGATTTGCCAAATTTTATAATTTTTTTCGAAGCATTGTTAGCCCAGCCTCTTTTTCATACTAGTAATTTTAAAGAAAGATTTTCTTCTTATTTAATCGCCACATATTGTGAAGAAATATTCTGCAATTATTCTGGTGCAAAAAGAAGGCGGGACTAAAAATGCAACGGAATAAATTATAAAAGTTGGCAACTCTGGATCCTGATAATCAATTTTGTATTCAAAACATTGTTATTCAAAACACTTTTGAGCATAATATTACTCTTGGACGTAAAATCTTTAATTATAATAAATTTGCCAAAATAGCTCTCTGATAAAGATATGCTCCTTGTTATTGCTTTGAATCTCTCTCTCTCTCTCTCTCTCTCTCTCTCATATATATATATATATATATATATATCCTTTTTAAATCAACATAATGGTCAGTCCTTACGGGTGATATTATTGTAAAAAATCTTGTATTAAGAAATTTAATGAAATTTGGTAATAAATTTCGTATTTATTCTAAATACAATATCAGTTATATTATTACACAACTTAACCTAGATTTATATTTATTTATATATAAAATTGCAATAGATTATAATAAACCTGTAGAATATTTCAATACTTGGACATTTATTTTACTTGATAAATTTAAATTATAATTAGCACATCAAATGAATAAATTATCGAATAGCAAATACTATAAGTTTAAGTAAATTAATTCAACTGTTAACCCCTTAACGTGCGGTGTCTTCGCCACGAGGACGCAAAATTTAAGATCCAGCTGCAAAAATTCATCCCGGAAATATTTCAGCAAAAATTCACGTTTATAACATATCAGAAAAGGCCGGTTTTTTAAACCTTAAAATTTAAAATTTCTTTTAGTTTACTTTAGTTCATGAATTCCGGTGGCAGTATAATTTAAATGTTTCAAATTGTCTTGCGCCGGAAAGGGTTAAAGATTTACAATAAATAAATAAATAAATAAACTTATGTAGACAAGGCAGCCAATAATTATATTATGCAATATGTAAGAAATTTTTATAAACAACTTATTTTTGAAACGATGAATAATAGCATAGCATCGATTTTAGCGATTTTGTGTCGAATTTGACGACTGGGCGGCCGATTTTGGCGAAAAATTGTAGTTTAGGGTTGCCAAAGTTTGGAAGCTCTAACAGTAAGAACTGAATTCTGGAATTTTCTGGAAAGCTAAATTAGTTTATAGCGCTGAACTAAATTCGTCGAAAATTCTTTAAATGACAAACAAGACCATACTTGACAACCTAACTCGGAAGATTGTTAGTTTCCGCCCCTTTTTGTAAACCACTTAATTTTTAGAGTAATTCTCTTCATTTACGATTAAATAAGAAGAAAAGTACTCTAAAAAGAGATTAGTGTGAAAAAACAGGCGGAAAGAGGCGGGACTAATAATCTTCCGGGTTAGGTTGGCAAGTATGCAAGACTAAAACAAAATAAAGTGCATTCGTCGACTAGAACCTGCTTATATATTAAGAATTACTTTCTACACTCAAAAATGTCGGCAACTTTCATAACAATATCATTACGTGATCTATCTACGTGCTCAATATTCATTAAAGTGCATTTGTCGACTAGAACCTGTTCATATCTTTAAGAATTACTTTCTACACACAAAAATGTAAGCAACTTTTATAATAATATCATTACAGGCTCTGTTTACGGGCTAAAAATTCATTAATTAGTTTATTTTGAAATCTCTATGATGATAGGTCATATATAATGGCCTTTGTATATTTAGCCATTATGAATAAAATTTTCGTAAATATCTCCAAAACGGAAAGTCACAGAAGGACCAAAAAGGGAGGTGCACAACTAGATGTTATAACAAATATATATACCAATTTTCAACGTTCTACGTCCAACCGTTTTTGAGTTATGCGAGATAAATAAACACATACAGACGTCATGAAACTGCAAAGTCGCTGATATCTCTAAAACGAGAGCTCGTACAACTCGTGCAGGTGTACAACTAGACATCATGACAGTCACAGATATAAATTTGCAACATTATGCGATGATTCGTTTTTCAGCTATGCGAGATATAAAATCCATTTCGCAAATCGAGATTACAATACTTTTTATATTTTGTATAAGGAAGTAAAAATAGACATATTTTCTATTGTCATAAATTAATAATGCAAAGAATAATAATTACAATTATCCTTATTTAGTAATAATACCTAAGTTTCATAAGAATCCAATAAAATTTCGTTCTGTTACTGTTGCCTTTAGCACATATACCACAAATCCCAGTAATGTTTTACAATATATTATTCTTAAAATATTGTACAATTGTATAATTAATAACAAAAATAATTACTGTATAAAAAATAGTTTTCAACCTATAAACAATATTAAAAACTAATCTAATATTACTAATAAAACTTTTTATTTTAATGATCTTTTTATAATATTAATATTGAAGATATGCATGAAATTACCAGTATTCTGTTTAAAGAAAATCAATATTACCTAAATCTTAATGATAAAATTACTTTATCTTCATTCAAAATTTTAGGTTTTTTTCGTTGACTACACAGTATTAGACATGTGCCGGAACTCCGTATCTGTATCCGCGGATATCCGTGAGAAAAAAAAAAATCCGTATTCGGATCCGTATCAGCCAGAAAAAAGTATCCAGATCCCTTTTTTTCCTTCAACGGATCTAATACGGATCTTTTGTAGAATTTTCCAAAAAATCCAAAGGAAACTATTATAACTAATTATCAACTATTTTTAATGTATAAATAAAAGAAATACAGTGTAGTCCTCCTTTACGTTCTCAGAATTTACATTTTCCATCAATTTACAATTTCTTCTTTAAATCCATTCATTTTTCCCATGTGTGCAATGAATTTCCGCCTTCACTTTTACATTGATGAAATGTTGAATGTCACGCGCGCCGTTTGTATTTATTATATACAACGTATATAAAGGAAATGCACGCTGTGATTTAATTTAAAAAATATATAAATGTCTGGAGACGGATTCAGTAAGACAAATGAGATTATTTTTTAACAAATAAACAATGCACCAAGACCGCAATCAGGAATCTGTTTATACTCAAAGCGACAATTTGAAAGCAGGTGTTAAACTGCGAATCATTGAAACAGAAACTCTCGCATTTTTATAAGACTGATCATGCATTATCTCTGAGACTGCAAATTTTAAGAAAAAAGAATTAATTATAAAATTAATTATGCTTATTTTATATAATTAGATAGTGAAAAGTTACGTAACATTGTAAATATCTAGAAAAACCTATCTATATATATATTTTAATTATTATCATTACTATTCCTGTAAAATTCACATAGAATAGATGAGTTTTGTTAAATAAAGTGTTATTATTTCCTTAAAAAATGTGTTTAAATTAAATTTTTGGTTGCAGATTTTTTTACTTTCTTTTACATATATACTGTAAGGAAAAAAAAAAAGTTCTTGAATATTTTTCTTTTTTCTTTCTGGAACCGCCAGTTTTATGATTTAAAAAGCGAATTTTCGAACTACGAGGTTCTCCACGTATAATTTAGGATTGAGCTAAGTATTCAAAACAAGAAATAATTGTCAGAAAAGGTGTAATTCTGAGGTGTAATTTTGAAATGTATTTCAAAAATGGCAAGGATAAGACAATTAACGATATCACAAAAAGTGTTAATTTTAGAATGAAAAGTAAAATGTATTTTAATGCGCGAGATGGCAAAATAATTAAATGTTAGCGAATTATTGGTAAGATGCTTTTTTAGCAAGACATAAAATTTTTGGATGTTTAATCTGGAAATTTTACTTTAGGCGGCAACGTTGCGAGATGGTATTACAAATAAACGAGATAGATATAAGTAAATTTTTCTGCAGTGCGGCATTTTTTTTTTTTTTTTTTCATGCACCGTAAAGCCGATTTTAAAATGCAAATTTTTCTTTATTCAGTTTCCCTTGTCCCATTTCTTTTTCTTTTTCTTTTTTTTTTTTTTTTTTTTTTTGTATTATTATTTTTTTTTACCGAAAATTGAAATATGAAGTCTCCGTATATAGAGTTTCGTCGTATCTTTAGATTCAGAAGATTTATCAGGTTCATCTCCCCCCCCCCCACACACACACACATATACATACATACATACATAATGAATAATCTCTAAATCAGGTGAAAAATCGATATCGAAATTTTTCACCGAATGTATTACTTCCATTACTTACGGTAATCGTGTAACAGAAGAAAATTGTTACTTTTGTTCTTAATTATTATATATTTTTCAAAAATCCGTATCCGTATGCGTATCTGCGGATTTAGAAAAAAACTGATATCCGTATCCGCGGATCACAATTTTTGACGATCCGGCACATTCCTACACAGTATCCTAAGAATTTTTGAAAAGTTTTTTTTTTTTTTTTTTTTTTTTTTTTTTTTAAGAAGCTTTTTTTTTTTTTTTTTAAATATTAAAAAACACAAAGTATTTTAGATATTAAAAAAGCACAAAATAAAAAGTTTTAAGCAAAAATACGTAAATAAATATTCTTTTTAGAAGCTTTTTATTGAAATTAAAAGCTTTTTATTGAAATTAGAAGCTTTTAATTGAAATTGGATTTTGTCGTCGCGTCACACTGAAGAACAAAACGCCTCCACTTTAACGTAAATGTTAGTACCTCTTTTCGTTACTTGTTAGCTCAATTGAATAAAGTGTCATGTTGATAACGCGAAGGTTGGAAGTTCGATCCTGGAAGGCCGATGTGTTACTTTATTGCAGATAATTAATAGAAAAGATGTCAAAGGATAAAATAAAGATTCTTCGTTGTCTACACACTATCCTAAAAAAATTTGACTGAAACTTCTTTTAGTTACTAAAACGCAGAAAATAAAAATGTAGTTAAAAAAAAAAAACGTATGTTTTTATTGTGTAGCCCTAAAAACCATTAAAAAAAATATATTCTGTCAAGGATATGCCATAAAAAAATAAATAAAAGCTTCAACAATAAGAAAATTGTTGAAACAAAAATATAAATATTTAAAGAAAAATATAAATATAGTGCGACCACGTTTCCTACGACTAGCAGTGAGGTCGAGTCCAAAAGTTTGGAGGGATGCAAAATTGGCCGAGAGATAGTTATTTGGCAAACATCCAGTTATTCGGTGTTCCCTTAGCGCTTGTTTTCTCTCAGTCACCCCTATTTTAACACTGGGCTCGTTCCATCCGCACTTGCGCAGAGGCTTCCATGGTCGCAAGAAATGTGGTTAAAGAATATTTCACTTTGCAAGAGATGAAAAATTTTTAAATATTCAAAATACTTTAAAAAGCATTCAATGACAATATTCTTTTGTATAAGTATCTGTTGGAAGCTTTTAGCCTGTTCTATGACTTTTCTTTACTGTTCTTTGATTTTTGGTAAGAGCGTGTCGTAGGTTCGTTTCTCCAGGGGCCAATGTGTCAATTTTTGCAGATAATTAATAGAAAAGGTGTCAATTAATAAAAGATAATCTTTCAATGTCTACATCGTATCCTTTGATTCATTTTTTTAGAAGCTTTTTATAACTAAAAAGCAGAAAATACAAATTTAAGTAAAAAAGCATTTTTTAGCTGTAGAAGCTTTTTATTTTGGAGCCCTGAAAAACATAAAAAAAAATTTATTCTTTAAAAAACATGCTATAAATAAATGAAAGTTTCAACACTAAGAAAAATTTAAAGAAAAATATAGATATTTCATTTTTGCCAGAGATGAAAATCTTTAAATATTCAAAATATTTTTATCTCTGGCAAAAGTGAAATATGTATATTTTTATCTAAAATTTTCTTAGTGTTGAAACTTTCTTTTATTTATAGCATTTTTTTGCAAGAATAAATTTTTATTTTATGTTTTTCAGGGATTTACAATAAAAAGCTTCTACAGTTAATGTTTTTATTGTTAAATGTTATAAGTAAAAATTTTTCATTTATAACATTTAACAATATAATTTATAAACAACGAATCGGATTGCCGCAAGGTGAAGTCGTTTCTAGTATACTAGCTGATTTATATCTATACTGTAATTACAACAATTTTGCTTTAACTATTAATTATCCTAACGATCTTATTTTTTTCTTTTTCTTTCTTTTTTTTTTTTTTTTTTTTTTTTTAGGGAAACTTCTCTAAAATCTAATGAAATAAACTTCTTAAATGCAAAAAATAATTCTTAATCCTAATCCCCAATTAGAGTTTAATTTATATGACAAACGAAAGATTTTCCTTTTAAAGTTATCTTTCTTTTATAAATTTCGATACTTGCTTACATAAATCTGTATCTATTAACATTCTGATAGATTTTAATTTACACATTAAACATTTAGTTACTAATAAATTTAAAAGAATAAATAAATATAACTATCTAAAAAAAATCTCGTCTTAGCCAATCGATAGCTTGTTAATTTAATTAAATCTATTTATCATCGTTAATAAACAATTACAAAATTTTCAGGGTTAATAATAACATGTTTTTTTAATATGCAAATTCTTAATAAAGCTTCAATTAAGCTATTCAACTCTTCTTTTTAATTATTATTCACCTTATAACCTTTAACTATACGCGCGCTTAATATTTTAACACAAGTACATCGTTGGTCTATTTTATACACCACCAAAATATCAAATAAACCCTAACAACACACTTGTCCACAGAACATCCTGAGGAGGTCCACAGGACATCCTGAGGGTGCCTTTCGGAGAAGATGTGTTGTTAGATAAAATAAATTAAATTAGAACAAATATGTAGGCTACAGTTGGCAGCAAAAGTATCCGAGCACTAGCAATAATCCCTGTCTAAGAAAAGTACACACACTACTGCTTTGTTAAATAAATCCTTATCGAGCCATGTTCCTAGTCCCTCTAAGAACATGATTCGACAAGGATTTATTTAACAAAATAGTATTAAGTGTACTTTTTTGATATAAGAATTATTGGCTTTGCTCGGATACTTTTGCTGCCGACTGTATAAGTTTTAATTATCAAACCTTTTTATAAAAACCAATGAAAAATCTTCGAATATATACTTCAATGATAGGTTAGATGTGCACGCAGCGTGGGGAAAGGATCCCAAAGTCATTTATATTCTGTTTACTATAAATGGTGTATTTTTTTACACCAGCGCGTGTAGTTAAGGGTTAAATAGTAATGTAAAGTTTTTCTATATTCTAATTCTGCATAGTTATTATTATTATTATTATTATTATTATAACGCAAACAAAACACAGCTTTTATTAAACATTAGAAAGACTACAGTTTTATTCAATTCTGTGAAATAGATGAAGAATAATATTTTACAAATTATTTATTAAATTCACAGACATATCTTAAAAATAAAGTTTTTTTTTTTTTTTTCCCTTGAACATTATCTATGCTGCATATTTTAATCCAAAAAAATTTTTATTCTCAATTTGTATATCAATTTAATTTAATCTAATTTTATTTTTTTGTATATAATTTTAGAATACTAATTTGAACTATATTTTAAAATGTAATGTTAAATATTAATAACATTAAAATAGTATTTAGAACTAAAAGGTTATTTAATTATTTTATTTTATTTTTAACAATTATATGGCATTATACTAAATTGACCCTAGTTGACAGCACCAGAATGATTTACTTGCTTAAATTTTTAAATAAGGTAAAGGAAGGAGAGATCGCGCGGTAGGAGAGATCGCACGTTAGGAGAGATTGCGCACATAGGAGATTAGTGGGAAAGAAGCGAGTGGATGTGTTGCGACTTCAGGTGTTTGTAGAACATCAATAGCGAAGTGCCGACTTGAATGTGCAAGGGTATTGCTTCAAGAGTCTAAGATAAAACGTGGTTATTTTGTTTCGTTTTCAAAAATAAATGCTTGAATTTTGATAACTCTTCTTAAGAATTTCTACACAATAGTAGTAATACAAAATATTTTTTAATTAAACAATTTCTCATAAGTTACTAACCTAGACTTACGGTACGGGCAGCACGATTTTCTCTAAAAGCGAATAATTATTAAATAAAAGACTGCTCAATCTCTCCTACCAAAATAGGAGAGATTGCACATTGATTTTATAAAATTCTACACTAATAGAGATTTCGCAGCTTATTGGTAATGACAAGACAATGAGGATGAGTTTGCTGAATCGCCGGAACTGTACCAAGAAAGAACTTCGATAAGTGACTAGACTTGTTCAATCCTTTCGAGACGGCGAATCATTTTGGAGACTGTCCCCAGAATCTGAAATTGAACATGAGTGGTACGATCAACAAAAACAATACCTCTGGTGGGATTTACCTCTCGAGTGATAATGTTAGCCTGTAGGAAATTTGTCGCATAGTATATAAATGTTATTTTATATCTGTTTAGTTTTGCAATATCTTCAAGTATGATGCTCAAGTTTTGTGCAGCTGTCAGCTGCTTGAATAGAAGCGATAAAACTGAATGCAAGCAAAAAATATCAGCCTAATCAAACTTCTTTTTAATGACTTTAATCGTCTAAATTTCAATAAAATAAAATAAAGTAAATGTAAAGGATTTTAAAGTTGAAACGAGATTTCAAACCAAATGAAATTTAGGCTTTGTGTTTTGAACATTTTTATGCAGAAGATTTTGAGGGAAAAAAAAAAAAAAAAGAATAAATAATATACCATGGGCGGGACTAGCCATATACAATTCCACACACGGCGTGCTAATCGTCTTTTTGGGTCGAGAATGCATTACACACACGTTGTGCAAGCCTTCTCGAGCAGGTTAACTTGTGGCAGGTGGTTGCACGATAGCTTTACCATTTACAGCAGTAAGCGTAACGATTGTGGATGACGGAACATTCGGTCAGAAAGTAAGAAACTATTCAAGTTGAAAAGGAAATGTTCTAATTTTAAGTTAAACGTGTTATCTAATAACGGATTATTACTTTGCAATCTTTATCTGGTCTTGTTCTTTTTTCTGTTTCTTTAACATTTTTTCTTTAAATAAATTTTGGAATTCTTCTATTTTTGTATTTTTTAGTTATTGAATTGAAATATCCACTCTCAATACAAAAGTATTTGTTTACAAATATCTTACAACAATGACATTTAAGTACAATTATTTTTATTAACAATGTAATAAGACTACTATATAACAGGCTGAATCATTCGTCGCCATTTGCCCATCAAGTCCGTCACTGCTAAACCTAAGACTACTATATAGTAATTGTAGTTATGTAGTTATATGTAACAAAATATCTCGCTACCAATGTGCGCAATCACTCCTATCCTAGAAGGAGAGATTGCGCAAAATAGCTCTCTTGGTTTTTATAGCACAATGACAAAACATTAATAGAAATGGATAGAAGAAGGATCATTTCAAAATTATGCACCAATGGTTTAGAAAAAAAGTAATATTTGTATTTTTTATATTGTTCTGTTGAATTGTGCGCAAACTCTAATAGCTTTGCTTTAGATTTGATAGAAACTATCTTAAACAACTACTAGTATCCTGTTCTATTTAAAATAAAATTTATAAAAAAAAAATTTTATGCTCTTTTGTAGGATAATAAAATAAATCTGTACCATATAGAATCTCGCTCTTCTAAGCGCCTTGATAACTCATATGAATTCATGGTGGAATGTGATACTCGGAGTGGAAATATCAATCAAGCTATGGAAGAACTGAAAGCTCACTCTTCATATATGACTGTTATCACCAGAGATGGGAAAGAAATAAAGACTGGTAAGCTACTTCGGTTGTCATAAATTCTAACAAGTCAAAACATTTCTTACAATTTTATTTACATCAAAGTGTTAGTATTTTTTTTTTTTTTTAGTTTAAATGTAACATTAAAACCTTTACTTTTATCCCTTAATGATAGCATATATTTTACAAAAACATCGAACAGCCAAACCCATCTTTGTCAAGCACATAGTGGTTTGTGCGCCCGTTGATTATGATGTCGGCCCGTCTACCAAGACTATCAGACTCTAAAATGCATAACGATCTTTCTACATAATATTTTCGGGGAAATAAGCACTGCCAACCTCGCACCATATTTGCTTACTTCTACAAAGAGACGATATGTCAATTTCAGCGTTTAATTCCTGTGTTTAATGAGTCCATTTAGGCGTTTCCCCTGACATTACCCTGACAGCGCATTCAGTAGGAACATGTTGGAACTACTTTTTTCTCCCCAAAACAAAATTTCATTGCCTCACTATTGCTCTGGTAAAATATCAAATCGCTCTGATGAGTAGTTTTAAAATTATAGCGTTTTGAAATCATAACTTTAATTATAATCACCCTGTATATTCCGGTTATTATGAACATGCTCCATATTAATATACGTGTGAATGGTAGTTTAATCGATTTAAAAGAGGTGATTTTGATATGAAAGACAACGGACGGCCAGATCAACCGAGAAAGTTTGAAGACAAACAACTGCAAGCATTATGAGCTACTAAAACCTGATGAAACCGTGAACAATGATCGCTACCGACAACAAATAATCAACCTAAACAACGCTTTTGATCATCAACTGATCCCAATGGGTGACAAGACACGGCAAGGTAATTTTGTTACATGATAAACGCACCATCACACAATTCAAAACTTGTTGAAGACACGAAAGGATCTTATCTGGGAAACATTAGTTCTCCCGCTCTGTTTACCAGACCTTTGTTCAATGGCCCACGCACTTTCTGAGCAGCACGTCACAACGTCTGAACCTGAAGAAGCGGAAAAGTCGGTCTCTGCGGAAAAGTCGGTCTTTGAACGCTCCCCAAAATGCAAATTCTGTTTGGAGGTTGGAGGTATCTAAAAATTATCTGACGTGAAAGATAGAAGAAATGGGATGGCCATTAATTTGAATAAAGCACATGTACTGTTTCTGTTAAAA
Source organism: Salticus scenicus (assembly GCA_963930645.1). Taxonomy (NCBI): domain Eukaryota; kingdom Metazoa; phylum Arthropoda; class Arachnida; order Araneae; family Salticidae; genus Salticus; species Salticus scenicus. The sequence continues at coordinate 120,811,411 of OZ005657.1, forward strand.
TAATCATGTTTTCTTTGCTTACAAAATCAGCAGTATTAACCGGCACACTTAGTAAATTACGGAAACCAAATTAATTATTTTAGCCTTTAATAATGATTAAAATTGAAAGCATGCTAATTATTTATACACCGATAACACGTTAATTTTACAATATTTTACAATATTTACAAAAAGAAAAGTAGAAATTTAACAGACGAATATCTCTCCCATATAGTAGCCCTAACTATTGGGATTATACTATTATTATTTTACATTTTGTTCTCTACCGACTAAACTTTTGATAGTTAAAATATTCGCAGCAGAAAATGACACATTTTTTACGTTCCATTGTAGTCGGTAACAAAAGTGCCCGAACACTAGAAAAAATTCCTATATAAAAAAAGTACGCTTAATACAGTTTTGCCAAATAAATCCTTGTCGAATCCTGTTCTTAGTCAGTCTAAGAACGTAATTCGACAAGGATTTATTTAACAAAACAGTATTAAGTGTACTTTTTTTATATAGGAATTTTTGCCAGTGTTCGGACACTTTTGTTACCGACTGTATCAGGAAACAAAACTCAACTGTCTCAAGAGAAATGAACAGTAAAAAGCTCCTTCTCTCTTCCCTCCTGGCCTACGCAAATTACCATAGCAACGAAAAAGGGAAAAAAAAGTTGCAATATTGTTCAAGGCTTTTTTTTTTCTCTTACAAGGAATAACGTAAATTTTATTTTGTTGTTTAATTGTTGTTTTATATATTTCTAACTGTTCTATTAATGATGATATTAATTCAGTCTTTCTAATAGTAAGAATATTTTTGTGTAATGGTTGATTTGAAAAAAAGAATCAAGGTGGGAGGATGTTACTTTTACTGACAAAGAGAGATCATGACATGGAAAATTCAGATCGGGACAAAATTGCGCAGGATTGTAATATACCATGAAGGTAACAACATAATAAAGCAGTAGGACCCACTAGCCGCAGAATTTCGAAAAAAAAAAGCGTTTAAAGTTTCCGTAATCTTTAAATACAAGCTATTTCGCAAGCGTGTCAGCGCACCAGTGGCGTGAGCGTAAAGCACGTAGCTTCTACCCAGGCGAGCTGTGTTCGAGGCTATCTACAGGAATTTTTTTTTCTTTCATTTTTATCTAAACTTTTTATTTATTTTTACTTTATGTTATAATTTAATTCAAAATTTGTAAATTTTAATTAAAGATTACTTAATTTTCTTGAATATAATATAAATAATTTTTTCTATTTTTAATATTTATAACTTAAAAGTACAATAAAATTCTATAACTTAAAAAATAAATTTTAGTTTTACAAAACCCTAAATAACAAATATAAAGCAAAACAGACAAAAAATTTAAATTATAAAATAAGCAAGCTGTAAAACAAAGTGTAAAATAGTTAGCAAGCGCACTTAAATATTGGTTTGAGCTTCCTGATTTGGCTTAATGTGTATAAATTATGTAAACGCTTTTAGTTTGTTAATAATAGAGAGCAGATGGAATTTATTCCGTTCACAGATGGATTAAAAAAAAAAAAGGCAAGTCGTTGTCGAAGAAGAAAGTGTGTTGATTAACATTTAAAATCTACATTTAAAGATAACATTTTTTTTGCCTGTAATAATTTAATCGCATTGCAATCCCATACAATAATTTTTCAAGAAGCTGTACTGATTGGAGAAGTAATTATTTAATTTGGATAGTAATTATATATGCAATTAAAATCATCATTTCTCTGTAATATTTTTTTTTATTTTTTGCAATTTAAAAAACAAAATTTAGTATTGTTTTAAATATACCGAAAATAAAATATTTAGATAAATAATTAAAAACAGTTTCTTTAGTTTTACCTTATTTTATAGTTAAAACAAAGCTAAAATTTATTCTTTAAGTTATAGAAATTTATTGTATTTTTCAGTTATAAATATTAAAAATAGAAAAAAAAAAAATATTTATTTTATATTCAAGAAAATTAAATAATCTTTTATTAAAATTTTCAAATTTTGAATTGAATTATAAAATAAAGTAAAAATAAATAAAAAGTTTAGATTACATAAAAAAATAAAGAAGAAGAAAAAATGTCCCGTAGGTAGCCTCGAACCCAGGTCGTCTGGGTTGAAGCCTCGTGTATTACGCTCACGCCACTGGGGCGCTGACTCGCTGGCGAAATAACTTGTATTTAAAGATTACTGAAACTTTAAACTCTTTTTTCCCGAAATTCTGTGGCTAGTGGGTTCTACTGCTTTAATATGTTGTTACCTTCATAGTATACAACAATCCTGCGTAATTTCGTCCCGATCTGAATTTTCCATGTCGTGATCTCTCTTTGTCAGTAAAAGTAACATCCTCCCACCTTGATTCTTTTTTTCAAATCAACCATTACACAAAAATATTCTTAATATTAGAAAGACTGAATTAATATCATCATTAATAGAACAGTTAGAAATATATAAAATAACAATTAAACAACAAAATAAAATTTACGTTAAAGCCAATGTAGAAGATGATATAACATGCTAACTTGAATTTTCAAAAAAGAAATAAAAGAAACTTACATGAGTACAATTATAGTCCTTTCTTTTAGAGTTCTAAATACAGTCGGACCTCGTCAACCTGAACACTGTTAACGTGAATTACTTTTAACATGAACTGTTTCCACAATCCCTGTCAAAATGAAGATTAATTTAGTTATATGAAGATTAGTCACTGACAGCATGAACTACTGATAACATGAACAAATTTTTTATCCCCCTTGAGATTCATATTAACAAGGTTCGACTGCATAAACTTACGAAATATCAAAAGTTTTCTTTGATAGCATGCCATCATTAGATCGTTTTTTGCCTGAAAGTTGAGTACAGGATCTCCGGCAGCTGAAACCTTCAGCAGATAAACTTTCGAATTGCTCTTTATTAATAACCACTGTTTATTTTTTATTTTACCACTCTTGGCAACATATAAATTAAGTAGCACCATCTGTACTATTGTAGATTTTTACAATTACTCCCATGGGCCAGATTTCACGTTTCTTATTTTTCACTTCAATGAAGATGAAGACAACGTTCCCTTCCCCTACTTTAAGTTCTTGGCCTGTAGCACTGGCTTTTGCACAAGTTGGCCTAAATATTCTTTGCGGAAATGGTTCCTCAATTCTCATCTTAAAGTTTTGCAATAATTTATTCAGAAATTCAGTTTATATGAGTCGACTGAATCTAAGTCAGTATTCCGATTTGTTTGATATCTAGCAAAAACAGTGAATGTGACAAAGGGACGATTTCATCAGAACCATATATACAGTCGGCTGCAAAATTATTCGAGCACTAGCCAATAATTCCTATATTTAAAAAGTACACTTAAGACTGTTTTGCTAAGTAAATCCTTGTCGAATCATGTTCTTAGACTGATTAAGAACATGACTCGACAAGGATTTATTTAACAAAGCTGTATTAAGTGTACTTTTTTTTGGCAAGGATTATTGCTAGTGCTCGAATAATTTTGCAGCCGACTGTAAGTTAATGGCCGAATATTTACAGTAGATTCAACATAGAACAGGATTTTTAGCATCTAGTCAAAGCTAACTGATGATCTTCCTAAAATTCGCATGAGCAAGGTCTTAAATGTTTGATTTATGCGCTCAAACCATCCCCTCCCCACCAGGCTGCTCTAGGGGAAAAAAACTTCCACTTTATGGCAAAGGGGAAAGCGTTCATGTTTAGTTTTTTTTTTTTTTTTTTTTTTTGCTAGTCAAACCGCTTAAATGCATTATCGGTTCCTCTGAAGTTGATTCCATTATCAGATTTGACGGTTGAAGGATGACTACGTCTAGAAATGAATCGTCTCACTCAGAGCCTGTAGGAACGAGTCCGTACTAGGTAGACAGCTAATAAGGAGAGATTGTCTAGTACTAGGTGAAGTGGTTCAGGATGTATCAACAACTCCTATTAAAAAGCTTTCTAGCTGAACTTTACGTCGCAAAAGATCAGCCAATTACATATACTTCTTTTTGAAGAAATTATCCAATATTACTGCCTTATATTAAAAGGAGACTTGGCGCTGGATTAAAAATTAACTAAAAACTACAACTTTAGGAACGCCAAAGAGAAAATAATATTGGGAAGCAGACAGCTGTTTCGGTAGCCTTTAGCGTACCGTCTTCAGTGCAATGAAGACGGTACGCTAAAGGCTACCGAAACAGCTGTCTGCTTCCCAATATTATTTAATGAAGACGGTACGCTAAAGGCTACCGAAACAGCTGTCTGCTTCCCAATATTATTTTCTCTTTGGCGTTCCTAACGTTGTAGTTTTTACTTGATTTACCTCTGCCTTAATTTTGCAGTCAGTATCTGCACACCAGGTCAGGATGACAGTACTGTATGTCATATTCTCTTATTAGGCCATCAGGGCCCAGATTCCAGCCAAACACTTACGGCTCGCACCTGTGTTTCTACCGCAAAGTCGCGGACGAAAACGAATTTTCCTAGTCAGGTCAAACAATCACAACATTCTTCTCTCGCAGATGCGATTATCACGTGGCTCAATTTGCGGCCAGCGGAAAGCTATCGTAACACTCTTGTAGAGCAATGGCGGCCATTGCAAACAAACGTGCAAAGCGCTTGGTAAATTATGTACTCTATGAGATTTCTATAAGTAGTATTGATTGAAGATAATTAATACTATTATTAAAATATATATTTCTTCTGATTAAAAAAGAAAGAAAAAAAAGGATACACGCAAAGCAAGAAATAAACCTTTTCAGTTGAAAAGATAGTTCATGAAACGTAGTTAAAATACAGGTATGTGAAATATTTTCAGTATTTTTTGTATCTTATGTTTTATTGTTATTAGTGTTTGCATAACATATTTTTCATGATAAGACAAATTTCAAAGTATTATATTTATGTATTTCACAGTAATGTCTCTTATCTCTAACTAAAGAAATAGTTGTTTGCTTCAAATCTACATATATTATTTAAAACTATGTTTATTTTATTAATTAATTAATTTCGTATTAATTTAGTTTTGTTCCCTCGACAGTTCACTGAATATTTATATAATCATCTCCATATAGATGAAAATTTCAAGCATAAGTTAAGAAATTTAATCAGATCTATTTTGATTTTTCTTGAAACTTAGTTATAAAACTTTTTATGTGTTTTTCATTTTCTTCTTTGTGCGTGAACAATTTTACTTTTTACTAAGAATTGATTTAAATTATTATTTATTTTTATCATTATTTCTTATTTTATTCTAAGGTAGCAAGCAAAAAAAATTTCTTCCTTTTTTTTTTTTTTTTTTTTTTTATGTTTTCGCATTTATATATTTATATTTTTAAATGCTTTAAATGCCTGCATTCAAAAAACTATAATTAACTTTATAAAATAATAAAATTATTAATATACTTTTATAAATTAATCCCAATCTAACGATTTTTTTTTTTTTTTTTTTTTTTTTTAACTTATGTCTTGGTAACAGTTTAAAATAATATAGAAAAAAAGAATTAAAAAATCTTTGTCGTATTGGTTTTTATTAATAATATAAAGGTATGACCAAAAAGGTATGACTAATAGACCTTTTTGTGATAGAATGAAGGAGCATATTGTAGATTTAAAATATAATAGACCCAACACAGCGTTTTCACGAAATTATAATACTAATCCCATTGACCCCGATTTTGAAAATGCCAAAATAATTTACAATACTGACAATAGAAACCAAGCACTTCTTTATGAATCATTCGAAATTATTAAAAGAAAATCAGAAATTTGTAACGATTCCTTATCCGTAAACCCCCCCTCAATTTGGCTTCATTTCTTAGGCTTAAATTAATTTATGGTTACCCTGCTTTAATTTAGTTCTGGCAACCCCGCAATTTTGATATTTTTAACCTTTGCTTTAGTAACTCTTTATCCTTGTCTTGTAGTGATCATGTTTCATGTTCCTTTGAGTGTTTTAGCATATTTTTAAAAAAGTATATAGTATATTTTTACAATTTGTGTAATCATCTGTTAAATGTTTTGAAGTTGTAATTGTGGTATCATGTACTTAAATTTTCTATGTTTATGTGTTTTTTAACATCATTCTTCCCTGAGGAAGGCTAATGAAGGAATTTAGCCGAAACGTTGGATTTAAAATTTATTAAAGTTTATAAGATAGATATGCTGAAAGTTATTTATTACTTTTTCATAAATACTAAACTGATTTAAACCAAAGTTGGATTATGAACTTATGACTCAAATATTTAGGATAAATTCACTGGTCAACTTGCTCTGCTGTTTTGTTACCTAGTGGCGACCACTTGAAAATTTGTGCAGTGGACTTATCATTCAACTATCTTAGCTAAGTTTGCTAGGCATCTCACTTTGCTCTTTTATTTCCAAGTAGCAGCCACTTGAATATTTATTATCATGATAACTTTTGAAATACTCAATTCGAACCAAAGTTTGACTGTGGACTTATCAAATATCATAAATGATTTTGCTGGGCAAGTTGCTCTGCAAATTTGTGTCCAAGTTGCAAACACTGAATGTTGACACTTGATTAAAAAAAATTTTTTTTTCACAATAACTTTGAAATACTGAATTTATTCAAACCAAAGTTGGACAGTGGATTTATCTTACAGATATCTTGCATTAGTTAATTGAGCAGTGTGCTCCATTATTTTGTTTCCGAGTGGTGGCCACATGAAATTTAGTCAACATGATAACTTTTGAAATTCTGAATTAATATGAAATAAATTTGTTGAGTAGGCTTATCTCACAAATGTATTTGATATGTTTGTTTGCCTGATTGATATGCATTTAAAATTGACAAAAAAAAAAAGAAGGTATTTATGAACCGATTTGCTTAAAACTCCATATGTATGTAGCCTTCATCAATATATTCCCACCATGCCCATTACAAATTTTAGCTGTCATTTTGTTTCAAAATGGTGTCTACATGATAAGAAAAAAGGAATCAACCTACCATTTCAAAACAGCTGGAAGGATTTTTAATTTTTGAGAATTTTAAGATTTGTAAATCTTTGGAATGAAAACCTAATTTAAAAATCTTACTTTCACACTTTGTAATAAATATTGATTAAGAAAAGAAATCTGGTAATTAGAATGTATTAAAAAATTTATAAAGTTTCTTATTTACTTTTAGCTCAGCTAAGAGTAAATAATATATTTTAATACTGCTTAATAATTAATTATTCTTATTTTCTTGTTGGTTATTGCAAAGTATTTTGTTGAACTGACTTACATATTCTCAAAGGCAGATTTAAGTTAGATTGTGCCCTGGGCTCATTTGGCTATGGACTCCCTCCCCCCCCCCCATATTTAAAAAAAATATTTTGCATACGTATTGTAATTATAAAAATCAATATAATATAACTAACGAAAAGTATAATTCTTTGATATATAATTCGGTGCAACATTACATATAATAATTTTCTCGTAATATTAAATTAATAAAATATAGTTGAGTGCTACTTATTTTGTTGCTCCTATGAATATGCGATTTAAAAAGTGGAATTAAATTTTTTATGTAATTACTAACAAATAGACAAATATCACTTTTATATTTTCAATGAATAATATAAATTATTTTGTTTCATAAATAGATAAGCTGCTATGCTTCATGATATCTTTTACAGCTTCCTGTTCGATAATTTCTATTTAAGTGAGAAGTTTGTTTTTCGAAGTCAATGGTAGGGATAAAGTAAATTTCGGATAATGTACCAAAATGTGTTTAATGATATAGTGTTCTAGAAATATATCGAAAAATTTATTATGTATAGAATATGACAGCTTTAAAATTATTATTGCAAAACTAACTATGAAGCAGCAGTAGTATAAACAAAAAATTGATAAATGGAGGAGGGGGGGGGTTGCTGAATATATTTACTTACTGTCTAATCTGGGTTTAAACCAAATTTAAAATTTCATTAACAAAATGTTAAATATAAGTAGGCTTATAAATAATCAATTTGCACACCATTAAAGATGCCTCTGTATATTTCATTGTTAACAACATAGTTCTTTTAAAGATTTATCATCTCACATACATAACTATGTTTTTCTCTCCTTTAAATATGAAATGGAATGGTAAAATAATTGTTTTTCCATTGAAAAAAGTCTTATTCAAGTACAATACTAGCCCACTGTACTGCATATATATATATATATATATATATATATATATATATATATTGTTGAATTTTAAGTAATTTGAACATTTCAAGTATGATTTAGTTTTTTTTTAAAGACTTTTTTAATAAAAGGTTTTTCTATTAAACAATCGAGCACACATACTGAAATGCTTAAAAAATTAATGCTTAAATTAATGCTTAAATTAATGCTTAATTTATTATTTTTAATTTTTGTATTTTGTAAAAAATGCAACTGTAATGATACACTGCTTGTGTGTGTATTATCTGTCTATCATTCTAGATAGATTGTATATTTGATATGTACTCAAGGTGCGAAGCAAAAAATGTCAGAAATTTATCAATGTTCTAGTATGAATTAATATTTTGTCTTGGTCTTTACTTTAACAGTGTTATATATAAAATAACCTAGTAAAAAGAATAATTTGGAGAGAGAGGAAAAGAAAATGCTGTTGAATAATGAAATACACTGTAATGAAATCTAAATAAATTTCATATCCTTAATAATACCTTAATAATCATCATAGTACTTAATATGTCATGATATGTTTGTAATTGTTTGCATAATATTTCAACGCTGCTATCTTCTGCAGCAGATTCCGCTTAGTGTCTAATATTATATCAAACGTTAAATATCTAAATGTACTTAAAGACATATCGTACAAATATAAGGTAATTGCATAGTGATAAACGTAACATTTTCAATAAGTTAAGACTATTAATCTACTTATAATTGCATTGAATGCTGTATATTGAATGTTCTTTTCTTTCGTTTGAGAGTATGATATATTCAATAATAAACTAGTAAGTTGTAGCCGCCACAAGACATTTCTCTATGTTTTCCTGTACAGATTCGATCAATACAAATTATTTATTAAAATTATTTAACAAAATTGTTTTTCATGATCAATATAGATGATTTTTATATCAGAGAAGCATAATTCTAAAAAAAGTCAATTTTGTGCCATCATCTAAGGATACGTTTTTCTTTTATTTCTTACTTTTTTTTTCCTCTGTGTGTGCGTAAATGACTTATTAAATATCTTTGCGTGCAACAATTTCTCACTTAAATAGTCAATATTTTAATCAAATTGCACCCTAGCAATTTCCAACAGTTGAAGTTGTGTAGAACTGACAGAATAATTTTATATCAAAAACAATATTTGATTTCCTGGAAAATCTTTTTTTAAAAACAAAGCAAACAAAATAAATAAATATAAATAGAGAGATTTGTCAGTTTCAACAAACAAATAAATAAATAAAGAATAGAAGAAAATTTCTTTAAATATTTTAATTTGGATACGCAGAATTTTAATAACTCTAAGCAGTATTGCTGAAATTTTTTGGCCCTAAGTAAAAAAAAAAAAAAAAAAAAAAAAAAAAAAAAAATGCTTTTCTTTAAACTGCTTGTTGATACTTATATATCCCTCGCTATACATTTATTTAAGCAAAATTACTTTTGGTCAAATAAAAATACATAGTTTGATGTACAAAAAAGTGAATAATAAAGTGTGTAGCGTACAAAGATATTTTAAAAAGAATCCTTAAAACTTTGGAAAATATATTAAATTTTTTATGTCTGTCATCTGTGAATTTCAAATTCTTTTTCTATGCAATTTGCATCCTAAAAGCTACACAAAAATTTTTCAATAAAATAAATAACTTATCCAGCAATTAAAAAGTAGATAATAAGCAAGGTTTATCTTTTTAAATAATAAATATGTTTTAAATTCACTATACTATCATCGATTTTTTAAACTTATTTCTCATTATAAATAAATGTATCTGTATTATGAGGAAACAGAAAACTTTTGTGAAAGAAGAAATTTGCGTATTGATATGTGTATATAGTTTTATTTTATTATTATTATTATTTTAATTTCAACACGTCTTCATTTAAACAGTCTTTCTACGAAAACGAAACAAGCAACGGACAGGACGGGAGTAAAACTTGCCGTCATTCATTGAGAGCGGGGACGGGGAGTATCACTTGCCGTCTGTCTGCGCAGGATTAGATGCGCACTAGTTGGGAGTAAAAGTTGCTGATTAAGACGTAGACGCTTGTATCGTAAAGTTGTGGCGTTTGACCAGAATTCGGCCCTTAGTCAGATAATGCTTGGACACAGGGCACGACTAACAAAATTTTGTGCCCAGGGCACTTTCAAATTTTCGTGCCCCCTCCCCCCCGAAAAAAAAAAGATTATATTATTATACTACAATTTATAGCAGGTGAGGCAGACTGAATGGAAAAAGTACTTGAGCAAAAAAATCATCTGTTTCTGTTTTTGGCTTTAATAAAATTACTCCACTCAGTTAAATATAGGTGGTGACGAATTATAAGTTTCTAGATTATTGATGCTTCACTGTACGTTAATGTACAATTCCATGTATTTCAAATGATCTGATGTACAGTAGCAATCACGATTTTATTTTAAAATTTTATTCATAAAAAAAAAAAAAAAAAAAGAAACACAGTTGAGTTAGAAAAGGAAAAAAAAAAAAAAAAAAAACTAGGGGATTTAGGTCAGGTATTTTTAACCATTAGTAAAATTTTGTGCCCCTCAGAAATTTCGTGCCCAGGGCACGAGACCCAGGTGCCCGTGCGATAATCAGGCCCTGCTTGGACAGAAGTAGGATCGGATTTCATTATCTCGTTCAATGATTTTAGTTTAAACTCGAAGAAACTCGTTTTCTCTTCATGCTAACAGCAGCGGAATTTTCTTTCTCAAGAAAATGCTTCTTTTGCTCTACACGCCACAGGGCCGGCGGCATATAATGAAAGACTAACGCTTTCAGCACCTCTTTGGCGCATTGGCGAAACCGCTAAAGCACAACCAGTTCTATCGCCAATTCCCATTCCGCTTCCGCTCCGTAGTTTTTTTTTTTCTGTTTTGTTTTGACCTTGATCAACGTATCGTTTCTTTTTCCAGTCTATGACTTGTTTATTAGATGAAATTCTTATAACGAAATACATCAGTGAATAAGAAATGATGAAATGAAATAATGAAATACATTAGTGAATACAATACATTAGTGAATTAGATAATAAAAATGAAAGAAAGAAATTTCCCATTTATGCTAAAATAATAATAAAAAAAAGTTTAAACTTTTTTTTAATTATTATTATTATTATTATTATTATTATTATTATTTATTTAATAACCAATCACACATGTATTTATTAAAACTATTTTATAGAAAAGTTTGATATATTTTATGTTTATTACTCAGTGGGAAAAAAAAGCAAAAGAAAAAAAAAATAAATGAATGAAAGTGGAGGCGACAACTTTTATTTTTTTTTTCGAAAATATTAATATTAAATGTGTCAGCTGAAGTGAAATGTAATACCAAAAAAAAGGAAGAAAGTATCACCTGACTTGCACAGAGCATAATTACTTTCCAACTGTGCTTACTCATTACTCGTTACATAGTTTAATACATATAATTTAGTATATTTTACCTCACAAGTGACACTTAGAAAACATTTTATTATTAATTACGAAGGAAGACAACTCGCAACAGTTATTTTTACAGCTTTACTTTTAAAGAAAATCGTACTAGAGCTTAGTTAGGTGCAGCCCTGTACGTTATTTAAAGACAGCAGGTACACAAAATTATATTTTGTTTTTAACTGCAGAGAAAAAAAAAATATCATAAAAGCATATTTGCCAACTTGTACCTTTTTTTCCCCCTACTGGTAATTTTTCATAAAAATTTTTAATAAGTGTTTTAGTAGTTTTCTGGGATTAAACATGATGAAAATTATGCAGAGAAATAGTGGTGCTATAAAACCGTAGAAGTTGGCACCTATGTGGAAGAAATATTTTATAATTTTATTTCCAAAATGAAAGCTTTTAAAAATTTCTGTAACCTCTATGTCATCTAAAATTTTCATATACTCTATTGTCTATACGGTGTACTTGAAAAAAAATCTTAACACTTTAAATCTACTTTGAACAATTCCCATTTACATCTCACACTATATCTCAACATAAATGTACGCTAATCATACCTTATTCTACAAGAGAAATAGGTTTGTGCATTTAAATAATGTGTAATTATTTTAAAATATTTCTCACAAACCCCAGTGCATCCTAAATCTTTAATAAATATCAGTACACAAAACGGTTGCGCAGTTAACGCAATATTCAAACGAAAACACTTGGGGGAAAAAAAAAAATCGATGGTGTTTTCTAAGCATAAAAATAACTGCACATTCTGATACAAGAATGAAAGAAGCTAGAAAAATTAAACTGAAGCCTATTTTTGTTTTCTAAGTAACCAAATATAAAATTTCCTACAAAGCCAAATTTAATTTAGGACGATAATTATTATTTTTTTAGTACATTTTTTTTTTTTTTTACATAAAGACATGGGGTAACTGTGTTGCGTTCCTTAGCAATGGTTGCTCTATTCATTTTTAAAAATTTCTTTCGCAAGTTTTCTTTTAATTTAACTTTTATTACTTTTTTTTTTTTTTTTTTTTTGATGTCACAGAACAAAAGAAAAAAAAAATAGCTGGTTTAAATATAAAAACAATGTTTAAAAAATAAATAAAATAAAATAAAAATTATTTACTTTAAAATATGAAGTTGCTTTCCTTAACAACGGTTAGATTCATTTCTTGAAAAAAAAAAAAAAAAAAAAAAAAAAAATTGGCGCAAGATTTAAAAAAAAAAAAAAAAAATCTATGTTCTGCCAATTTTTATCTCTAATTATATTTTTTAAACTTGTTTTTATTTTTTATTTATTTTTATTTATTTTTTATTTTATTTATTATTTTTTTTACTTTTTCTTACCCATATACAGTCGGCTGCAAAATTATTCGAGCACTAGCAATAATCCTTGCCAAAAAAAAGTACACTTAATTCAGCTTTGTTAAATAAATCCTTGTCGAGTCATGTTCTTAATCAGTCTAAGAACATGATTCGACAAGGATTTACTTAGCAAAACAGTCTTAAGTGTACTTTTTAAATATAGGAATTATTGGCTAGTGCTCGAATAATTTTGCAGCCGACTGTATATGACAGAAAAAGTATTGTTTTTCGGTCAAATTTTCGAAAGTGAGTTCTTATTGTATTTACATGTTTTAAGGTCCATTAATCCAAAAATCAGGTTTATAGCGATTGATCTGTGTGTCTGTTTGTGTGTGCCTCTGTGTGTGTGTTTGTATCTCATCAGCATATCTCACAAAATGAAGTAGCACTATATATAACAATAGAGAAAGTATTGTTGTGAATCAAATTTTCAGAATTGAGGCCTTTTTTTTTTTTTTTTTTTTTTTTTTTTATATATATATATTTGCATGTTTCAAAGTCCTCCGAATCCAAAAATCAGATTTTTAGCTGTTGATCTCTCTCTTTCTTTCTCTCTATGTGTGTGTCTATGTGTTATCAATCAACTTATCTAAAAAATAAATAGTAGCAAAGTGTACAAACTTAGAATTCTAAATCTATATCATATAGAGATGCTGCACCAATTTTTGCTGAGATTAAACGAATGCTTCGTGTTTAGGCACATCGAAAAGAATTTCAAATGCATTACGTCTGTAGGTGAATTTTTTGATAGGTGCAGTTTATGTTATACTAAACAAAATGAAACGAATATACATTTTTTTTTATATGTGTAAAAGCATGTTTCGTGTAGAATATGGTATGAAAATTATTCACGATTCATTTAGAATGCTACCCAATAGAAATAGAATATAATTGAATTATATTTGGAAATTGTAGAAAAACTACTCAGAGGTATGAAAATTAATTCTTCTTACGCATACGGCAAATAAAGTATTTTTTAAATGAAATTTTATGTGCTTGTTTTTGTATAACGCGTTTCGAGTTTCTTTGAATACTAAAGATTAAGATTTTAAGCATTTAATTATTCACGATTCATTTACAACGCTATCCAATAGAAATAGAATATAATGGAATTATATTTGGAAATTGTAGGAAAACTACTCAGAGGTATGAAAATTAATTCTTCTTACGCATACGGCAAATAAAGTATTTTATAAATGAAATTTTATGTGCTTGTTTTTGTATAACGCGTTTCGAGTTTCTTTGAATACTAAAGATTAAGATTTTAAGTATTTATTCTTGTGTATGTCTGTTATCAGCGTAACTAATGTAATAATAATAATTGTAGCCAGTTTACATGCTGAATTTAAAAGTTCATGTAAGTTTGCTACTTCAAAATCTTGATTAAAATTGAATTCCATGGAGTGATGCAGGTGATAGTTCTCTGAATAATTTTGAGTAAACGTTTAAATTTAATAACAGTCTGAATTCTACATAAATATAAGTAATATATTCTAACGGCTCCTCACACAGAATTATTTGTGAAATAAAAATATTCCTAAACCTCTTTTAAATTCTTTTTAACGTAGGCTTGTATACATTACTCGTTAACTTATTATTTAATGTACAATCTGTCTTTATTTACTTGAAATGCAAGAGAAGAAGTTGTGTGAGCGTCACACTGTTTGACTTAAAACAGAATTTCAACCAGACTGAAAAAAAAGAGAGAGAGAGAGTGTAAAACCACTTTCAAATGGTGTATTCTGTCTGAAAGCAATATTCCTATAGCCCTAATAAATGTATTATTTTTATTTTATTTTTAATATTCGGTAAATATAATTAAAACAATTTATTCAAATTGTAACTGGCGCATTATTTTGAACCTGTACACAAATTTACAAAAATGAAAGAATTTTTTCGTAAAAAACACATTGAATATTTTATTATGTAAAATAATAATAATAATAATAATAATAATAATAATAATTTATTGCTTTTTAGTAATCTAATCTAATCTCCTATCATTTTATGATTACGTTCACAAATTGCTGAAGATTAGTAATATCAATTCGTATAATTATGACCTTTAAAATACGCTTAAATAATAATAATAATATTCCTTAAAAAAAATAATAATAATAATAATAATCTTGTATTTTGTTTCAATACCAATTAAAAATAAATTTCATCTTTTGAAAAGACTTTCTTTTTATTGCATCCTCATTTACGATTTACCAGATAATTACAAAACAACCCCTTCTTCTCCCTGCTTCTTCCAAGAACGGAATAGGATTGTTATGCGCTGTATATATGAGGTAGGGATAGGAGAGTGCTATATTTAGTGTGACGCATTTCATCCTCGCCAACGAAGTTCCCGCGCCAACAGGTGCTGAAAGCGTTAGTCTTTCATTATATGCGGGCCGGCGCCAGGGGTGAGGCAACTGAGGCAGCCGCCTCAGGCGCACGCATAGAAGGGGCGGCATTTTGCTTTTGTATTTTAGAGTTAGAATTCACTATGTCTGTCAAAGTTTAAAAAAAAAAAAAGAAGAAGCGGGAATTCAGTTTTCTTATCTATGTATATAAAATAATTCGTTCTGGGTGAGTTGGGGGGGGGGACTTAACTCTTCTTATCTGAAAGGAAAAAAAAAAAAAAATCCATAATTTTTTTCCTTTGAAACTTAATACACTAATACGTAAAAAACAATTTCATGAATTTTCTCAAAGAAGGGGAGGTGGCTAATGTTATTTTATATAACCATTCACCTCTCTATGTAAAACAGTACACATTCACTTACTGACTGAAGACGATTGTGGTAATTCAATGGAAAATTAGGTACGGAATTTTGGTGTGAAGATTACTTATGGGGCTCTGAATGCAGTCAAGGTGGATTTTTGCAAAATTGCCCCCTCCATCTCTTTGAGATAAATAGATGACAAAAATACGTTTGCAAGAATAACATGAATCTAAATTACTTCACGGTGAAGAATTTGCACATGACAAAAGTAAATTCAACTTAAAAAAAAAAAAAATTATTTTATGGTTTATTTGTGGACGTGGAATGGATTTTTCAGTACCAGATTTTTCGAGTAGAACTCCACCAAATGGGCTCGAATAATTTGGAAATAACTGTGTATCTTCTGTAAAATATTGCCAAAAACCCATTTTTGATTTTTTTTTAAGGGTTTTCAATTTTTGAGAGGTTACGAGGGAACATGTTCAATAGCCTCTATTTTGCATTAATTATTTTATGGGAGGTATGGGCAGAAATTTTGGTGTGTGCATTGGTTATATGCTTCTAACAAACCTGCAACGAAATTTTGCAAAATTTCTACTTAAAAAAAAAAAAAAAAAAGAAAAAGAAAGAAACTTTCAAGTGTAACTGTTCTAAGGATGGGGATACTGGGTGTGAATTGGTTATGCATATGATCACACACTATGAAAGGATTTTAGGAAATTACACGCTTTTCCTCCCTGGAGTGAGTGAGTGGAGCAAAAACCGCCTTTTCTCTCCTCCATATTTCCTCAGTAGGGCAAATAAACCTTGCTGCTTTGATGATGCACTCTGTCGGCCTTTTTGTCCGTCTGTCTATCTGCCTGGTCTTCTAACTCCTTTAAATATTTATGGAATTCTTTGAAATTGATATGTATTATTCAAGTTCATTATGTGATGTTTCTTTTTGAAAATGCAGTAAATAACATCGCTGGTTTGTATGCATGGCCAAAACAAAAGATTCCAAAGCTTTGCGTTCTATCACAAGTATTTCAATAATCCATATTTTAATATGTTTATTTTACAGAGATCATAATGAAATTGACATTTAATATCCATATGCACAAATACTGTACTGTATGTATGTATGCCATATGCTATACTGTAGGTATGTGTGTGTGTATATATATATATATAGTATGACTAGCATTATGGTTTACAGGACCACACAAAAATGTTTACATTCGTTAAGGACTATAAATGGAAATTTCTGCAATAGTATTTTCGTTTTTATTAACACTTTCACGACCGCATGTTTTTGTCTCTCTGATAGAAAGTTCCACCTGTGGGCGTTATTCTTTTAAGTTACATTATTTCAGAACAAAGTTTCCTGTATCCATATTTATGTTACAAATGTATATATAATATATTTTAATAGAAAGGAGTAGAAGGCTGATTTTTACCAACTATGTGAAAAATACCAGAGCCGGGAATCGAACCCCGGGCCTTCCGCTAAACGTGCGGATGCTCTAACCACTGAGCTACCCTGGCTGATAACCAGCTTGGCACTTCTCACATAATTTACGTTGGCATGGTCACCGAGTCTGCATTAAAGCAGCTATATCAAGTGACAAATTTAAACATGGCACAACTCCAAACGGCCACGAAATTTCAATTCAGAAATTTTAATTTAATAATAAAATTTCTGAATTGAAATTTCGTGGCCGTTTGGAGTTGTGCCATGTTTAAATTTGTCACTTGATATAGCTGCTTTAATGCAGACTCGGTGACCTTGCCAACGTAAATTATGTGAGAAGTGCCGAGCTGGTTATCAGCCAGGGTAGCTCAGTGGTTAGAGCATCCGCGCGTTTAGCGGAAGGCCCGGGGTTCGATTCCCGGCTCTGGTATTTTTCACATAGTTCATAAAAATCAGCCTTCTACTCCTTTCTATTAAAATTAATTTCCAGGTTGATGAATAAAATTTCTGTATATATAATATAATTATACTCTTTCTAATCAAAGTGTTTTATCCATAGTATTTTGATTGTACAAATATGAATATTGGAGATATTCTTAAGAAATACAGTAACATAAAAATTGCAAAAGAAACGCCCATTGGCATGGTTACAGATTTCAAATGACGTGAATCTACGTCAGAGGACACGAAAGTGTTAAGCATTTCTAAAAGTTTCTAAGAATGTTTAAGTGTGATTTTGATTTGAGTTAGTCTATTTGTCATTTTTCTTGTCCATCTGTCTGCCAATTTGCTTATCTTTCTGTCCTCCTCCAGCGTCCGTAAATGTTTTCAGAATTTCTTGAAAATAATGTTTTTTTTTTTAAGTTCAATTTGGAATGTTTCTTATTTAATGTGTTATATAAATAGCACAACTGGTTTGTGTACAGGGACACGCAAAAGAATGTCATTGTCTTGTGCTCTATGAGAGACATTTTAGAAAAACATATTTAAATAACTTCGCATTGCACAAACATTAGGAAATTAGCCCGTTATTATCCATACGTTAAAAGATATTTCATAGAATGTAGTATGTTTAGTATCAAGATTTACAGAACTTTAATAATTTTTCAGATACATTAAGGGCTACAATTGGAAACTTCATTTACGTTTCTGCTAAGTGTTTTTTAACAGTTTCCAACAGCTTTCAAGTGTGATTATGAATTCAATTAATCTGATTGTCAGACTTTTTGTCTATTGTGTGATCTTATAGATAAAGTATATTAAAAATTAAACGATGAAACGAATATTCCCAGCTGGAAAGCGTTAAAAATCTATGCATACTTCATGATTTTTAGTGTTCGTTTAATTAATGCAATTGGCAAATGTGCTTTACTATTTTTAGCATGACTCAGGGATGGAACACGGGCGCAGAATGTATACCGCTGTCAATATAAGAAAAATTCCTTAATCAGATTCCGGTATGAATTCTGCGCCCATGTTCCATCCCTGGCATGTCCAGAAAAACTGATCAGGAACGAAAATTAACTTCTCATACCCGAACAGTAATTAAAGTATTTTTTAAGTTAAAATTTTCTGAGCTTGTTTTTTGTATAATTATGCGCATTGACGTTCCCTTAATTCTAAAGTTAATTTTTAACGGTTGATCTTTGTGTATAGATGTTATTAACATTGATTGAAAACATATGACAGCAGGCAAATAAAATATTTTATTTTGAAGTTCATATGAGTTTCTTACTTTAAAGTGTTTGATCAAAATTGATGAGTTTCAAGTAGTGATGGAAATGAAAATTGTTTGAACATCGTGAAATGAACTTTAAAATTTAATAATAGCCTTCAACTCTATATAAATGTAAATATTGTACGAAGATGAGTGGTCGAGGGGGCTGTAGGGCCTCTCACATACAGAATTATTTGCCATATAAAACTGTTCCTGTTCCTAAACCTAGTTTGAATTACTTTTTATGTAAGCATATACTATACAGTACTTGTTATCTTAACCTATCTACAATCTGTCTTTATACTATTGAAATGCTGATTAAAGGAGAATCGTGTGAGTGCTACACCAGAGTATTTTCAGATAGATGTGTAATTTTATAATCTATAATTTTATTATTAAACGAAAATATTCAATCAATAATAGCGGAATGAGATTTTTAGAAATTCCAATGAGTGTACTACGTCTTTAATTTTCATACTTCATAGTGATGTAGTCTTGTAAATGTTATTTGTAAATATACATAAAATTAAATTTTCAAGTGTGCAGTTTTAAATAATCACATATATTTTCTTTTCATATAATAGATTCTATATTTAATTTTACCAAATATCTTTTACGTAGTTCGTTTTAATATATGATTGTCTTCTACGACTTTCTCTCTTTCCCTTTTTTTCTTATCCTTAAAATGCGGATTTTTTTAAATGATGTTTAGTTAGATATTATAATAAATAATCTGTTAAAGGAAATCAGATCAAGTTTGCTTTATTCTTTATACTTTATTTACTCTTACATATTACACTACAAATGATTTCATGTCCATAGGTCTTATAATCTCTAATGTTATTGATATTAACAGAATCAGAATTGCCAAAATATCTAATTTATTCGGAGCATTGATAGTACCCGCCTTATTCCATACCACTTTTCCTGAAGAGTAAGTTTCTTTTTATTTAAACTTGGTTACATATTGGAGAAGATTACTCTACTAAGTGTTGTGGAAAGGAGAGGGGTTCTAACAATGCTCCAGAATATTTTAGAAATGTTAGTAATTCTGTATTAGTAATTTACTTAATACTGATTCGAAGGTTGAATTTTTTTAATAGTTTAACATTGTTACGAATTTGAATATAATAGTAGTTATTTTTATGTGATTTCATTCAAAGAGGTAGCAGGTTATAAAATGTTAAATTTCTGTATTTCTAACTTGTTTTAGGGTTAAAATAGCCTTTAAAAACTGTTACAAAGCTTTACCAGGCCAGAGATGAAACACCGGCGCAGAATTCACACCACTATCAATGGAACAAAATTTTCTACATCTTAAATCAATGACATTATACGCAGAGAAATTTCTTAAACAAATACCGATATGAGTTCTGCGCCCGTGTTCCATCCCTGCCAAGCCAGATAATAGCCTTAGGAACAAATTTGGTGACTATATCTCACCTTGTCGAGAAAATCCTTATTAACGATATACCAATTATCTAAGCTCTAACTGAATTATTTCGGAAGTTACTAGAAAATTATGGTTTTATAGAAAGCTATAAAAGGGATTCCATCCCAATAATCAATAATTGTGTGTCAGTTTCTTGCAAAGACGTTGCGGAATAGAAAATTCTGCTTGATTATGTCTCTTTCATTGAATTGTAGCTTACTGTTGTGTGTTAAATCTATGGTGCATTTTATGCTGTGATTTTTATATTGTCAGCTGTTATCTGAGCTGTGCTTTCTGGTGAAACTGTAGTTGATAGTTGGTTAATAGATCTGTAATCTTTTCGAGTATTACGTAAATAAACTTTCAAGCATCTGCAAGACTTGTCATTCATTCAGAGACAATCCGAGTACTTAACAATATTATATTTTGGTTTAGTAAAGAATTTTTTATGATTAGCCTCTTCACCAAGACTAAATAAGAATTTTTTTTAACATTCATAATGACGATATAATAAGTAATTTTCTTAAATCAAAAATTAAATCAGTGAGATTTTGTTTTCATCGTATTAATAAAAAATAGTTAGGAAGTTACTTTTATTCTTATAAACGTTTCAGTAATTGATGATGAGACAAATAGTGGCATATCATAGGGGTGGCAAAATAGTGTTCGCCTCAGGCGGCAAAATATCTGGCGCCGGCCCTGATCGCAACAAAATTGTCTTATTGGAAGCAGCTTTTTCTTCATCTGTTAAGTTATAAGTATTAAATGAAGATTTTTTTCATAATTGATTCACAAAACGCAAAAGCCAGCAGAAGGCTTAAAATTTTGGAAAAGCGTTCAAACCATTCTGGTTTCTCTATTTTCACACTTAGTTATGACCAGATCAGAGTACCTTTATAACAGGGAAGCGTTAAAAATTGCTACAATTATCCAATTACAGATGTAATTTTTAATTCTTAATAAATAAGGACTAAAAATAAAATATCAATTATAAATAATTTACTTTGTATAATTTTTCAAAACTTAGAAAAACGCCTTCAAAATAAAGGTGCTTAGAAAATGAGGACAGTTGGTCACCTTACTTTAGGTACTGCGAGTCTGTGACTGCGACATTAAACCCAACCAACAAACCAACCAAGGAAAAGAACTTCCGATTCCGAAACGGTTCATTATTTTTTCCTTTATTGCCTTTGACAAATAAAATCTTTTCAATCTCCGTGGTTTCTTTCTTAGTCAAAAACAAATTAGAAAAGAATTACCAATTACAATTAAAAATTTTAATTCCATTTTCCATTACGGGGAAATTTTGTTTCGAAACTTGAGGATACGCCATGCAGGCAATATTTGTAAAAATTTCAAATGCTAATAAGGAAAGTACAACTTCCAGAAATTCACACATGGAATTTATTAGAGTATTCAAGAAAGGGGGGGGGGGGAGGAATCAAGTTATTACTTATATTCTTATGGAACTAAATATAATGAAATAAGGTAAGTAAATTTACAGTTGCAGCAAAATTATTGAAGTGCTAGCAATAATTCGTACTTAAAAGATGTGCACCTAATACTGTTTTGTTAAGTAAATATTTGTCGAGTCATGATCTTAGTCTTGTTTATAAAAAAGTAAGTTGTTGATAAAAATTAGCGATCGAAGTTAAAAAAAAAAAAAAAAGAAATTAAAAATGTGGATGTGTGCTTGAATAATTTTGTTGCCAACTGTAAGTAAGGTTGATAAGTAATAAATAATCTTAGAGATTACCTACATTTTTCAATGGAACAATATGCAAGTTCCAACAAGAAACTCAAAAACTACTCATAGACTACAAGGAAAAAACAAATCTATTTCTAAATTGTAATTAAAACTGTAAATTTATAATACCAGTTTATATTATGTCAGATGTTTATATGGGCAAAATATATAACAACAACCACACCAAAATATATAAATTATTATATACTAAATGTTTGCACTTTGAGGTATATTTTAATTCATTAAGTAATATATGTGAATATTCATAACTTTAATATGCTTTACTGCAATTAATGTTTTTTAATTGCCTTCATATTTTATTTTTCATATTATACATAATTTGCATTACTCACTTATATGTAGCCACTATCATTTCTAATGCATTATAGCATTAAAATTCTAGTTTAAAAGGGCAAGCAAAAAATACTTAAAATTCCAACATATGCATGATCTCTGGTCAAAACTTTTGCTTTATTACAATGTAAATTCTAAATTGTTATCTTATAGATCATGGAATAACAATGATTTTTTTTTTTAATTATTATTTTTTCTTAATTGTGCTACATTTTTTATTGTAATTAAGAGCATTTATTTTATAATTTTCCTAAAACGTCAACAAGCTTTAAACATTATATTGAATTTTATGCAAATTTAATAAGAATTAATAAAACTTGTGATCAAATGAAATTTACTTTTCACAAGTAATGTACAAAGCCGAAAATCCAGAATCGTCGGGACCGCGGCGATTCCAGATTTTCAAATTTTCCGGATTTTTGGTCATGCCTAAAAAATATAAAATTTTGGTTTCAGTACTTGGATAATATGCAAATTCAGATGAAAAATAATATATTACGATTTTTACTTTTTTTTATATGTAATACAGAGAAAGTATTAGATTCGTGAAAATTTTTGACTTCCGTTTTTTTATGGATTTACACGTTTTGGGATGTCCTGAACACTAATTGATAGTTTTTAGAAAATGTCTGTCTGTGTGTGTGTATCACAAATTTTGTGTCCACTGTATCTCACGAACCAATGAATGAAATTTAACCAAACTTGGTATTTAGTTGCACCCTGACATAAACTGGTGCTGATTAGACTTGGGGATCAATCGCTCAACAGGTGGCGCTGTGATCGTATTTTTTATAAATTTTTAACATGGTAGTATAGGACAAAATTTCGTATAAATGTACATAATGAGAGTTATTCTTAACTTGTGATTGTAAAATTAATATGAATCATTGATAATAGTAGTAGTTAACAAGGAAAAAAAAATGTGCATGTGGGGGCATCGCTTCCCCCCTGGGGGGTGAGAGGGTAAATTTTCAAGATGGGTATCTTTCGAAAGGTCTCGTCAATACCTTTAAAACGAATGGTTGAACTATAAATATGTGATGATTTAAAACAAATTATCGAATTTTTTTACTTCTAACAACAACAACAAAATTTTTTTTTAGAAAATATCTTTTTTTTTTTTTTTTTTTTTTTTTTAATATTGTTACTGAGTGGATTTGTATAAGAAAATATAGAAGAAAGTCTTGTGGTGGCCACAACATACTAGTTAAATATATTCTGTAATATATTTTTTTTATCAACTTTAACAATGAATAAATAAAACTAGAAATTAAATAAAAAAAAAAAAATTATTGTAATATTTGCATACAAAAATTAGTACAAGTTACAATAAAAGAAAGTAAATAAGAAAAACATACCACTTTTAAAACATTTCAGTTATTTTTTTTTTTTTTTAATACTTTAGGTTTTTCAACTAAAAGTTTGAGTATAATTGAAATAGAATATAGAATTTATTGCTCAATTAGATAAATGTTTAAGAATTGTTACTATTATTATAATCTTCTTCTCCCTCCTCTTTCAGACTTTGCAAATGCCAGTTTTGAAGATTACTAAGAAATAAAATATTTTTTCTGTTTTTTATTTAGATATATTTATACTTAAAAAAAAAAAAAAAATGTTGATGATGATGATTAACGCCGCCGAAGTTGTCCGGATTTTCGGCTTCGTACTGTATTATAACACTTTTAACAGGGTTGCTAAGGCACCTGGGAAAACTCAGGGAATTTGAAAATCTATTAAAAAACTGAGAAAACTCAGGGAATTTTCAAAATTTATAGGAAAAACAGGGAAAATTCAGGGAATTTTGAAATTTTTTGGAAAAACATAGGAAAATTTTTTCATAATAAAATATTTAAAAAACTTTTAGTGCTTTATAATGAATCAATTACGTTTTTTTCCCCAACTATAGTAAGTTAATAAAATTGATATACCGATACCCTAAATATGTTCAATTGACTTGTAAACATGTTAGATTCTAATGCATGATTGTGTGTCATCTATTTTACTTCTAGAAGGGACTGGGAAAACTCAGGGATTTTTTTTTTTCCTGACTTGTGTAGCAACCCTGTTTAAATGTGTGACCCCTTAAAGATCAATCACATTCCTACTGATCTGGTGTACCTTTCAACCCTTGTTCAGTGTGTGATTTCAGATATATGGGCCAAACTAGGAAGTGATTGAAAGCTGAAATCTGTGTAATGAATAAACTTCTAAATCATCTGTGAACGCCGCACCTCTGAGTTCGAGAGTATCCCAAAACAAGAACTGAAAAGTTTGGTACGAAAGTGTGGCAACAGTGTGTGCGTATGTGAATCAAGATGGACTAGCGTTCCATTCTATATGTTTTTTTAGAAAATACTTTATTTGATGTTAATTTATGTGTTCGTTATGTATTTTATGTTTGTGCCGTAAGTAAAAGTAAAATCTTTAAAAGTAAACCAAGCGTGATCAGTGTCTTAATGTGTCTCGAGATGAATTTAGTGGAAGAAAAGAACCAGGTGTGAAAAAGAAGTCGCCACATCATCTATTGTTTCCCTCTGCCAGTATTAAGGTCACTAAAACTAAATTCAAAAACTGGCGTACAATCAATAGAAAGAAAATAAAACTTCTTGGTCTTGCTTTTGCCTCCAAGGCAGTAGCACGTGTTTGCACCTGATGAAGAAAAGCTACGTCCTTTCGAAACCGGTTGTGCTGACTTAAAATTTATGGTGTGTGAAGAAGCTTTACTTTCTTTCTATTAAGGTCACTGTTAAGTATTTCTCCCTCCAACAATTACTAAATATTCTGTGGCATCATGTAAGCCCTTTTTGATACGCCCTCTAGTGAGGCAATGTAAAAGTTCGGCAGTAGAGAAAAATACGTTGGCCGGTAAGCGTCAACTTTCTCCAACTCAAGAAATAAAAATAAATAATTCTATTCATATATATGGTCCGTCGTTTACTTACCAGTCACTGTTTTGACTTTTCTTAAGTTAACATTGTTTCTTTTTTTCATTTAGATTTTCGTGAAGCTTTTTACAAACTTTAAAATTGCTGTTAGTGATCTTTCATGTCTGATGCTCTTGTAATTTTTTCTTGCCCATAGATTTTTTTTTCTCATTTTTTAGAACCCCCCCCCCCCCCCTTCCCTCACCTTTCATAGAAGTCATTTTCATACTCTATTTATTAGTAATTTCTTTTTCAATTTTTTATATAAGGTGCTTTGATGCCACTCCAGCCTACAATTTTTGCTTGAAAGGTCATGTTATTGTTTTTGATAAATAATTGTTGCAAGTTTTTACAATGTATAGTGTTTGCTTGCTCAGGGTTAATACAGTAGAGAGACAGAAATTCGCCGAAGTCCGAAATCCACACAGCTTTTCAGATACATACAATGAAATTTAAGTTACAAAACTGCAAATCAGAACTTTTGTAAAAGATCTTAAATGCAGATTTTGTGCTCATATTTTATGATTACAGTAATAAAAATATGAAAATCTGCAAGAACCAAGTTACCTATAAGGAAATTATGAACAATGTATCAAATTAATCAAATGAAAATTATGATTATTATTATGATGATGATATAAATGAGGAAAACAGTAAACTAATTTTTTTAAATGTTATCTGATGAAGGCATCGTTGTAAGAAAGAATTAATTTAAATTCTTTGAAAAATAAATCTGTGGTACAAAATAAGAACTGATGAGCATTTACAATAGACAAAAAAAAAACTCAGTGATGTATGTGTGCATGTTCAAGTGTAGTTTAAAACAAACTCTGTGTGAACAGATTTTGTCTAAATTTGACAAATAATTTTTCATTTTTATTTATTGCTTTCATTATATATATATTTTTAATGTTCAGTGTTATTCTTGTATATCTAATAATTTAATATACAAGTGAAATTGTGTTATTATTCACTAGTATATGTTTAGTTTGATTAATATTCTGCTTTTATTATTCAAATTGAAAATGATTTTTTATGGGCTCCAAAATCCTAAAATCCGCACAACCCCTGGTCCTGAGCTGTGTGGATTTTTGACTCTCTACTGTACTACTCAGGAAAAACCTGGAATACTCAGGGAATTTGGATTTTGTTAAAAAATATATATATATAAAATAAAAACAGGGAAAATAAAAATTTTCATTTAAAGTCAGGGAAAATCAATTATAAAACCTGGAAAATCAAATATTTCTTTTATGTCAAATTGTATTTTTCTTGTTTAGCTTCATATCAAAATTCAAATGATTAAGTATCGTGAAAATACTCACGTAAACAATGATTTCTACCTGAATTTATATCATGATTGGCAGTAATATAACATCATACAGTGGAAGTAGATGTATTTTCTATTTTCTCCTCTCTAGAGGAGAGTTTCTTGTAATATGTCGCTAATATTTTCTTGAAAATTGTCTGGAAAACTCAGGGAATTTTTTTCTTATATTTAAGTATGAACCCTGTTGCTTAAAAAAAAAAAAAATTAAGATTTTGATAAGTATTAAGAGGAAAAGCAAATCAAATTATGCAAATAGAATTCCTTTCATGGTAATATTTATTCTTTTTTCAGATACTGTAACATGGTTTCCTGGACGAATCAAAGATCTTGATATATGTGCGAGTCACATATTAAGTTATGGTGCTGAATTAGATGCTGATCATCCAGTAAGTTCTGATAGCAATAATTTAAAAAATCTTATATATTCTGAATTTCAGATTTATTTGTTAGTTATGTAGTAGTAAATTATTTTTCAAAAAGAACTTTATGAGTTTGAATTGCTTTTATCATGAAATGGTCACAAATTGAAAAAAAAAAAAAAAATTATGTTTAACAGATTGTTCTGGAATTTTAAGACTATTTGAGCATGAAATTACACCAACAATCTGTCTTATATTATTTTCTTTCTTTATGTCTATCCCTGTTTTAAATACTTATGATCTTAGAGTTATGAAGTTCCGTTAGTATGATTTCAGCTGTGACTATTGGGCAGTAGTCATATTAAACTCCCTGATAATTTTAGATTTGAAATAGGATTATATAAATAGAACATTATCTATAAATTCATAGATTTTTGTTGAAAGATATAACATGATTATTAAATAAATATAATAAATTACTCTGTGTTAGAATGACTTCAATCTCCATTTACTAGTAATAAAATATGGGAGTGTATCAATAAAAAACATGCATAGTGTAAAAAGTAAAAAGCAATTAATGACAATATGAAACAGAAATGAAAGTACTATTTATTACTTTTCCACATAATTTTCATGCATTTTGAAGCTTTACATGGCTAAATTCTTTAAGGTTATACATCACTCAGATTTGCCCTATTTTCTTTCCTATTTTATCCAATGGGATTTTTGTTGCTTCATGTTGTGAGAATTTCTCGCTCAAAAATGAAGTTTTTTGTTTTTTGCATATTATTCTTTGAACATGTCACCTTTTAGATTTTTGATCAATTAAAAAATATATATTATTATTTTTAAAGATTGAAAAGTGGAGTTCTAAGTTTACTTAATGAAGTAAAATATTTAAATTTATTTTTCTTTTTAAATGGGCTCATTAAGCTAAAAAGCGACATATTCATTGAGTAATATTCAAAAAGTCAGAATTCGAAAAACTTCATTTTTGAATGAGATATCCTTATACAATAAAGCAACAAAAATCCCATAAGATAACATAGAAAGAAAGAGGAATTTTGACTGATGTACGTAGCCTTAAGGAACAATAAGAACTGAATGATAAGTGATAAATTTCAAACTAAATTTGTTGAATGAAATGTCACATTTAAAATACTTGTTTATGATGAATAAAATGTTGAATAATTGCTGAATGAATAAATAATACTAATTTAATGTCTGTATCACCACTTAATTTTCCCATTTTTCTGTACTTGAAAAATTGCGTTAGTGACATAGAGACGGTAAGGAAAATGTGATACATTTAACACAAATATTTTTACATTTATTATATTTTATTTTCACATAACATAGATATCCTTTCGGAAATATACTAAAAAGAATAAATAAAACAGAAAGTTTTCTTAACAATATTTTTGGAATAACAACAAAATGACTAAAAGTTCTCATTGGAAAAGTTGACAGTATGAAGAATTTTGCAGATCTTAAAATGGTAAAAGGGGAAAGTACTAGTTTGAACATAAAATGTATTGAAATAGTATTGTTTTTATTCAATGTATTAGCAGCATTAAATGTAACCTGGTATTTTCGATCTTGTGTGTGACAACTAGTGACTCTAGAATAAAAGGGCTGCTGGGGGAACTCATTAAAAAGGGCAAGCTATTTTCAAAAAAGTTGTTATTTGCTGTCTTTTATGTTGTAATTATTGTTCATGACAAAAGTAAATTATTAATTTTACGTGTATATATGTAGGCTATATACATTTGTTCTTTCAGGAATGCTGTAAAAGTATTCCTAGAAGGTTACTTGTAAGAAAGGAAAGTACCTAAAAGTCTCTGGATATTTAAAATGTTAGAAAGGCCACTTGGTACTAAAATGCTTTTTAAAAGAACCACCATGTGCTGTGATGTGTTAAAAACCAGGGGTCAATCCAGGTTTTAATTTTTGAGTCCCTTTTTTGTGAAAAACAAAATATTTCTGTGAAATTGTTATAAAATAAATAAATATATAAGTGTAAAACCTTCTATTTAGTAGCTATTCTGTATAGTGTTTAAAAGTTAATACTTTCATTGAACCAATTAGTTAAAAATAATACTAAAAACAGGGGAAAATTAATTAAAAGGTTCATTTATATAAAACAAAATCTTGTGAGGGAGCTCATTTTACAAATTTGAATTTTGTGAAAAGTCCCTTTTTATGGATTTCAATTTTGTGAAGGGCATCAAAAGAGACACAGTTTTTGTCTGGATTGGCCTCTGAAAAGAGCCGCTGGGTGGGTTTGCCAAATTAACCTAGAGTTAGTACTGGTAACGCTTATTGTTCACTTCTAATTGTTTTGTTTTGTGTTTGAATATTTTGTGTGGGCATGTACATAAAGTGTTAAGTCTTTGAAATTCAATGAAAATTTAATTACAACATTCAACTATCATTCTGCAATTATGATAAATAGCAAACAGCATGGAACGGCAAGCAAAACAGGCTGGGCACTTAACAAGTTAAATATTACATTCTTTACCTTAATCCTTAATTGAACAAAAATCTATGTCACCTAAGTAAATTATTTAACCTCACAATCAGTGTGCAAAGACGGACATGTGTGGTCGTGTAACATAAATGGAAAGTCTAACATCAATCCACACAGACTGGTAAGGTATAAATTAGGGGTGCACAATCTTTTTGGCTGGTGGGCCAATCTCGCAGTTCAGTGAGATATGAAGGGCCACAGAAGAGATAATATAAAAGAATTAAACTATGTAAATATATTCGCTGTGTAATATATATATATGCACACACACATACATGCATATATAAAGAATAAAGGGGCACACTATCATTGTCATGTGCCTGTGTACAGAACTTCAGTTTTCATCATATGTTACTTTAAAAAAAAAAAAAAACTTTTATAATTTTTTTTTTTTTTTTTTTTAAATCAGAGTAAAGTTAATCTCGAAGCGTGCTAATCATGAAGTTATTGAATAGTAAGCAAAAGAAGTAAACAAATGTATCATATAAAGTACAAAAACGATAAATAAAATAATAAAATAAAAGGTATGTTTTGCAGAGAGAGAAGAATTATATTGGGACATTGGGAGTCACAAAAACAATAAGCACAAATATAAAGGCTGATAGAGGATACCAAAATAAGCAATTTTGCATAAAGCAGTTAATTTAATTTTAAAATACATTTAAAAAATAAAAGGAAACACTTGTAAAATAAATATATGTATGGGTGAGTTATTTCTTATGTACTATATAAGAAGGTGTTTATTTAGATATTTACCATTCCGTCCACAAAATATCTAAATTGAGAGTATTTATTATGAGTTTGATATGGCGAAGCTTATACAAAATTTTTATTGTGCAGCTATATTGCTGAGAATTGACTTTGTGAAAGTGCCTCTTTGCTAAAAATTGGTTTTGTGAAGGTGCCTAAATGCAGCACTAAATTTGTTCTGGATTAATCTCTGCATAAACAACATGGTCTGCAAAAGTCTCAATGAGTGTTTTGAGGATTTGGTTTCTAAATTATACATGTAGCACACAAGGGCATAGCCAAGGAAAGGAAAAGGATATTGGAGCTCAGATATCTCTGAATCAAATAATTTTTTTGTAGAAGTTTTAAGAAATAAATTAGGTTTAAGAAATGCAACAAATAAATAACAAACGAAGGTTTAAGAAATTTTTAGAGAAGTTTTAAATTTTTAAGAAGTTTTTGTAAATGCCTGTTTTGCGAATGCAGCAAACAAATGTTTTTCTTTCTCTCTTTCATTTTTTTCCTCCTGTTGATGATTAATGCATTTTAAAATGTCAGTCCGACGGGCCGCAAATTGACGGCTACTGGGTCGCAGGTTGTGCACCTCTAGTATAAATGGAAAGGCTTGTGCCGGTCTGTTGGGACTGGTGTGGTGTTTAATATGTTATTACTATTTTATTAATATAGATTAAATTTCAGTATGTTTTAAAACTTTTACAAACTTTGAACTTTTATTTTCAGGGTTTTAAAGATGAAGTATATAGAGCCAGAAGAAAATATTTTGCAGACTTGGCCATGAATTATAAGCAGTAAGTATTCACATTTGTATTGTAACATATTCACTTTTTTTCAATGTTTAAGTATTCTGAAATTTTTTGTGAAATTACTGGTACAGAGTTGCCAATTGCGTTGAATTAAAGCAAATAACTAATGCCATGAAAATGAATTCTAATAATAATACATAATGATCCTTTTTTTTTCTTCAAAACTATTTTTGAAAATGTTTTGTGATATTTTACACAAAAAGTCTAATGAAATATCCTTATGAAGTTATAAAATGATATTTTGATCCTTTATTTCAAATGCAACATTTTGATATAATAATTAATCTTTTTTTTTTTTTTTTACAAGTTTGAAAATGGAAGTTTAACACAAAATTTCACTTACTATTTGCAATATTTGTATGCTTTTTAGGTTGATTTCTTTAGAAATCGACCTATTGCAATCACTTCGTTTATCTATATATATATATATATAATGAAAATTTTGTCATCACGATAACTCCCGAAATAATACTCCAAATCGAACCAAACTTGGACAGTGAACTGATCTTATAAATATCTTGGATGAGTTCTATAACCAAGTTGCTCCGACTTTTTGTTTTCAAGTGGCAGCCACTTGAATATTTCTAATCCACATTGTAAAAAGCATATTTAAAGCTTAAAGCAAGATTTGCTTGAATTTTTATGTAAATCTAGACTGCATAAGAGTCTCAATGAACTTTATTAATGAAATTTTTCTGCCATTTTTAATAAAGTGGCGGCTATCTTAATTGGGGCCACTTGAAATCAGGCTACCACTACTCCAAATCGCACCAAATTTGGACAGTGTCTTAACTTGTGTTATGAATACCTTGGATGAGTTTCTTAACCAAGTTGCTCCACTATTTTGTTTTCAAGTGGAGACCACTTGAAAATTTCAAATTCAAATTGTAAAAAGCGTATTCCGAATTTTTTTTTATTTTGATGTATTTATGGACTATATAAGTGTCTCAATGAAGTTTATTAATGAACTATGGATTTTCTCACCAAAAAAGTTGCCAAGTGGAAAAGTCGCCAAATTTGGCGCCAAATCCATTACCTGCCATACTGGAGCTTTTTAATGCGTTTTTAAGGGAAAATTGGGCTATTTTAATGTTAAAACAAACTAGAAATGCAGAAAATTAACATTTAATCAACTTACTAAGCCTCTTTTGAAAGGATTTCTTTTAAAAAAATTGAATTATTTTCAAATTTGCAACAATATCTTAGATTAATTAGTTCACTGAGCAACTTTGTCTGCCATTTTGATCCAAGTGGCAGCCACTTATTTTTTCAACACGATGAATTTTGAGATTCTGAGTTAATTACAACTATATTTGTACAGTAGTCTTATCTCACAAATGCATTTGATATATTTGTCAACATGGCCCACCATCTTGTTTCCAAGCGCCGGCCACTTGAAAATTTTAAATTCACATAAAAAGGTATTTATGAACTGATTTGCTTAAAACTCCATATGTAGATAACCTACATCAATATTTCTACTAATTCGTTAATAATTTGTAGCTGCCATTTTGAAACAAAATGACGGCTACTTGATAAGGAAAAAGAAATCAACCTACCCTTCCGAATAAGCCGGAAGGACTTGTTTATAAGAGTAAAAGGAATATTTAGGCAGCTATTATATACAAGGTGATTATAAAAAAAAACTACCCCGATATATGAGACCATAACTATCATACTGTTCACAGTAACTGAATAAAATTTTAGTGAAAGGTATTTTGAGATGTGCGTTCAAGAATCATATAAAAATAACAATTAAACTCTAACAGTTACGGTTACAGTGACAAAATTTCAAATGGCAACACCTACTTTTTTTTTATTGGAATAGGATCTCCATACCAAAAAACCATAAAAACGTTGAAACGGTACCTGTAGCGTGAAAATTGCCAGTGCTAGAAGAAAAGAGAAAACAAATGTGACTAATGACGTCACATTTCTCACTGAGTCTTCGGCTTAGAGCTCCTATAAATGCAAGCCGACTTGTGGAGGCTGGTTTACAGCTTCAACATGTGGATTATCTCCCATCTCAAATAAGAAGTGTGTAAAGGAGTGAATTGAAGACGACAACTTAAAACTAATCTTCGTTCAACCTGACACTTTCACCGAAACCATTGCCATCTAACAGTGAAATCAACTTTTGACCTTGACACTTCCAATGCAACACTTGTATGCTGAACTCGACATTGTCACCGAAAACCATCCCTATCTAACGCTGGATCCGACAGGTGACCTTAAAACTTCCAACTCAATACATCTATGCTCAGCTCGACACTGTCACTGAAACTACTACTGTTCAACACTAGATCCGACTGGTGACCTTCACTCTTCCAACTCAACTCATGTCGTACCTTACAGACTCACATCGAAAATGATGCCCAAACAAAAGTTTAACAAATTAAGTTCTGAGTCAGCTTCTTTTTCAGGAAGTGTTGCATTGGAAGTGTCAAGGTCAAAAGTAGATTTTATTGTTAGATGGCGATGGTTTTGGTGAAAGTGCTAGGTCGAACAAAGATTAGTTTTAAGTTGTCGTCTTCAATTCACTACTTTACACACTTTTTATTTAAGATGGGAGATAATCCACACGTTGAGGCTGTAAACCAGCCTCCACAAGTCGACTTGCGTTTATAGGAGCTCTAAGCTGAAGACTCAGTGGGAAATGGACGTCGTTAGTCTTGTTCTGGTAGGCACATCACAGTTGTTTTCTCTTTTCTTCTAGCGATGGCAATTTTCATGCTACAGGTACCGTTTCAACGCTATTTATGGTTTTTTGGTATGTCGATCCCATTCCAATAAAAAAAAAAGTAGGTGTTGCCATTTGAAATTTTCAAAATTTTGTCACTGTAACTGTCAGAGTTTAACTGTTATTTTTTATATGATTCTTGAGTGCATACCTCAAAATATCTTCCACCAAAATTTTATTCAGTTACTGTGAACGGTATGATAGCTATGGTCTCATATATCGGGGTAGTTTTTTTTATAATCACCCTATATATATATATATATATATTTTTTTTTTTTTTTTTTTTTTCTTAAGATTATTAATTTTTTTGACAAGTTTTTTGCTTATAACAAAAATGGTTTCAACAAAATTTTACAAAACTTGCTAAAATGTCACCAAACATTAGAAAAACATTATTCTGTAGCATAAAATGGATAAATTTAATTTCGATTTTTGAAGTAAATACTTTTTTACTGTGCACTCTCAGAAGATAGCACACTTTTATTACATGGGATGAAAGCTAAATATATACAACTTATATTAAAATTTCATTTGAATTGATTAAAAATTTAAAGTTATTCAAAAAGAATTAACTGAATTTTATGTTTTTTTCTGAGAGCTGCAAGCTCATAAGGAGTTTTACACAAAAATGATTTTTTTAAGTGTGGGTGCGAAATAATTGGATCTTTAAATTAAATATGTGATATGTGGAAAAGTCCTTGGCCCGTAATTCTTCACATATGATTTATTTACTAAGATTTGTGAGCTCATAAAGGTTTTTCATAAAATGATCATTCACAATGTGGCTGAATAAATAATTGGATCTCCAAATAAGATACATAATATGTGGAAAACCCCTTATAAAATAGTAAGTCTAGAAAATATCTAAAACATAGTTCATTCTTTTGATAATAATTTTTACTCAATTGAAATGAACTTTTGACATACATACATTCTATATACCTTGCTTTTAATCTATTTTTTTTTTTTTTTTTTTTTTTTTTTTTTTAGTGCTATCTTTCATGCATGTGAAAGGTAGAAAAACCCATATTTCAGCAAAATTTAAATCTATGCATTTCATGTTTCAGAACAATGCTTCTCTAATGTTTTGATCAATTTTTATGCAAGTTATGTAAAATTTTGTTCAAATCCATTCTTGTTATAACTAACCAAAATTTATCAAAAAAATTAATTTTAGAAGGAATGTATATATGTGTGAGTCTAAATATTCCTTGTATTCCTACAGAAAAACATAAAAATATTTTAGTAAATAGTGAAATCATATGTGTTAAAAATGTAAGTCATTTGTAGCTTTATACAACACAGAGTAATGATAAGTATTTTTAATTTTTTTCAATTTGTGGTTGGTCCTCTAATTGCACTTGTGACTGAATCAGAACTGGAAAGTGTGAGTTTATAAATCTTTTTTGCATGTCTAAAGTCCAAGGTCATTTTGTTCAGCATTTCTTTAGAAAATGAAAGAATAAATAATAATAAAAAAAAATTCTAATTACTTGATCACCCAATGTAAGTATTATCTAATTATTGGTTTGAACAATTATTTACACAAATTTATGAACATGATGTAACTTTTTTCTTTTCTTGCAAAAATGTTGCTAAATATGTGCTACAAATATAACTATAAAAACTTGTTTCAGAAAATTTTGGAGTGGCCAATGAATGTTATGTGAGAAATGCCTAGCTAGTAATCAGCCAGGGTGGCTCAATGGTTTGAGCACCCGCACGTAATGCAGAAGGCCCGGGTTTGATTCCCAGCTCTGGTATTTTTCACATGGTTGGTATAAAAAATCAGCCTTCCACTCCAAAATTTTCTGAAATGAACTTTAATGGTTGATGAATATATTTCTAAATTAAATATAAAAGCTTGTTCAAGGTATACTATGTGCACATATAAAAAAACATATGACTAAAGGCAGCTAAATCATCATATTAGAGTCTGTAAAAATATTAAAATCATTAAAACTGTAACCAAGTTACAAAGATATATGCATGCACTTTGTGAAAAAATTTTATCAAAAACACTTTTTTCAGAATATCATAACATTAACATTTATTAGAAAAACAACCAAGCAGTTAAAAAAAAAAAAAAAAAAAAAAAAAAAAAAAAATTAATCGGGTATATAAAGTAAAATGAATACATGAAATTCAACACTTACTAAACCAGGTTTAAAACAGCAATTCTTGCATGTATGTTGTGAGTTTTGCTTACGGAAAACAAAATAATAAAATCACTTGACACTCCACTCTAATCTCATTATGCTTGAATCACACACCTAAAAAAAATGAAAATAATAGTCAGTCAGCAATCAGTTCACTCATGTTACACTCACAGAAATCCAAAGGAAAAAAAAATTCTTTGTATACCCCATTCTTAATGTGCATAAATCACACACACACACAAATTAGCAATCAGTTCTATGTTCGAATGCTTACTTAATCATAACATTAGTTTTACAACAATATATCAAACAGCCATTTTGCTCAAATATTTGATTATAACATAATTTTACATAAAGCAGAAAAAATAGCAAAATTACCAACATTATATTCAGTCTTTATTTAAATGTAATATGTAATTCACAGCAAAAACTTACAGGTAATTTTAAAACAAAACAATACGCAATAGCCAAAATATTACAAGAATTATAGTTTTTTTTCCCCCCAAACAAAACAAATTTAAACATTCCAAGAGTTATCTGATCATACTACCATTAGATTTCCACTTTCAAACAATGAGTTACCATATCTGAAGATGAAATTCTATTCTAAATCAGCCAAAAATCCTTTTTGTTCGCTTTCCAAAATACTCATTCGTCATCCATGTAAAAATACTAAATGTCAACAAAAGTTATACCTACCTAAAGCTAGTAGAAATAAAATAATAATAATCGTAATAAATAAATAAATAAAATTACAGCACTATCACCCACCACTTCAAATATACTTCCCTCTATAAAGATCAGTAACCCTAAAGCTGTAGCAATGATGCAGAGCAACATAGTCATAAATTATCCATTGTCCGAAAGTGACCCTTGAAATTTTGCACATGTTTACAATGAAGGACATTACTTTTTATTGCTCTTTTACAAAAGAGACCCAAGTTCCCCCATGCAATTATCATAGTAGGAGGTTTGTCAGAGGAGAAAACTGTCTTCCATCTTCATGACGGCTCAAATCACACATCAAAGGGATGTGAATAGAGACCGCCCTTGTCGCCCTGCTGTTGTCAGTGTTTGAACGCACCTTAAGAGTTAAATTTCATTAGCTAACTTCGACACACTTATGCATTTGCTATCACTATATATCACTTTCTTGCTGACAAGCTCACTATATTGGTGACATCCCTTCATTTAACCATTAAACTCCATTGAATAAAAAATTACACTGTAAATTTGTAGTTTTTAACTTGTAATTTTTTGTGCTTTCTTTCTTTTAATGCTGCGTTAAATATAAAAAGAAGAAACTCTTTGCTTAAACACCATATACACTCCACGACAAAAAGATAGGTACAAAGGGCTTTTTCTTTGATTTTTCATAAAATAACATTATCTAAATTGTGCTTATCATTTATTATTATCATAAAATAACACTATTCCCAGACTAATTTAGAAAAATTTTAGTCTTAAAACTTTTCTAAATTAGTCTTAAAACAAAAATTAGTTCAGGAATAGTGTTATTTTGTGATAATAATAAATGATAAGCACAATTCAGTTAATGTTATTTTATGAAAAATCAAAGAAAAACCCTTTGTACCTATCTTTTTGTCGCGGGGTGTATCTTGCCAAAAAGGTTTAATTTTCTCAAATTTGTCATAATTATTTTCTCATTCAGAAAATTAATGTTAAAATAAAAAATATATAACGCATTATGCAAGTATTTCTTTTTTAAATAGGGTTTAAATTGAATTTTTTGCCAAAGAAAAAAGGAAAACCTTTTTTATGGTCTATAAAACTAGAAATGTAGTTAATTCTGTGGTATCGATTAAAATTTGAACCAAAGCTTTTGCAGATTATAGACTTTAGATCATCATTTTGCTTACATATTTTTCTCTTTTTATTGGTCTATAAACTTGCAATATTAATGTAAAAATTAAAATACAAACTATATCATATAAATATTTTATTTTATATTTATTATTATTATTTTTTATCTAGAAATATATTTAAAATAAAATTGTGTTTTTAAATTAATAAGCATAATTAATACAATAAAGGAAAACGGATAAGTAATTATTCTAAAGATCATTGAAGTAAGATTATATTCAAGTCACTATTTTCATACAAAAAATAAAATCTAAAAGGATTTACCTGTAGTGCAAATAAATTATAAGAGCAAATTCTGGTGAAGTATTATATGCATTAATTTACTGGTTGACTTAATTTTTTTAACATTGAGGCGGTAGTAGTTTTTAGTCAATGTATCTTTACATTTGTTATCAATATTATGTATATACAGTGGAACCTGTCTAAAGTGACCACCCTAGGGACCGGCTAAAATGGTCACTATACGCAGGTGGTCACTTTATAAAGTCTCTTTACAATTGAAAAATAGTCACTTTAGTCAGGAAAATGGTCACTTTAGTCAGGTGGTCACTTTACCAAGGTGGTCACTTTTACAGGTTCCACTGTATTTTTTTTATTCTCTGTACTGTTGTTATCTCCTGTACAAAGATGAAATACTATTTTTCTAAAATTCTGAATGATTAATTGCTTTATGCGTAGCTGCAATATTGCCTTATGCTTGACTTCAGGATAAGTATTACAGGAATTTTTTCAATTTTAATATCATTTGAATTTATTTATTTATTTTCATTGTAAGAAACACAATCGTTTATCACTTGTATTTTTGCTGAGTGCAAAAAATTTATATTTTTCTCACAACTGAAAAGGATTTTCCTTTATCCCTACAAAAATTTCTTCAATTATAATTCATTTTTGAAAAGAATCACCAATAATGTAATAGCAATTTTTACTATTTATTCTCAAAAGATAATTTAATATACAATTGCGTATTATATAGTCATAGATGCCATAAAATTAACTGTACATGTGCTATAAGATTGATCTATAATATATAGATCTATATTGCATTTCTTTATGTACATATCATTATATCTGACATATGCCTTATTTTATCTTTTTAGGGGACAGCCTATTCCTCGAGTCGAATATACAAAAGAAGAAACTGAAACATGGTATTGTTTGAAAACTTTATACCATTTTTATTATTTTGTTAAGCATTAACTATCAAACGTTTGTTGAACTTTTTTTGTCAATCCCTTCCCTCCTTTTGTTCTTATTTTGTTTCCCTGTTAAAGGCTACCATCCACATTTGCTTTAAAACTATGTATATATGAGGACAGTGTGGAACATAAGTTTAATTTTAAATTTTTGCTGTGAAAGGACGGTGTTCTTGATTTCACATATGACCGTCCACTTTGCTAATTCATTGCAAATAATTAAAGTTATTTGTAGATCGCTGAGTATTGCATTGGTTGCATGTTAAGCATTTAAAATGTTATTTAAAAAAAAAAAAAAAAAAAAAAAAACCTAAATATCCTGTTTTGGGCAAATTACAGTCTCTCATCCACTTTCTGAATACTAGGAGCATTAAGTATGGATGTCACATATAATAGATATGAGATTTATCTTTAAATGCATAATCATACATTTAATTTCAAGTTGAAATAACTATTGTTGTAGTACATTGTAAAGAATATGCAGTGAAAACAACATTAAAATTTTGCTCTTTTCCAAGATGTTCGGTGGGTTAAAACCAGCATTTTGTGTGTAGCTCTGATTTGTGTGAAAATTACATTATTATTACCATGCCTAAAAGTAACCCAGTATCATCTCATTCATCAGGGTTGGGTTTTTGCCAAAAATGCATTTTTGCCAAGACAGCAGCAAAAAGTGGAAAAAAGCAGACAAAATGGAAAAAAAATTAGAAAAAGTGGAAAAATAAAATTAGAACAACACAATCCCTTTCAATTTTCACCCTTTACACTTTGGCACCTCAATGAAAAGATTTTTTGAAGATTTTTTAATTTAAAAAGTAATTGTAATTAATTAATTAATAATAATATATAACCAGTGTCCGACAAATTCTGGGTGCCAGGGTGACTATAAATATCCATTGGTGACCAGTTACGGTAGACTGACAAAAAAAATTTCATGCATTTACAATATTTTTTATGTATATTTTTGTTTCTCCTCCCACCTTCTTGTCTTGGTATAAAAGATGACATTGCTGATGTATTGAATGAATAGTATGAGTTTAATGTTTTCTGAAAAATTTAACAATTATTTCTGTTTTTGAAAGATGTTTTTCCATGAAAGATAAATTCCCATATTTGATAAATCTTCTTACTACTATACTGGTACTTTCCATGTCAACATCTTTGTGTTAAACAAGATTCAAGCATCATAAACACTATCTAAAGCAAACTATGTTCGAATTTACAACGAGAAAGTTTAAATAGTATGGTATTTATCAAATGGATTCTCTTTAAAGGAATTCTGTCCTGAAAAATTAATAGACAAATAGTATTTTAAAGCCAAAACTTAAACACTCTCAATATATTTGATGATTATATTAAAGGTAAAAATAATATTTATTTCTGTAGATTTTTTATTTATTTATTTTTCAGAATAGTTTGTTTTTATCTTTATAAATAAAAAATAGTTATTTTCTTAAAATTTTCCTTAGTTCACATTTTTAACTAAATAGTTCATTTATTCAATGTAAAATAATACATGAATGACCTGCATTAATTATATAATTATGAAATATTACCCTTAAATTCCCTAAGTTTTGCTGTGAGTATTGTCATAGAAATAATTCGCTATTTCTGGCTCCTAAGATATTGAAACTTTGTCAGTCCCTGAACATAACCATAAAAATAAAACTACAAAATTATATATATGCAAAGGCATAAAAGGACGTATTAACATTTTAAAAACATTTAAATACCTTTAAAAATCCTTTTATTTGAGCAGCGTAGATTATATATTTCGACTCGCAAATTCGCGGTCATCTTCAGATGTTTGTTTTGCCGCTCTGTTGACCATCGTCTTCACAAACATCTGAAGATGACCGCGAATTTGCGAGTCGAAATATATAATCTACGCTGCTCAAATAAAAGGATTTTTAAAGGTATTTAAATGTTTTTAAAATGTTAATACGTCCTTTTATGCCTTTGCATATATGTATTAAGTCAATACCGGACTTTTGTTCCTAAGGTATTTAATTAATGACTGAGTGTTTTGTCTTCAACCGAACTCGCTTTTCATCTCTTTTGTGTATTTCCTCAGTAAGAATGACGCTGTGCTCTCACCAATCTATTTACATTTTAACTATAATATCTCTAATTCTAATTTCTGCATTTCTACTTTTTAATACTTATAATGTATTTGTAGATTTTAAATTTTTAAATTGAATTTTTACCCTTTTTAACATTTTAACTCTTAATGATAAACTTTACGTTTTTTTAATTTTTTATCACTATTTGATATTTTAAAATTTTTAATTAACATATTGTTATTTTAAGTAACTTTATAAAAATCTATAATTTTTTAATTGATAAAAATTCTTCTTTACGATGAATCCATACGATATTTATCGCGAGCTTAAGAAAAATGCCAGAAAATTAAACCAGGAAATTGCTCATTGATCGTTTTTAGAAGATTGCCTATATTATAAAATCATCCCCAAATTCCTTAAAACACAGAATAAATTCATTAAACATTATTTCAAAGGCATGGTCCGACACTTCGAATTTTCAATTTTAAAGAAATACATTAGACAAAAAACTGGATTTTCATAAATTAAAGGAACAAAATCAAAGTCTTTCTACTAAATTGGAGCATTCAACGGACACCCAACGTTATGAAGCTTACATTGAGAAAATTAATCATTTTATAGATATTAATAACTACAAACTTCAAAATCGTCATAATAAAAAACTTAAACTATGGTTAAAACGTGAAAAACCTAACGCAGTCTTTGAAAACAACCCACATGCTTACCCTTACCTAAACCTTTCGAATTACAAACTAAATAGTCATCAAGATGCACTTCTAAAAATGGGTTCAAAATTTATTCTCAATGATACTTACAACCATCTAGACACTATCGCGCACATCGAAACTGCTTTAGATCTTATCCCCCCACCTAAACGTTCTTACATCAGAAATACCGTAGTTAAATTAATTGAAAAACCTAACGTTAATACTTATAGCGATAAAGCAGATATTAAATGCCTAAATGATTTTAAAAAGAATCGCGATATTACAATCCTAATGACTGATAAAACCGGAAAAATAACTATACTTGATAGAAACGATTACAATAAAATGATGACCGATACTATTAATAAACTAGAAGTAAACAAAATTGATAAAAACCCACTCAAAAAACTAACGGTCAAAACAAAATCACTAATCAAATCCGGATCCTGGCCCAATGACAACCCCCCTAAACTTAATAATTACGCTCCTATTATCCCCCGCATGTTTGGAAAGTATAAAGATCATAAAACCCCTCCCTCCCTAAAATCCAAGAAAGGAAAAACTTTAAATAGCAAGGTATCAACAAAATACATATATGGAAAGAAGCACAATCAAAGTAAGAAATTTTTAAAGAATAATAAATGGTAAAAAATAACTGTAAAACTTCCCAAAAAATTGTTATATCTTTACCAAGGGTAATTATAGCAGTAAGGTAATATGGAGCAAGTTGTTTCTAAGGTAGATTTTGTATGAGGTTATAAAAAATCCCTATCATTGCCCTAAAACTCTGCCCTAAAAGCAATGAATAAATAAGTAAAAACTGAAATATGAGAAAGTATCGTATGTATATATATAATAATGATTCATTAAGCGTAGAAAGGCCAAGCAACAAGATACATGATCACTGAAACCACAAAAACCAATAAGAATGAAAAAAAAAAAAATATATATATATATATATATATATAGGAGAAGCTCAGAAAGGTGAAAAAATTAATCAGGGTATTATGAGATACACATATTTAAAGAAACCAAATTTATTAATTAACAACCTGCAAAACAAATGAAATAATAAACTAACTCAACAAAATCTTAACAGAAAACTTAAATGAAATTTATAAAAAAATAATTTAAGGAACTTAAGAAAGAAGGAGGCAAGTGGCAAAACTTGTGACTTGCTTGTAGGGTTAAACTAGTTTCACCCCAGTAACACTCCCCCAGCCTGCCAAGACCAGAATAGGAGTCATATGGATTAAAAAAAGAAGAAATTCATAGCAGATAAAGAATAATGAAACTATGAATCAACAATGAAATTTATTGATTACTTTGTTTAATAGTTTGATTAGAATTTTAATAATAGTTGACAACCCAACAATGAAGAAACTGAAAATTTAATGGAAAAAGAAAGATTGCATATTAATACAAAGTAAATGCAACAAGCCTTCTGCTTTTTTTTTTTTTTTTTTAATTATTATTACATTTAATTTTACAGTCCTACCCAACCATCCAGCC
Source organism: Salticus scenicus (assembly GCA_963930645.1). Lineage (NCBI taxonomy): Eukaryota > Metazoa > Arthropoda > Arachnida > Araneae > Salticidae > Salticus > Salticus scenicus. Next base: position 120,854,743 of record OZ005657.1, read on the forward strand.
AAACAACACTACCCATCCTCCATAATCAAACATCTGCCCACCCAATCACCACTGTTTCTATTGTCTTTTGTTATTTTATAATTTTTTTGTTAAGATACACTAAAGTGTACACTTTTTTTTTTAATACTGACAGAGACATGGTTATGGATACAAAAGAGAAAATACAAAGTTTTTAGGAAAACCCATTTTAGCAGTGGCTGTGATCAATTTATTAATATTCTTGTTTTTATACTTCAGAGAGCATAAATTATTAATTCAAAATAAATGGTTGATGGAGATGTTTCCAAATACCGAAAGATGCAGCCAGCCAAGAATTAAAATGTGTAAATAAGTTTACTTTAAAACTAAAAACCATTTGTCGTAGATATCTGTGTAAATTTCATTACTATCAAAGATTATTTTTAGATCCAAAAAGTTAATTGATTGATCAGTTAGAATATTTTGAGTTAGCTTTAAGTTGGATGGATAATTTAAGGAAAAGGCATTTTGTGATTTCTTGTTAAGATAAAATACAATAAAATCATCTATGTAACGATAAAGCCAGACATCATCATAACAAAATTGCTTTTCATAATAATAAAGATAGACACACACTCATTTCAATAACTAAGTGTATTTTGATCTTCAATGTTTTTATTATTATTATAACATTCATACACATTCTTTTATATCATTTCACTCACTGTTTACATGAGTATGCTTAGATTTAAAAAATTCCCTTCTTTTTAATGTACAATTAAAATTTCAAAACATTTTTCTTCATTTTTTTTTTCTCTTGTGTGTGTTGGTTGGTTGGTTGTTTTTGAGGATTTTCTCTTAGATTTTTAGTCAACCAAAAATTAAATCATTTTTCTGATTTCGAATTTAGTTGAGGAAAATCATAATTTATGTTGCAATTTTGATTAACTGCAAAATAACACATTTTTAACTGAATGAATAAAACTGTTAATGTTCAACCTATTTATAATTAAAGTTATATTTTTATCTAATTGTGAAAACATATTTTAGTTTATTCTTTGTAAAACTAGTATTTTCCAAAAGAATGAATTTTAAAATCTGAGAACTTTTCACTGCAAACTTGTTATTCTGCATATATATATATATATATTATAATAATGATGATATATTAAGCATAGTAGAAGCCAAGCAACAGATACAAGATCACTGAAACACCAATGACCTATAAGATTAAAAATTTCTTTATGTAGGAGAAGTTCAGAAAAATGAAAAATTCTTTTATCAGGGGATGAAATAATAATGATTCATTAAACGTAGAAAAGCCAAGATATATGTATCTGAAAAAAAAAAAAAAAAAAAAAGAAATTCCCTTTAGAAAATTGCTCAAGAATGAGAATAGTTTGAGAATATTCTTTGAAAGGAATTCTGTTGCAAAACAATTATAAATAAACCTTTCATACCCCCCTCCCCCTTCTTTTAAATATATACTTATATAAAATTAATTTCTTACATATAATATATATGCACTTATAGAAGGTGAGAGGGACGAAGACAGTGTTGCCAGATTGGGGATATTTTTTATTCAATATCCACCACTAAATTTTAATTGTAACGGTTGCCTAATCAATTCATAGCTTAATTGTCTATTATGTATATCAAACATCACGTCAAAAAATTATTGGTGAGAGTTAAATGAAAAAAGTCCCCAATCTGGCAACACTGGCCAAAAAAAAAAAAAAGATTTTTTATATCACTTTCTTTTTTTATTTATATTAAACTTTGTGCAATTATTTATTAATTAGGAAGAAAGATACAGTAAAGGTTAGATATTCCCATAAAGAGCAGAAAAATAAAAAAGTGTTTTTTTTTTTTTTTTTTTTTTAATTAGCTTTTTCAGAATTGAATTAACTTATTAATTATTTACTAAAAAAATGTACTATTGAATTATAAAGGTGCAGAGAAAAGAAAAATGTTTGTTCACTTCTTTTTTTTTTTTTTTTTTTTTTTTTATTATTATTATTTTGCAAAACTTTCCAGAATTATCAATTAGTAATGAAAATTAATACAGATATAGTAAAGGTTAGATCACTAGATATATCCATTGAACTTGGAGGTTGCAAGGAAAGAAAAAGATGTTTTTATATCGCATTCTTCACCCCTTTGACTCTTCATTTATATACTTAGTGTTCTTTTCACAATTAGTAAACAATAATATTTGTATGAAACTTCATTGAAAATGTAAAAAAAAAAGTTGGTTTTATATCACTTTCGATTCTTCATTTATAAAGTTATATAAAGCCATCTATCCTTTAGGTACTTTTCTATATATATCTAACACTTGCTGTATTTTTTTCTTAATTTAATAATAATAATTTTACAAAGTTTGGTTAAAATTTGAAAAGGGGGGGGGGGGGTAAAAAGACAAAACGCTTTTTTCATTTCTCCCCTTTCTATTACACCCCCCCCCCCCCAACTGCATCAAATCTTAAGTTTTTTTTTTTCTTAATTTATTCTTCAGAATTAATAAATGTATATTATGCAAAGTTTTACAGTTAAAATCAGTAAAAAGTTATGCGTAGTTTTTCTTAAATAATAAGTGATAATGCTACAATGGTTGGTTGGGGAGAGATTTTTGTACCTTTTCTTTGCCTTCTACCCTCCCCCCCCCCTCTCATACACCGTTTTAAACAATTTATCATACACAGTTTCATTAAAATTAGTAAAAAGTTATTAAAAAAAAACATGTTTTTCTTTATCTCTGCATCTCTTTGTTTAAATCCACCCCCACCCCCCTCTTTTCTCTCTCTCTCTCTCTCAAAAATTTAGATGGGTCAACATTCAAATTCTTTACTATGTACATTAATATAAAGTGGCACAAACTGTATTCGAAAAAGGTATAATGAATCAATGGATTTCATTTGATATATACAGCACTGAAATATTTGTATATAATATTTACGTAAGTAATACATTCCATTTACATTTCCACTTAGCACCACCTTAATCTTTCAAAATTTTTTAAGTTCAGAATCTCAGGCAAAGCTGTATGTTACAAATGAAAAAGGTTGCACATTCAATAATATCCCAGTGTTTCATTACTATTTCTAGTTGTAGGGGGTAAATTGAATAAGGTTATAAAAAAAATAACTGTTTCCACCTTTATTTCTAGTACTAGTTATTTCTTTGTTTATTGGCCTAAAAATTAAGTGTTTTATCCTCATGTAATGATTCTTAAATAAAAGTAATAATACAAATAGTAAAGTTAAATTTGTTATTTAATTTTCTTTTTTTGTAAATTTAAATTTCAGCTTAAATTTTATGTGGGTACTTCAACACGGAAAGCACCAGTATAGTCATGCCCATTGTTTGTCAATGATGTCACTTAAAAGTGAGTGTAGCTTTGTCATCAACAGAAATGGTAAAATGTTAAAAAATGATTACTGTCGTTTTTCATCATACAGATCCTCATTTTCTTTCATTCATGCACTGCAAAAGAGCAATGGCTACAGGCTGAATTGAGCCAATAAGAAAGCACAGCACAGTTGAATGCTGATTTAAAATTTTATTTAGAAAATGAAAAGAGGAAGAAATGCTCTTAACATCATACCTAGTAACATATACAAAAGTTTTTATTTATATATAGTGTGTTTTTGCTGTGATATATTTTATAATTCAGGGAAATCAATAAGGGATAAATATCCAAAATCTAGAAAGTTCTGACATTCAAATAATGGGTTCTATACTATATTTTAATTAATTTTATTATTAGCTAAAATAAGAATATCTGTTTCACTACAGTATTCAATAAAGTTCAATGAATAATTAAAAAATATAAGTGGTATTAAGTAACTGATCTTTAATCTTTATGGATTTTAAAGAGAAAACATATATTTTTCTAGGGGAAAGGTATTCAGAGAAGTGACAAAACTATATCCAACCCATGCTTGTAAAGAACAAAACCATATTTTCCCTCTCATGATTGAAAATTGTGGTTATCGAGAAGATAACATTCCCCAACTTGAAGATATATCTAATTTCTTAAAAGGTAAATACTATTATTTTTATATATATCATAATTTATGTTATGATACAATTAGCATAAATTCAAGTCTATTTTATATTGGGAAGAAAAATTAAAATGACTTACTGATTACTAAAATTTAGAAATTTGACTTTCTACAATTAATTTTCATAAAAAAATATCTGTTTATTCCTTTATTGTTTGAAATTGAGTATATAAGCAAGCTTAAAATGCTATCTCTTTTGGCTAGATAAGACAACCTACTCTACAATCTCTAATGTGGTTATTCACAATCTGATTTTTTATTTTTCAATTTTTTTTTTCCTCAGTATATATGCTGAAGGATTTTTAGCAGGTGTTTATTTTATGCAATGAAATACAAAGGGCATTCCATAAAAACTGAGAGTAAAATCATAAAAAATCAAGAAATATATTTACAGCAAAAAATACATAATTCTTTTTCAAAATACTTTCTGTCAGATGATATGCAACGGTCCCATCGTTCAACCCACTTTTCAAAACAAGTAGAGAAGCCCTTTTCTGGAAGCTGCTTCAAAGAACCCTCCACTGCTGAAATAACTTCAGAATCTGTATTAAATTTTCTGCCACGGAGCTTTTTCTTCAACGTCGGAAACAGCCAGAACTCGTATGGTGCAAGATCTAGACTGTAAGGGGGATGTGGCATGATTTTAATATTGCATTTACTAAGATATTGCTGAACAGAAGTAGTAACATGCGGGCGAGTATTATCGTGATGTAATGTCCAATTCCCTACCAGTTCATGACGCTTTCTCGATATGTGTTGTCGCAAAGTTTTCAAAACTGAAACATAATATTCACCATTCACAGTAGTTTTTGGAGGCACAGCATACTGATAGATTACACCTTTATGATCAAAGAAAATAATCATCATGACCTTTCCAGCAGATTTGGTTTGTCGGATTTTTTTCGGAGGTGGAGAATCAGTATGTTTCCATACACTTGTCGCGGACTTGGTAAGGAGATCATAATGATGCACTGAAGTTTCATCACCTGTTATTACAGTCTTTAGGAGATTTGGATCATTTTGAAGCATCTGTTCCCATTCACAACATTGGTGAATTCTTGTTTTCATTTGTTCTTTAGTAAGGTGATGAGGGTCCCATCTGGAACAAACATAGCAAAGCTGTAAATTGTTGCGTAGAATGCGAAATATCGACGTTTTCGAAATGTTTGTTGATGCCGCTATCTCCTCACATGTCATTCGCTGATTTTCTTGAAGGATTACCCACACAGTGTTAACATTTCAATCATTCACAACACTTTTTGATCACCCAGGCCTAAGAGCCAGTTCTGCAGACAAACGGCCTTTCTTGAAATCACCATGCCATCTAAAAATCGTAGACTCACCAAAACATTTGTCTTTGTAAGCTTCTTTCATTAACTTAACTGTTTCTGAAGCTGTTTTGCCCAAACGGTAGCAAAATTTTATGGCACAATGCATTTTATTTTTTAACTCTGAATCACTCATCTCCATTTCTGTAGGGCAAATAAAACAGTTCTTTAAACAAGCACAGAAATGGGAAAATAAAATCGTCTGCTTCGTTTAGAATTTTGTATAAACGTACAGTTAAAAGTTTGAAAAAATCGCCTGCACTTCAATTTTTTAGTTTTGCGGTGTTGCCACTTTGTAAAAAAATAACTCTCAGTTTTTATCGAATGCCCTTTGTAAATCTATTCTTTATATATTTTTCTATATTGTATTAGAGGTTCATCTAGAAAAATCTGGATCTGGAAACGGGCTCTTTACAAAAATCAATTACACTAAAATGTACCCTTTACAAAAATCAGCATTCTTAAAACAAACTCTTCACAGAAGTTAGCAAACTTAAATTAGACTCTTCATAAAAAAATCTGCAAGATTGAAACAGATCTTTCACAAAAAATCAAATGATTTTAAGAGATGTGTTGTTAGTAGAATGTAAAAACTCACAAATTCTTTCTTTCCTTTCCATTAGTATACATAACATATTTTTGGTTTTATATGAAAAATTAAGTATAACAGTGACTGTGATAATAATATTATATAAAAGTATTTTTTGGTTATGAACTGGATCTTTATTCTTATTGTCAGAAGTAGGCTGATGTGTGGTAACTTTTTGGTTATATTGGTACTGTTCCCATACATTGTGTATAATGTTTAAGAAAAAAAAGGAGGGAGTGGAGGAAATGTAAATTCTGGTAATGAACATCTAATGTGAAAATTTTGCCAACCTCATCTGAAAACAATATGTATATATTTATATATCTATGTAAATCTGTTTTCTGGTTCTACTTTCTATAAACTTTTCTCAGAAATAAAATTTTTAAAGTTCTACATTCAATCGTATGTTAATTCCTTAATATGCAGTGCTCTTGCCATGGAAACACAATTATTAATCCACAAATGCAAAAACACATCCCAGAATTTTTTTAAACAAAATTGTTTTTTTATGACATTTCATACCAGAAAAAAAAAAAATCTGGTTTCAGTCTAATTTAAATGAGCAATAATTACTTTGGATGCCAAAGGGTTAAGAATTCACAACAAAGTGATTAACCAGTTTAACTAAATTATATTTTTTCACAAAATTACTTTTTTCCTCATACATGTAAATATATATATATATATATATATATATATTTCTGAAGTCAAATTCACAAAAACAGGACCCTGGGAGGAGGGGGGGGGGCTGAAGCAGGATGAACCCTTCTATATATTTTGTTATAAAATATTGTATTTGTTTCCTTTGATTTCTAACAATAGAATGGATGTATGTTTTTGTTAGTTAATTCATATACATATATATTAGGGGTCAATCCAGGCAAAATTTGGGCCCCTTTTGCTGTCGCTTCACAAAATTCAACATCGTTAAAAGGGACCTTTCACAAAATTCAGCATCGTAAGAAAAAAAAACTTCACAAAATTCAAATCCATAAAAAAGGGACCCTTCCAAAAATTCAAATTTGAAAAACCGCCCCTACATAAGATTTTGATTTTGTTTTATAATGATCCTTTTATAAAATGTTTATGTTTTCAGCATATTTTTAGTTAATGAATTAATTGGGTTTAACAAAACTCTATTAACTTGATATTAAACATTATACTATGACTGTAAAAATGGAAAGGTTTATTTTTTCACAAAAAAGGAACCCAAAAATTAAAACCTGGATTGACCCCCTGTATCTCTCTCTGTCTACACACACACACACACATATATATATTATTTCTGTAATTTCTCTAATTTTTTCAATATGTTATTTACTGATTTAAAATTTATATTATGATTCTTGTAGTGTTGTGAAGTTCTGCGACAGTGTATTTTGTCACTGGCCCTGGATCATTTTTAACTAACTGTATAGTTGGCAACTTACTTTAATAATTTATTCTTTAATTAGATAAATATCTTTAGAATATCATTCACTGTTCCATCGTAAATCATGATAAAAAATATGTTGTGTATGTGTAGTCGAATATTTAATTCTAATATATATTTGTAATTATTATTTTTATTATTATTATTATTTAACATTTTGTGCCTGACATTTTGTGAATTGTGTTGGTTTGTTTTTCTTACTTTACTTAAAAAATGGGCGGAATTTAATTTGTAATTGAAACCAAATCAACAGATTCGGTTAAAGGAGGTTTAGTGTAATTAATATTCCATATACTGTTACCTATCATCTCCTCCTCCTTTACTTCAATTTAGAACATGCAGTTCTAATCGATATAAAACTTGCTCTATGGCCTCTCGCACACAATTGAATAATAATCACTCTTTGGTTCCATTTTGTCAGGCATACAATGTTATTTATAAAATCAGTTGTGGTCTTTGTAAACTCAGTTATATTGGTGAAACCTCCACTCCTCTACATCTACGTATTAATCAGCATCACTCTGATTCTAAAAACCTTTCATCTTCAGCTGCACCTTCTAAATCAACCATAGAATTACAACACTTTAAATCACATAATTTTAATTCATGTACCATAGAGATTGTCAAAATTCAGAAACATAAAAGTGAGCGTCTATTTCTTGAATCAAAATTTATGCAATATTACAATACAATTTATCCATCTGGCCTAAATTCCGAATACTTTAATAAAACTATTAAAGCATATTCTAACATCAACCCCTGTACATGATTATTCGACTATTTATGCACAACTCAATCACAAAATTAACAATAAAACTTCTAGAACTAAACGAGGTAGTAAAAAAACAGATTTAATCTTTTCTAAAAGTGCCATTATTAAACTCATTTCAGTCAGATCTATAGACTAATTACTTATCTAACTATAACTGGTACATTATTCGAAAATTTATTTTTGCAATTAAAAAGAAATACTTCGTAAAGTTTCTGAATGTCTTTCAAAGCCAATCCTATAATAAACATTTTTCAGACATTTTTTATGATATTATAATGTACAAAATCAAACAATTTAATTTAAAAATTAATAAAAAGCCCAACAAATTTAAAACAAATACTCAATTAATTGTGACTTTTACAAATCAAATATTGAACAGTATTAACATTACGTCTATCATTAATGACAAAGAATGTTTGTTTCCGATTAAAGATTTAAATCTATCTCGTACCTTCAAATATCCTCTTCCTCTTGGCAGAAAGATATTCAATTATAATTCTGTATCTACCTCTTTTACTCACACTGTAACCTGTAAATGCAATGATTCTTCTTTCTCAAAATTTATTGACAGAGACCATGGACACATTATCACTGGTAATCTCAATATTATTGATAATTACAATTTAAAAAAATTCATGAAATTTGGCACCAAATTTAGACTTCCAGTTAAAACTAGCATTCCACAAATCTTTCAACAGTTTTCTTATGACCTAGATTTATTTATTTATAAAATATCTATTACTCATAATAAACCTATTGCCTACTGGAAAGTTTTAGTGTTACAAAAAATTAAAAATGCATTATTTATCAATTCTTCAAATCTGGTGTTATTTAAAAAATCTGTACTTCTTAACTCAATCAAATCACTACAGGATGACTTTGTGATCACTTATGTTGACAAATCACCTAATAATTATGCCATTATTTGTAAATCCTACTCTCTCTCTATTTTAAACTCTTCAGTCACTAATAGTAATATCTTCAGTTTAACTAATAATAACCTTATTATTAATAACTGAAAAATACATAATTAATATAAACTACTTCAACTTCCCTTCAATAACTTTAATTATCCTTTTATAGTACTCATACCTAAGTTTCACATATCTCCAATTAAATTTCACACTGACACTGTTGGGTGTAACACTTATAACAACAATGCTAATAAAGCTTTACTGGATATTCTAAAACAAATTTGCAATTGTACTTGCAAAGTTGATAATTTACACTGTCTTAAAAATAGCTTTCAATTAATTCAATACATCAAATTGCTCGATTCAATAGACAATATTATGACTTTTGACTTTCAAGATCTTTTCAATAATATTGAGTTATGAGATCTTACTAATATCATTTACAGTCTTTTTCAAGAATATAAAGCTCAAATTAATCTTCCTCACAATTTTAAAGCAGAAAAATTTAAAATACTTCTTAACTTTGTTATCCATAATAATTATATCTTCCACAACAACGATATCTATTTGCAACAATTAGGCATCCCACAAGGAGGTTGTAGCTCCAGTATTTTGGCAGATCTCTATCTTTATTATTATGAAAAGCAAATTTGCAATGATGATGTTCGATTTTATCGTTACATTGATGATATTATTGTATTTTACCTCAACAAACACTCACAAAATGGCTTTTCCTTCAATTATCCACCTAATTTAAAGCTAACTCAAAATACTCAATCAATTAACTTTTTAGATCTCAAAATAATCATCGATGGTAATAAAATTTACACAGATATCTATGACAAACGGCAAGATTTTAGTTTTAAAGTAAACTTATTTACACATTTCAATTCATGTCTGCATCTTTCGGTATTTAGAAACATCATCATTAACCATTTATTTCGAATTAATCATTTATGCTCTGCAAAGTTTAAAAACAAGAATATTAATAAACTGATCACAGCCACTGCTAAAATGGGTTTTCCTAAAAACTTTGTATTTTCTATTTTATATTCTTAACCATGTCTCTGTCGGTACAAAAAAAAAAAAAAAAAACTGTGTACACTTTTGTGTATATCAACAAAGAAATTATAAAAATAATAAAAGACAATAAAAAAGGTGGCGGTTGGGTGGGCAGATGTTTGATTACGGAGGTGGGGTGGTGTTGTAAGGCTGGATGATTGGGTGGGTTTGTGAAATTAAATTAAAAAAAAAAAAAAAGTAGAAGGCTTGTTGCATTTGCTTTGTATTACTATGCAAACTTTCTTTTTCCAATAAAATTTCAGTTTCTTCCTTTTTGAGTTGTCAACTATATTTAATGTTCTAATTATACTGTTAAACACAATGTGATCAATCGGTGAATTTCATTGTTGCTTCGTGGTATCATTGTTGTTCATCTGCTTTGAAGTTTTGCTTTTTTAAATCCATATGGTTCCTGTTCTGGTCGTGGCAGGCTGGGGGAGTGTTGCCAGCGTGAAACTAGTTTAACCCCATAGGCAAGTCACAAGTCTTGCCGCCTGCCTTCTTCTTCCTATCTTGTGTTTCTTGGGTTGTTTTTTCATTAAATTTGATAAGTTTAAGGCTGTTAATTAATAGATCTGGTTTCTTTACATTAGTGTATTTCATCCACTGATATTTTTTTTTTTTTTTTTTTTTTTAATCTTATTGGTCATTGGTGTTTCAGTGAGCTTGTATCTGTTGCTTGGCTTCTACTATGCTTAATAGATCATCTTCATTTTATATATATATATATATATATATGGACCCTGATTTAAAGATTTTCCCAATTTTAAAGAATTTTTTTTTTATAATTCATGACAAATATATAAAAACCCTATTTAAAATATTAAATATAAACCTGATTTAACAAATTATTTATGTAACTGAAAAAAAAAAAAAATCTACATTTTCTGATAGAAGAAAAAATAAGTCAGTAATTAATTTTAGTGTTCAATTTTTCTTTTCTAAGTGGATTTCATTTTTATAAACTTTTAGCTAGTTGTTTTTAAAATTTTTGAGAGGGGAGTATTGTATACCCCCAGACAGTTTCAGGTGGGGGCTGTACCCTCCCTGCCCTGAAAAATTGTACTCTTACAGCCCTTTGTAGAAAATATCCTTTAAATTGAACATGAATGCTATAAATATTAAATAAAACTGTTATGTACAATGATCAATATTCTTTCATACATTAGTAACAAGCAAAATTAGCGTGTAAAGAAAGTTAAAAATTAAAATTTTACTTTTATCCATACTTAAAACCGAATTTTGAAACACTCTGATTTTAAATGTTAAATGTATCCTTAAGGATCTTACCTTCAAAAATCTAATCATGTTTTTTCTTTATTTCTTTCTTTCTTTTTTTTTTTTTTTTTTTTTTTTTAATCTAGTGGCACCCTGTTTTTTTTTAATCCTAGGAGAAACTATAGGAGAGTGGGGAGATTAAAGGCACGTTATCAGAATTATTTGCTTTACACTTTTACAGGGGGGAAACTTTTCAGAGGTTAACCCTTTCAGGGTTTTTGATAATTTTGCTGTTTTCTGAATTTCATGTTAAATTATTTTGCTTTGATAGAATATTTTCATTTTGAATATTTAATTTGTATTATATTGTACTTAGAACTCTAAATATGATTTATGATTGGTGTATCATCTTCCATCATTCATTCTGTATGTAAGCAGTTTTCAGGTTTTTTGTATTTTAAGTAATATTTCCCACTTTTATTTGACACTTGAGAATGAAAGCCATGGCGAACACACACACACCTATTTTCTTTTTTTCTCACAAGGTAAGTTTATGAGCCCCACCCTTTACAGATAACAGGCTAGTCTTTATAAATAGGGAGCAAAGCATTTCAAATACGCTTTAATTTTTAATTATTATCTAACCATTGTTTTCTTTAAGTAATAAGAGGAAAATATAAAGAACATTTTTTTTTTTTTTTTTTAATTCTGTTACAAATGAAATGATTCTTCTTGTGTCAGGGAAAACTGTCTATGTTATTCTAAATGGAATACTAAATCCTCCTGAATAATGAAAAACTGTCATATGAAAGCATTTATTTTTCTTTAAGTGTGAAGCTTAAAATTTAAAGCAAGTTTAATAGAAATATTGAACTACAATACTGTTTTAGCTTATCATCTAGGCATTTCTGCATCAATTTTAGCAATAATGAAATAACAATCAGAAATAGAAAAAATGTCAGCAGAATGGGGTGAAAAATCATTGAAAAATAGAAAATCATTTAAATTCACTCTTTTTTCTTTAATTGAATCTGATTTAGTTGAATGATTTCCTATCATTTGTGCCAAGAACATTGTTGTCAGTGGACTTCTTATCAAGGAAAAGGCTCTTAAAGCTTCTCCAAAATATGGCTTGAAACATTTTTCTGCTTCTAATAAAGGGATTAATAAATTGAAGTAGCAATAAACAAATTGATACAATGGAAATTGTGCACAAAAAGTCTGATGGATGCACTGAGGTGCATGCCTCTTCTTAAAATTTTTAAGGAGGTATGACTCCCTTTCTAAAATTCTTTTTTTATGTATTTTACGTTTTTATGCCTTCGGAAACCGGCTGGTTCGAGAGCCTTGAAAAGTCCGACTTTACAAATTCTTGTTCGGTGGTGCCTGCGGCACCTTTTTCACATTTCAGGTTCTACAACGACATATAGTGAAAATAGCTTTATTTAAAAATGTAACCACAGTAAATTCTCGCTCAGTAGTGCCTGCAGCACCCTCTTCCCGTTTCAATGTCTGTAACAGCCTGTTCACGTACTGTGTTATGATCTTTCAAAATTCTGACTTTAGCAAACTCCCGTTCAGTGGCACCTGTGGCGCCTTATTCCTGTTTTATGACATAAACCGCTTGCTCACTCATAGCGCAAATTGTTTTGAAAATTTTAACTGTAGCAAATTTCTGCTCTGTGGCGACTAAGGCGCCGCTTTACGTTCCTTGATTTGAAACAGCCTGTTCGCTCACCATGTAAAAGGACCTTTGAAAATTCTGATCGGGGCAAATTCGCAGCCTGGTGGGGCCTATGGTCTTCCAATCTTCTCCCTATAAGTAATTTAATCAAAATTGAAGATATTGAATTATAAAACTATCAAAGAGCCCTCTGGCGACAGAGATTTGCAATATGTACTCTTCAGTTTCAATTTAAATAACTTTTAAAATGATATTTTATGTAAGAAATTTTGTTAAGTAGAAGTTAAGATTAAAAAAAATTGTGTCTGATTTTTTCATGTTTTTTCTCTGAAACTTGCGTAACTGCGGGCTAAATAGTGTTAAAAATCTTTAATACGAAATGTGAGCAGGGTATCGGACTTCGAAAGCCTGCATCATAATTAGAATCAGAGATATTATATTAAAGGTATTCTGGCTTTTCTGTGGTTTTCTCTGAAACTCCCGTATGGAATTTAACAGCTTATATCAGTTTAAAAGTCTGCAATATTTCAATTGATGTGTTGTAAGTAATTTAATCATAATTAGAATTCTAGATATTGAATTAATAAAATATCAAAGCACCCTCTGGCAACAGAGATTCACAGCATAATTCCAATTCAAGTAACTTTTAAAAGGATATTAGTTATGAAATTATGTTAAGTAGAGGCTGAGATACAAAGGTAATATAAACATTTTTATAAAAAGATTTGTGCCTAACTTATCCATGGTTTTCTCCAAAACTTGCGTAATTCTAAGCTATATAACATTAAAAATCCTTAGTACAAAATGTGAGCAGAAATTGGAATTCAAAACTCTGCAAAATATAAAAGAATAAAAGTGTTCTGGGTTTTCCATTGTTTTGTCCAAAACTCCTGTTCCTTTTCTACATTTTTGCTCCTTCGCCATCCCTCCTCTTTCCATCCCTCCTAATAATTTACACTCAAAAATATCCGCAATGGATTTATCTTGCCTTAAAACTTAATAATACCAATTTCAAATGCTGTAACACCCCCCCCCTCCCCGCTCCCCCCCCTCAAGTCCTTCCTAGTAATTATACACTTTCAAAAATATTCACAATTGAATTATTGGGCATTAAAACCAAAGACTAAAAAATTTCAGCGACATATCTCAATTTAAAATACTGCAGAATATATAAGAAAACTTAATCTTACATTGACTTTTGGTCACATGAGTTGTGATAAATATAAATGTTATATTTTTATAATATAACAATAAATAAAATGTTAATAAATAAAAATGTTATTTTTTTATAAATAACCCAATAAAAATGTTATATATTTTTTTTTTATTCACATATTTTCAAGAAAATTGAACTGTAGCTTTATAATATGCTGTCTAGGCCGAATATTAATTAAAATGTAATGTGAATGAAAATTTTAAAAAATTTGGAAATTACAATTTTTCCCCCCACTATAAAACATGTGACATCTTAATTGGTTACAGTCATTTCTTTTTACATCACAGACAGTCGTCTGGCAGTTGAAATGATGTTGCCACCCAAAATTCATACTTTAGTTAAATTTAAAAAATCAAATTATTGTATAGATGAGCCGCTTTCACTCTTAGATTCAGAAAAATGGCCCATTTTATTTGGTACTAAATTTTTAACGATCGGACTAATATTTCTAATTTATTGGTATAATACTAAAGGATTAATGTTTTATAATTTAAAAATTTAAATACCTAAAATTTATCCTTTTAATAGCAACGGATATATTTCGGCATGCTGTCGCAGCCCTCTTCAGCATTGCAAATGATGACTTCGTATTGCCGGTAGCTCCAAGGTAAAAAATCCTCCCCCGCCGATGCTCTAACTTCATTTCACTTCTTGATCTTTAGTATCTGTTGCCATTCTTCAGGGATTAAGCTGTGTTTGCGGTCGTTAACAGAAGGAGTGGTTAGGATTTCTATGGCTTCGCGCGTTAAAGCAAACTTATGATTGTTATAGTGGGCTATTTTTCGAGTATTAATGGTGTTAATATTAATGGGATTATTTTTATGGGTGGTAGAAAGCGCTGTAGAAAATTTATTAAGTTTAAGATTGGATATATGTTCCTTTTCGTGTTCTTTTATGGGTCTCTTAGTCATTCCTGTGTAGCAAGCTTGTGTTTTGTCCTCAAAGTTAAAGTCTATTTTGTAGATGCCTGAAGTGTCTGTAAACGGTATAGGGTCTTTTTCATTCCTGAGGTGTTGGAAAACGTTTTTGTTGGGTTTGATTGGAATATTTATATTATGTTTGGCGGCTTCAACAAAATAAAATACTAAGCCGCCAAACATAATGAATAACAAAAGCTTACTTCCTGTAAATAATGACTGGAAAAAGTATGTGCTTCGTAAACTCTGAATAAGTTTGAATTGTCACAGCTGAAAAATGTGTATTAGTTTAGTTTATTTGATTGCTTTTGTGCATGCCTTTGTTTGCAAATATGCAGGATATTGCAATAGCTATGTTTTTTCCACCACTATTTTTGTATAGAAATTTTTGCATTCTTCAATAGCAAAACAAAAACTTGCTACTTATAGTGATGGGAAAAAGTATGCACATTGGCAACTTTGAGTATGCTTGAATTGTCATGAAATTGTAATGTATTAAGAAGATTCACTACAGAACACAGGCAATAATAAAGGATCTGTGAAGCCTACAGCATTGGGAGGTTGTCGATTTAAGGGGTCTTTTAAGTATTTTTCTTTTAATTAAGAGGTCTTCAAGAGAGAATTGAAACCAGATCACTTACAAGTAAAGTATATTTTTAAAAGTAACTATATCAACTGTAATATTGTGAAAGCTTTACAGTTTTTGTGAAGTGTAATGTTTATTATTATTGGAGCTTATAACCAACTAGACCACATTAAACCAAAATGAATAATTCCTGCTCTGCCCGAGTGTGTTTTCATTTGTTTCATAATTCTTAAATACAAAAGTTAAGTGTCTTTTTTGCATAGAATTTTTTTTCTTTACATTTGTACTAAAATTAAATTCACAGAAAAATTAAGTTTCTCAAATTTAAAGTCTTATGATGAAATATTGCAAAATTTGATGTTATGTACAGTGGAAACCAAGGACGAATGGTTTTGGAGAGTAAGAAATTAATCTGATAAGTTTCAGTTTTGATAAAATTAGTTTTGATTAGTAACTAGTTTTCAAACTAGCAAAACACATTACCAAAAAACAAACTGTTTTTATCATTTTGATGAAATGCATCTAGATCGGCGAAAATGCTTATTGTAATATGAAAACTGTAGCACTTTCTAGCAGCTAAATTTAAGATTTATGAAATATAGTTTTTTATTTATTTGTTTTTTTATTTTATGACTTTTCTGTCTGTTCAAACTAGCATCTTGGTTTTAGCATGTAACTTACATCTCACCTAACTCTTGTGATTTTGGTTATAATTAGGGTTTACATCAACATGGTGACAAAGCAAGAAATCTCACCCAAGGCATATGTATGGATGACAAATTTTTTACCTAAAATATTTTTATAAGCCTATTTTTTTTTTTATAAAGTATTTTAATAATCAAGAAATGTGGGTAAAGAAACCTTTTAATAATCATAATCAATGTATTTAAAAAGAACTTCTGACTTTAATTTTCATTGTTTTGTAAATATCACTAATACTTTAATGGTCAATTTGAAGATTTTTTCATATATTCAAGTTTCTGGTACCTCAGATGTGATAAATTGCTGTTAAATTAAATGTTTATGAGGCTCTGATATCATAAACATCAGTAAATTAATGTTCAATTATGACTGCACCACAATGTTTATTCAATATGTCTAAATTGCTTTAGAGTTTCAGGACGCTGTTAGTTGTTTTCAAGCTAGATTGTAGACTGGTGACATCTTTCTATGCTTGCTAGCAAGAATATGTAAGCTGGATTGTTGGATTTGGCTTTAGTCTGAATATACCGTATTTGCCGCCGTATAACGTGTAGGTTTGTTAAATCAGTTATACACCGGAAATTTAAATTTACAGTAAAAGCTACTTTTTAACAAACTTTTGTGTCTTACAAATATAGCTTTATTTGTAAATTAAATTTTCTGGTGTGTAACTTATTTATGTGTCTTGCATGTTATATGCTTGAAAATACGGTAGATTTCAGGTTTTAATTGTTTTTTAAGACACCACATTTCACCGGATATACAGTCTGTGTTAGCAAAGAGTGAGCTGTATTATGTCTGTGGTTTTAAACTGCATTCTGTGTCCACTATTTTTGCCTGATGAAGAAGAGTCATGCTTAATTATTTCAACCTGAAACAAGTATTATGTATCTTTCACCACCAGTTTTTCAAACATTTTATTGAAAGTTGTTAAAAGTCTGTCTCACATAATTTATACATTTAAATTAATTTTTTAAATTGAATTTTTTCTCCCTTTGTATGTATTATATTAATAAAACAGAAACATAAAAAACTAAACAAAAAAATTGCATTTACAACTTAAAATGAAAGTGTTTGGGCTGTTTTTGCATAAAAATCTTGATATGAAAAGTAAAAAATATGTATAAAGGTGTTGTGCATTTGTATATATTTCTTTACCATTTTATATTCTTGGACCACTAGTTTTTCATTACTGAGGTGAACCTTAATGTCATTATATATGATTAGTAATTTCTTTTTTATTTCAGATAGTATCAGAATATGATTATTGTGTGATTATTATTATATTGCATTAGAGGTACATAAAAATTGTAAGTTTGAAGTTATGTACCAGTGCCTCAAATGGCTAAATGGTTTGCCATTTATATGAATACTAAATTAAGCAGTGTAATCTAATCCTGATAAAAACTTGATTGAATTAATTTTTGATTCTGACTTGAGTACAGCTGTTAAGTATTATGAGTTTTGACTACCAATGTTATAGAAATTAAATTTTTACCTTATTTATTGATGGAAAATTACAAAATCTCATAAAAAAATATCTATCTAAATATTTTAACATTTTGACAGCTATGCTTCAGTAACCGTAATTAAGAAAAAAAGGAATGAAAAATGTATTTTTGCTTAAAACTGAAACACAATTTTCAGACTGTTTAAGTATACACTAGTGCATTCTAGCTTTCACGCTGCACTTATACCTTCTTTTCATCACATGATAAAGGGTTGCGCTTAATTATTTCATCTAAAAAAAAATTGTTGCATGGTTTTGCGTTTTTGTCTGATGACTTACATTGTTACTGTCAATTCTTACATTTTGCAGGGTTCATACCGCTCAGGGAAAACCTGGAATACTCATGGAATTTGGATTTTGTTTAAAAAAAAGTCAGGGTAAACTCAGGGAAAATAAAAATTTTCATTAAAAGTCAGAGAAAATCAATTATAAAACCTGGAAAATCAAATATTTCTTTTCTGTGAAATTATATTTTTCTTGTTTAGCTTCATATCAAAATTCAAATGATTTAGTATCGTGAAAATACTCATGTAAACAACGATTTCTACCTAAATTTCTATCATGATTGGCAGTAATATAACATCATACAGTGGAAGTAGATGTAGATGTATTTTCTCCTCTCTAGAAGAGCATTTCTTGTAATATGTTGCTAATATTTTCTTGAAATTGCCTGGAAAACTCAGGGACTTTTTTTTTTCATATTTGAGTATGAACCCTATTTTGGGAAAAAAATATAAATTGTACTGTGAAATTGTATAAATTGTGTTGTTTGCTTTTTTAGTTGACACTAACATATGGAATTCAGCTGAGTACTGGATCAAAAAATGTGTTCCCTTACTTCTTATATCCCTTTCTGACCGGAACATTTTTACCTTAAAACATTACATTCTTCTGTTTTTGCTTTCTGAAAGAAAAATATGGAGTACACCCACCATTTGTTTGAAAATGGTTCTTTACGCTTTCTGGGAACTACTATGATCATTCATTTTCCTGTTTTTATTACATACGACTGCTGTAGATGCAAAAATGTATGTAGATATGTGGATGTCTAACCTACACGATTGTGCAGCTTAGGCCGGAAAGGGATATAAATTTCTGTAGACAGGGTTCCCACGGGCAAGGAGAACAAGGATAACCTGAAAAAGTCAGGGAACTTGAAATTACGAAAAAAAGTCAGGGAAAGTTGTAAATATACCTCAAAAACCTGGAAAAATGATGATACAAACCTGGAAAATGTTTTTTGAGCATTAAATTTATATCGGAAGTCACGTTACTATGTTGTCTTTTTATATCACGAGCTATGTTCTGTTTCATACCGCAAGCTATTTTTTATGTCTCGAACCAAATTTTGTGACTGGAATTTTCTAAAAATTGACCTGGAAAACCTGGAAAAGTCAGGGAATTTTATTCTTGAAATTGAGTGGGAACCCTGTGTAGAAAAAACCAAAGTAGTGAATAAAAGAAAATTGGAATATGGAAAAAAATGATTGTAAAGAAAAAAAAGGGGGGGGGATGTAATGCATTGCTGTTCAGAAGCAATAAAAGATCAATTGTGCCTCCCCCTGAAATTTTTAATTGTGTGCCTATAATGGTAAATACTTCTCTTACGTCAAATCTATCTGGTGAGTGTGTTAGGCTTAGAGTGATACAATTAGGCACCCATATCACTTTTGTAGGCCTGATGCTACAATGGTGCGACACTTCATATGACAGCTTGGGAAACAAAACTTCAAAGAAAAAGTCAAAAACTTGCATCTTCGTTGCCAGTAATGTAATTGAATCCACTATTAAACTAAAGGGCTGTACTGAGTGTAAACATCACATATGTTGAAATAATAAGGAACATTTATTCAGAACATGAAAACTCATGATTTAGCTATTTGCCGATGGTAGACATACAATTTGCATACCTAACAATGGTAACTTTGATTGATTAATCTAATTTTACTAATTAGAAGTCCTCTGTTTTTTTTGTTGTTGTTGTTGTTTTTTTTTCTTGGTATGCAAAAGATTTGTTTTCCTCCCTTCCACATATTTGTTAACTAATGTTTTTTATTTTAATACTTCATTCAATTTTTTTATTATTTCTTTAACAAAAAATTGAGATGTTCTTTTCTTAGCACTGGCATAACTTCTGGAAATGTTTTTAGAAATATGATTTTGTACTTTAAAAGCATATAAGCACTTGGATTTGAACATATATTAGGATTGGAAAATGGTGTGTTTTGTACCTAACTCTTTAATCTATGAGCTGTTTTTTATCATTCTACAAAACAAGAAAAAATACTCATCATTTTTTCGATAAGATTTCATGAAAAAAATTATTCTGCATTATTTTTTCATTTTTCTTTTTTTTCCACAGTGGGAAAACCGCTAAAAAAGCCTTGTAAAAACCGTCCTGAACAAAATACTGTTTTATCCTTTTTACTCCACTTTTAGTTGTTTATAACGTAAATTAAAAATTATTTTAATTCTTTTCATGTGTATGAAACAATTATTTATGAGTGTTTTGTGTTTGTATATATTTAATCAATTTAAATAATAAAAAATAAACATAAAATCATAAAAATTAACAATGAATATTTAATAAATAAATATACTATATTTTTCTAAGGACCAGGTTATTGCAAAAGTGATATTTCACAGCTATAACCTCCTCCCCCCCCCCCAACTACTTTAAACTATATTATCATGTCCTGTCATATGGTTGGAAATTTTCTTAAAAACTGTGATTGCGCATAATAAAATTCAATGTTTCATATTTCTTTCCTGCAGATTTTTATTATTTCTCTTGAAGTTTTTGCATGTTTACCATACTAATTATAAATATATATATACATATATATGCATGTGTAATGCATTCATATGCACACACGTATAACATTATTATATACATTAATTTTATGGGATTTTTTTATTTATTTTTTTATTTATTTTTTATTTTTTCTTCTCTTCAGTGGGCAGTAAAATTTAATTTTGTATATTTTTCTGTTACCAATATTTAATTTGTGTACAAAATTGAAATAAGAATACAAAATTTATCAAATGCTCAAACATTTTAAATGTAATTCTTAAAAATCATTGATTTAATATATATACATACATATATAATGATCTAGTAAGCATAGTAGAAGTCAAGGAAAATTTCAAAGCAGATGAATAATAATGAAACTATGAAGCAACAATGAAATTTATTGATTGATTACAATGTGTTTAATAGTATGATTAGAATTTTAAGAATAGTTGACAACTCAAAAAAGAAGAAACTGAAATTTTAATGGAAAAAGAAAGTTTGCATAGTAATTTTATATATAATCATACTGCTTCAAAATTTTGCGTTTTTAAATCCATATGACTCCTATTCTGGTCTTGGCAGGCTGGGAGAGTGTTGCCGGTGTGAAACTAGTTTAACCCCACAGGCAAGTCACAAGTCTCGCTGCCTGTCTCCTTCCTTCCTTTCTTAAGTTTCTTAAATTATGTTTTCATAAATTTTGATATAGTTTATGTTTTTATGTTAAGATTTGTTGTGTTAGTTCATTGATTCGTTTGTTTTGCAGGCTGTTAATTAATAAATCTGGTTTCTTTAAATATGTGTATTTCATCACCTGATAATTTTTTTTTTTCATTTTTCTGAACTTCTCCTACATGAAGAAATTTTTAATCTTACTGCTCATTATTATATATATATATATATATATATATATTAAAATAATGATCTATTAAGTATAGTAGAAGACAAGCAACAGATACAAGATCACTGAAACACCAATGACCAATAAGATTAAAAATTTCTTTGAGAAGTTCAGAAAAATGAAAAAAAAAAAAAAAAAAAAAAAAAAAATTCAGGGGATGAAATATATATATAACAAATTTGTATTGAAAATCAAAACTATGCATCTTAATTTATTTCTAAGATTATTTTTCAAATAAAGATGAACTTGGCAAAATTTTCATTATGTATTAGTGAATCACATGAATCATGAAAAACTCTAATATTGAAAATATTTAACTACAGATTTACTTTTTTGCATTTGCAGTCTGTGTAACTATGTAATTAGCATTTTGTTTAAAAAAAAAAACTTTTATCATGATTAAAGTAAAATAATACTTTTTACTTACCATATTATTAATTTTTAATAAAATATATGTATTGTTAATGTATCAATTCAAGGTTAAATGTGCAATTTATTGCTTTTAATAGTATAATTTTTTGTATCAAACATATATCAGTTCAATGAATTTCGTCTTGCCTTTCTTTTGTCCAATTTCCCCTGAGCATTTAAAAAAAAAAGGTTGGTTGGTTGGATTTAACGTAGCACTAGTACTGCACTATGGGTAGTTGGCGATGGTTAAAAAAAAAAAAAGAAAAAAGAGTGGACACAAAATTATAACCGTCTTTTTAATTGGGAAAAAATTTCCTACTGTTTTATTTTTTCCTAAGACTTAAAATAGCAGAAGAGGATGAACGAAATCTCTATAATAGTTTCAAATATTCATTTTTTTTTTCTTTTACTTACCAAAATTTAAAATATGAAGTTAAAAAAAAAAAAAAAAAAAAAATGTGTAATTCTATAATATAATAAAGTTTTCATTGTAAAATTGGAAGATACTGTCATTTAATAAATCAGTTTGAAACTGATAATAAAATACTTTTTATTTCCAAATATATTTGAAGTATTTTAAAAGTACATTTTTAAATGAAAAAGGTAAATACAAGGCTGCCAACAACTACGCAATTGACATAGTAACTATGCTTTAGCCTGCTTCTACTACACTCTACGCATCGTATACTTAAAGCTACGCTTTTCCTTTCCCCATCGTCATCTTGTTTACAATGAGCGAACTCCGATTTCACCACGGATTAAAAAAGTATAATATAAAACTGAATAGTGGCAGACACTGGGAAAAAAAAAAAAAAAAACTATCTTTTTTCTTTCTTTCTTTTCTTTTCTTTTTCTTTTTTTTTTTTTCCTTGCACACATCTAGACAGAAATCGCAATCCAATCCTCATCAACTTTTAATTTTGCATTTCCAACAGTTGCTGCATAAAACATTATTCTTTGAATTTTATTTTTTATGTATGAAAGTGCTTCTTGAAAATATAAAAATAACAAATCTAACTTTTACAATCTAGTTCAAGAACCACATGCTTCATCGTAAATACTCATAAATAAATAGTAAAGAAAAAAAAAAAAAAAAAAAACATTCTACTGCTAGGCATTGCGTAATCGAAATATTGCTGACTCAGAACGGGAACAAGTATTTGTTTACATTAGCTGAGAGTGTGCTTAATTAAAACCGCAAGCTGAAAGGGGGGGAGAAAGAAACCGAATGCTATGATTATCTTCATGGCTATGATTATGCTGTATTTTGATTTTCATTTAAACTCTATCAATGTTTCAGTTATCTTAATGCTTAATAAGTCGCTAAAAAATAATACTTTCTAACGAAAAAAATTGTTTATTTAAATTATTTATCGATAAAAATAATGGATTCAAAGTTACTGAACTTTAAGTACGATTGACAACACAAGGAAACTAAGACCAGGAACAGCTATCTTCCGTGGGAGACTTTCTAAAGTGTCTGAAGCTTTAATCACGCGAGTTTTGGAGAAAACAGTATAAAGTCGGACTTTAACGGAGGAATTGTCCTCTGTAATAGGAAACTTTCTTAAGTGTTTTAATATACAAGTTTCTGAAAAAATCATGGAAAATTTCGAACTTTATCATACCAAGTATCTACCGTTGGAGAAAGAAAAAGAATATTTCCTGTGCTTTTTCTTAGGATAACTGAATACGCGATAACTTAGTTTTTATAGTGCGTGGGTGATTCTAAGAAATTTTCATATCTGAAAATGGGACTTTCACAAAAATCGTCGGATTTAAAATGGATTCATCACAAAAATAGCACAAGAAAATTGCGTATTTTATAAATCAGCTGCAAAAAATGACATTTCAGTAATAAAAAAAAAAAGCTGATTTATGACTAAATAATTAGACATTTTTAGAAAAATAACATCTATTTTAGCAATTAGTTTACGATTACGTAATTTTAAAAATTAGCTGTAAAATAATTCCGTATTTCTACAAAAAGCCACAAAATTATACTTATAATGTAAATCATGTTTGAAAAAAGCAAGAAATTCATCGATTAGCATCAAAATAAAGCCTTTTTCAGCGATTAAACATAAATTTTGTTAATTAGCGGTGAAATGTTCGCGTATTTCCGTCATCGGCTACAAAAATATCGCGATTTACTGAAATCAACTGGGGAAAAAAAAAAAAAACCTTTATTGGCTAGCAGCCAAATGATAGCATATAAAACGTAAATTTTTGATTATTAGTGGGTAAGCGATCCCGTATTAGCGAAAACTACTTCAAAATTATTCCCGATTTCCGAGATTACACTTTGAAAAAGAAAAAAAAAAAAAAAAAAAAAAAAGGAAATTTCACTGATTAGTGGCAAAATAGTTGAGTATTTAAGATTCAGCTTTTAGATGAACGTATTTTGCATAGATTAGTAGCTAAATAATAGCGTGTTTCGGCAATCGGCCGCATAATAATCGCATATTTTAGGATTTACCTTTAAAGAAGAGTGAATTTTATCAATTAGAGCAAAATTATAGTATATATTAGCAATTATTTGCTATTAAACGTAGATTTTGTAAATTTGCAGTGAAATAATTACGAATTTCGGCAATCGGTCGTAAAAATATTGCGAATTCTGTCAAATACGAGAAAAATAGCATATTTATTTAATTAATGATAAAAACGTAATTCTACCTCCCCCCCCCTCTACGGAAACTCGATTTTTTAGGTATATTTAGCAATAATCTTAAGGGGGGGGAAAAAGTTTCAGAAAAGTTGATGGCTGTCAGTTTGCACTGAAATTGAATTTAATGTTGTACAATTTCAATCCTTTTCCATCCTTAATAACAATGATTATTTTATTGTAGATTCAGTTTTATTACATTTTCTAATATCTAAACTATTAAAATTGTTCATTATTTTGACTTTTGTTACTCCAAAAATTTAAGATTTTGTTTAAAAAAATCCAATTTTTGTATTGAAGTATAGCATTGAAATTATTTTCACATCAATTGTCTTGTTCTTGTAATTAAACAAGTTTCTTTTGAATAGGCATGCACTAAATGTTTGATTATTACTGAATAACTAAAAATTTGATGCATACCTACATCTTACCTTTTTTTTTTTTTTTTTTTCTTCACTTAATTTCATATGATTATTGCTAATTTATTTTTGTTAGTAGTTTCTTTCTTTCTTTTTCTTTTTTAATTTTTAAAATTGCTCCTCAAAGTAGCCGAAATGCTCCTCAAAATTTCTCTGAATACTCCTCAAACTGTTTTTGAAAAGTTGGCAACCCTGCATATTAGTGTATTATATTAGAATTAGTGTATTTTCATGTATCCATGTTAATATAAAAGGTAAATTTGGATAAAATTTCTATTATTTTTGAATGTTTGATTATTAAAAATCAATAAATTTCAGAAAGTAAGTCATAATGTAAACAAAAGATTTTATGCTTATTTATATTTTAAGTATTTTCTAATTTTTTAGCGACTACACTTTGTAGCTTAAAACTACACTTTTTTTGCTTTTTAACTACACTTTAGCACTCCCAGAGGTTGGCAGCCCTGTAAATACAGTTTATAGGGGGGGGGGGACTGAAAAATATACATATATATATACATAAATATATAATTAATTTTCTTTTTCAAAATATTTTAGTTTAAAAAAAGTTTTCTCAGGTGTGTTTTTTCAGTTTGAAATAATATGGATTCACAACAGATTCTAAGAACCAATTTAGTATAATTTCTAAAAAAGAAAACAGTGCGCTGAAATAATATTAAAACTTCAATTGGAAAAATTATCTTATTTTCCCAAATCACTATTAAATCACTTGATTTAGTAACCAAATTAATTCCAAGTGCGCAAAAAGATCTCCTATCCTTTTCCAGTACTATCAAATAAACCTATAGAAAATTTTGTTCAATTTAATATAATCAAAAATTAATTAAAAGTTTTTGCTTTTTTTTTTTAATTTTGTTGTGTTCAACTGGACTTATTTTTGACAAACTTTTATTTTATTTAGCTGGACTTCTGTTTGACACTTCAAAGTTTACATTCATATTATCCAATTAAGGTTTCCATGTAGAAAATTAAAGGGTTAAAAAACTCATGCAAAATTTAAAACTTTTCAAAGAGTGTTTTTTTAGCAAGTGAAACGTTTTTGACTTATAAAGAGGGCATGAAGTTATTTTTGTTTAAATAATTAAAGTATTGTTAGGCCATATTATGCCACTAATTTTTCTTTTTTATAACTATAGGCTGGATATTTTTTAAACATTTTAATTTATGAGTAACAACTCTACATTTAAAAGATGAAATTGTAAAAAATAAGTAGTATGACTATTTTTTTTACTTTATACATGCCCAGTCTTTAATTTACTTTTTGGTTATGTCACCATTCTTTTATACAAATATTTGTATATATGTGGTGTAATTTTGATAATAGGAATTGATATACAATATATATTTGGGCTATTTAATGTGTATTTCATCTAATGATAAGTTTGCTTACTGTTTGTTATTGAAAAGAGCAATTTTACTGCTCTAATATGAACTGTTTATTCAATCTCTTAATTTTATCAGCATTCAAAATTGTGTCATCAAATACAGTATAGGACCCATTATCTGGAACCCATGGGACCAGAAATATTCCGAATTTTGGAATTTTCTGGATTTTGGGTCTTCTTCTGTTATTGATTTTCCTGAATTTTAAAATATAACTCAATACCTGATAGGCACTAATTTATATCTAGGTGTAACTATGTATAAATTTTTATGAGATTCAGTGCCTTAGTTCTTCAGCTAGAGCTGCCACAAAATATTTCACACACACACAGAAATTTTCAAAAAATAATCAAATTATGTTCTAGGCCTCTCAAATCGTGCAAATAAAAAGAAAATCGGAAGTAAAAAAATTTCCCAAATCCAATGCTTTCTTCTATTATAAATATAGCATAAAGTAAAAGTAACTATAATACATGTATATAAACATCTACACATATACGTTCTGGTTTTAAATATAAAATATTTTTATAATGGTTAAAAATAATAATAAATCTAAAATGATTCTGGATTTCGGGTCTTCCAGATTTTGGAATTCCAGTTAATGGTTCCTATACTGTATAAATGTGTTCTTACTTTTTCCCCATTTATAAATTAAAGGGGAATTTGATACACATTTGGTATGAAATTAACAAGGAAATGATGGTTTGTTTATTGCAGTATTTCAAAAAGTCTTATCTTTTACTAATTTCCCCATAATGTATCTTATAGTCAGTTTTCATAAATTCTGAGAAATGGTACTTCATTATTGAGTAACATAGTCTCCTTAGAACTGTTTGCGATCACAATCTGCAGGGTCCTATGAATTTATTTCCAACTGTGCAACATTTCCTTTTTTTATTTTAATACTACATCTGATATGCAAAAAATTTAGACTATTTTTTCTTTTAATCAGTGTTTTTTTTTTTTTTTTTGCTGTTGAGTAATGATAAGAAAATGTGTGATCCTGAAGATTTTTGCTATTCTACAGTATAACCCTTTCCGACCCAAATAATTTTTATCTTAAAACATTACACTGTTCTGTTATTACAAACTGAAAGAAAAGTATGGACTATAACCGACATAAGTGGATGACGTGGATGTCTAGCCTGCACGATCGTGTGGTCTGGGTCAGAAAGGGTTAAAACCATCAATAATGCTTTTTCTTTTTTTTTTAAGTGGATGATTATTCTTTTTCTGGTTCTTTATTGAGGTTGTTAGCTTGGGAAAAAAAAAAAATATGTCTGATGATGCATTTCTCACATGCAAGCTTATTTGTAATAAAATTGTTTATTTTCTTCAAATAATAAAATATTATCATTAATGAAAATTATTCTCTAGAATATTTTTCATACAATTTTTTTTTTAATTCCTTATTTTTAGTTAAACTCGAATAATGACTTTTCATTATTTTTTTTTTCTTTCAGATTGTACTGGTTTCACTCTCCGTCCTGCTGCAGGTCTCATCAGTTCTCGTGATTTTTTGGCTAGCCTTGCGTTCAGAGTTTTCAATTCAACACAGTACATCAGGCATCCTTCAAGACCACTGTATACTCCAGAACCGTAAGTAATGCACTAAGTCCCAATTTAATTCATTATTATTATTATTATTCAAAATATATATATATAATAATAATAATGGTCCTTAAATGAAGTAACGTGATATTACTTTGATGCAAATTTATTTGGATATAGTAAGCTTTGAAATAAAATACAGTAGAACTTACTTGTAAAGAGCCTTGTAACTCGTTCTAAATTTAATGAGGAAAATAAAGTACAGTAGAACGTTGATTATCTAAAGTAATTGAGACCAACAATCTTCCAAAAAATTGAAATTTTTGGATAATGGAGAATACTTCAGTTTTAAGATTAAAAGCCATATCATACGGGAGCATATATACTCAACACAACATTATACATGTTTACTCAGTGTTGTTCGAAGTTGGGGAAGCTGAACGAACGAGAAAACCAATCAGCTGTCCGTAGGGTTACTCCGAACTGATAGCGCAAAGTATTCCCTTCTCTAAGGATATTCCAGGAAAAATTCCTGTCCTTCCCTCCTATTGGTCAATTTCAATGAGCACGCTAAACATAGTCAACTTTTTCTAAGCCCACCGGAAAAGCTGATCATCTGAAAATGTGCTGTCCTTGAACAAGATCAGGCTGAGTGTGTTGGCTATAAAGTTGTGTTTAGTAAAAAGTTGAGTGAAAATCTCTTGTGTGATACAGCCATAAGGAGAAATGTATATGCTATATCCTACTATGATAACAAATGCTTAATAAAAAAAAGTAATAGTGAAATAGAAAGGAGAATAAACAGGGGTTGATCCAGGTTTTAATTTTTGGGGCTCATTTTTGTGAAAAACAAATTATTATTGTGAAAAAAAAAAAGGAATTGTCATGCAAAACTTTTCATTGTAGCAGTTACTCTATCTAATGTTTAATATCAAGTTAATAACATTTTATTGAACCAAGTATTGACATTCAAACATGGAAAATTTTTACAAAATTATCATTTTTATAAAAGAAAATTTTGTGGAGGGGGCAGCAAAAGGGTCCTAATTTTTGCCTGGATCAACCCCTGATAAATTACCTGAATTTAAATTTTGAAAGAACATTTTATATATTTCACAAGGATTTTAAACAAAGTTTTGTTTGTAGCAGTTTTGATTGCTTTTGTTTTGCCGCTCTATCACAAAGTTTCGTTTAATAGTGTTGGTGCACCATTACCACACTCTTAATAGATAGTGATATGACAGTTTAAAAAAAAAAAAAAAAAAAAAAGAAAGCTGTAAAAATTGATGTCGGTTAACCAAGAGACTCGGTTAAAAGAATTTCGTATAATAGAGGTTTTACTGTATTTTCTTCAATATAATGTAATTAATACTTTGGAGTATACTTTTTTAATAAGCAATTTTTTTCTACTTTGCTCTGATATAATGAGGGAGATAAATATGGATACAGAAAATAGTGAATTATAATTTTCTAAAAATGAAAAGTACACAGATTTTTTTAGAATTTTCCCTATTACATTTGTGAAGAAAAAAATAAACATTCATTAAAGTTGAGTACAATAATGTTCATGACAATGTCTTATGTTGAGTGTAGGAAAATATCCAGCCAGTGGGTTTTTTTCTGACTTTATGAGGCTCTTCGGTTTTAAGGAATATTTTTTTCTTTTTGTTAAATGAAGTATATCATTAATAATGGGATTTAAAAAATCAAATGTTAATTATTTATTAAAATTAAAATAAAAAAAAATAATTTTTAAATTTTTAAAGTCTTTGTAATGATTAAGTTATGAGGACATTTTTAAAAAATTAAATACTTGTACTTTAAATATTCTAAAATTCAGTTTTAGAATATTTAAAGCACAGGTTTCAGTTCAGTTCAGTTCAGTTTTTTTTTTTTTTTTTTTTTTAACAGAAAACTGAATTAAAATAATTTAGTATTTTGCTTTATTTAACACTTTGTATTCAATAGATTTTCAACAAATGTTTTAAATTGTTGTCCCTCTATTAATTAGCGAAGGGGAGCAAAGCTTTTCAAGGGCTACTCCCTGAATTCAAGGATTTTGAAAATTTTGCTGTTTCTCAATTTCATGTTAATTATTTTGGTTTTATTGGATTTTTTTCATTTTAAATGTTTGATTTTCTTTATAATGTATTAAGAACTCTTTTAAATATCACTTATTATAGATATAAATATATACTTTTAATAATAATCATATGATATATCTATAATAATAAAGGAAAAGGTTTGTCTGTCTGCCAGTTCTTTTATACGTTCAGCCCCTATTGAAGGTAGAAGTACAAAAATTAACATACGGATGCTTAGAAGCCTTCCCAAAGGGATAGTAAAAACAGAATTTAAAATTTTTAATTAGTTACAAAGATATTAATAAAAATGTCAACCTATGTCTATTAATAAGTGAGTCAGCAGTGTTAAATGCCCAAATAAATTAGAAATATCGGTTCAATCTTTAAAAATTCAGTACCAAATGAACAGCAGATTTTATTGACAGACATATTGGCTGACTATTCTTCTGGTTGGGAATAATTGCTTTTCAACCACATCTGTTTATGTAAAGAGACAAAGGTTACTTTTAACAAAATAATAATACTTTTTTTTTTCTATTTTTCTTTTCTGAATTGGGCTGTAAAAAAGCAGTTTTGGAATTTCTTAAATTTTAGATGGATTTCCACAAAAATCGCTAATCGCCCTTGATATATTAGCCATTTTGAGTCTAAAATATATCAAAGATATTCATTAATATTGTACATAATACATCATTCGAAAGATATTTTAAAGTACTTTTATTGCAGACTATTAAGTGATATCAGCCATTCAAATTCTGTATGAAACTTTTGGAGAAAACCATGGAAAACCCAGAAGTTTTTATTATTTTATATTTTACAGAGTTTCGAATTCCAATTTCTGCTCACATTTTATACTAAAGATTTTTAACGGTATATAGCTTGGAATTATGCAGGTTTTGGTGAAAACCACGGATAAGTCAGACACAAGTCTTTTTATAAAAATGTTTATAAAACCTTTGTATCTCAGCTTCTAATTAACATAATTTCATAAGTAATATATCATTTTAAAACTTATTTGAATTGGAATGAAAGAGTAGAGATTGCAAATCTCTGCTGCCAGATGACACTTTAATATTTTAAAATTTTAATATCTCCAATTCTAATTCTGATTAAATTACTTATAATATATCATTTGAAATATATTTTATTGTGGACTTTTAAACTGATATAAGCCGTTAAATTCCCTGTGAGAGTTTCAGTGAAAACCACGGAAAACCCAGAACACCTTTATTCCAATATATTCAATTCTAATTATGATTAAATTACTTATAATACATCATTCAAAATACATTTTACAGTAATTTTATTGCAAACTTTTAAACTGATATAAGCCATTAAATTCAGTACGGGAATGTCAGAGAAAACCCAGAACACTTTTATTCTTTTTTTATTTTGCAGATTTTCAAATTTTGATACTCCGCTCACATTTC
Organism: Salticus scenicus; assembly: GCA_963930645.1. Lineage (NCBI taxonomy): Eukaryota > Metazoa > Arthropoda > Arachnida > Araneae > Salticidae > Salticus > Salticus scenicus. The sequence goes on from OZ005657.1 coordinate 120,886,357, forward strand.
TTATTAAGCATTTTTAACATTATTTAGCCCTCAGTTATGTAAGTTTAAAAAAAAATCTTTGAAAAGTCAGACACAAATCTTTTTATAACAATGTTTATATTACTTTTGTATCTCAGCTTCTAATTAACATAATTTCATAAGTAATGTATCATTTTTAAAGTTATTTGAATTGGAATTGAAGAGTACTAGTTGCAAATCTCTGTTGCCAGATGGCACTTTGATATTTTAATAATTATGTCCAATTATGATTAAATTATTTGGGAGTAGATTGGGAGACCGTAGGTCCCACCGGGTTGGGGATTTGCCACAGTCAGAATTTTCAGTGTTCCTTTACAGGGTGAGTGAACAGACTGTTTCAAATCATGAAACGTAAAAGGGTGCCTTAGTCGCCACAGAGCATAAATTTGCTACAGTTAAAATTGTCAAAACTACTTACACTATGAGCAAGCAAGCTGTTGTTAGTTCTAAAGCAGCACCACTGAGCGGGACTTTGCTATGGTCAGAATTTCCAAAGATCATAACATAGTAAGTGAACAGGCTGTTTCAGGTACTGAAATGGGAAGAGGGTGTTGCAGGCGCTACTGAGCGGGAATTTACTACAGTTAAAATTTTCAATAAAGCTATTTGTACTATATGGCAATAAGCCATTGTAGGTCCTGAAACTGGGAAAAGGCACCACCAAGCAGGAGTTTCGTATGGTCGGATTTTTCAAGGATTGTGAACCAGCTGGTCCCTGAAGGCAGCTAGTCATTAATAAATCTTCCTTCGTCATTTATTCTGCCACTAAATAGCAGTTTTCAGGGGTTTTGCATGCTAGGTAGTTTCACCCCTGTAGCAGTATTTTGCTGTTGAGTTTTCAGTTATTTTTTAAATATGATTTTGTGTATGTATTTTATTCCTTGAGTTCTACAGTTTTCTTTATATTAACAAACAACAGTTTTTCTTTTTTTATTTGTTTGTATCATATTTTCATTCATCCTTATGCAGTAGTCATTGCACAAAGAACTCAAAATTCGACTATCTTTTACAAGACATATAATATACACAAAAGAACAAATGCTGTTTATGTAAAATTTTTCTTATTTCTGGAAAAACTTTTAGCATTATTTGTTTAAAAAAAAAAAAAAAAAAAATAATAATAATAATAATAATAATAATAATAATAATAATAATAATAAATCTACACTTTGTGTTTGTTTTTTTTTTTTTTTTTTTAGAACACTTTTTCGGTTTGTTTAACATCTTCAGGGATGATTCTGTTCAGGTAATTTACCTGATTTTAGATTTTTTTTTTTTTTTTTTTTTTTTTACTTTCAGTATCAGAATTCAAGTTTTTCTAGCAGTCAAATTTATAAAATAAGATTAAATTATCAAATTCATATAGCTGCTAAACCCAATTAAAATTAATGTTTTTCTTAATGAGTGGACCTCTCCGCAATGAATTATATGTTCTCTCCCCATACAAAAACTTTTTCCTTGCTAAAATTTCAGATATTTTTTAATGAATTCACAATCACCCCTGCATCTTAATCAAGCAAAATAAACCCAAACTTATTTGTATTTTGCATGTTTTAAGTTACCAGTTCTAAAAAAGAAACATTGCACTAGTTCAAACCTAAATTCCATTGGTTGCTGATGAGGAATGTCATAAGAAATGCTATGATGTCGTAAGATGAGCAAGAGATGCTATGTCTGGTGAATCGTGAATAAACTTAGAAAATGGGATCACTGTTACAGAGCATGGTATAATCACACATTTACATGTCGAAATATAAATTGTTGTTCTTCTTGAGCATTAGGAAAGCTTCTAAAAGTTTGTTCTTTAGCGGTAGATGCTACTGTCCAGCTTTTTAAAACTATTTTTATTTCCTTATGTTATGCTGGGTTAGAAAATGAGTTATCCCAGTTTAACATGGAAAGTAACTTGCCGTTTATGTGGTGAAGAGTTTTGCAAGAAGAACTATCAAATTCAAACCCGAATGAACTACTATGTCAGAAACGCCAAAGAAAAATATTGGAAATGCATACAGCTGCACTATTTCGAAAGCAAGCTTTTTAAAAAAATATCTTTTCCTTTTTGGACCCGTTATGTTGATGACACCTTCTCACTTATTGACATATCTCATCACAATATTGACCATGTCTTAGAAACTTTAAATTCAATTGACAGTAATATCCAATTTACATATGAAATAGAAAATAATGGCTCCCTTCCATTTCTTGATACCCTCGTCTCTCGCACTGTAAATGGATTTTCAACCACCGTCTATCGAAAAAATTTTGCTGTCTCCCTTCCTCCCCATGCGCTTTCATGTCACCCACCTAACCAAAAAATGGCTGCTTTCAATACTTTTGTAAAGCGTGCACTTAATATTTGTTCAAATCCTATTTTATTAAAATCTGAAATTAAATACCTGAAAGCCATTGCAATTGACAGAGGTTATGACCCTTCCATTATAGACAAAGCTATCCAAAAATTACAACTCCCTCGTATTTAGTCTACTAAATCAGTCTCTTCTAATATCAGTATTGTCTTACCCTATTTTCCTAAATCCAGTCAGACCATAGCTAAAATTCTCAAACAATATGATTTTAAAATAATATTTTCGCCTTCCAGTAAACTCACCTTTTCTCAGTTAAAAGATCCCATTCATATGCATAATTCTTGGGGTATTTATAGTATTTCCTGTCAGTGTGGTTTATCATATATTGGCCAAACTAAACGCAGTCTTAAATTTTGTCTAAAAGAACATATGAATTACGTTCACAAACAAAAAACCAATAAATCGGCTGTTTCTAAACATTACTGGGAGGAAAATCATAATTTTAAATTTAATTCAGCTAAAATAATTTGCAGACCTAAATCCATTCATGAACTCGATTTCTTTGAAGCTTTTCATATTTATAAAAATTTTAAAAACCTTGTAAATTGTGATTTTGCTATTCCCTATTTGTCTGACTGTTGGAAATTTTATATTCAGTCCACATTTTCTTAATTTTTCTACTATTTACACAGCGAACTTTCCTAAATTCCTATTGGCCACTCTCTACACCTTTCCTGTAATCCTATTGGTTGAACTAAATCCGGCCCCTCCCTTATATATACGAGCACTTCTCCTGATTCAGAATTCCTTTTGCACTGAAGACGGTATGCTTTAGGCTACCGAAACAGCTGTATGCATTTCCAATATTTTTCTTTGGCGTTTCTGACGTAGTAGTTTATTCGGGTTTTAATTTCCAATGCCAAGTCTCCTGTTATTATAACTATCAAATTCATTTACTACAGAAACATCCCAATGAAAATACAATGAACAAAAGATCTTTTAGTCAAAAATCAATATTTGGTTATTAATAACAACAACAAAAAAGAACTTGAGAGTGTTAAAAGTGTTAATCTTTTAACAAAAATTTGATATCGATAACGGTAACTTTATTTTGAAATTTATTGAACCTTTTTAATTTTCATGCATTTTCACAAAAGATTTTTCATTGAGATTTTGTGTTTGTGGAAAGTTTTTCATTTTATCTAAGTCGGTCTTTTAAAAATAGAAAAAGTGGCTAAATATATATATGTTACCGCTAAAGTACAGAAATCAGTTAATCTGCAGATTAGCTAGGTAATCTGCACGTTAACTAGGGTGGTCCGTTAAAGTGAGAATAATTGTTTCATTTCTCAAATTACCTAGGTAATCTGCGAATTATCTAGATAATCTGCACATTACCTACTAGGCACTCGTTAAAGTGAAAATAAGATCTCTGGTGGTGTAATTTTACAGCACGCTGTGTTGTATTTTTTTTTTTTTTCATTCGAAAAAAAAAAAGAGATTAGTTTTTTTTTTTTTTCTTTCTTTCTTTCTTTACTTATTTTAATCTGCATGTGTTTTAATTTTTATGCCTTTTAAAGTTATATTTGTTTTAATTTTTTTATTTATTTAATCTTTTTTATTCTGTCAATATAAGTTTAAAGATGTTATGCATTTTTAATGTGAAATATAATATCTTTGATAGCTTTCAATAAATTCTGTTTTATAAATGAATGTTAGAATTTTAATACAGTAATGATTTCTTTTCAAATAAAAATATTTAACCATTTAAATAAATAAATAAATAAAAATGTTTTATTAACAACTTAATATTGCTATTATTATTATTTTAAATTATGCACCAATTTTTAATTCGCTATAGAAATATTAAATTAGACAAATCAGAAGCATTATTTAAGAAGTACTTCAAATAGTTAAAACTGCTTTAATATTTTTTAGTACGCATAAAAATTAAAATGACAGTTATCCAATGTTTTATTAAACTACACTTTGCAGCATACGTACATATATCTGTACAAGTTTAGCAAATATATTAATTTTATAATAATAATAATAAACTTTATTAACACATTTTATGTGATAAACTACAACGAAATTATCTGAAAAAATGAACAACAACAAAATAAAATAAAATAATAAATAAATAAATAAATAAATAAAAATATAATCATGATATATATAATGTATAAAGGAAACTTGAAAGAAACAACAACAAAAAAAGAAATGTTATGAGAAATGCTAAAAAATGCACAAAAATTTCATATTAAGTATTTATTAAATAATAATATAATATTTTTCAGAGTTAAAAATTCATACTATTTTTTTCTGTAACTAATAGTAATTTAAATAAACTTTAAAATAAGTTAGTTTTAAAAAGTTGTGATTTAATAGTTTTATTTTGGGAGGAAATAATTAATGTGTTGTACATTTAATATTCATAATTCAAAATGGAATTTCACAGAGAGAATTTTTAATTAAGATTAGATTTCATTAATAAAATGCAGGTTCTATCAAATTTGTATTGACAGAATTAAAAAAGAGAAGAAATAAAATCAAAATTAAAACAATCATAACTTACTTATTACTTTAAATTTTGTGTTTATCATAATAAGAAACCTAATCATGCATCGCTTCCTCCACGTTTTGTGTTGTTTATCATAGCGGAGCAGAAGGGGTGAAAGTTTTAGTTTATGTTTGAAGGTCATTCGCCTATCTGTATCACATGACTGTTTGACGCCATTGTGAATGTAAAAAAAAACTAAGGCTCGAAAGAAACATTTAAACTTTAACGTTACAGAAGCCGCTAATGTGTAGATTATGTAGTTAAAATGCAGAAAACTCTTGTTTCTGCACTTCAATGGGTTATTTTAGTTAATCTGTAGATTAGCTAGGTAATCTGCACATTAACGGATTTCAAGCTTTAATGGTAACATATATAAGCTGAACAAACAAAGTTTAAAAGAAGTATTTTTTTTTTCTGACTTCTTTTGAAATTTATTTTTTCTCTTATGCTTTAGATAAAACTGTGCTGCAAAAAAAAAAAAAAAAATATATATATATATATATATAATAAAGATAATCTATTAAGCATAGTAGAAGCCAAGCAACAGATACAAGATCACTGAAACACCAATGACCAATAAGATTAAAAAATTTTTATCAGTGGATGAAATACACTAATGCAAAGAAACCAGATCTATTAATTAACAGCCTGAAAAACAAACGAATCAATAAAGTAACACAACAAATCTTAACTTAAAACCATAAACTGATCAAAATTAATGAAAAAATAACCTAAGAAACACAAGATAGGAAGAAAGGAGGCAGTTGGCAAGACTTGTGACTTGCTTGTGGGGTTAAACTAGTTTCATGCCGGCAACACTCACCCAGCCTGCCGCGACCAGAACAGGAACCATATGGATTTAAAAAAGCAAAATTTCAAAGCAAATGAATAACAATGAAACCACGAAGCAACAGTCAAATTCACTGATTGATTACATTGTGTTTGATAGTTATAATTAGAATTTTAAATATTAGTTGACAACTCAAAATGGAAGAAACTGAAATTTTATTGGAAAAAGAAAGTTTGCATAGTTTTACAAAGTAAATGCAACAAGCCTTCTGCTTTTTTTTTTTTTTTTTTTTTTTTAATTTCACAAACCCACCCAACTATCCAGCCTTACACCACCCCACCTCCAACCACCTTTTTTATTGTCTTTTATTATTTTATAATTTTTTTATAGATATACACAAAAGTGTACACAGCTTTTTTTTTTTTTTTTTTTTTTTTTTTTAATTGTACTGACAGGAACATGGTTAAGGATATAAAATAGAAAATACAATATTTTCAAGCTCTGATACCATTTTTGCTGATTCTTATGTAAAATGACCTCCCGAATCCGAATATGACTCCGATTTTGCCCACTCACCCACTGTTTTCTAGAGACACCACCTCCTCCCTCAATTTTTATCAATGTTCGGTGATTGTATGACAATGGAATCTGATATGAAGAATGAAAAAGAATTAATTTAACACCTAAAAACAAAAAATTATAATGTTTATTTTATAACATTAATAATATATTTAAAAAATATAAGAAATGTAATACATAATTTCAGTGGAACCCCCCCCCCCCCTAAATATTCCCCTTGCTGCAAATGTTCATGTTTTAGAATTTTCCAATTCTATAGCCCCCCAGAAGATGTTTAACAGCTAAAATAAGCTTCTTACCCCCCCCCCCCTTAAAATCAAATTTATAGCCATAAAATCACCAAAAAGTGATAAAAATAGGGGTCTGTCTCTAAAAAACGGTGGGTGATGGGGCAAAATGGATGCCATATTCGTAATCAGGAGGTCATTTTATATAAGAATTTGCAAAAATGATGTTGGGGAGTAATTTCCATGCCGATCAGTGTAATTTGAATATTTCTTCTTATGTATGAGATTCTGTTAAAGTAAAATTTAAATATTAATGAAATAAAGGAATATTTTGTGTTCCCTTGTCTAGCAACAGGAAAGCATAAGCTTGCAAATGATTTCAGGGGTTGATCTAGATTCTAATTTTTAGGCTCATTTTTGTGAAAAACAAATTACTATTGTGAAAATTTATTTATTTTTGTGTGTATGTGTGTGTGTGGGAGGGGGGGGGGAGGAATTGTCACACAAAACTCTGTATTTTAGCAGTTACTCTATCTAGTGTTTAATATCAAGTTAATAGCATTTTATTGGACCAAGTATTGACATTCATTAAAAATAATACAGGACCCATTATCCTGAATTCCAAAATCCGGAAGACCCAAAATCCAGAATCATTTTAGAAAATTTATTTATTTATTTATTTATTTTTTTTTTTCTTCATGATTAAGTACATTTCATATCTAAAATCAGAAAAAAAATCACCCTAAAATGTAATTATTGTGTGTTTTATTAGGTAATTTAGAAATTAAAGCAGAATTTCTTTTTTTTATTTCTTTTTTTTATTTTTTCAGATGGTCAGGGATGTTTGTGGTCCAGGAAAATCCTGGAATTCACAGAAAGCCACATAAAATTTTTTACATTTATTTGATGATAGATTTCTGGTGATTTTTAACTTCTCATTAAGACCTTAAATAAAAAAGGAAATTTTTAAAGAAAAATCATTTTTATTTTTAGCATTCTGCTCTTACGATTGAGAGAGTATTCATGTTTAGTAGCACTGATAAAGAAGCAACCATGCCGCTCATGGCAAGTGGCAGTAATGCACATATTTGTATATATACACATTATAGTTATTTTTTTTTACATCCTGCTAAATTTAATAGAAGAAAGTGTCAGAGTTGCAGAAAGTCTTAACTTCCAGATTTCGATTTATTTGCATGTTTTAAGTGCTCTAGAATATAATTTGAATTTTTTTTAAATGTCTGTCTGTATGTGAAGTGGTTGCTAATAGAAGTAAATTAGTACCTGTCAATTACTTAGTTATGTTTTATAATTAAGGGAAAGCAATAATGAGAAAAGGACCCAAAATCCAGAAAATTCCAAAATCCAGAATACTTCTGGTCCCGTGGGTTCCGGATAATGGGTCCTATACTGTACTGTAAACATGGAAAATTTTTTACAAAATTATCATTTTTATAAAACAAAATATTGTGAAGGGGAACCAAAAGAACCCTAATTTTTGCCTAGATTGACCCCTGGCTTTCAAATGTTAGAGCACACTGATGGGTATTCCTTACAAAATATATTGTAGGTCTAAACCACTGAGCTGAAAAATAACTGGAGGAAATGCTAGGCCAGATTTTGCATGCTGTTTTTGGAAGGTTTGTCTTCTGAACGTTGCACGGCAGAAAGCATTTGATATCTTTATATTTGAAAGTAAAATTGTGTAAAGATTGTTTGTTCAAACAACCATATGCTAAACATATTACAATTTTAAATTTTAATTCTTTAAAAGAGTATAATAGTAATAAACGACCCGACAAATGTTGCCTGCCGTGCAAGATTTGATTCGGCACGGCAAATGATTGCAGAAAAACTGGCATGCACGAACACTGTGTAAAGGTATTGGAAGCATTTGCTCCAGTTGTTCTTCAGCTCAGTGGTCTAAACTCAGAGGCAGATTTAAGTTAGATTGCGTCCTAGGCCAAGTTTGATATGGCACCCAACCTCCACCCCATGTTTTGAAATATTATGTGTAAATAATAAAAATAGTGATAAATATAATACAACTAAAGAAAAATATATTATTCTTAGATATATTAATCTCTGTGCAACACACATATAATAATCAATATATAATTTAAATGTGAATAGTCCAGTATGATATTGAAAAAAATCATTTAGTTTTTATTAATCACTGAAGAACAGACTAATGTCATGTTTATATTAAACAATATGAAATTATTTTGATTCATAAATAGATAAGTTGCTTTATTTCAAAGTAGTTTCTTTACAGCTTTTTGTCCAATATTTTATATTTAAATCATTACATACAACAACATAGTTCCACTCATCTTTGACTCATGACAGGGAGAGCAGATTTCGAAAATCGGTCTAGAATTTCAGTTGCTTTTTATATTTTGATTTGTGTTCAAAATTAAATTGTTTTTAAGATTTGAATAGGCTTTAAAAATTTGCCGCCCTCAGCATGGGCCTAAGCATAACTAAATGGGGTCTACAAAGTATATTTATAATTGACAAAATACCCAATCAATTGTCAATTTTTCTCATTCCTTTTAAATTGGTGCTCACTTTCAAATTTTGGTCATCCTTCAAATTTTAGCTACCTTTAAAACTAAAACACCCTTAAAACATTGGCGCCCCTAGGCCCAGGCCTCGCTGACCTAAGCCTAAATCTGACACTGTCTAAACTAACAGGTTTTTCACAAAATATTTTAGATTTTAATAGAGACCACTGTCTTTAGTGGTATAGCAATGATTTTGAATCCTAATTATAGTGACTTGTGATATTACTTTACAAATTAAAAGGAAAAATAATTCAATAATGTTAATAATTTATTTTAAAATAAATAAAAATTACTTGTATAAAAATGGTATAATTAATAAGTTATTCAAATTTCTTTTTTAACTTTATAAGATTTTAAAATTGTGAAATTCATATTTCCAAACTTACTTTGAATAAAATCGTGAAATTCATATTTCCAAACTAACTTTGAATAAAATCATGAAATTCATATTTCCAAACTAACTTTGAAAATTAAAGAAATTGTTAAAAAGTTTATTTGTTTTACTTTATATTTCTTTTGTAAAAGATATTATTCCATTCGTATTATCCACAGAGAAATGTATTAAATCTTCTAAAAATTAAAAAAAAAAAAAAAAAAAAAAAAAAAAAATTCTGCTGATTTTAAGTTCTACTTTTAGAGCTGGAGATTGTTGCTTAAGCCAGGAGCTGTATGCAAATTTAGCAAATTATTTCTTAAATAATAATAATTTTTCTATATCTTTCTTAAAAAAAAAAAAAAAAAAAAAAACTTTTCCATTTCTATGTAGTAGTTTTGTAATTAGATATACAGTTGATAAATTTTACTTTTTAAACTGTTTGTTGCACAAAATCACTTTATTTTGTGCTTTGTTGAGTTTTTTATATTTTTGTTACAGGGAAATGGCAAAAGTTCGTTTTTTCATGTCAGTTAACACAGTATTATTATTTTTTCCATAATATTTGAAAGTATAATAAATATTTGAAAATTTAGGAAACTATTTTATACACATACACATGTGTGTGTGTGTAATTGTAGATTTTTTAGGATACAATGGCTATTATTTTTGTATTTGAAATATCTTTAAATAAAATTTATCATTATTGTTATCTTCCACTTAAATAAATGAATAAATATATATATATATATATATATATATATATATATATATTTTTTTTTTTCAGAGATATCTGCCATGAGTTGTTGGGCCATGCACCCCTTTTTGCCGATCCTGACTTTGCCAGATTTTCTCAAGAAATTGGCCTTGCATCTCTTGGATCTCCTGATGAATATATTGAGAAACTAGCTACTGTAAGTATCTTATATCTGAAATTCCAGAATAATTAAATTATAGTACTATGGCCCTTTTGTTTGAAATTTGTGTCCCTCATGAGATTCTTCTTGTATATTTATTGTATTATCTTCTTAAATCTGATATGCAGTGCCTTTTACAACATTTCAGTTTGTACAGTGTGTTATAAAAGAAGTAAATGATTAATCCAGTTTTTCCTCCCCCTTTAAGTTGTCTCATAATATGTCCAAAGTTTGATAGAAAAAAAAAATAATAATAATAATAATCTCAATATTCTAAAATTTTGATTTCTTGAAAAAGGAATAAGTGGCTCTGCCACTGAGCAAACCGCACCAAATCTGATGTGCCATTATCCCATTAAATTCTCTTCAAGAATAGTTCACTTCTAATAACCTCTATTTTCTTTCACTACCATTTTCTTTTTCATGATTCCTGCATGTTGAATCTGTTTTTTTTTTTTTTTTTTTTTTTTTTTTTTTTTTTAATTCGAGTTAAAGTATGGCTATAAATCATGTAAGGAAAGACTACATTTATATAGAAAAACATATATTTTCTTCAATTTCCTAAATAAATAACTTGCTTAAACCTGAAGTAGATTTAAGTAAGCATCCTAGACCCATTTTGCTATGATGCACCTTCTTCCCCATATTTTCAAATACTATATAATACTATATTTATATTATACTATATAATACTATCCATTTTCTTTTTCATGATTCCTGCTGTTGCATCTGTTTTTTTTTTTTTTTTTTTTTTTTTAATTTGAATTAAAGTATGGCTATAAATCATGTAAGGAAAGACTACATTTATATAGAAAAACATATATTTTCTTCAATTTCCTAAATAAATAACTTGCTTAAACCTGAAGTAGATTTAAGTAAGCATCCTAGACCCATTTTGCTATGATGCACCTTCTTCCCCATATTTTCAAATACTATATAAATTGTAGTTATATTGATAAGTGCAGTATAACTAAGGAAAACTATGTTATTCTTTGATATATCAATTGCTGTGCAACATTGCATACAACAATCAGCTCATTAATAATAATAATGAAATAGTCTAGTGCAATAATTAAAAAAAAAATTGGTTTCTCCTATGAGTGATTAAATAAGCAAAATTAAAATTTTTACTTAATTATAGAGGAACCTTACTTAGTTATAAATGTTACATTTATATTTTCAGTAAATAATATAAAAATTATTTTGTTTCATAAATAGATAAGCTGCTATGCTTCATAATATTTTCTTTACAGATTTCCCTTTCATATTTTATATTCATATCATTACATAATTATTTTAACAAAATAATTCTACTCATGAAATTAAAACATGTTTCAGTGGCAGCAAGGATCTTTGAAGTCTGTTTGTACTGCCGATTGAAAACCTGATCAGTTTTGAATTCTAGTTGCTTTCTGTATTTAAATTTGTGATTTGAAACTAAATCATTTTTTAAATAGGCTTGATAAATTTTGCCTCTCTCTGCACAGGCCTTAGTATAAATTGATCTGTCTGTATTTCATCACTAAATTTAGCAGCTTCTCAAAGTTACATACAATTGTTGTCTGGTCCAATTGATCAATCATACAATTATAGTCTAAATCGTGTTTGAAACCAGCACAGAAAAATCTGTAATTAGTCAAAATGGCTTAGAAAGTAATTAACTAAAAAATATAAACTTGAAGCATCTAACATTTTAAATACTTAAAAGATGGAAACCTTACTTGCTTCTAGAAGTTAGCTGCAGCACTACCTGTCGTTGGTGGCACATTTGGTGACAAAGATGGATGTGTGTGCATTGGATGTCTTGCATGGTGGGCTGCTTCTTTCATTAAGTGGCACCACATTCAGTCAATGCCTCTAGCTGACTCGTTATTGCAGGAATTAGAATTGTTAATGATTGCTATTGTTTCGAAAAAAATGGCATAGTTATGATTATTGCCCCAGTGGCAGAAACGCTGCGACACGGCGACATAGTCGTGGACACAGAAAAACGGCTTGCAGACAGTTTTTGTCTGCATTAATAAAAAAATTAATCCGCAACTTTCAGATACTCTTTGTCTGTACTACTAAAAAAAAAATGCCCACAACTTTCAGGCAGTTTTTGTCTGTAGTCATAAAAATTGTCTGCAATTTATGGACATTTTTCTCCTGTGACAATGTGCTACCGATGTATGCGACGTCTTAGATGCTCTCTGGTAGGAACTCTAGAGCCCCCTATAGGTGCCTTGGTAGGAACACACAAAACAGTGCTTAACAAGGATGACCTAGGAGCCTAGATCTCCCTTGATAGGCAGTGTTATGCGTGTATTCTTTTCTCCTGTTATCTGTTACTGAGATTCTACGGGAACGTAGAAAAGTGCTAATTTCATTTAAAACTGTTCCAAAATTTCTCCTCCACTTCAAAATTCACTTATAAAAATTTCTGTATCAAAACTAAAACTAATACTTTTATTATTTATAATGTGTTGTGTCAAACATTGCTATAAACTTATTATTTTATAATTGTTTATACTATATTGTTCTGTAGTAAAATTGTATTGTGTACTGTTCCACAAGATCACCACTTTTGTTAAGCCCCCTCTCTTCCAGATTGCTGCTATCAGCTTTCAGGCTTTTTGAGTTTAAGCCATTTTCACCCCTGACTACATGCAAATTTCACAGACAGATTATGAAATTTTTAAAACCTGTCACAGACAGCTACAAAATTTTCTGTCACTGGGATTATTGCAATTGGTGATTTTTGTGTTCTTTTTTTTTTTCCAAAATTTATTTTAATGTTTTTCTCATGCCAGGTTTTGTTAGTGCGGTAGTTATTTTACCCATTTTAATATTGTGGTTATGTTCTTTGATACATATTTTTATTAGAATTTGGATAGGATTTTTCTTAATTATTTTATATCCTTTCATATGTATGTGTTAAGAGTCTGTTAATTTAACCTTTAAGTATATTAAAGTATATCATCTTATATTTTGTTTGCACTTTTCTTAAAAAAAAAAAGTCAGTTTATTTTTGTTATTCTTCTGGTTTATCAATAATTGTAAAATAAGGCAATTCCAAAATAATTTGCTAAAAATGCCAACATTGATACAATTAAGACTTTTGTTTTAGCTTTATAGAAAAATTTAAAACTTCATTTTATTCTAAAATATCCAAATTCAGGAATGAGATTTTTCAGCTTTTTTTAGATTGAGCTTTTCAGTTATTTTCTCCCATCTAATGTGTATTTGTTACATTAGCAATCAAATAAAAATTTTACCTATCAATGTCAGTGATTGAATATTAAACCATAATCATTGCTGCTTTCTTTATTGACTAAAGATTAAAGTAATTTTGTATTATTGTAAAGATTAAGTTAATTTTGTATTTCAAATTTTAATATTTCATTTCAACATCTTTGTGTATAGTTTCAGCTGTTTTGTCTTTTTGTTAATTTTATCCCTGAAATTAGAATCCATTTTAAATTCATGGGTTAATTGGGGAGAGTGGGGAATAAGTTCAAAAGTGCTGTTGTTATAAATTTGGTATCCTTGAAAACAGCTTAAAAAAGTTTGTGTAAGCCTCCATTAAAAGTAACATTACTTTATTTTTATTTATTTAATTTATTTAATTATTTAATTTATTTATTTTTGAAAAATAGTATTAATTTATTTAATTATCATGTTAATGTATCTGAAATAATTAGACCTTGTTGAAAATTAGTTATTGAAAGTTAGAGATATAGATTTAAAAGTAATTTTAAGTTAATCTTTTTGTTTATGTAAAATTTGCATTCACATTGATTTTATTATTGATATTTTCTTCTTCTCGTTCCCCAATAATCTTTAGTGTTATTGGTTCACCGTCGAATTCGGACTTTGTAAACAGAATGGACAAATCAAAGCATATGGAGCAGGTCTCCTGTCTTCCTATGGAGAACTAGAGGTAAGTATTTCTTTTTTTTTTTTTTTTTTTTTTTTGTCATTGTACGTTATTCACAACAAATTTATATTCATCATTTTTTAAACAGAACAGTTTTGTTACATACTTCATTTTTAAGTTACGTCTAATAAAAAATATGAAATATTTTATGGTCATCTTACACGTACTCAGTAAAATTCAATAAAAAACATAATGATAAACACCCACTAGCAGCCGAGCGGTTCTGCGCTCAAAGCTAGTAGACGAGAAGTGCTGGGTTCGATCCCAGGTGACGCTCATTGGCCTAGCAGTTCAGAGTTTTCCATGGTTTTCTCTGAAACTTGCATAAATATGGACTAGGACCCCTCAGAATGTCCCCTCAGGCCTAGGACCCTAGTGCAGCCAATCAGCCTTAATCCTCACAACAACATAATGATAAACTCATTTACTAACACATATTTTTAAATTCCATTTTCACATTCATAAAATTCACAACTGTTAAACAGGTTATCGCTTTATAAAAATTGATTTTTTTTTTTTTTTTTTTTTTTTTAAGTTGTAAAATGCAAATTTTCACAATGTGAAATTTGCATTTTTTTTTTTTTACTTAAAAATGAAATCTTAAAAATTAAGAAAATAAATACAGTACACTCTCAAAAATCCGCACAGCTTAAAACGAAGTGTTTTGCGGATTTCTGAATTTTGCAGATTTTAGAGTAATTTCTTTTATTTACATCTTAGAACCTCATTTGAGTAGCAAATATATAAGATACAATTTATATGTTATATATACAATGTTGAAATATAGTGTGTCTAATAAAAGTACAAATATTCATGAAATTTTAATTTAAAGAACAATTTTTATATATCACATTATAGTTACAAATTACCCAGATTTTTGAAAAGTCTGATCAATACTAGTTTAAGTAAGAATATTCATACATATTTATTTTCGTATAACCTGCAAAAAAGTCGGCAATTCTTGGTCAATCACATAAGTTTGTGCTATGAGAAAATTTGAGTATTTATCTGCATGAGAGAAAATCTTTCATGAAAACTGTCTTTCTCCTTTTCCTCTAAATAATTATCATTTATTTTTTAATAATTATGTATAATTACACTTATCATTTCCTCCTCTGCAATATGTTGAGTGATTCGTGATTCATCAGCATCAGTTAAAAACTGATTTGTCTCTTAATACAGCTGAATTTTTTGCAATCCACTAATCAACAAATCAATTGTGACAATGTTTGTTTACATTGCAAATGATATGCGGATTTTAGAGAATTGCGGATTTTAGGGTTGCGGATTTTTGAGAGTTGACTGTATTTAGAAAGTGATAACTTGCTTAACAGTTGAGAAATTTTTGAATGTGAAAATGGAATTTAAAAATTTTTATTAGTTAATGAGTTACAAAGGGGCAAAATTCTCCATAGAGTAACATTAGCTTTAGCTTTTGGCAGTGATAAGTAGATTCCCCTTAACTTGATTTTGTTGTAAATACAACAAATTAAGTTTATTTATTTATTTATTTAATAATATTAAAAAACTGTACAAAAAGAAAGTTCTATTTTCTTCTTATTGTTATTATTCAGTTTATATAGTTAAACTTTTTTTGTATTAACTTTTCATGTTTTGGATATTTTGAAAGAACTATAAAATTAGCTTTTATCTGACTAGTTATGTACCCATTGAATAATAAAACTAAACTCCAGATTTGAAGATACGTTATCACTATATGAAGGCAAGCTATTAAAAAATAGTCAAAATAAATTAAACTTGCCACAACTATTTCTCAGTAAAGTGCAAGTGTAATTAAATTAAAAATCTTTGCAGTTTAAGTCAGAAATGTACTTTTCTCTTAAGGATGCTTTGGGTGTGGGCCCAGTAGCACAAATTTCAGTATCTATCTGCAGCAAAACAAAATTTATCATTGATCCAGAAATGCCTTATCAAGTCAGATATCAGAAAAGAAAAGTATAGCAATTAATAAATTATGCAAAATTTATATCTGAAAAAATAAATAAATAAATAAGAATATGCAATAAGTACAGTAATCTAGCGACATAATGTAAATTATATTTTAAGTATTTTTAAACTTGCATTTCTTTTTAAATTATTAAATTAATCTGCAAAGCATTAAACAATCTGCAGCGTTCGCTGACGTACTGCACTGTTTCTGCTACTTGGGGTTTGAGTATAATAGACTTCTGACTGACCTGCCCAGCTGTCAATGAGCTGCTGAGGGCTATCCTCCTTTTATGTCATAAGCCAGAAATGTGAGGAATACTCTTTGTTAAAAAATAGAAAAGCAACAAAATATAGTCCAAAAGTAACTTAATAAATTTTATATATACATTTTTAGACAAAATGTACATGCATATGCAAATTTTAACAAATTAACTTTTTTTCATGTGGCAATTTAAGTTTTGATTTATAATCAATAATTCTTTTCGGTATTTTGTTGATAATCATTATTTTCTGTTCTACAATAAAATTTTGTTGTTCATATTGCACATAATTTGTAGCAGTTTTAGTAAATCATTTACAAGTGAATGTTAAAATTTTTAAGCAATCAAGGTGAAATATTATAATTACTATTGCAGAGTTTCAACTATGTAGTTATTTTAAAAGGCTAATAATGAGAGTATTTTCCACTTATTTAAGTGGTGTATAATATACAAAAATCATGAAAATGCTGTTTTCACTGTTAAATTCTTTTAAAATTTGATGATGCCTTGAATGTTTAATTTCTGTATCAGTTTGATTTTTTAACCAGAGGTAGGGGATTTTTAGAAATTCTTATTAGCCAGAGATTTTTCTCCTCTCTTTCTCTCTCTCTCTTTTTTTTTTTTTTTAACCAGCATGCAATATACAATACATCTTTACAGAAAATTTATACAAATATAAAGTGAATTGATCATTTAGTAGAATTTTTTCAAGTTCTCAAAGCACCATTTCTTAAAATACAATGTTCTGTATAAAAGAACAGCTTAAAAAGAAGATAAAATCTAAAGTATTCTTGAACCACATTTCTTACAACCATAAAAGCATCTGCACATGTTCTGACTCAACAAATCCAGTGTTAAAATAGGGGTGACAATCTTTGTAGTTGAGAAAAAGTAAATGATAAGACATCACTGAATGACTATATGTTTAACAAATCTTGCCTGTCAGTTAATTTGGCACCTCTCCAAGCCATTAGTATCATCCTCAATGCGAGGTGCGGGAAACGTGGTTACACTGTAGTTGCTTATTTAAACACAGTTAGGACACTTTTTTTTTTTTTTTTTTTTTTTTTTTTGTACTGTTTTACAGTGTTGAATATCGGCAATGAAATTGACTTAAAATTCACTTGCCATGTCCGAAAAATTACTCGCTGGTAATGAGTGATTCAAGCATTTCCTCATCCCTATTTTTAACTATAATTTTCTCAAAGTGTATAGTGGAATGTGTATACATGCAAATTATGTAATTGTAGAGATACATTGTTAATCTGCCTGAACTTATATTAAAACTAATGCATACATGCTACTAATGGCTATTAAATAAATTTCTTCACAACAAATGCAATATTGCAAATTAACAATTTTAAATATTTTGTATATTCAATGTGTATTATTTGGTACTTGATAATAAAATTTATTTTACCACAAGTTTGAATTTTTTGTACCAAAACAGCTGTCAATTATTCATTTTTTCATTGATATATATATAATCTGTTTTGTAAATTTAATAGAAAAAATGAACAGAATGTGCATATTCTCCAAAACTAATTAATTTTTAAAAATGATAAATATCTTCAAAATTATTATTCGTGAATGCATGTTGTTAGAAATAGTAAATTCGTTTCTTGTTTTTCCTATAATACTGCTTCTTTTCCAAGAAATTTATTGCTTTAATTTGCTTTAAGATAGGAGATAACAGAATTTTGTGTTAATCTTAAACATTTGAAGGGAATTTGAAAAAGATAATCTTGCTGTCTTCTACCATTATTGTGTATGCATATGTTGAGAAAGATTCTATTTTGAATTGAGTTAGAATTGTATTGTTAAATATGTCATTTCAGGTTTAAGATCTTTCCCTATTAGAAATTTTGAGTTGCTTTCATCTTTTTTACAGTAGGAGATCTTTATACTGCAAACCTAAGAACACAACGTTGTGCATTATATAGAATTTTGCGTTATATAGGTCATTTTTTCATACCTCATTAAATTTACTTTGTACACATATTTGAAACATTTCAAAATAAGGTATAGTATCATTAAGTTGCTTTCAATGGTACCGAAATTGAACAGATTATAAATTTCATCGTTAAATTTACTTTATAAACACAGTACAAATATATTTGGACCATATCATCTATTATAATACTCATTTTCAAAAAAAAAAAAAAAAAAAAGAAAAATTAAAAATATATATATAATAGTTCTTTTTTCATTAAAAAGCTTTGAATTAGGGGATAAAGGCTGGGATTGCGGTGCCTCGTTCTTTAAGTCTTATCTTAAATGTTACGAACTTTCGTAGATGGGCGGGGTTAAGAACGATCTTAACTTGGTATTGCGGTGCCTCAAGCGTAAGTCCTCCGCGTGTCCTCGTAAGAGTAAGCCAGCCAGCCAATGGGAGACGCAGAGCGAGCTATGTTGTGATTGCGCGCGCATCCAGTTACGATTCGGCTTAAGATAGCTCTGAGGTTGTCGTAAGATAGTGAGGCACTGCAATACGACTTGCGTTTTGTTTACATCTTAAGACAGAGTTTGTGCGTAAGATAGTGTTGAGCGAGGCACCGCAATCCCAGCCAAAGTAAAACTAATGTATCACATTTAGTCCTCTAGAGATTAACAGGTTTTTATAATGTGCAAATATCAGTGTGTCTTAACTGCAAAATTCATTGTTTATGTTTGAGAGGTTTTGCATTATATAGAATTGCGTTATAAAGATCTTCTGTATAAACAATCTGTCTAGGGCACAAGATTTTCTTTAGATTGTTATTCATTTTATTTAGTAACTCTCAGTTTTTTTCTTTAATTTACATAGTTTTAAACTAAACATATGAAGTTAATTTAGATATGTATATCAGTGTGTAGTCATCTTACTTCCATTCATACCATTATCTTTTTCAATGCATTTACATTATGCTAATTTTGTACTAACATTATTGCTGTGGGTTTCTTTTCATTGTTTCTATGCTGTTCTATTTTTGATGTGTTGTGGACCAGCATACATCAGAATTACATGAGAAATGCATAGAACAGCTCAGAAAATAATAATAATAATAATAATCTCTAAAAATATTAAGCTGCAATTTAAAACAATGCATGCATTGCAGTTTCCATTCTATCAAGAAAATTTCAATCTGATCATTTCTTTATAATATTGGGCTCCATTTGTTCGTGTATATATGTTTTCATTGTTGTGAAAGTCGTGTGTTTAGAAAAATTTGAATATAATAAAATTACAGCATTATAAAAATATACAAGGTGTCAAAAATGTATCTTTACATTTTTAAAATATAATTACAAGTAAATAAACAATGATATGTACTTATGTTCCTAGTGGCAGAAACACGGCGACATAGTTGTGGACACAGAAAAATGGCTTTCAGACAGTTTTTGTCTAAACTAATAAAAAAATTAGTCCACCACTTTCAGATACTCTTTGTCTGTACTAATAAAAAAATTGCCCACAACTTTCGGACAGTTTTTGTCTGCAGTCATAAAAAATTGTCTGCAATTTACGGATGTTTTTCACCCGCAACAATGCACTACTGATGTACGACGTCTTAGTTGCTCTCCGGTAGGAACTCTAGAGCCCCTCTATAGGTGCCTTGGTAGGAACACACAAAACAGTGCTAACAACAGTGACCTAGGGAGCCTAGATCTCTCTTGATAGGCAGTGTTATGCATGTATTCTTTTCTGTTACCTTTTACTGAGATTCTACGAGAACATAGAAAAGTGCTAATTTCATTTAAAACTGCTCCAAAACTTCTCCTCCACTTCAAAATTAACTTATAAAAATGTCTGTATCAAAACTAAAACTAATACTTTTATTATTTATAATTATTGTGTTGTGTCAAACATTGCTATAAAATATTTAATTTAATGAGTTCAACTTATTATTTTATAATTTTTTATACTATATTGTTCTGTAGTAAAATTGTATTTGTATAAGAACAGTGGTGTTCTTGTTGCACAAGAACACCACTGTTCTTAAGCTCCCCCCCTCCCCCAACCCAAAGATTGCTACTATAAGCTTTCAGGCTTTTTGACTGTAAGCCATTTTTACCCCTGATTACACGTAAATTTCGCAGACAGATTATGAAATTTTAAAAGCCTGTTACAGACAGCTACAAAACTTTCTGCCATTGGGCTTATATTATTTTATGTTCTATAAACAAAATATCAAAGTTTATTTTAAACTAGTCGCGTTACACGACCAGCTGGTTCACGATCTTTGAAATATCTGACCATACGAAATTCCCGCTCGATGGTGCTTTTTCCCTATACAGGATCTACAACAGCTTATTGACATATAGTGCAAATAGCTTTATTGAAAATTTTAACTGTAATAAATTCTTGCAATAGATTCTCGCTTGGTAGCGCTTGCGGCACCATTCAGTACTTCCCCTTTCAGTATCTGAAACAGCTTGTTTGCTCACCGTGTTATGATCTTTGGAAATTCTGACCGTAGCAAAGTTCTGCTCAATGGAGCCTGCGGTGCTTTATCCCTGTTTTAGAACCTACAACAGCTTGTTTGCTCATACTGCAAATAGCTTTGAAAATTTTAACTGTGGCACCCCTTTACGGTTCATAATTGGAAACAGCCTGTTTGCTGACCATGAAAAGCACCTTTTAAAATTCTGATCATGGCAAATCCTCAATCCAGTGGCACCAATGGTCTCCTAATTAATCCCTATAAGTAGTTTAATCATAATTAGCATTGGAGATATTGAATTATTAAAATATCAAAGTTCCATCTGGCAACAGAGATTTGCAACATGTACGCTTCAATTCTAATTCAAATAACTTTAAAATGATATATTACTTATAAAATTATGTTAATTGGAAGCTTAAATATAAAAGTAATATAAACATTATTATAAAAAGATTTGTGTCTGATTTTTCTGTGGTTTTCTCTGAAACTCTCATACTGAATTTAATGGCTTATATTAGTTTAAAAGTCCACAATAAAAGTACTTTAAAATATATTTCGAATAATTGTGTTATAAGTAATTTAATCATAATTAGAATTGGAGATATTAGAAAAAAAGGTGTTCTGGGTTTTCCGTGGTTTTCTCTGAAACTTCCATACAGAATTTAATGGCTTATATCAGTTTAAAAGTCTGCAAAAAAAAAAAAAATATTTCAAATGATGCCTTATAAATAAATTAATCATAATTAAAATTAGAAATATTGAAATTTTAAGTTATTAAAGTGACATCTGGCAGCAGAAATTTGTGATCTCTACTCTTTACTTCCAATTCAAACAAGTTTTTAAATGATATATTACTTATAAAATTTTATTAATTAGAAGCTGAGATACAAAGGTAATATAATCATTTTTATAAAAGGATTTGTGTCTGACTTATCTGTGGTTTTCTCCATAACTTATGTAATTTCAGGCTATATACCATTAAAAATCATTACTACGAAATGTGAGCGGAAATCAGAATTTGAAACTCTGTAAAATATAAAAGAATAAAAATATTGTGCATTTTTCATAGTTTTCTCTGAAAGTTTTATACAGAATTTGAACAGCTTATATCACTTTAATAGTCCACAATAAAAGTACTTTAAAATATCTTTCGAATGATGTATTATGTATAATAAATATCTTTGATATATTTCAGACTCAAAATGTTAATCTATCAAAGGCGATTAGCAATTTCTGTTAAAATCCATCTAAAATTTTGGCAATTTCACTTTTTTATAACTGAGTTCATAAAATAAAAAAAAAATAAATAAAAAAAAGCATTGTTATTCAGTTAAAAGTAATTTTTATCTCTTTACATAAACAGATGAAAGAAAAATTAATTTAAATAAATATAATCTACTTTTTTTTTTTTTTTTTTTTTTTTTTAAAGCTATACCTTACATTTTTTAACTGCAGACAGTTGAGAAGTAATAACAGGTGATTACTAATTTCTGCATAAATCAATTTAAATCTGAAAAAATTCAAAAACTGCTTTTTATTTTTCCAGTATCTTGTCATGTGGTTGAAAAGCTATTATTCCCAACCGAAAAAATAGTCAGCTAATATATCTGGTACTGAAGAATAATAAATGAAATAATGAAGTGTTGCCACTAAAATTTCATACTTTAATTAATTAAAAAAATTCTAATTGCTGCATCAATTTGGGTGTCGCACCTGTGAATTCAGAAAAATCGCTCCTTTCATTTGGCACCGGATTTGTAATGATGGAACTAATATTTCTAATTCATTTGTCCATTTAACGCTGTTTAAATACTTTTTAAGCTCAGAATGTACTTGTTTATTAATTGACATGTGTTGACATTTTAAATGATATCTCTGCAACTAATTATTTTTTTTTTCACTATCCTCTCTGGAAAGCCTTTGAGTACTTGTGTGTCAATTTTTGTACTTCTACATTAAATAGGGGCTGAACATATAGATGAACAGACATACAGACAGAAAAACTTTTCCTTTTATTATTATAAATGAAGTCTAAAGTAGATAGTCCTACGTCACTGTCTTACTTATGCTGTTAAACTAAGAAGTTAAATTAGAGTAGTCATCCAGGCAGTTGATTCTGTAATGATATTGACATAAGGAATGCAGCTTGATGCTTTGAGCAGGAAAAGAGACTTCTTACCTCTAATATAAATTTTTATAAAAAAAAAAAAAAAAAAAAAGAAAATCATATTCAAAGTAAACTTAAAATACTAAAATGTTGAAATATTTTATAGAAATTCATAAATTTCATGTAAATTAGAATATTGTGTAATTTTAAATATTTAGCAACTAAGTCAGATGTCTTTATTTATAGTACTGCCTTAGTGGAAAACCAGAGATTAGACCTTTCTGTCCTGAGAAAACAGGTGTTCAGAAGTATCCCATTACAGAGTATCAGCCAGTATATTACGTTTCAGAGAGTTTTGAAGATGCCCAACGCAAAATCAGGTATGTAGTCTGTACTTTTTAATGTAGTTTCTTGTTTAGATTACTCCATTAATAACAGATTATATTCTCATTTGTGGTTGGTTTTGTTTGACTATGTTGAGAGTGTGACAAAAATTATATAAACATAAAGTATTACTTAATGCATTACAAGTTTTGCACTTAAAATCTTTGTAATCATGAGCTGTTGAAATAACTAAAAAAACTTTAGATTGATTATTGAACTATATATTTGAAAGTGTTCGTAAGTATTGTATAAGTGTTAGTAAGTAAGTATATAAGTAACCTATATAGTTCTAATTTAAAAGTGCCTTTATTACATTGTTTAACTTTCAATATTTGAAAAATTTTTATCTGACCCTGTAAACCAATCATTATTGCCAATGATATTTGAGGTTCTAATTTTCAGGGTTTTTACCTTTGAGTCATAATCACCCCTGCATTTGTAATAACTTAAAAAGAAAATATTTGTTATTTTTTTCAAAAGAACATGATATTTTATTACAAACAGGTTAAAAAAATTTATATGTTTATGTTGTTTTTTATTTATTTTACTTTTATCTACCAGTCTAAATTTTAGACCACTAAATCACAGCCTTGGTGGTCTTTTCAGACCATTAAATTTTCAATTTTATTTGACTTAAAAATGAAATAAAAATGAATAAACAAACAAATTTTTAAAAAGTAAAATTTTTCTTTTTATAATAATTTTTTTTCTAACATTCTTTTTTTATATATAAGTTATTTAAAATTAGTATTTGTTCTTAGCCTTCAGCCATTAATCTTTAAATTGAAAGCAGCACTTTCACCCTGTCCAAACTTTATATGTCTTGGCTAAACTATCTGTTTGGCTAAGATAAATATTTTTTCTATTTAATTTTGGTTCAGAACGGTAGTGTTGTTTAATTTTCATTACTATGCTGATTTTTTTTTTTTTTTTTTTTTTTTTTTTATTGTCATAAAGCCATTTAATATATTTTTCTTTCATTATGCTGAAAATTGCTTATTAATATTTACTTGAATTTTGACACTGATTTACAAAAAAGAAAAAAAGCTTAAATGATGAACCATTGATGTAAATGTGACAAAATTTCATTGGTACTTTGTAGCATTTTTGCATAGACTAAAATGTGTGCTTTGTATTTATAGAGAGTTTGCACTGTCCATCCCTCGTCCCTTCACTGTTCGTTACAACCCTTATACCCAGAGTGTTGAAATCTTAGATGCCAAGCCACAAGTGGAAGAACTGGCTCGAGATATTTTGTGTATGTAAAAATGAAAAATCTTAATTTTACATTTTGTTTGAGTCTACTTAAGTTATGTTAAAATCCATTTATTGAAAATGTTTAACCCTTTATAACAATGGGGCTTTAATGTACCATTAGTTTAAAAAGCATATAAAATTGAAATTATAGAAGATATGTATAAGATATTTATAAGAATAGAACCTCACTCTGGTCTCTCTACAAAGCAGTAGATGGTACATGTAGCTATTTTTGTTACAGAAAGGATATTATAGAGTGCTGTCGCTGTTTTTGCTTGGCATTTTCATGATTAATTATAACACACAATCTTCATGTGTGTTATAATTAATTTCTATATTACATCAAGAATCTCCTATCAATCTTAGAAAAAATATAAGCAACATAAAAAGTAAATACTCTTTTACACTTTTTAAGGTCCAAATGTCATTTTTGACCTACATGTACCAGTGATATCCTGTAGTACCACCTTACAAAATCCTCATTAATTACTAGGATGAAGTGATATGCATAATTTTTATTGCATATATCTTTAAAAAAAAATACTCTTAAGTAAGTAAAAAATATGTTTCAAATACATTTTTTGTATGTTTCATGATGCGGTAGATAAAGGGTTAAAATAATAATAATGTGTAGCTTAATGATTTCTTTTAAAAATAAAAATTAATAACTATTACCCTGTAGTAATTAAAATATATTTTTGTTGTGTTTATTTCTAAAATGATTAAAATAGATATTGAATAAATTTGTGACAAAGTTCCGAGACGCAAACATGAAGTTAGTTCTGATATGAAAAGGTTATCAGTTTATAGTTTTAACACACCAAATCTCATCATAGTGTAATGAATCACCAGTGCGTACTCTATATCAAAGCTTAGCCTCTATCTTTTCTGCTGCATTCTTATTTATTTATTTTTATTACCAGTACTTACAATTTTATTAGTAAATGTGTAGAGATAATTTTACTAAGATTAAATATCAGAAGATTAAGCACATGTTTTCAGAAGTCATCTGAAATATCAAGCTACCTTGTTGAAATCCTTTGTAATCTAAGTAATCCTTTGTTAATGTGAAATCAAAACCATATGAAAAAGAAAATTCAAAACCCATTTTTAAATGCATGTGAACAGTTTTATGAAACGCTCATCCTGCAAATATATATATATATATTAAGAAAGGAAATTGCACAACCCCTGAGACGCACCACATTATTATTATTTATTTATTACATCCCACCTTCGATTTTTTGTGTAATTTATACCCTATGACGCATCCATGGCAGTGCTGAGCTGTGATTAAACCTAAATTTTGCTATTCTATGTTGAAGGATACTGCAGTTTAGCAGTTAACTATAAAAATATTACATATTTTGGCAATAAGACACCAAAAAAGCAGAAAAAGAGTAGTGAAATAATCATGTATTTTGAAAATCAGCTTCAAAAACAAATATTTTGTTGATTGGTGATTACACAATTGCATATTTCAGCAATGGATTAAAGAAAATATTGCCAGGTTTTAATTTTTGGATCTCTTTTTTGTGAAAATCAAAATATTTTTGAGAAAACATGAGGACCCCTCATAAGGTTTTTCGGCCCTGAGGAATTTCAAATTCTTATTTTATTATATGAATAGTTGGACTACTATTAATAAAAAATGATGTGAATTAACCCCAAAAGATCAATATCATTGCTATGAAATATAACATAATAGTATCAATCTGTAGACCCCTCAAAATTGTTGTGTGCAAAATCATGGGTCACATTCTCTGCCTTTTTTTAGGGCGTATTCAGGGATGGATGAAAAATTTCCCAACTTCTTTTTGCTACCACTATTTTTATGGAGAAATTTTTTGGGTGTTTTCATAATATTGTATTGTTATTAAACAAGATGAAATATTTTCTGTAACATAACTGCCAACATTTTAATTTATTCTGGAGTATTTTTAGCCCCAAAATTATTTTGTACCACTTTTTTTTAAGAGTATTTTTTTTCCTTATTTTATCATACTTATATATTGGAGAGAATTTTTCTATAAATAAAGTGGTGCAAAATAAAGACAAGGCTAAAAATACACCAGAATAAATTAAAATGCAGTTGTGCTATAAAAATAGTGGTAGCAAAAAAGCCAGAAATTTCTCATCCTCGAAAGTGTCTTAAAAAAGGGCGGAGAGTGTGACTCCTGCATATTGATGAATATAAGCTCTGTCTGTGAGCATTATTGTAGAAATTTACCTTATTTTAGAACAGGTTTTTCTGTACTTATGATTATATGAATATATATTAGAGAGCTGCCAATGTCCTAATTAATAATCCGGAGGATTGTTAGTACCTGCCTTTTTTTTTTTTTTTTTTCCACAGCATTCTTTTTACTTTCTCTTATCTATATATATGGTAGAGTAAGTATTGTTTTGGGTCAGATTTTCGAAATTAAGTTTTTGTTATACTTACATGTTTTGAAGTTCCCTGAATCCAAAAATCATGTTTTTCGCAGTTGATCTGTGTGTCTGTTATCAGCATATTTCAAGAACAAATAGCAGCAGAAAGTCCAAACTCTGTATTCAGGGGTCGATCCAGGTAAAAATTAAGACCCATTGCATTTGCTTCACAAAATTCAAATCTCTAAAATGGGCCCCTTCACAAATTTCAAATTCATAAAATGGGTCCCTTCACAAAATTCAGATTCATAACAACAGACCTTTCACAAGATTTATTTAAAAAAAAAATGATTTTGTAAAAAATTTCCATGTTAACAGTAGTTTTAATGTGTGTGTATACATGGTTCAATAATATGCTGTTAACTTGATATTAAACATTAGGTAGAGTAACTGCTAAAGTGAAAGGTTTCGTACAATAATTCTTTTTATCACAAAAAGAAATAAATTTTCACAAAATTATTTTGTTTTTCTCAAAAATGGGCCCCAAAAATTAAAACATGGATCAATCCTTGGTATTCTAAATGTGTATCATATAGAGATGATACATTAAACTTTTTGTTGAAATCAAGCAAATGATTTGTGTACAGGATCACCCAAAAGAATTTAAATACATTACGCCTATGGGAGAAATTGCAGGTAAGTACACTTTAACATCTATAGGCTGCCTTAAACAACACAGAATGAATATTTATTATTATTATTATTATTTTTTTTTTAATGCATGATTGTGGTATGGAAATCATTCATCATTCCTTTACAGGGCTACCTAAAGTATTTGGATATATTGGGGCTATACTTGGAAATTGCAGGAATCATAATTCCTTTTATGTTAGAGGTTTTTTAAGTACGAGTAATTTTAAATACATAGTATTATTTATACTGCATATTGATTATAGGCAGTATACAAGGGTACTCAGAATTAAGCAAAACACTCTTTTCTATTGAATGTAATTGATGGAAATGCTTTGTATAGTTTAAATTGTTGACAAATACTGAAAATTTCATTTTTCATACAGCTACAAAGTATTTTTTGAAGTTCTATTTTCAACTCTGTTTTTTTTTTTTTTCTTTTTCTTTTGTATAGTATCACATGTTGATATGACCTGATTACGAAGTTCTAATTTTTAGCGGGTGATCTGTATATATATCTGTTATGAGCATAACTTAAAAACAAATAACTGCAGGAAATTCAAAGTTGGTATTTTTAATTTTGTATTAGGTTGCCACTTAAAAATTTTATTAGGGCTGACAAGTTTGAAGGCAAATTAATAACATCCTGCATTATTATTATTTTTTAAATAATTGTACGCATTGTAATTGAACAGGGGTTGAGGGGGGCAGTAGCCCCCCTCACACAGAATTACATGTCAAATAAAACTTTTCTTAAATCTATTTTAGATTATCTTAAAAGTACATTGAACTTTATTATCGTATGCTATTTATATTAAGACTTACTATGCAATCTATCATTATAATATTAAAATGCAGGTTAAGAGAAAGTTGTGTGAATGGCACACCAGATTATTTTAAAGTACTTTTCTTCTTGTTTCATTGTAAATGCATTTAAAGAGAATTACTATAAAAATTAAGTAGTATTGAAAAGAGACTGGTACCAACAATACTCTGGATTAGATTGGTAGCTATGATAACTATACTTTTCTAATCAAAGTATTTGATTGTAAAAAGACGAATATTGGGTATATTAAAAAAAAAAATAATAATAAGTAAAATGCCACAGGCAGAGTTACAGATTTTAAAATGACGTAGATTCTACTCTCCTCATTGAAAGTTTTACTATTGTTTAAGATATAAACTGTACAGATAAAAAAGACTTAACTTTTTTTTTTTTTTTTTTTTAATGAATATCTAGTGTAACAAAAGTAAATTTTAAATAGAATTTAATTAGATAGATTCGATTTCACCAATTTCATCATTTTCCAAGGAGTGAGAAATAGTAGTGTACACGATGTATTCACTGTAATCAATGTTATGATTCTCTTTCAATTTTAAGTTTTTTCATATGAGTGCAGTGTTGCTTCTATTCGCTCATAAAAAAGAATGTAGGTCATGTCTCAAAAAATAGGGGACTATTGGCCAAAAAGGCAAAATTGTGAATATTTGGGCTGCTGGGGAATAAACAATTACTAGAATAATATGAATAACATAGATTGAAACTTAAAATACATATGTTCTGAAATAATTAAATGCAAAATTTTCACATGTGTGATCTGTTTGATATTTTTAGAGCCACAAAACCCCCTTATGGAGCCTCATCCATTTTATTTGTGTA
Source organism: Salticus scenicus (assembly GCA_963930645.1). Classification (NCBI taxonomy): domain Eukaryota; kingdom Metazoa; phylum Arthropoda; class Arachnida; order Araneae; family Salticidae; genus Salticus; species Salticus scenicus. The sequence goes on from OZ005657.1 coordinate 120,915,721, forward strand.
AAATTATATATCATGTTAAACATTCTATTTTAACAGTCATTCTATATAGTAATTAATGCCAAGTTAATAGTTTGATTGAACCAATTAAAAATAATACTAAAAATATGGAAACATTTTATAAAACAAAATGTTGTGAAGGGGCTCATTTTATAAATTTGAATTTTGTAAAGGGTCCCTTTTTATGGATTTGAATTTTGTGAAAACGGAAGAAAAAAGGATCCAATTTCTGCTGGATCGACCCCTAATTGTATATATTTTGTCAAATCAACCTTTACAATAAAAAAAAATGTATGCAAATTTTATGACTGACTATGAAAAGGTAACACATTTTATAAATTGCCGAGGGGGAAAAAAACTGAAAACTGTCCTTCAAGGTTGGCGTCTTTGGATATATCGTAATTTTTTTATACAGAATTTATAAAGTCATCAACTATCCTATAAATAAGAAGTTAAGTTAGGGAATTATTCACTTATTTTTATAGTTTATTTTCTAATTATTGTAGAAAACTAAAAAGTCTGGGCTCTAATAAATTAAAATATAAAATAAATAAGGTATAATTTTAATAAACTTAATATTAGGACGTTAATATACTTATTCAAACTTATTAATACCTTACAAACTTGTCCTTTTTATTTTTCACAATGCATTTCGGGTGCACTTCGCGCCCATCTTCAGGTGACTTGTGACTTCTCATCGTCGCTTGTGTTTTCATCGGCTTCATTCCGGCTTCCTCTCTTCACTTCATTTCGTCTATTTCGGATTCTATCGATTACATGGTTCCAGTCCTTTGGGATATTCGCGTGCTCGCGTTCATTAACTGCTGTGGGGTTAGTTAGAATCTCGATGGCTTCTCTTTTTAGGGCGTAGCTATGGTTGTTGTATGGAGCGATTTTATTAGTTTTTATGGTGTTAATATTAATAGGGTTAGAGGAGTGGGTAGAGGCAAGTGCTGTAGATTGGCGGTTGCGTTTTAAATCGGCTTTGTGTTCTTTTTCTCTTTCGTAAATTTTTCTTTTAGTTACTCCGATGTAACAGGCGCGAGAATTATCTGTATAATTAAAGTCAATTTTTACTTAGGGATTTGATGCGTTTTTTATATAAAAAACGCATCGAATCCCTAAGTAAAATCGATAACGCTCAGAAGGAAAAAGAAAAATTCACAACTTCCATCCCCTTCTGTAACAGCGCCAGTATCAAAATTCAAAAAGAAGCCAAAAAACACAACATCAATATTCCGATCAAACCAAACCGCAACATCTTTCAACACATTAGAAATGAAAAAGACTTAATAGATAACCAATCAACCGCCGGAATCTATAAAATTGACTTTAATTATACAGATAATTCTCGCGCCTGTTACATCGGAGTAACTAAAAGAAAAATTTACGAAAGAGAAAAAGAACACAAAGCCGATTTAAAACACAACCGCCAATCTACAGCACTTGCCTCTACCCACTCCTCTAACCCTATTAATATTAACACCATAAAAACTAATAAAATTGCTCCATACAACAACCATAGCTACGCCCTAAAAAGAGAAGCCATCGAGATTCTAACTAACCCCACAGCAGTTAATGAACGCGAGCACGCGAATATCCCAAAGGACTGGAACCATGTAATCGATAGAATCCGAAATAGACGAAATGAAGTGAAGAGAGGAAGCCTGAATGAAGCCGATGAAAACACAAGCGACGATGAGAAGTCACAAGTCACCTGAAGATGGGCGCGAAGTGCACCCGAAATGCATTGTGAAAAATAAAAAGGACAAGTTTGTAAGGTATTAATAAGTTTGAATAAGTAAATAAGGTATTTTTATTTATTTTCTTTATTGTGTGAATTAAAATCAGCAATGTATTTTTCTTTATTTACTTTTGTAAATATCACATCATTATGCATATCATCTTTTTATGTTGTAAATTGATCACTCTACCACTCTACTTTCAGTTGGGGAGGAGGGATGTAATCTAGACTGCCATTTAGTTTAAAAAAGAATTGAAGCTAAAATTTTTAATTTCTTTAACAGCTTACAATTTTTTGTTTCAGTAAAAAAGATATCCTAATGAAGGCTGTGAATAGTATAATAAATGATGTAATAATAATATAAATAATGCAGTTAAGGCTTTTCTCAACCCTATTTTTTACTATTTTTCCACTGATGGCAGCAAAACCTCATGTTATTCTATGGGGAAATTTGTTATGCAAATTACTCATTACCTTATGTATTTTTATAAATTCTATTTTGACATTCAAGAAGATCACAGTTGTTAAATTACCATAATTTTGCATGCATAATCTGCTCCATCATGAAGTTTGTTGACATAATTTTATTAAGGGGGGGGGGGGGGGGGAATCAAATAGTCCACATCACCTAGTCCACAAAATGTAACACAGAAAAGCAGGCAGGTGAAATACTATTAAGTAGTTATATATGACAATATTAAAGCATTCTAAAAACTGAAAGACATGGTATAAACAGAAAAAGTACTTGTTTATTAATTAAACATATTTAAAAGATCAAACAATTATATATTAATCAAACATGCATTAGGAGAAACCTTCAAAGTCAGATGTTTGCTATCAGAATTCTTGTTGAGTGGGTTTTAACATTGCACTAAAAATACACAGTAGGTAACTGGTGACTCTGATTCACCCTTAGGAAGTATATTTTCTGGAAGAGTATCTTTTGTTATGAATATTGCTCAGTAACAGGACTCAAAAATTATATTGTCCGACATGCCCCAAAATGTTTTTCTGTGAAATGCAGATATACATGTATTGGTAGTGATTACAAGGTCTGCAGCTATATGGCTAAGTTTTCTGTTCCTTTTTTTTTTCTAATGATACATAACAATCCTATTGAGGTGTGATATTCCTTCCTTGACCATCGGCATGCTTTTTTATAGCATTTCTATCTTTAGAAACCTTTTTAAATTGCTAAATTACACTTTTTGATTGTAGCCACAGTAGTGACTCATTGATCTGTTTTCAGCCGTGTAACTGCTTGTTGATGATTGCAAGCACTCAGATGATATCTTGCAGATATATTGCACTTGATTATTGTTACCCCATTTACAATTTCACAGAAATAAATTCACCTGTTTACAGCACTCTCTTCATTAAACACCTAATTGCATGTATTTTTGAATGAATAAAGTTTGATCATGCAGTATCTTTTAGAATAGTCCTTGCCCTACTATGTCCTCTGCATTTAATTTTACTACGATAGCTGTCGGGAATGTTATATTGCAAAAACCAGTTATTTCTTAGCAATTATCAAGAAGTGTAAAATAAGAAATAGTTATAGATAAAATCTTAAAATTTTCAAAGATTTTTGTGTTTGTTCTAGTCTTCTGAGATTTTTATCTAGATCTGTAAATAACCTACAAATTATACTTGCACTTTATTTTCTAAGTTTGTAACTTTGTTAACCCTTTCATTCCCAATTTTTTCCCTCCATAAAACAATAAATCTTATATTTAGTCATAAATTTATTTCAAAGGTAATACATATAAATATTTTTTTTAAATAGGAGTAATAGCAGAGTACGAATTAATATAGCTAGCAAAGCAACTGAGAGGCGTTTATTTATGTTTAATATAACCAATGATGCCATTTAAAATCATAAATTTTCAATAAATAAAAATATCGAAATTTTGGAAGAAATACATATGCAAGTAATAAAATACAAATTATAAACTTTAAAAAATAAAATAAAAAATAATTCAAACAGTTAATTTACTTAAATTGCCCAAAATAGGAAACTGATTCCGATATTATTATCAGAATAAAGTAAAATATACTTTCAATTATCAATAAGGATAGCGAAATCATCTAAAATATATATTTTTCGATGGGAAAATCTATATACATTTTAATATTGTTCATTTTGAATCAGTGGGAGTGTTAGATGGTAGGAAAGAAAATCTGAAATGTTATGATTCCAATTGGCATCACGGGGAATGAAAGGGTTAAATGGAAATAACTTTTTTCAATTAAAAACCACGCTTACAGCTAAATTAGTATCTATGAAACTCTTGCCAAAATTTAATCATTGTAGCTAGATTTAGAGGGGAAAAAAAAATTTCAAAGGACAATTCATTTCCTACCCATCTTTTTACTTTCATTTAGATATCATTTTTTAATTACCACACCAGTATTTCTCTTTCTCTTTTTTTTTTTTTTTTTCTTCTTGTAAATTCTTATTTTAGTTAAGTAAATGAATGTATTGTAGGAGTAATATTTCCTTTAAATTTTATACTCAATATATGCTTATTTTAGATAACTACTTTCTGTATTAAATATTTATTTTTTATTGTGTTCTTTTTTATTGAATTCAATTTTTCCTACTTTTAGCCGAGATGGAACTCTTGATGGACTCATTGAAAAAAATATAAAAGAGGGACGCCAGCAACAAAAAAGCTCATATCATTGATCGTTTGCTTATAATTTTGTTTTAAAATTTATTTTATTTCTTATTATATACATACACATATATATGTATATGGTACTTTGCTTCAAGTTTTACTAAGGTATAATATGTAAAGGACTTATAAAAATAGATATATAGTTAAAATCAGAATTTTAAAATCTGTATTTTAATTTTAGAAACAAAGAAATAGCTTCAGTACCAATATTATATATATATATATATATTTAAAAACTAAATTTAATGGCAGTCATGAGGAAATTTTGTTTTCCCTTAGTCTCTCTCTCACACACATGTGTATATAATGATTTATAAAAGATTCTTTTTGGGGAGACTAAACTCTTATATGAGAAAAATGATTTAAAAAAAAAAAAAAAAAAACTTGTTTTTCCATCTTAAAGTTAATTTTAGATATTAATAAAAGATTAGATAGAAACTTAAATCAAGATTTTTTACTGTTAACTATCATCATAATCATTAGATAAGTTTAAAACTGAAAATTAGAATTAATGAACTCAGTCTTTACTGAGATATTACTTTATTGAATTCCATAATTGTAATTTACAGTTTTTATTTTAGAGATATACTATAATATAACAATGTTGCTGCTCTTCAGTTTTTAAAGGATTTATTGTATAAGCTTAAAATTTTATCTTAGTGAAATTAATTGTAAAATTTATATATAAATAAATAAATATATATATATATGGATTAACACGTGCAAAATCTACCATAAATAAATAACCTAATTTTTTAACTATATGATTTGAAATATTTATTTATGATTTAATGAAATAATTAATGCCAAAAGATTTTTAAATGAACATGGACTGTATTTGCAAGTCACATATGGTTATTAGTATTAAATGCCATTAAAATATTGATATCAGTATAAAACCCTTTTTGTACATTTTTATTAAAACTGGAAAACTGTTAAGAAACTTTGGCCCAACTGTACAATTCTGTAAATATAGTTTCGAAATGTTATTTTTATAAGTTAGTGATTTTTATAATGTATTATGAGCTTCCCCCTCCTCCTCATCATTAGACAAATGGTTTTACAGCAAGTTTGTATATTTCTTTGTATAGTAGATTTTTAGTATGTAATTAATAAATGCTTTACAGATTGTTAAATTTATTTTAATGTTAACTGCGAAAAACTTTCACGAGTAAAATAGAATTGAATGAAATTATTTTTGTCCGCCTAAGCAGAATAATGGCATAATTTTTATTTTTTGATAAAAGGATAAAATTAGAATTTTATTTTCTGTTTCATCCATCAAATCATTCTTCAGCAATATTTTTTTGTATGTTTTGTTATGTGAAATTTTGTTGGTGTTTATGTAAATTATTTTAATTCATTAATCCTTAAATGTCTCTAATATTAATCACCATTTATATTATAATAATATTCATTATAATAATTTTACTGCTATTTTTAATTTTTATGTTAATTTTTATTTCAACGTTTTAAGGTTGTTATTATTTCAGATTGCTTGAATTTTTTATTTTTACAAATTTGTTATATTTCTTTTTGTGTTGAATGTTACTAAGATATGTTTTTAAAATATTTGTTGCTTCTTTGTAATCCAAACTTAAAGTGTAATAATAAAACATTTAAAACTCAAATCTCTCTCCTTTTTTTTAATTTTTTTTTCAAAGCACATATGTACTATATAATATTTAAATTTTGTTTATTTGAAGTTTATCAATAGATCGGGCACAAACTTATGTAATGAACTAATATTTTTGTTATTCATTTAATGTTTATTAATTTTTTACTGCTCTCATTAGAGTAAACTCTCTGAGAAAGATTTCAAAATATGTAAAATACATTTTTTTTTTAATTATTATTATTATTCAGCATAGTCATGATTTAAAAAAACCTAAAGCTAATGAGGTTTACTTAAAACAAAATTAAACTTTAGCAGAAAGAATATCTAATCTACAAATATGCAGTAGTTTGGCTGTTCAAAAGACAGAAGATCAGTCGAAGCAAAATCCAATTTTAATATTAGTAATAAATGAAATTAGAATATTATTATCAAGCATTTCTACTCTAAGGAAATTAAAATGTTGGAAGAAAGACTTCCTTCTCATAAAAAATAAATAGTAAATAAAATTAATAATAATAAGCTCTGTATGTATATACATAGATAGCATAAACAGGGTTCATACTCATCAGGGAAAACCTGGAAAACAGGGAATACTCGGGGAATTTGGAATTTGTTAAAAAAAAGTCAGGGAATACTCAGGGAATTTGGAATTTGTTTTAAAAAAGTCAGGGAAAATCAGTTATAAAACCTGGAAAAACAATTTTTTTTTCTCTCAAGTTATGTTTTTCTTGTTTAGCTTTGTATCAAAATTTAAATGATTAAGTATTGTGAAAATACATATGTAAATAATGATTTCTATTGGGAGTACAAATTAATTCGGTCCGTTTTTTTTCGTTAAAAAAACATTTTATTTATTATCAAAATGAAAAAACATGTTATTCAAAGTATTGTCCATCGGTAGCCACAACTTTTGTCCACCTTTCTGGCAATTTTCGGATTCCATCTCTGAAAAGTGAGTCCTCTCTGGACGCAAACCATGAATCGAGCCATTCTTGAATTTCTTCGAAAGAAGTGAAGCGGTGTCCAGCCAAATCGTGATGCATCCGTCGGAACAACCAATAATCAGAAGGAGCAAGGTCTGGCGAATACGGCGGGTGGGGTAGGACCTCCCATTTCAACGTTTCCAAGTAATTTTTAACGACAATTGCCACATGGGGCGCAACGTCGCGCAGTTTCAACTCGTATGGGACCCAATTTCCTTGCTTTTGAACCATTCCCATTTTTTTTAAGCGCACGGAAATTGCTTGCTGAGTGACTCCCAACGATCCTGCAAGCTCTTGTTGCGTTTGGCACGGATCTTGATCGAGCAATTCCTCCAATTCGGCGTCTTCGAACTTTTTCGGCTGGCCCGGGCGCTCATTGTCTTCGACACTAAAATCACCATTTTTGAAGCGTCGAAACCACTCTCTACATGATTTATCAGATGGCGCAGATTCACCATAAACTTCCACAAGCGATCGATGCGCTTCAGCGGCACTTTTCTTCCAATTAAAAAAGAAAATCAAAACTTCCCGCAAATGTTGTTTCTTTAGCACAAAACTCGACATATTGAATGCTCAAAAAACCAATGTTGTTGTATAAAACTCGAAGCTTCGTTGACTGAATATGGTTGACAAAGGTCAAACCTTTCTAACAATGCCAAAAACATCTATCATTATTCAGTAAACAAATCAGCCAGAGCCATCTATTGAAAACGGACCGAATTAATTTGTACTCCCAATACCTGAATTTCTAGCATGATCGGCAGTAATATGACATCATACAGCAGAAGTGGCTGTATTTTGTCCTGTCTAGAGAAGCGTTTCTTGTAATATGTCGTTAATATTTTCTTGAAAATTGTCTGGGAACTCAGGGAATTTTTTCCCCATATTTCAGTATGAACTCTGATAAAATAATATATTACCCCGCCATAAATGACTGGACTCTTTCAATTTTAGACATTTCGTCAAATATCTAGAAAAATTAACAAAACTATTTAAGATATATAACCTTTTACTTATCTTCACGTTACATCTTTGGTAGACTAGTTTCATCTGGGGCGCCCCAGCTTGGTCACTACCTTGCTTTGGTGTTCGAAACTGTGGTCTTCCTGTTTTCTTGTTCTTTTAAAGACTTTACGCCATTGGCGGTTAAGGATAGCACCCTCGTTGCCATTACAACTGTCAGAATTAGCTAAAATTTCAACAGACTCCCTGATCGCTGCGTATCCGTGGTTGTTGTAGTTGGCCAACTTTTTTACTTCATCAAATTTGATATTAATTTCTTCGTTTTTGTTTACTTGGGTTAAGGCTGTGGTTAATTTACCTGTTTTTATATCGTGTTTATGTTCTTTGATACGGGTTTTTATTTTTCTTTTTGTTTTTCCTATATAACATTTTTCTTTATCTTGTTCGTTATTGTATGGTATTTTATATATTCCTGCAGTTTCTAAGGGTTTAGTTTTATCTTTGTCACTTCTTATTAATTGAAAAATGTTAGGATTGGGTTTTATGGGTACATTTATATTATGTTTTGCTGCAATTTTCTTGATTTTATTAGATATTCCACGATCATAAGGTATGGAGGTAGTATATCGTGTTCTAAGAAGAAGAAAACAATAAACAGCAAAATTTTCTAGATGTAAATATCAGTCGCCATGCTAATAAAATAACCACACACGTTTATAGAAAACCCAATAGCAGTAATGAAATAATCCATAAAAATAGTAAAACCCCTTTTAAATATAAGATCAATGCTATCCAATCCCACATCAACCGTGCAATAGTAATTTGTAAAGACAATAAAATTTTAAAAAATGAAATAAAAAATATAAAACAATTCACACAAAAAGCAGGATACTCTAACAAATTAATAGACAAATTATTTAGAAAAAGATTAAAAACTCTTAATGAAATCAATAATTTTCAAAAACCAAAGCTTAAATATACTACCTCCATACCTTATGATCGTGGAATATCTAATAAAATCAAGAAAATTGCAGCAAAACATAATATAAATGTACCCATAAAACCCAACCCTAACATTTTTCAATTAATAAGAAGTGACAAAGATAAAACTAAACCCTTAGAAACTGCAGGAATATATAAAATACCATACAATAACGAACAAGATAAAGAAAAATGTTATATAGGAAAAACAAAAAGAAAAATAAAAACCCGTATCAAAGAACATAAACACGATATAAAAACAGGTAAATTAACCACAGCCTTAACCCAAGTAAACAAAAACGAAGAAATTAATATCAAATTTGATGAAGTAAAAAAGTTGGCCAACTACAACAACCACGGATACGCAGCGATCAGGGAGTCTGTTGAAATTTTAGCTAATTCTGACAGTTGTAATGGCAACGAGGGTGCTATCCTTAACCGCCAATGGCGTAAAGTCTTTAAAAGAACAAGAAAACAGGAAGACCACAGTTTCGAACACCAAAGCAAGGTAGTGACCAAGCTGGGGCGCCCCAGATGAAACTAGTCTACCAAAGATGTAACGTGAAGATAAGTAAAAGGTTATATATCTTAAATAGTTTTGTTAATTAAATTGCTTCATGGATAAAATGTTTCAAGTATATCTAGAAAAATACTTGAAGAATTATCCTGGAACTGCAGTGTTAAGAACGTGTCATGTCTTGCATTTTTCAGCAGAATTTTTTTCTGGAGGGGGGGGGGGGCAGTAGCAAATTAAGCATAGCATGTTGTAGCTGCATCAAATGATTAGGATGCTTCTTATAATTATCTATATTCATTTGTATGAAAATAGAATACTTAATCTTGGAAATATGAAGATTTTAAAAGTTTATGAAGTTAAAATCTAGCCAGTTCTTTTATTATAATATGCGAGGTGCTTAATCCCATTTATAAAACACTACATACTACTGTTAAATTTATTCCTACAATAATTAAATAGATACTGATTAAACTTGTAAAATAAATAAATCCTCAAAAGATCTATAAATGCAATATAGTTACAGATTATAATCGATATAGTTATTTGGACCCATCTCGGAAGTTACATTTCGTTTAAATAATATAAAAACACCTTCAAAGCTGAATAACTGTAAAGGTTGCTATATTAAACCATTGGGTTTACTTTGAACATGAAATCTTAGATTTTACTAGTAAATATTTGTTAAATTAGTTTAACTAAAACATAAGTTTTCACTAAAAAAATCATGGGAAATAAAAAATTAAACAAGCTTTGATAGTTAGAGGCTCCTATTTTCAGTTTTAAATGTCCCAACTATAGCACAGACTTTCATTTCTCCTTAAAGATTATGTCATCAGCATTAGCACAAGAATTGCTGCACAAGTCTCTCTTTTTTTTTTTTTTTTTTTTTTTTTAACCAATCCGTTCAACTGTTCTTATTTTGTTTTCCCACAATATGCCTTCAGCTGCTTCACTTCTGGTGGCCAGGGGTGACTGTGTATAAGATTTTTCCCCAATTTTAAGAATTTTTTAAATTATTTTTCAGTGACTGTTGAGAGGAAATTGTTGTATAATGGAAATTTATAACTATATTTTTTAATTTACTAGTATTATTTTAGATTTTAAAAACATTACTTATGCTTTATTGGTTATAATCATTTAAAAAATAATAATAATTAATGACACCGTGGTCTTTTTTTATTCATTTCATGTAATTTCAGGATTTTTAAAGTAGGTTCATAGTCAGCCCTGGAGAGCATTGATATGTTATTCCGCTTATAAGAAATTATGAGAAAAACTACCTCGTTTACAGTAGTTGTTCAAATTAGTTTTATTATTATTATTTTCAAAAAAATAATAAATACTAGATGAATTGACCTTGAATTGTATACTTTTTTGTGAAAATTGCCCAATTATTCAGACAAATAATTTTTTTTTTTTTTTTAATTAATATTTTGAGGGGGGGGGGGGCAAGTTTTTTGCTTATAACAAGAAAGGATTTCTGCAAATTTTGCAGAAAATTGATAACTTTTAGAAGAAGATGGAAATGTTTTTATTATGAAGATTGAACATTGGCTATATTGGGCAACTTATATAAAAAGTTCATTTGAATAGAGTAAAAATTAACAAATTATCGTGACAAGAATGAGCTATATTTTAGATAATTTCCAGAGCTTTAATTTCCTATGGTGTTTTTTCGCATGCCACATATTTTATTTCCCCAAAATTCTTTTTTTTTTTTTTTTTTTTTTTTTTTGGGGGGGGGGGAGTGGGAGGGAACTTATTGCATGTAACTTTAATATAATTTTATTTAATAAGATTTTTAATTAAAACTTTATAAAATATACAACCTTTTATTACTCCATGTTTACTTGCTGAACTAGTTTCTTCTGGGGCGCCCCAGCTTGATCACCAGCATCACAGTGTGTGAAGTCGCTCGAAACTGATGTTTCTTGTCTCTTGCCTCCTATATATACTCTTCGCCATTGGCGGTTGAGGATTGCCCCATCGTTGCCATTGCAGCAATTGGAACTTGTGAAAATTTCTACGGATTCTCTTACTGTAGCGTAACTGTGGTTGTGGTAGTTGGCCAACTACCACATCCAGTATATATAGGAGGCAAGAGACAAGATGGCCAACTACCACAACCACAGTTACGCTACAGTAAGAGAATCCGTAGAAATTTTGACAAGTTCCAATTGCTGCAATGGCAACGATGGGGCAATCCTCAACCGCCAATGGCGAAGAGTATATATAGGAGGCAAGAGACAAGAAACATCAGTTTCGAGCGACTTCACACACTGTGATGCTGGTGATCAAGCTGGGGCGCCCCAGAAGAAACTAGTTCAGCAAGTAAACATGGAGTAATAAAAGGTTGTATATTTTATAAAGTTTTAATTAATTTAACTTCATGGTTATAAATTATTTCAAGTAAGATTTTTAAGTTTATAAGAGATTTTTCCTGAAAAAGAATTTTTGCAACATGGCTGTGATATATTTGGTTCTCCAAACTAAGTATGAAGTATATGAAAATCTCCTTATGAGATTTCTACTCTGGAAAATTTCTAAAATTTAGCTCATTCTTTTGCTAATAATTTGCTTAATTTTTTACTTCCTTCAAATGAACTTTTAATGCAAATTGCCCTATATAGCCAACTTTCAACTTTCAGAATTAAAACATTTCTTTCTGTAAAGTTTTGTCAATTTTTCAGAAATTTTGCATAATTTTGTTGGAACTCTTTCTTGTTATAAGCAAACAACTGGACAAAAAATAAATAAATTATAAAATAAAATAAATAAAAATAAATTTTAGAAAAAAAAAAAAATTGTCTTAAATAATCATGCAATTTTCATAAAAAAGTATATAAATATTGTAAAATAGTAAGTGAAATCATCTGGTAAAATTACATGTCATTTGTAACTTTTTATGATAAGGGTAATTCAAAATATTTGTGCTTTTCTTCAATTTGTGACTGGTCCCGTAATTTCACTTATGACTAAATCGATACTGGAAAGTAAGTTTATTAATGTTCTTTGCATGGGTGAAGTTTGAAGGTAATTTCATCTAGTATTTTTTTTTTAGAAAATAGAGAAAATGTCAAAAAGTCTAATGGTATGAACATTCACTGTGCATGAGGCTGTTCGTTTTTCTAATAATAATCAACACTGTATCGAAATAAAGAAAGAAGATGACATTTTTAAAAGAAAATTACATTATATTATGCATTAATTGTTTTATTTTGGAATCACAAAGATAAAATTCTTATTATTTTAATATTCCCAATAATTGGATTTTAATATAAAACTGCAGTAGAGATTACTATTCTATTCAGAAAATAAAAATATTCAATATTTAATGAAATATGAGTACTCTTACTAAATATTTTTTAGCTGTGCATGCACAAACATTAACTTTTCCCTCCCAGTATTTATTAACCAAATGCATTGAGGTTAATAATATAAAAAACCCTATCAAACATTTTGAGAATTTAGAGAATTATGATTGATCGAATGAACTGAATTTCAGTAAAATAAGGTGTTTTATACATACTTTTTCAATCATTTTAATTATATTACCATTAACTGATTAAAATAATAACAGAACACTGTTTTGCCTTTTTTGCTAAGAGCAGCTGTAATTTAGTTCATTCTGCCAACAATAACTTTTTTAATTTTTTTGATAATCGCTTTTTATTTATTTATTTTATCTCAATACATTTGGCTAATAAATGATGCTAAAAATTTTATTAATCTTTGCGCATGTGCAGTTAAAAATTATTTAGTAAACATACTTTAAGCATGTTGCCTCTACTGCAGTGTATAAAGCTTCCTAAAAATGGCATTGCATTGAATTGAGTACCTTGCTTGTTAAAAAAAAAAACAAGCAGTTTTTTTTTTTTTTTTTTTTTTGCCTTTTTCCCCATTTGTCTCAATTTCAATGAATATATTATGCTGTTCTCATACAAATGAGTTTAGGTAATTATAAAAAGCTTACAACCACAAAACATTTTAAGTATTTTTTACAGGGCAATCCCAAGAGTATTTTCCCCCTTTAATTTGTTAGTATTTTCTTATTTGCATACTGCCAACTCTACCTTTTTCCCAACTCCCATATCTTCATATGTCTCTCCTGTCTTCTGAGCATTATCAAAAATTTCAAGAAATCTTGAGTATTTAAATTTTTAAGCAAGATTTTCAATTTCTGAAAAAAAAAAAAAAAAAAATGCATATATATATATATATTAATAAATGACACTATTTTTTATTAATAATTTCTTTATTAATTAAATTTAATCTGTGTTTATAGGTTTTTGACAATTTAAATGATGAATTAATCTGTCAAACCTACCATATATTGAAAACTTGTTAATATTGTCTAGGTCTGAAAATGTCACTTGTCCCATATTTTGATTCTTCAATGTTAGCAGGTATAGTTAGATCATTTCTTGTGATCATGGGATCCTCTGCACTTGTACTGACTCAATAAACCTTGCGTTAATCTTTGTGGGCAAGAGAAAATAAGCAATAAGGTAATGTGGGATGTCCAGATGTTTACCAAACACTGACCTGCTTGCCAGTTAGACATTCCCCAAGTCTTTAGAACCGTCCTCTAAGTTAGATACATCAAATGTTGTCAAATTATATGTTCATGCCTTCAGGACAAAACTTTTGATGAAATATATGAGATATAGCATGTTCTTTTTGCCCCAAAAGTTTTGGGATATTTCATGAAGTAATTTCCTAGATATTTGATGAAAACATCTAAAATAGAAAATGCCTAGTCATTTATGGCAAGGTAATGTATTTTTATTTCTATAAATAATGTATTACATATACAACACATACACAACATTTTTCTCATAGGAAGAGACATAAGAATTTCAGGAAATTACCTCCATGAAACTATCCCAGAGTTAATCTACATTCATCACTAATATTTATCAACATTAACTGAAATACTTTTTTCATTATAATTTCAATTATCTAATCACTCCTCTTTTAATTTCTTGATCTTGGAAAAAGTACTGGAAATTTTAAAATAATATCTAAATATTAAATTTCATTGTCTGTACTTCAAAAAGTTTGAATATTTAGAAGGATTGTTTTTTATTTTTATTTTATAACACAATTTTTCTTAAATATTATATACAGATATTGTATTTAAACAAAAAAAAAAAAAACAAAAAAAAAAAAAAAAAAAAAAACTAGTGTCTCATGTTTAATTTTATTTGAAACTTTAGATGAATGAAACAAAATTTGGAACAACAATCAGAACTTATTTGCATCTCTTGAATTATGTACTTTCTATATATATATATATCTGTTTAGAAGATTGCTAGCTCTTACAAAAAGCTACTTATGGAATATCTTTAGCTACAACAAATCAAAATCCTTTATAGAAACTTTGAAATACATAACAAGAAAGAAAACATATAATTATATCTTTGATGTTTCTCATTCTAATGAAATAAAATAGTGCATTTAAAATGACATTATGTAGCACATATTTTATTTATTTAATGGAATGTGGATATAACTTTTACAGTTCTGTAGTCATTATAAATGACAGCATAGCTGATCCAATCACTTGAAAAAAAAAAAATAATAATAATAAGATTTACGATAAAAACACCATAATTATAAAAAGATAAGACAGAAAAATTACAAAGTGGATGTTATAGAAAACATTAAATTTGACCTTGTTTCAGATCCCGTTTTCTTGTAAATTCATGACATGTTTATATATATATATATATTGCACTGTAGGCCTTTATTACATCTATAATTGTACTATATTTTATGTTAAACTATCACTGAATTAGTAAATTTAGTTTCATTAATTACATCTTAATTATACTTCCATCTATTTGATATTCTATAGTGTGTGACTTCTTTTCTTTTTTTTCTTTTGTGAAGATAAAAAAAGACTATAAATACCATTTATACCTTATAAGAAGCAACCCAGATTATTAAGGAAATCTATTAAAGAATTTACAGAATTAAAAAAAAAAAAAAAAAAGTAATGTGGACATCACATGACTTTCTTATTCGTACATCTAAAAACTATAAATATATTTTTATAACTGAAATATTAAATACTGTTTTTAGTTATTGTATATATTTCTAAAAAGAAGTTACTCAACTGTATGTTATGGCTGTCCTAAATACAAAATTTTATCATTCTATGGCTAACTTTTTTAAGTTATGTAACATACAATTTTTGTTTGTCTGTGAGTATGATCACAATATTTTCATTACCTTTTACTACAGAATAAAAAGAAATGACTGTATCATACTTATATTGCATCAGATTGATCAAAAATTGAACAATATTCATTGTTTGATATATTTATGAGCAGATATTCTACTTTAATGTTTCTGTGCTCAAAAGCTGGTATATGAAAGGTGTCAGGTTCATTCCCAAATCGTGCAAGTTGACATAGCCATTCAGAGTTTTCCATGGTTTTCTCTGAAATTCATGTAAATACAGACTAGGGCTCTAGAAAGTCTCCCCACAGAGGGAATTCCACCTATAGGTCTAGGACCCTAGTGTACTCAATCGACTTTAACCCATACAACCACATCTACTTTAATGAAAAAGTAACTACTTTAATGTTAATTATAATTCTTCCCAATCATATTGCTTTTACCCTTTGCTACATTCATGAACTTAACACCAGCATTCTGGCTTTCCCTGTAAGTGATGATCTAAGAAAAGGAAATTGATAAGTTGAATAATAAAATATTAAGATTTCTTTCTTAAGATTTTTTTTTTTTTTTTTTTTTTTTTTGCAAGACTGAAAAGAAACTTAAATGAGTGTGAGTTAAACCACTTAAAACCACAGAAAACTATCCAAAATGGTGGAGTGGAAAAATCTGAATAACAATAAAGATTCTAGTATTTATAGTCAGGGGAAACCTAACTAGAGAACAGATTGGAGATACTAAGAGTATCTCCAAACATTAACTTAACGTAACATTACTTAACATAACATTTTATTTATTTTGAGTAATAATGTGTAAATTATATATAAATTGAAATTAAACAAAAATGGTTGTTGATCAAATTGATGTTGAACAAAAAAGTTTTTTTTTTTCATTTACAGTAATTTACAAGTATATATATATACTTGTATATTACTAAGATAGACAATAAAGATTGAAGATTGTAAAAAAAAAAAAAACTACAGATCTGACATTTATAATAAATGAGTGAAAAAGCTTTGAATAAACACCATAAAATGCAATTGTTTTGGGGTGAAAGAAAGCATGACCCTTCGTCAGACAAACAAAGTAGGCATGAGTGATGCAAACAAAAATAACATACAAAATGCCTATCAGGCTGAGTGTGTTTTTGTGAGTTAAAAAGAGTAAAATTTATTAAGGTTATCATTAATTAATGATCTAAATAACAAAAAGCTAACATAAAAATAAATAATTAGAAAGCGTTTTAAGAGTAAGCAATATAACCATTTTAATATCGCATACTACAGTCGGGGAATGCAATTCTCTTTTTTTTTGAAACAGTGATAGAGTTGAGTTGTAGCTTGTCATTTACACGAGTTGATTTGTAACTTACCACAACACTTCCTCCACAAGCCACAACTTACTTAACACGAATTTAATTTTGATTTCCAACTAGACTACTAAACGAAAATAGTCCTAAAAGAGTACACAGTTCCTTAAACCTAACACTAGGCAAAGGTTTTGTCATTAAGTCTGCTAACTGCAAATTTCCGGGAATATGTTTAATATGCAGTTCGCCGTCAACGAACTTTACTCGTACAAAATGATAACGGACATCAATATGTTTGGAGCGTTTATGGTATTCAGGGTTTTTGGCAAGTTTTACAGCGCTTGCATTATCTACCAGAAGAGAGGGTGTTTTGACATATGTTAAATCACTGAACAGGCGTTTCAGCCAAATTAATTCCTTCGCACTCTCACTTGCAGCAACATACTCAGCTTCTGTCGTAGACAACACAACACTTTTCTGCTTTTGGCTCATCCATGAGATGGCTCCACTTGCAAATCTTGAAATCATTCCAGTTCTTGAGCATCTTGTTTTTAAATCACCCGCATAATCAGCATCACTGTACACTTCAAGCTCATTGGGATGGCTCTTAGATTGATATAGCAGACCAAAATCTACAGTTTTTTTCAGATACTTGAAAATTCGTTTCACTGCACACCAATCAGACGTTCTTGGACTTTCCAGATTTTCAGAAACAATAATGATAGCGTATGCTAGATCTGGTCTTGTAACAGTAGCAAGGTACATTAGGCTGCCAACTGCCTGACGATAGGGAACTTCTTTTCCTATCAATATATTTCCAACATCATCAGAAACATAGCTTTTGTCACTTGGAGTTGATACTGGATTAGCACCAT
The DNA here is from genome assembly GCA_963930645.1 of Salticus scenicus. Lineage (NCBI taxonomy): Eukaryota > Metazoa > Arthropoda > Arachnida > Araneae > Salticidae > Salticus > Salticus scenicus. The sequence continues at coordinate 120,933,578 of OZ005657.1, forward strand.
CCATTTGAAACCTTGAGAGGACTTTTTTCGCATAGGCACACTGATTCACAAAAATTGAACCATCATCCAATCTTTTTATGTTCATACCTAAAAATTGGTTTAAAGAACCTCTTGTGATTTGAAAAGACTGACTAAGTTGATCCATGAATTCCTCCACTTCAACTTTATCAGTCCCAACAACAAGGCCATCATCGACGTAGATAACAACAAAATGTTTCTTGCCATCTCTATGTCTGATAAATAAACAAGGATCAGCTGCACTAACTTCCAGTTTCTGGTCTTTCATAAAATTCACAAAACACTGATTCCAACAACGAGGTGCTTGTTTGAGTCCATATAAACTTTTATGTAATCTACAGACTCTCCCACTATTATCATCAAAGCCTTCTGGTTGCATCATGAAGACTTCCTCCTTAAGTGTTCCATATAAGAATGCAGTCTTTACGTCAAATTGTTGCAAGTGTAATTTTTCTTTTGCAGTTACTGCAAGAACAGATCTCACAGTATCATATCTAGCAACAGGACTAAACGTTTCATCATAATCAAAACCTGCTTTCTGAGCATACCCCTTGGCTACAAGACGAGCTTTGTATCGCTCCACGGTACCATCAGAATTAAATTTCTTTCTCAACACCCATCGGCAATTGATGACTTTGGAACCTTTAGGCCTTTCAACTAATTTCCAAGTTTCATTTTTATGCAGGGCATCTATTTCTTCTCTCATAGCTTTAAGCCACAAATCACTTTCATTCGAGGAAAGAGCTTCAGAGTATGTCGAGGGATTTTCACTATTTTCGGAATCTTCTACTGCAGCTATGTTTGCAATAAGATACTCTCCAGATCTCATCCATGCAGGTAAGCTTTTGTTTCTTTGAGACTTTCTGACAGTTTGCAGTTTCTCTTCTGAAGGATTAGATTCTTTACTCTGAATATCTTCACATCTCTCAATTAAGTCTTCCTTCACCTCCACTGTTACTGGAGTGGTACATAAACGTTCAGATTTGAAATATACATCACGAGATTTTATGATTTTGTTCTGAGAAGGCAGATTGATTTTATAGCCATCTTTCTTGTTCACATATCCCACAAAATGACCATGAACACTTTTGTCATCAAATTTACGTTGAAAATTCTTAGGTATATGTGAATAATATTCAGTTCCGAACACTTTCAAATGATCTAGTTTAATTGTTGGCTCACCAGTCCAAAGCTCATGAGGGCTCTTGTTTTCTTCTGGAGATACACCAGTATGGTTTAGAAGGTAGACTGCTGTTTCACATGCATTGGCCCAGAGAGACCGAGGTAAACCACTTGCAGACAACATAGAACGAGCCAGTTCAACGATTGTTCTGTTTTCTCTCTCAGCTGTGCCATTTTGTTCTGGCGAGTACGGTATACCAAGAGTCAGAACTGTACCTTTTTCAGCAAGGATTTGTCGAACTTCACCACAGTCAAATTCTCCTCCTCCATCACAGCGCAAAGCTTTTACAGCATGACCATAATTGGTAGCTTCATTTAAAAATATACGTAAGCAACTACTAACATCACTTTTCTTTTTCAAGAAAAATATTTTACGATATTTACTGTAGTCATCTTTAAAACAAACATAATATCGAGCACCACTAAGAGAAGTTATAGACATGGGACCGTTTACATCAGCATTAATGATTTCACCAGTTGACATGGCTCTATAAGGACGTGATTTAAAAGGTTTTCGATGAGCTTTACCAAGAGCACATCCATCACAGAATTCATTTGTCATTGCATGACTTACAGATATGCCTATATCAGTTAGCAACTTACGAACATGTCGTTTGTTTTGGTGACCAAGGCGTTCATGCCATAACTGCAAAGATTCAGATTCAGTAGCAGTACTTATTTCAGCTGGACTTGTTGGAATAACAACTCTCATGCTGATAATATATGTGTGATCTGACCATGATCCAACTGCAACAAGTTCTTTAGAACGATAAAATTCAATATATCTTTCTGTCATTTTTACTTCAATACCATGCTTGGCAGCTTGTTGCACAGAAAAGAGATGCCTCTTCACATCAGGGACATACCAGATATTTTCCATGTGAGCATCATACCATTTGCCATGAATATAAACTTGAATATTTATTTTACCAGATCCATATGCATAAATCTTCTTATTATCAGCAAGTGATACCTCAATGGGCACAGGGAAATGTTTATATGTGACAAAGTACTGTTTGTTTGCAGTCATGTGATGGGAGGCCCCAGAATCACAGACCCAACTATCTGGCTGAGTACTTTTTGCACTGGCAGTAAATGCACCTTTATTATTATTTGAAAATGAGAATTTATCATTGGACCTTTTCTATGGACAATCTTTACAGAGATGCGCACTCGATCCACATTTAAAACAAGTCTTTTGTTTAAAATTACTCAGTTTGGCATTATTTCTTGGCGTACTTTCAGGAAGTTTTTCGCCATTTTTCACAGCTTTTTGCTTAACAGGAACACGAGCTGCAAATGCACCATAATCCACAGGAGCAGTAGATTTAATGCGCTGTTCAATTGTACATAACTTTTCAACAAGATTTTTAGTAGTTCGTTTATCAGAATCTAAAGACTCCCATACATTGTTAAATTCTTGGAATTCTGGACCCACAGTAAGTAGTATTTTACCATGTAGTAATTCTTGTGGAATAGAAGCTGAACCTATACGGTTTAATTCATTATTCACATCCGTATAAATTCTTTCAACTTTAGCAGCATGTGTAGCAACATTATCACTGGGATCTTTACAGACTTGAAAAAATTGAGTCATCAATAAATTAAGTCTCTGAATACTGCTTTGTTCAAAAACACTAATTAATTTGTCCCAAATGTCCTTTGCATTCGAGTATGTCATCACTAAATCAGCAACAGAAGCGCTCAACGTACTTGCAATAAAAGTGGCTGCCTTGGCATTATCACGGCGCCATTCAGATACCTTCTTCGCCAACTCATTCGTATCGACTTCGGCATTTTCAGCGTCTGGACAAATTTTTGTTCCATCAATTATAGATGTCAAATCATATTGATCAAAGTGCATTTTCATTTGCTACTTCCACTTACTCCAATTTGTCCTTTGCATTCGAGTATGTCATCACTAAATCAGCAACAGAAGCGCTCAACGTACTTGCAATAAGAGCGGCTGCCTTGGCATTATCACGGCGCCATTCAGATACCTTCTTCGCCAACTCATTCGTATCGACTTCGGCATTTTCAGCGTCTGGACAAATTTTTGTTCCATCAATTATAGATGTCAAATCATATTGATCAAAGTGCATTTTCATTTGCTACTTCCACTTACTCCAATTTTTAGCACCTTCTAGCTTATCGATTTGTACTTTCAGTTCAGCCATATCATAATGTTTCGCTGTTAGAAATAACAAATTCTGTAGTTCACTTAGCTTTTCAAAAAATTTTCAGATAATTAATTTACGCAGATTTAAAGCATCCTGGGCCCATAACCTATTAAGGTTATCATTAATTAATGATCTAAATAACAAAAAGCTAACATACAAATAAATAATTAGAAAGCGTTTTAAGAGTAAGCAATATAACCATTTTAATATCGCATACTACAGTCGGGGAATACAATTCTCTTTCTTTTTTTAAACAGTGATAGAGTTGAGTTTTAGCTTGTCATTTACACGAGTTGATTTGTAACTTACCACAACAAAATTCTCTCTCTCTCTCTAGTAGCAAAATTGTTTCTTCTTATAATGCTGTTTTTTAACCTATCTGTTTTTGTAAAAATAAAGTTCTTAATTAATAATCAAGTAGTATAAAAATGTCTGATTATGTCCATATTTATATATTCAGTATTCAGTTATAAGGATTTTAAATTGCATTCTACAAAAAATGTGAAATCAGGCACAGCAAACTTTATTTTAAAAATAAAACTGAAATCTGAAAAATGTTCAGATTTTCAAGGGTCAACTGTATCTTTTTTCAACATATTGTTTATGCATATAGTTTCATCTTTTTTGTCTTTTTGCCAGTCTCATCCCCAAATACAGAACTCATGACTAATATCCCTACAATATTTTTCCTGTATTAAAAGAGCTTGCTGTATGATGTTATTTTAGTGAGTAGTAGATGTGCATTTATTTTTACCAGATACAATGCTGCAGAATTAAATACACTAAAAATAACTTAATGATTTTTTTTTTTTTTTTTTTTTAAATAATTTTTTAAAAACTTTAAAAAAAAAAAAGTAATTTAATGTTTTAAAATATTTTATTGTTACATGTATTCAGTAATCAGAGTTAACTGTAAAAGAATTTTTAACTAATATTATTACTAAAAAAAAAAAAAAAAATGTTTTAAGTGATGTGGACATGCAATGTCATTTAGTATTTTTGAAATTATTGTGATCTACATATTTTAACATAACTATACATTGTTTGTGACTTCGGCTTGTCTTTTTTTTTTTTTTTTCTTTTTTCGTAAATATTATTAGAATGCTTTGAAACTTTTGTAAATTATTCTGGTCCACAGTGGTGTGTTTTCTGTTGAAAATGGTATAAATTACACTATTAAATTATATAAGGAAACTCATGAAAGAATTCAGACACATTACAGTCTGTGAGAGTTATTTCTTTATAACATATTTTTACACTGCACAAAATGCAACAAATTTAGCATACACTATTCAGATGCATTTAAGCATGCTTCCTATAGAATGTGGTGCTATTTGTACTGATGATTGGTTTACAAGACCACATAAAAGTTTTCATATACAATATTTAAAAAATATATATATCATGCATTTTCAGCTGTGTTATTTATTTGAATTATTCTAGATTTCTACTAAAGATAATTCTGTTCATAAATTTCAGAAAAATTAAGGCTGTCCAGAAAAAAAGAAAAGAAATCTTTAATGTTTGGGATATTCTATAGAAGATAGCTCACTTCTATTGCCTAAAAGAACCTTTTGATTTATAGCAATTAGGTCTATTCAAAATCAAGACAAAACACACACACTCACACATATATTAGGGTATCTCTTAAATGAGGGTGAAATTTCGTTTTTCTTATTGTTTTTTTCATTTTTATTTTTTGAAATCCAATATTCATACCCTCTAATTTTTTTCTATTTGACCCTAAACACTTTAAGCAAAATATCAGCTCTGTGGGATAATGTTAACATGTGCCAAATTGGCGAAAATATCCTATAATAGATATTAGAATTTTCTCGTCAATTCAGCATGTGTTCACATTATCCCAGATAGCTATTTTGTTAAAAAATGTTTAGGATCAAATAGAAAAAAAAAAAAAAAAAAAAAAAATTAGAGGGTATGCATATCGGATTTCAAAATTAAAAATAGAAACAAAGACAAAATTCCCCCCTCATTTAAAGGACACAATAATAATATACATATATATGTGTGTGTATTAATATGTACATATGTATATGATATGTTGTAAATATATATATCTATAAAATACTATTTCAAAAAAATTTCTTTTATTCAAAAAATCACCCCTGATTTATAGTGTACTGTGTGGGGTGTATGAAATTTTTATACAATATAAGGATTACTTTGAAATAATTTATTTTATGCTTTCTCTTCAAAAATAAATGTGTAAAGATAGGTTTTGTGAAATTTCTTCCTCCATACTTAACATCTTAAATATATATATGTAACTTTTTTTTATCTCTTAGGAAAAGTGCATTGAATTTTAAACAATGTAATTGATATTACATTAAAAAAATGTTACTGTTAAAAAGTGTACAACCAAAGGAAATAATTGATGACATCAATTCATAAAGAAACTAAAAAGAAGTGCTCCTATATATAAGAAAGGAATTGGATTCTGATCAACCTATAGAATTAAATGAAATGTGGGAGATTAGCCAATTGGATATTGTGAGACTGTAATTGTGAAAAAATGTAGAAGAAATTAAGATAGTGTGGATTGAATGTAAAATTTCTAACAATCAGACAAAAGGGGTACAGCAAAATCATAATTAATGTAATTTTTAAGATTCTTATAGATGTGGAAAGCTTCAATGAAATAAAGTTCAAGTATAGATTTGGGCTTGCAAATTATTTTAAATGTATCAAATTTAAAAATATGGTTTTTGTTTTAACAATGCTACCGAAACAGCTGTCTGTTTTTAAATTATTCCCTTTGGTATTCAAGACTAAGATTTTTCTTGTTTTTTGTTATCTTGCACCAGGTCTCCTTTTAATAAACGAAGTTGTCTATAATTTTAAAACCCGAGAGAAAGGTTTTCCTCTACAAAAATTATAGAAATTTTTTTTCTTATTTCATTGGTTTTAAAATAATATGTATGTCATAAATTATATTTGTTTCCACCTAACTTAAAAAAAAAAATAAATAAATAAAGTTGGTCCTTAAGTTGAAATTAAAAGGAAGATGCACTTTTTGATATAGAGATGATTCAAAACACATGATTCTTAAGAAAGTTTTTGAAATGACTGCTATAATCAAAATCATGTTTTATTAGAGTTTCAGTTGCTATGATTAAAATTACACATTTTAAACTCTAAAGTAGTAAGCAAAGTGTGTAATTTTTATGTCATTTTAAATTTTCTTGTATGAATTAAAATATACTAGTTAACTTTCCATCTATGCCCTCCATTTTGTCATATATTTTAATTAAAAGTAAAATTTTGAAAGTTTTCATGAAAAAGCGATCTGAAATAAACACGTTCAAAAATTGCATTTTTTCTCTATTTTATATATGTATAAAAATAATATTTTAAAGCTCAGACTGTACCAATTGTATGAAGAAATTTAATTTATATCATTTTTTTTTTCCTTCTTTCTCCCCCTCCCCCCCCACACACATTAATAACTCGAGAAACATTGATGTTATTAAATGTGAAATAATTTTATATTTTAAACTACACTCTCTATAAAATGTATAGATAAACATTTAAAATGCTTGAAAGCTCATTAAACACTCTTAAAATGCAAATTGAAACATTTGCAATAAAGAAATTGTAGTTTAAAAACAAATGAGATAATTTTATAAACTCACATCGATATTTTTAAAAAAAGAAGAAAGAAAGAAAGAAAACCCAATAGTTAAACTGTGATAGTTTAAAAAGTTGTTATTATTTTTTTTTTTAATCCTCTTGATTAAAAAAAAAAAAAAAAAAAAAGAAAAAAGGCAAAGAAAATTAAACTCTAATACTCATAAATAAATAAACACTTAAAAATTAGTAATGTGAAACCCACTATTATATTACAACAAAAAGTTTATTGAAAGGATCAAGCTAGCAATAATCCAAGTTAGCATTCATACAAGAAATGAAATATAAGAAAAGATTCGAACAAAGAAAAACCCTGTAAAAGTCTTTTTGTTCCCAGTAGTAGAAATAATGTACTCACAAGCTACCTATTCAATCTAACACTGCTTGAATATATATCATTTTTTTCTGTATATGATGCAAATGTCTGATAAATCATTTTTTTACACTAGAAATTTTAATATATAAATTACTGTATATATTTGTACAAAACAAAAGCCTCATTTAAAAATAGTTTTTTTTTTTTTTTTTTTTAATTAAAATTTCTGGTGTAGAACTGTTTAAGCAAACCTGCAGATTACACTGCACTGCATTTTTTTTTTTTTTTTTTTCTGAGCCCTGATACCATTCTTGCTGTTTCTTATGTAAAGTGACATCCTGAATCCAAATATAACCTCCATTCTGCCCAATCACCCACCACTTTCTTAGGACACTACCCCCTCCTCCAATTTTCATCACTGTTGGTAATTTTATAGCCATGAATTTGATTTGGAAAATGGAAAAGAATTATTTTAACACTTAAAAACAAAAAAGTATATAATTTATAATAAATAATTAATAATAATTGATTAATAAAATATTATAAATGTAATATATAATTTCAGTGGTAAATCACCCCCTAAATTTTACCCTTGCTGCAAATGTTCTTGTTTTAGAATTTTCCAACTCTGTAGCCCCTCAGAAGATATTTAACAGTTAAAATAATCCTTTCCTCCTCTACAAATTAAATTTATAGCCATCAAATTACTTGAAAGTTATAAGAATTGGGGGGGGGGGCATCCCTAAAATTCAGCAGGTGATAGGGCAAAATGAGCATCATATTGGGATTCAGGAGGTCATTTTACATAAGAATTTGCAAAAATGGTGTTTTGGCCGATTTTCATATAGAACTCTTTTATGCATAAGAAAATGTGGTACACACATTTTTGTTTTAAAATGTTTCTGGTGTGAGAAATATTTTATTAACTATTTTATTACTATAATTCTGAACATCCCTTAAATGGTGACATGATCATAAAGTTATAGAAACTGTAGAAGCTTTAAGTGTTTTTTAAAAGGTTGGCTACCTCTATTGATAATAATTGGCAATAAAAGCTTTGCATACATATAGGATGTTTATAATATGTAATTTATCACTAATTTATGTAATAATACAATATGTATGATGCATAAAAAAAGTGATGCATTAAAAATACATAAATGGTAAATTTATTTTTAATAGATTGAAAAAATGTGGATTGAGAAAAAGAAACATTTATTTTTCTTTTATTTTAATATAATTTTAAGTACAAAAATAGCATTTTAATAAACTGTAGCAACTGATATATTTTAATACAATAACTAAATGCTGTGCAGACAAAGCAACAAAAAAAAAAAAAAAAAAAAAAAAAAGTAAATGATACTTTGTTTAAAAAATCTTTGTCTGTTTAGGGAAATGTTTTATGAATACCTATTAATTTTTTATAATGACTATTTTTTAATATAACACATTTTTAAAAAATGTTCAATTTAAAATTTACCTTTGTTTATGTATAAGGTGTTGATGTGTGTACATTGCACATGAGGTTAAAGCCAATATTCTACATGAATGTCCTAGGCCTAGCTGGAAGGACTTCCATAGGGTGATACAAGAGGGTCTTTCAAAGGTGTCCCAGCTCATAGACAGTCAAGGACAGCCTGGATTGGCAGCACAGCCTCTTGGCAGCTGGAGCACCGATTTGTGGACAAAAATAAAACAAGCTAATTTCCATAGAAAATATAAAATATAATAATTTGAAAGCATACAAAACTTTAATGACACTAAAGGTAGAAAAACATTTTGACATTTTGTTTTCTAAGTTTTCTTTTTTTTTTTTTTTTTCTTTTCTTTTCTTTCTTTTTGCTGATATCTATATAGACTGGTAACTTGCAATTTGTTTTTCTTTAAATAAATAAATAGCTTTATTATTTTCTGAAAACCAAATGCCAGCCAAATTGTATGAAACATTTTATTAAGACAAAAATTAATTTTGTCAAAAATCACAAAAATCAATTGATCATGTAAAAAAAAAAAATGCTGTGATTATAAAATAAATAAAATCTGTTTCAAAAAAAAAAAAAAAAAAAAAAGAAAAAAAAAAAGAAATTTCTTTCTTCTTCTTCTTCTTCTTTTTTTTTTTTTTTTTTTTTTTTTTTAAGAATAAGGATGCACAATGCTTTCTTATATTTTTTAATCTTTAACATCTTAAGCTCTACGATGTGCATGCGTATGCTGTTAACTCTTCCATTTGAAATACAACATACAAAAACAGAATGCAATCTTCTGATAGTTCTTTCCCCAACAGTAAATGCTATAGTTTCCAGGGGTGCTCAATATCCCTAGCTTCCCCCCCCCCTTCCTGCTAGCTGTAACAACTGACTGATAGTCTGCTCTTAGCTAGGAGAAAAAATATTTGCCTCACAGTGTTCTATCTGAAAACTAAAATGGTGGATTTTTTTTTTTTTTTTTTTTTTTTTTTTTTTTGTGTGTGTGTGTTAGAAAATGTTTAGTGTCAAAACTCGATGTTGCAAGAATTTAAAAAATTCAACATAAAAATCTGTATTTAAAAAAAAAGAATTTGTATTGTTGAAAAGAGAGGAAAAGGCCTTTCTAAATATATCTTTGTTAAAAAATAGAAGAAATCAGTTTTACTACAGAGTGGATTAAAAAAAAAAAAAAAAAAAAAAAAAAAACTTTTTTTTTTTTTTTATCACAAAACTTTCTTCTATATAATACAGTGGAACCTTGTTAACGTGAATTACTTTTAACATGAACTGTTTCCACAACCCCCATAAAAATGAAGATTCCTTTAGTTACATAAAGATTAGTTATTGACAGCATGATGACAGCAATTATGTTAAGTTACAACTATATATGAGTTTATATGAAATATTCTGTACAGTAGTTCTTGAGATACAGTTGTTACAAAATATTTGTCACGCATATGCACAGACAGATGGAGGAACAAACAGACATTTTCTAAAAATGGCCGCCTTGTGCTGTGGACCTCAGTGTGTAAATCCACTGAAATCTGGCTGTCGAAATTTTTTATAAATCCAGTACTTTCTTCTATTGAATGCCTGTAGAAGAAAATAAAACAAGAAATGCAAGAGAGAGGGAAAAAAAAAAAAAAAAAAAAAAAACAGAAATTTTGGACTTGTAAAAAAAATTGTAAAAAATATTAAATCTTCGCATTAAAATAATAATAATAATAATAATAATAAATACATTGTTGGAAGCGAGAAGAAATGCGCTTTCTGGTGTTGCTTAAATTATTTAAATATTTTTTATTCATTATGGAGGGGTGGCACATTAAAAACATTTTTTTCCCCATAAGGGTTGTTCATTGTAAAAGGGAATTATCTCCTTGTAAATGGATTTTGAAATAATGAGCTTTTTTTCAAATTTATGTGTAGGGAAAAAAAGTAAAGTTTCAGCAATTGTTAACGATTTTTAGTGTTTAATACAAATGAGAGACATAAGAATTTATAAATTATAAAAAAAATAATTTGAAGTAATTTAGAACTTCATTTTTATAATGAATATTTAGAAGTTTTAGTTTTCTGGAAAAAACAAGTAATGCATTTATGGGATTTTAATACAATTATTGGAGTTTCTTCACTTTTATAATGAAAGATATAACTAAATGATATACAATTAAGCAAAAATATACATATTTAAAAAATATGGAGTTACACCACTTTTACAATGAACCATCCATATGTTGCTTCCATGTGGGGAATTGCTTATGAGGTAAAAAGCAAATTAAACTCTGAATAAACTACTATGTCAGAAGCGCCAAAGAAAAATATTTGAGATGCATACAGCTGTTTCAGTAGCCTTAAGCGTACCGAAACAGTTGTATGCATCTCAAATATTTTTCTTTGGCGCTTCTGACGTAGTAGTTTATTTGGGTTTTAATGTTCCAACACCAAGTCTCCTGTTATTAAATTAAACTCTGATTTTAATTGTGGTTCTATTTATGTTTTAATTATCATCTCCACAAATAATTAAACATTTTATTTATTTATTTCACTACCAACACCAGCACACTTCATTTTACCCATATGCCAATTTCTGTAATTCTGTGGCACATATTTGATAAATGCATAGCTGTACTGGCAGGTATACACATATGCAGCCTCTTTTATAATTATAGACTAGCAGGCTTTGCCCAATTTACTGGTCCCTATATTTAAATGAATTTTCAAAAAATTAAATCACTAATATACATATATATATATATACATATAACTTTATAAATAAAAACTATTAAAAAAAAAAAAAAATCCATTGAAACAACCTAAAAGCCTTGCTTTATGTATCTGCTATTTTGGCAATGGCTTCTTGAAGTTATTTTTCTTAGAAATAATAAATCAGTTTTGTTATGACAACACAAAGAATAGTATTAACAAATTTGTAAAATTTCTTTGTGTTTGCTTATATTAAAAAAAAGTTTTTCATTTAACTTTACTATAATTTTTGTATATTTGTACTCCAAAACAAATCAATTAAAATTATTTTGTTAATCTAAATAAAATTTCTATTGGAACAAATTTAAACAGAAATTTTTGTTGTCCCAACCAAATATTTATTAATTCAATAAAACTTTTCTTTGAGTACACTGCTTGCAGCAGCGTCTTAATAGGGCACTTCAGTTTGAGCATTTATCGGTGGTGTGTTGGTGTTAGGATTAAGGCCAATTGACTGCACTAAGGGTCCAGGGCCTGAGGGGAGTACCCTCCGTAGAGGTCTTTCTTCGGGGTCCTAGCCCGTATTTACGCAAGTTTCGGATGAAACCACGGAAAACTCCGAACGGCTAGGCCGACGAGTGCGACCTGGGATCGAACCCGGTACCTCACGTCTACCAGCTTCGAGGACTGAACCTCTCGGCCGCTCGTGGGCCGAGCGTTTATCGGACAACAGGCTGCTCTGTTATTATTCAAGAACTACAATTTTAGTGATGGCTATATCTCAGCATCTACTGTAAATTTCCATTTTGCCACCATGCATTAGTTAGACCTAGTAGCGGGACCTAGTTTTTCTAGCTCTCACTCTGATATAATAAAATTATATTATAATTTTTTTTTAATTACATTATACAAATTATACATAAATTTAATTTCTATAAAATTTAATGAAATTTAATATTTAAAAAGTTTAATAATTTCTATTGTATTACCATTTGATCCCGATAGAATCAATAAATTGAAAATCAAATGAATTTTGATGTCTCCACATAAATAATTGTTTTGAAAAAGTAATGGTTGAAAAAAAAAATAAATAAATCTAACTATCGCTTTTCTTATGAAATGGTATCACCATATTTAGAAGAATTTTTTCATTTGAAATGTACTGTAATGGAAAAATTCGAAGCAGCACTTCTATATCAAAATTGCTAGTATACGTAAAATATATTCAATCACGTAATTTAATGTGAAAGAATGAAGAATAAATAGTTGTGATAAAAGTAACCGTTGCAAAGGAACACACACAATTGCAATAAAAAACACAGTTTGAATGAATTTTAAAAAATGAAACAGAAAAAATTCTAAAAAATAGTACTTAAAAAAAATTTAAATTCAAATACGAAAAATCTCGATGTGGTGTACACCTGCATGGTCAAATCTAATCCCCTCTGCCAAGTTTTTTAATTTTGCGATCAGTGGCCTGAGTTCCAGAGTGTACACAGACACAAGCGCAAAAACTTTACTTCTTTTTTTAGATAAAAGGCAGGATTTTAACTTTAAAGTCTGTAATTTAACGAATTTGAGGAGCAAACATTCAAACCGTGTTTTCTCCAAAAATAAAAAAAATGAGTTAGTGATTTTTCTGTGAACTCAACATTAAATAGCACAAAATTATACTATTATTTTAAACCAAAATAATTTTTATCACATTATAAATGCTCTTAGAAAGTTAGGGTTTCAATCAAACAGTGTTTCCTCCAGAGCCTGTTTTCAGTCAAACTGTGATTTCTCCAGCCAACCAGTCAGTACTGCTCTTTCTGGTCGCGTGACTCGTACATGTACCAGCTTTTATGTTTGTTTTTTCGTTAGTTCTATCTTGTTTTCTTCATTTTAGAGGAGTGTACTTTATTATTATTATTTATTTATTTATTTATTTTATTTATTTATTTATTTATTTATTTTTTAATGGAAGAATTAATAGATGGTGTATTAGTGAGTACTTCTAATTATGGAACTAGAAAAAGACAGAGAATTGGTGGGGAAAAAAAGAAGCGAAAAAGAAACGATATTCAGCACCTTTAGATAACAACATTTATGCTCCATGCAAACATTCTATTAATACTTTTTCATGCACTGATGTTAGACCTAATGACGTTAAGAAGTTTCGGGATAGACTTTACGAAATTCCGGACAAACAGCGACAAGATTCTATTATAGCCTCATTGGTTGTTACAAAAAATGTAACTCGACGTAGACCTAATAACCCAACCCAAAATAAATCGCAATCATCTCGCTTACAGCATGCATTTTCTGCTTCTTATTTTATTACTAGTAGCAGTGGTAGGAGAATTCCTGTGTGTAAAAACAATTTCATGGCTATAACTAAAATAGGTCGTACAATGCTAGCCGATATTGTTACTAAGGTACATGCTGATGAACCTATTGAGGAAAAGAGAGGAGGTGATAGAAAAAGCCACTTAAGCATTAAAAAAAAAAAAACAAGGTAAGAGAATTCATCTCAAACTTAAAGGCATCAGAATGACGTAGACACACTTTTACAATTACTGTATGGTGAAGAGTGAAAAAATCAGCCTGATTTTAAATGGTATAAAGATATCATTACTAATAACTTTCATGTAGAATATGAAGAAACAGAGGAAGCAGGAAATTGCTTAAGTGAAGATATTGGTTTAAAAATTTAAATTTCAAATTGGCTTAAAAATTTTAGTTCTTCCTTACAAGTTGCATGATGATTTTTCAAGCGTAAATATTTAATTTAATTTTATAATTACATAACAAAATCTGTTCTGTTAATTACTTTATTACATTAAGAATGTTATTTCATCAATATTCGAGCTACATACTTTTTTATTAAAAAAATGTTTTGTCCACATTGGAAACATTCAAAACATGTTTTCTCCTCTGTGTTTCGGTCAAAACATGCTTTCTCCACATTGGAAACATTCAAAACATGTTTTCTCCTCTGTGTTTCGGTCAAAACATGCTTTCTCCAAATTTCAAATGCATTTTTCTAATTAACTCTAAGTTTATTAGGTAAAGTAGGCCTACAGATCTTCCTAGTAACCAATAATACAACTAAACAAATGATAATTAGGGTCTAAGAAGGGTTATTTTTTAATTTATCAGTTTTTTGTGTTTTCTGAAAAATTGCATTCGAAGGAGAAAACACGGTTTGAATGTTTGCTCCTCATTTGTTCTTCTGTATCAGTCATAGAATTCTAAAAAATATTATATTTACCCAAATAAACAGAATTAAAACGATTTGCAATAACCATTTAGACCTGAATCTGGCTCTGGAAAATCTTAAAAACATATTAACTGTCAACCGTTATTCTGTTTTCCTACTCAATAAACATACGTCTTCTTAATTACAATCTAGCTTAAGTTTTTTTTTTTTTTTTTTTAATCCATTTCGGGCGACATTTAAGAACTGGTTAGTTGTCCTACCAGCTGAAGCGAGTTCTATATTTTTGATGTTTTTTTTTTTTTTTTCTCTTTTTTTTTCCTCAGTATTTCTCAATCTACTGACTATTTAAGTTTGTATTTGTATTTATTTATATTCTGGCATTTTTATACTGATGTATTTACTTTTGTACTTTATTTATGAATTTAATTGCTTTTTAATGCTTTGTATTAATTCAATTCGTTTGCTGTGTGGTCTTGCTTCCATCTGTGAGAAGTCGGGGGCTAGAAACGTGTTTTTTGGCTAAATAGCCAACGTTTCGTCAGAAACTTCTTATATTTCCTTCCCTACATTGAGGGGGGGAGGGGGGGCTCCCCTGAAGAAGGCTCTCATGTGTTTTGGGATTAATTTTCATTTATTCTGGGTTAGTTTGCTTATTTATTACTAGCCGCCTTCGGCGATCAGCTGGTTCGCTATCCTTGAAAAATGTGACTTTACGAAACTCCAGCTCGTGGCGACTGCGGCGCCTTTTTTCCGTTCCAGATCCTACAACAGCTTATTGACATATAGTGAAAATAATTTTATTGAAAAATTTAACCACAGTAAATTCCCGCTCTGTAGCGCCCTCTTCCAGTTTCAATATCTGAAACAGCCTGTTCGCTCACTTTAAAAATTCTGACTTTAGCAAAGTCCTGCTCGGTGGCGCATTATTCCCGTTTTAGAACTTACAACAGCTTGCTCGCTCATAGCGCAAATAGCTTTGAAAATTTTAACTGAAGCAAATTTCCCCTCTGTGGCGTCTAAGGCGCCGCTTTACGTTTCATGATTTGAAACAGCCTGTTTGCTCTCCAAGTAAAGGACCTTTGAAAATTCTGATCGTGGCAAATCCGCAATCAGGTGTGGCCTACGGCCTCCCAATCTTCTCCCTATAAGTAATTTACTCATAATCAGAATTGGAGATATTGAATTATTAAAATATCAAAGCGCCCTCTGGCGACAGAGATTTGCAATATGTACTCTTCAATTTCAATTTAAATGACTTTTTAAATGATGTTTTACCTATGAAATTATGTTAATTAGAAGCTGAGATAAAAAGGTAATATAAGTATTGTTATAAAAAAGATTGTGTTTGATTTTTTCGTTGTTTTTCTTTGAAACATGTGTAACTGCGGGCTAAATAGTGTTAAAAATCCTTAATATGAAATGTGAACGGAGTATCGGAATTCGAAAACCTGCATCATAATTAGAATTGAAGATATTGTAATAAAGGTGTTATGGCTTTTCTGTGGTTTTCTCTGAAACTCCCTCCCATACGGAATTTAATGGCTTATTTAAGTTTAAAAGTCCGCAGTATTTCAAATGAAGTGTTATAAGTAATTTACTCATAATCAGAATTGGAGATATTAAATTATTAAAATACCAAAGTGCCCTCTTGCGACAGAGATTTGCAATATGTACTCTTCAATTTCAATTTAAATGACTTTTAAAATGATGTTTTACCTATGAAATTATGTTAAGTAAAAGCTGATATACAAAGGTAATATAAACATTTTTATAAAAAGATTTGTGTCTGACTTATTCGTGGTTTTCTCTGAAACTTTCGTAATTCCGGGCTATATAACGTTAAAAATCTTTAGTACGAAATGTGAGCGGAAATTGGATTGCGGAACTCTGCAAAATATAAAAGAATAAAGGCGTTCTGGGTTTTCCATAGTTTTCGCAGAAATACCCGATACTTTTCTACATTTTTGCCCCTTCGCCCTCTCCCTTTCGGTCCCTCCTAATAATTTTACACTCGAAAATATCCGCAATCGATTTATCTTGCCTTAAAACTTAATAATACCAATTTCAAACGCTGCAACTCTTTTTCTATTTATTTATTTTTTACTCCCCCCCCCCCTCTCTCTCTCAAGCCCTTCGTAACAATTCTACACTTTCAAAAATATTCCCAATCGAATTATAGGGCGTTAAAAACAAATATTACTAAATTTCAACGGCATATCTCAATTTAAAATACTGCAAAATATAAAAGACAACTTAATCTTACATTGTCTTTTGGTCACATGAGTCCTGATAAATATAATCTATCTATAATAATAAAAGAAGATGTTTGTCTGTCTGTCTGTGCATCTATACGTTCATCCTCTACTGAACGCAGAAGTCCACAATTTGACATGCGGGTGCTCATAAGCCTTCCCGAGTGCATAGTGCAAAAAGAATTAAAAAAAATTTAATTAGATCCAGAGATATTAATTAAAACGTCAACCTATGTCTAATCAAAAAACGATTCAAAAAGCCAGGCGACCATAATTTTCCCCCTGAACCGCGTTCCTCAAAAGAAAAAGCACAGATAGAAAATTTCGCGGGTTTTTGTAAAGCGATCGTTTTGTAAAGCCTCAATCAGTAACAGATGTTTTGCTTTCTCTCCACTTTCCAGATTCCGTCTGTGAAGTTAAAAGAGAGTTGCCATGGTAACCAAAATATCAAGTATTGTTCGATCGGCAAACGAAAGAAGCTGGATTAAGAATCTCATAAAAAGTACAGGATGCAGAAAATTAAAAAAATTATAAATGATTGAATTTTTTAAAAAATCTCTCAATCTTTTGAGATAAATTTCGTTTCATCGAGGTTTGTATGCAAAAAATAAATAAATAAATCATTTATCTCTAAAAGATTTTGAGTTATAAAATGTTTTATAAAAAAATCGATGCTCCGTAAAATCTAAAAATATGGATCGTTAAACCGTATTTTGTTATAATTTTTATATGGTTCGAAAAAAGATTAAACGGCCTTTCAAAATATACCGGTTGTTAAGAAATGGGACAATTAGTCTTTCATAGAAAGCTGTTCAAAAAAGTTTATCGAAGAAAAGAGAAATTTTGGATCCTTTTTAAAGCTTTTTATAAAAATTTTAAAAATCCGGATTTTTCAAAAAAAAAAAAAAAAAAAAAAAAAAAAATTATCGTAAGAATCGGTAATAAATTATCTTTTTCGTGGTACAGGCATGTTTTCAATATCTCGAATCGTTGAGCTGGGATCGCTTTACAAAAACGCGCGAAAATTTCCCTCTCTGCTTCTTCTTTTGAGGAACACGCTGAATTCTACTTGGAGGGTGAAAAATACGATCCGCTGGCTTTTTAATTAGACATAGGTTGACGTTTTAATTAATATCTCTGGAACTAATAAGAATTTTTAAATTCTGTTTTCAGGAGCCCCTCGGGGCTCCTGAGCACCCGTATGTCAAATTTTGTACTTCTAAGTTCAGTAGGGGCTGAACGTATAGATGCATGGACATACACACAGGCATCTTCTTTTATTATTATAGATAGATAGACAAGCCGCCTTCAGCGACCAGCTGGTTCGCGATCCTTGAAAAATCCGACTTT
The DNA here is from genome assembly GCA_963930645.1 of Salticus scenicus. Lineage (NCBI taxonomy): Eukaryota > Metazoa > Arthropoda > Arachnida > Araneae > Salticidae > Salticus > Salticus scenicus. The sequence continues at coordinate 120,951,901 of OZ005657.1, forward strand.
ACGAAACTCACGCTCGCTGGCGACTGCAGCGCCTTTTTCCCGTTTCAGGTCTTACAACAGCATATAAAATATAGTGAAAATAGCTTTATTGAAAAATTTAGTCACAGTAAAGTCCCGTTCGGTAGCGACTGCGGCGCCCTCTTCCCGTTTCAATTCCTGAAACAGACTGTTCGCTCACCATTTTATGATCTTTCCAATTTCTGAAAAGTCCCGCTCGTGGAGCCTTATCAGCGTTTTAGAACTTACAACACCTTCCTCGCTCATTAGAATTTGAAATATTGAAATTTTAAAATATTACAGCGCCATCCATCGGTAGAAATTTCTGTAATCTATTGCTCAATTTCAAATCAACAAAGCTTTCAAATGACATATTACTCATGAAATTATTTTAATTAATAGCTGAGATACAAAAGAAAACCTAATCAGGACACATTAAAACATGTAAATCAGGTGAAATCTCGAATTTCACTTTCGATAATATAAAAGTACTTTAAAATATCTTTCGAATGATGTATTAAAAACAATATAATCATAATTAGAATTTGAAATATTAAAATTTTTAAATATTACAGCGCCATCTGGCGGTAGAAATTTTTGTAACCTTCTGTTCAATTCCAAATCAACAAAGCTTTTAAATTTAACGTATACAAACATCAAACCGTCTCAATTATATATATTAAAAGCAAAAACTGTTTTATTTAAGAGACAAAAATTTAAGTTAAAATACATTTAAAAAACAAAAAATACATATAAAAACAATTAATCCTTCTTTGGATTTAACTGGAGTAATATATTTAATTCCTTGTAAAAATTGCAAATATGTTTATAGAGGTGGAACTGGCCGTACAGCAAAAATTATCGAAAAAAAGAGAAATTTTGAACCCTTTTTAAAAGTTTTTTTTTTTTTTAAATATAAAAAATTCGTATTTAAAAAAAAAAAAAAAAAAAAAAAAAAAATGTATCGTAAGAATCGGTAGTAAATGCTCTTTCTCATGGTACAGGCAAATTTTCAATATCACGAGTCCTTGAGCAGGGATGGCTTTAAAAAACGCGCGAAAATTTCCCTCTGTGCTTCTTCTTTTGAGGAACTTGCTGAAATGGTGAAAAATACGATCTGCTGGCTTTTTAATTAAACATAGGTTGACGTTTTACTTAATATCTCCGGAACTAATTAAAAATTTTAAATTCTGTTTTCAGGAGCTTCTCGGGAAGGCTCCAGAGCACCCGTATGTCAAATTTTGTACTTCTACGTTCAGTAGGGGCTAAACATATAGATGCACAGACAGAAAGACAGACATCTTCCTTTATTATTACAGACTAGCCGTCTTCGGCGACCTGCAGGTTTGCGATCCTTGAAAAATCCGACTTTACTAAACTTACGCCCGGTGGCGGATGCGGCGCCTTTTTCCCCTTTCAGGTCTTACAAGAGCTCATTGACATATAGTGAAAATAGCTTTATTGAAAAATTTAATCGCAGTAAATTCCCGCTCGGTAGCGTCTGCGGCGCCCTCTTCCAGTTTCAATATCTTAAACAGAATGTTTGCTCACCATATTATGATCTTTCAGATTTCTGACTTTAGCAAAGTCCCGCTCGTTGGCGACTGCGGCGCCTTATCCCCGTTTTCGAACTTACAACAACTTCCTTGCTCATTAGAATTCAAAATATTGAAATTTTAAAATATTACAGCGCCATCTGGCGGTGCAAATTTCTGTAATCCACTGTTCAATTTGAAATCAACAAAGTTTTCAAATGATGTATTACTTATGAAATTATTTCAATTAGTATCTGAAATACTAAAGAAAACCTAACCAGGACACCTTAAAACTCATAATCAGAATTGAAAATAATGAAATTTTAAAATATCACAGCGCCATCTGGCGGTAGAAATTTCTGTAATCTACTGTTCAATCCCTAATGAACAAAGATCTTAAATCATGTATTACGTATGAAACTATTTTAATAAGTATCTGAGTTTAATAACAATCTACAAAAGAAAGCCGGTTCAGGACACTATTAAAACCCGAATAAACTACTACGTCAGAAACGCCAAAGAAAAATAACGTGTAAATCACCTCTAAACGTGTGAATCAGGTGAAATCTCCAATTCCACTTTCGATAATATAAAAGTACTTTAAAATATCTTTCGAATGATGTATTAAAAATAATATAATCATAATTAGAATTTGAAATTTTGAAATTTAAAATATTACATCGCCATCTGGCGGTAAAAATTTCTGTAACCTACTGTTCAATTCCAAATCAACAAAGCTTTTAAATGATGTATTACTTATGAAATTATTTTAATTAGCAGCTGAGATACAAAAGAAAACCGATTCAGGAGACCTCAAAACGTGTAAATCAGATGAAATCTCGAATTCCACTTTCGATAATATTAATGTACTTTAAAATTTCTTTTGAATGATGCATTAAAAATAATATAATCATAATTTGAATTTGAAATATTGAAATTTTAAAGTATTACAGCGCCATCTGGAGGTAGAAATTTATGTAATCTACTATTCAATTCCTATGCAATAAATCTTTCAAATGATGTATCACTTATGAAATTATTTTTATTAGTAGCTAAGATACAAAAGAAAACCGATTGAGGACATCTCAAAACGTGTGAATTGGTTGAAATCACGAATTCCACTTTCAATAATATAAAAGTACTTTAAAATATCTTCCGAATGATGTATTAAAAATAATATAATCATAATTAGAATTGGAAATACGCATTTTAGAATAAAATTCAATTTGCAATTAAAATGTAAATTAAAATGTAAATTTTTTGTTTATTCACCAAAATCGATGAAATTTCAACTGTAACTTTCTCTTGTGCTGTTTAAGGTTTGTACTCAGTTAGAAAGAATTTTGAAAAAAAAAATCAAGCATTTTGAAATTTGCAATTTTTATTCCCAGTACAAAAAACACGTGATCTCAATTGGTAAAAGATTTTTATTCTTTCGCCTCACTATCCAGCTATCGTTGTCTCTGTGAATAGGAGTTATTATGGTAACCCAACGCATTGAGAATCTCACCCAAATACATTAAGTCGAATGGATCAAGAACAGGGTTCAGTGGTCTAATGCCTAAAATTAAAAAATTTATAGCTCATTCAGTTTTTGAAAAAAATGTTTCAATCTTTTGAGATGTGAATCGACTAACCGAGATCTATATACAAAAAAAAGAAAAAGAAAAAAAAAAGAAAGAAAGAAAAAACAAATGATTTATCTCTAAAAGATTTTGAGTTATAAAATGATTTGTGAAAAAATCGATGTTTCGTAAAATCTAAATTTTGTTAAAATGTTTATATGGTGCGAAAGGGGATTAAATGAGCTTTCAATATATACTGGTTGTTAAGAAATGGAACAGTTACTAGGTCGTACAGGGCGATTCAAAAAAGACGATGAAGAAAATGAGAAATTTTGGACCCTTTTTAATTTTTTTTTTAAATCAGTATTTTTCAAAATAATGTGTACCGTAGGAATCGGTAATAAACGATCTTTCTTGTGGTGCAGGTGTATTTTCAATATCTGCAACCGCTAAACTGGGATGGCTTTACAAAAACGCGCGAAATTTTCTCTCTGTGTTTCTGCCTTTTAAGAACGCGCTGAATTCTACTTGGAGGGAGGAAAATACGATCCGCTCGCTTTTCAATTAGACATTGGTCGACGTTTTAATTGATATATCCGGAACTAATTAAAATTTTTAATTCTTTTTTCACTATGCACCCGGGCAAGATTCTGAGCAAACGTATGTCAAATTTTGTAGTTCTGCGTTCTACAGTGCTGAACGTATAGATGCACAGACAAAGAGACAGACAGACATCTTCCTTTATTATTATAGATAGAATAACCGCCTTCTGCGACCAGCTGGTTCGCGATCCTTGAAAAATCCGACTTTATAAATCTCCCGCTCAGTGGCGGCTACGGCGCCTTTTTCCCGTTTCAGGTCTTACAACAGCATATTGACATATAGTGAAAATAGCTTTATTCATATATTTAATTACAGTAAATTCCCGCTCGGTAGCGCCTGCAGCGCCCTCTTCCCGTTTCAATATCTGAAACAGCCTGCCCGCTCACCACGTTATGATCTTTCAAATTTCTCACTTTAGAAAAGTCCCGCTCGGTGGAGCCTGTGGCGCCTTATCACCGTTTTAGATCTTACAACACCTTCCTCGCTCATTAGAATTTGAAATATTGAAATTTTAAAATATTACAGCGCCATCTGGCGGTAGAAATTTCCGTAATCTATTGCTCAAATTCAAATGAACAAAGCTTTCAGATGATGTATTACTTATGAAATTATTCTAATTAATAGCTGAGATACAAAAGAAAAACTAATCAGGAGACCTCACAACATGTAAATCAGGTGAAATCTCGAATCCCTTTTTCGATAATATAAAAATACTTTAAAATATCTTTCGAATGATGTATTAAAAAGAATATAACCATAATTAGAATTTGAAATACGCGTATTAGAATAAAATTTAATTTGAAATTAAAATGTAGATTTTTTGTTTATTCTCAGAAATCGATGAAATTTGAACTGCAAGTTTGTCTTGTGGTGTCCACGGTGTATAGTAAGTTTTGTGCGCGGGAGAGAAAAACTGAAGAATTTTGAAATTTTTAATTTTTAATCCCAGTCAAAAAACAAGTGATCTCAATCAGCAACAGATGTTTTTCTTTCGCTCCACTTCCGAGATATCGTCTGCGAAGTTAAAAGAGAGTTGCTATGGTAACCAAAATACCAAGTTTTTTTCGATCGGCAAACGCCTGAAGCTGGATTGAGAATCTCATGAAAAAGAAGTACAGGGATGCAGAAAATTAAAAAAATTACAACTGATTGAGTTTTTGAAACAATCTCTCAATCTTTTGAGATAAATTTCGTTTCATCGAGGTCTGTATGAAAAAAAAAAAAAAAAGATTTATCTCTAAAAGATTTTGAGTTATAAAATGTTTTGTAAAAAATCGATGTTTCGTAAAATCTAAAATTATGGATCACTAATCCGTATTTTGTTAAAATTTTTACATGGTTCGAAAGAGGTTTGAATAATCTTTAAAAATATACCGGCTGTTAAGAAATGGGACAAATAGTCTTTACTAGAGGGCGGTTCAAAAGAGACAATCGTAAAAAAGAGAAATTTTGAACTCTTTTTAAAAGTTTTTTTAAAAATATAAAAAATCCGTATTTAAAAAAGAAAAAAAAAAAAAAAAATGTATCGTAAGAATTGCTAATAAATGCTCTTTCTCATGGTACAGGCAAGTTTCCAATATCTCGAATCGTTGAGTAGGGATCGCCTTACAAAAACGCGCGAAATTTCCACCCTGTGCTTCTTCTTTTGAGGAATGCGCTGAACTGGTGAAAAATACGATCCGCTGGCTTTTTAATTAAACATAGGTTGACGTTTTGCTTAATATCTCCGGAACTAACTAAAATTCTTAAATTCTGTTTTCAGAAGCTTCTCGGGAAGACTCCTGAGTACCCGTATGTCAAATTTTGTACTTCTACGTTCAGTAGGGGCTGAACATATAGATGCACAGAGTGAGAGACAGACATCTTCCTTTATTATTATAGACTAGCCGCCTGCGGCGACCAGCTGGTTCGCGATCCTTGAAAATCCGACTTTACGAAACTCCCGCTGGTGGCGACTGCGGCGCATTTTTCTCGTTTCGGGACTTACAACAGCTTATTGACATACAGTGAAAATAGCTTTATTTAAATATTTAATAGCCGTAAATGCCTGCTCGGTAGCGCCTGCGTCGCCCTCTCCCACTTTCAATATCTGAAAATGCCTGTTTGCTCTCCTTGTTATGATCTTTCAAATTTCTGAATTTAGCAAAGTTCCGCTCGTTGGTGCCTGCGGTGCTTTATCCCCGTTTTAGAACTCACAACACCTCCCTCACTCATTAGAGTTTAAAATATTACAGCGCCATCTGGCGGTAGACATTTTTGCAATACACTGTTCAATTCCAAATCATCAAAGCTTTCAAATGATGTATTACTTATGAAATTATTTAAATTAGTATGTGAGATAGAAATAAAACCTAATCAGGAAATTTTAAAACGTGTAAATCGGGTGAAATCTCGAATTCCACTTTCGATGATATAAAAGTACTTTAGAATATCTTTCGAATGATGTATTAGAAATAATTTAATCATAATTAGAATCTGAAATATTGAAAATTAAAAATATTATAGCGTTATCTGACGGCAGATATTTTTGTAATCTACTGTTCAATTCCAAAGCAACAAAGCTATCATATGATGTATTGCTTATGAAATTATTTTAATTAGTAGCTGAGATACAAGAGAAAACCTAATCAAGAGACCTTAAAACGAGTAAATCATGTGAAATATCGAATCGCATTTTCGATGATATAAAAGTACTTTAAAATGTCTTTCGAATGGTGCATTAAAAATGATTTAATCATAATTAGAATTAGAAATATTGAAATTTTAAAATATTACAGTGCCAATTAAAATGTAAAAGAAAATGTAATTTTTTTTTTTTATTGACCGAAATCGATGAAATTTGAACTGCAAGTTTGTCTTGTGAAGTGATTGCTGTATAGTAAGTTTTGTGTGCGACAAAGGAAAATTGAAGTATTTTAAAATTTGCAATTTTTAATCGAAGTCAAAATACGCGTGACCTCAAATCAGTAAAAGATATTTTTCTTTCCCTCCACTTTCGAAATATTGTCTGCGAAGTTAAAAGAGAGTTGCCATGGTAACGAATTTGCCAAGTATTGTTCGACCAGCAAACGCGATTCAGAATCTTATGAAAAATTACACGGATGCAGAAATTTAAAAAAATTATAACTGATTCAGTTTTTGAAACAAACTCTCAATCTTTTGAGATCGTCTAATCGAGATCTATATATATATATATAAATAAATAAATAAATAAAAATAAAATAAAAAAAAGATTTATCTCTAAATGATTTTGAGTTATAAAATGTTTTATGAAAAAAAATCGATGTTTCGTGAAATGTATTTTTATATGGTTCGAAAGAGTATTAAATACCTTTCAAAATATAACAGTTGTTAAGAAATGAGACTATTACTCTTTGGTACAGGGCGTTTCAAAAGAGACGATTGAGGAAAAGAGAAATTTTGGACCCTTTTAATTAATTTTTTTTTTTTTTTTTTAATATAAAAAATCCGTATTAAAAAAAATATATATATATTACCTTAAGAATCGGTAATAAACGCTCTTTCTCGTGGTACAGGCGTATTTTCAATATTTGGAACCGTTTAGCTGGGATGGCTTTACAAAAACCTGCGAAATTTTCTCTCTCTGCTTTTTCTTTTGAGAAACGCGGTTCAGGGAAAAAATGGACGAGTAGAACGAGGCGGAGTTTCCCTTTGTTTGGGGGGGGGGGGGGGGAAGCTGCGCTATGATTGGCTATAGTCCTTTATTTGTGGGCCAAATTAAAATTCCTATAGGTTAAATTTCATCAAGTCGTCAATTACGGTCACCTGGCTTTTTGAATCGTTTTTTGATTAGACGTAGGTTGACGTTTTAATTAATATCTCCGGATCTAATTAAAAATTTTTAATTCCTTTTGCACTATGCACTCGGGAAAGCTTCTGAGCACCCGTATGTCAAATTTTGTACTTCTACGTTCAGTAGGGGCTGAACGTATAGATGCACAGATAGACAGACATCTTCTTTTATTATTATAGATAGATAGTTTTATATTTCCTTTTGCTGCATTTGCGCATGGGTTTCTCTCCAGTTTTCCAGTCTCTCCAGTTTCCCATGGGTCTCTGTTCCAATTTTATATATAAAAATTCAAGTTTTATTTCATCTAATTTTTAAGATTTATCCTATATATATATATATATATATATATATATATACATACATACATATAACATTTTTTTTTATAATCATTATCATCATCGCAGAAATTTTTTTCAAAGGTAGTTTAAACCTTAGTACAGTGTATCTTACAGGAATGAAACTACCTAGCATGCAAAAACCCTGAAAACTGATATTTGCATGCAGATAGGGAAGATTTAATAATGAAATATATGGCTACCTGTATTAAACGATATTTGGAGAGTTCTTAACACATTATAAAGCAAATTAGACATTCAAAATAAGAAATTTCTGTAAAAAAAAAATAATTTACATGGAAATCAGAATCAGCAAAAATTTCAAAAACCCTGAATTCAGAGGTAGCCCCTGAAAAGTTTCCCCCCTGATCTTAATCTAATGAAACACAAACTTCTTTTTTTTTTTTTTTTTTTTCATTGTATGGGTAGGGTTCATTGATTCCCCCCCCCTTTTGTGTCATGTTAAGTTGGCTACTTTTCATTTGGGGGGGGGGGGTGTATAGGAGTGTCATTTTTATTGAATTTTTTTTTTTTTTTCCTATGGGTCGAGTTTGGTTGGGTTTAGATTTTTGCAAGTCGGGCTGAGTTGAGAGCCTGTTTTTTAAAACAATTACAATAAGGAAAAATTTGTTTAATAGAAATATAGCCCCATAACTGATACAAGTACTTTGTTGACCATTTATATGCCTATTACTATAAATACGCATACTCAAATTATTATAGTAGTAAAGTTTCTTATCAGACACCCCAAAATGATGGGCATTTTATCAGTCTGCAGTGTAAATCCTTCTCATTCTTCCATTATTATTATTATTAATTTATTTTTTCAGGTCTCAGATCAAGTTCGGATCGGATGTAGGACGACAAAAATGTCTTTTGTGGTTTCGGATCGATGAAAATTGTTTGTCGGATTTCAAGTTGATTTTAAATTTAATTTTCGGGTTTCGGATTGACATCAGATTTAGTTGTCCGTTTTTCAAGTTGACTTTAAATTTAGTAGTCGGGTGTGAGTAACTTGAGCACTGAGCACTTTGACTATAGTTGAACACGGTTATTTCCTTTTTAACTCTTTGAAGCATGGTGGTACATATAATATACCCCTATTTTTTTATAAAATTCCTCCGAGATATTTTTTTTTTCTTTTTCAACAAAATTTCGCTTTTAAAACTAAGCAGTAAAAACTCATTTACTTCTTTTCTTCTAACTTTGATTGTAATGTCTGGTAGTATTCAATAATAAATCCGCATAACTACCTTACGTTTCATAGAGTTAAAAAAGTTGAACATAATACATTTTAAATCTAGTATCTATCAAATTGTACTCCTTAGCTCTTTATGGTATAGGGGTATGGAAGTCATATTGCATATTCAAGATTTTCATTTTTTTTATCAACTGTTATTTCAGTTCAAATAGGATAAGTGCTCCAGTGATTGACACTTTTAGAGCAATTTCTAATGTTTTTAATGTTTTATTCATCAGAAATTATTTTTGGAAATTTTAAGTTAATATATATGGTATGAAAGACTTTCAAAACCACATATATGTTAAAATATATGCATTTGATAATTCTTATTTTTTTTATGAATCTTTATTTTACACCTATTCATTGTTCCAGTAACTGACACTGCCAGTTTTTCATTTTACCAGTAATTAACATCCTATACTCCAGTGTTTGACACTGCTAGTTTTTCATTTTACCAGTTATTGGCACCCTATGCTTCAGTGTTTGACATACATTATTAAAATTCTTATATGTAAAACATGTGCTTTTATTTATTTATTTTTTTTCTTATTTATTAATTATTTCGGTAAAGATGTCAATTACTGGAGCACGTCAATCACGGGAGCACCTACCCTACTTCTATTTAAAAATTATATTAAATATTATACACTATATTTAAAAAAATATTGTTTTCAGTTTTAATGGCAATCTTCACTTTATAAATATAAATAATTTTGTGAGTAAAACAAAAATCTGTTCACTAAAGAGTTAAAACACGAAAAATATTACTATTCGCTATACTTAAATTACATTTCTCTAATTTGTTGTCTGCGAGGGGAAAAAAAGTGTTAAAATGAACACTGTAACTGAAAATTTTCCGAGAAATTTGTAAAATTTCGGGGGGGGGGGGGGGGGGGGGAGCTGATCCCAACAACATCCACCTCTCATCCTTTGACTATGGCGTTGTTAGTTTATTAATTTTACTTTTTAACTCTTTTCAATTCTTTGTTTATATTGAGTTTTAAAAAATAAATAAATAAAATAAAAAAATCAATCAATAAATAAATCGCTAATGCTAAATTTACTTTTAGCCTATTAGGCTCTTTATATCATCTATTTTGGAATCTTCTCAAAAGATCTCGTATTATACTGCATTCGGAGGAGCAAATTCTAAGATGTGAACACATTTGGCACAAAATTCCGTTATCGGCGACTTTTGAAGGTCAGACTTCATGAATATGATGGATTTAATAGAAGGGAGAGTTGAGTTTTCTCCACAACTCCAGAGCGGTTACCCGCAACCCGTAATTACTATAAAGAATTCAGATCTTGGCGAAAAACATCGTAATGAACCACGGAGCAGAACATCTTTATCCTCTCCCCCCCCCCCTTTTTTTTTAATAGTTCAAAGGAAATGTTCTTTTATGCTTGTTAAACACGGAATACTCCATTATTCGAGAAACGCTTTATTGAAAATGTTTATCAAATACTATTACAAATTTATCGAGATTCCACAATATATAAATATATTATTTTATGTACTATTTTTAATATATATTTAAGTGGGTGCGTTATTAATACGTTTTCAACTATTCTTCTTATATATTTTTATTATTTATTAGAATAATGATGTGAATTGAATTTAGAAATGAAATCCTTCATAATGAAATTCCGCATTAAAATAAAATAGGAAATGAAAAAAAAAAAAAAAAAAGAAAGAAAAGAAAAGAAGCAGAGAAGCTCATGCTATATTGTACAAACCTTTATCTCTTTCTTAACATCTTTTACAATGAATAGCAGATATTAAGTGTGAGATTAGAATTACGCATATATATATATATATATATATATGTTTTTTTTTTTCCTTTGGTGGTGGGGGGGGGGATGATCTATGAAAACTTTTATAGTTTGTTCATAGGTCACATAGCCATAAAAAAGCAATTCGTACTTTTTAAAATATTTCTACAATTGTGATAGTAATATTGACATAAATTATTAAATATAAACCAAAGTATAGTACATATTTTGAGTAAGTTCCAAGTGAAAAATAAATAAATAAATAAAGCTTATTAATAAACAAGCTATTTGAATGAAATGCATTTCTTTTCTTGGTAATAGTATGTTATTTATTATTATTATTATTTTTCAAATTGAAGAAAACCGGTGGAATTTTATATACACACATGTGCTATGTGCATTTATAATCATGCGCGCAGATACGTACAAATTTTATCATATAGTTGGAAGGATCGCTGTACAGTCACTTTACACGGCGCTTTATATCACTCATGGAGTGGTACTGTAGCATCCCTTCTTTTCATGATTATATCTCTGAAATTTTGATACGACAACTTGTCAAATCGATAAAAAAAAAAAAAATTCATTCTTGATTTTTATGGCCCACCAATGTAATTCTACTCACTAAGCTATTAAATGGGAAGTTTCGTGTTCGAACCCAGGTAATCATTCGGAGTTTAACATAGTTAAACTCGCGTAAACTATACCGCGTATTCTGCCTATGACCCCCTTCCCATCCTCCCCTCTCTTGAGTAGATAATCAAGACAATCTTTACACCACTCTTAAACGGTGCCTGAGAGGTAAGTAGTAGTTCTCTTTGAAAATACAAAAATCACTGTTTTTTTTGTACTGAAGTCTAGTTTTCCCATGTGAAATTTCTTCAATATAAAGTAATTAAAACTCGTGTTATACTCGCAAACGTATTTTTATGTATTTATTATTATTATTGGTTTTACAATGAGCATTTTGTACCATAGTGGAACTATTTATTTAAAAATGGACGAAATTTATAACCGTAACATTTTGGGCGTGTTCAGTAGAGCGCCCGATCCACGACCGGTCGAACGATTCCGAGCCAAAGCGTTCAGTGGTGTCGACCGATCCAGAGTCACATCGTTCAGTGGAATGGACCGATCTCGACCGGTCGTGGATCAGAAAGCCCAGAAAAATTTCTTGATCCATTGGGTCACGTGATGGATCAAATGCGCAATGGGTTGAAAATCAGGCTCTAATTGACATTACACAGTGAAAACCTGAAGAATGAACATCTGTTTTTGACAATGATTGTTTATTTGTTTGTTTAGCTGAGGATTAATGCAGATGTACCTATTTATATGCATTGTTTGTGCTGTAGAAAATAAGGTAAGTAATTCCATAAAATGCTAAACTATATTATGTTTATTTATTTATTGTGTAAAAAAGATTTTTTACGTAATAACGATTTTCGATACGTAATTTTTTTTATTGATGAACGTAACATTCAAACATAAAATTAAAACAAAAATTTACACAATTTTAATTGAAACAAAAAAATATATATTTTTTTAATTCGGACACTATCATATTTTGTTAATCTAATATATAAAAATAAGCTGGGAAAAATTATATTTCTTTTTTTTTTCAGACAAAGCTTTTCATTCATGCGATTGTTTTTTGTTTACAAATAGAAAAGTTTGTAAACGATTGTATTTTTTACCTTTAAAACAATAAGTTAACTATAAGTAAAAAAATTAAAATCCTTCCACATATTTTTAATTTGGGTAAAAATAAGTTTAAGATGTCAATTATTAAATTTAATAAACAAAACAGACTGTAAAAAAAGTAGCTATAAAATTATGCAGTGTTGTTTACACTGCTAGTTTATTTTAATATTCAGTCGGTAATAAGAGAAAAAGCTCTTTATATTGATTCATAAATCGAAGAAGAAAATAAGATTATTTTTTATATAAATCCATTATATTAACTGAACATCATATTTCATATAATTTATTTATTTATTTATTTATTTATTCAAAAACGTTTTTGCTGTACATTTCTGTTCATAATAAAATTCGAAGAGAAAGAAAGGTGTTTTAAGTGCTCATTTAAGATAAATCTACTCTGCTCCTTTAAAAATAAATGTAACGTAACATTCTTAACATTTTCAAGATTAAAATTTATACGTGAATTTAGAAAAATCATAACCAAAATAATGTATATTAGTAATTTGGCTGTACAATCAATTAATAGCTTCTTATTTTTTGTTAGCAGAGTACAGAATTCTACATTAATAAGAAAGAAGTAAAACTGTTATTACATAAAAGATCTTTCTTTTTTTTTTTTTTTTTTTTTTTTTTAAGAAAAAACGTAATATAGTTTAGCATTTTATGGAATTACGTATTAAAAGCCCAGACAAAATAAACAACAGAAATACAATAAATAACTTGCTAATACAGGTCAAATTAGATAGATGGCGCTGCTCCTATGACGTCAAAACTGTTCCAAAGCGTTCAGTAGATTCCTGGCCCGATCCAAGACCGGTCCAGGATCAGTGACGTCATCGCCCGGTCGCATTGATCCATCTCGGGCGCTCTACTGAACACGCTCTTTATTTGCAGCATTTTTTACACATTAAAATTAGATTTATGAGATAAAACATTTGTGTACATTGTATTAAAAAATTAGAAGGGAGAGTTTTAAACTTAAACTAATAATAATAATATTAATAATTACATAAATGATTTTCAGTTTTTGCTACAACATCATAAATAATAATTTTAAAAAATAGGTAGGGTGTGTGGGTCAGCAGGTTAATATTATTAAGAAAAAAAAGCTACAGAATCTCATCAGAACTACTTTTTTTTTTTTTTTTTTTTTTTTTTTGTATTTAATGTGATGCATGAGCAGAAAAAAAATTCTTTTTTGAAAGATTTCAATTGCATACGTTTTATTATGCTATTAAAATATATTATAAAGTGTGTGCAATATCATTAATATGGAAATAAGATTTTACGCAAACTTAAGTAAGTTGAACTTGCTTATTTTTTTTAAACCTAAAAATATCGAAACAGTAAAATTGTGAAGTAAAATAATTACAGCAGTTAAATTGTGATGTAAAACTATTGGTAATTATAGCAGGAGACTTGGCGTTGGAATATTAAAACAGAAATAAACTACTACGTCAAAAACGCCAATAATTTTTCTTTGGCGTTTTTGACGTAGTAGTTTATTTCTGTTTTAATATTGGTAATTATTTAGACAATGCATCATCTTTTAAATTCTTTACTAACGAATGACTATTTTATATTAAGAATACAAATAAACAGTAAGTGTTAGTTTATCAAGGAATAAAAGATGACCTTAATACAGTTTTACTTCAAACAACTGCATGGCTGTTTCAGTTGACGTTGAAACCTATTCAGAGGGCAGTAATTATCTTGCATTAAAATATCGCAGCAAGGCAAGAAAAGTGACATAAGACAATAATATGAGTTTATATAATCGAAAAATGTTTACGAAGTATCCCAACGTGCACGAAAAGCGTCATATCTCTATCTTGCAATTTACCCATCTGACACAGAGTCTGCCAGTTTTATTGTAGGCTACTCAATGCTTTATTCTTATCCTTAGGTTGATTTTTCACAAATACTGCCTTTTTCAGTTGTATAATTTTCCTTGCTAGGGTGTGATACATACTTGCCAACATCCTAATTAATATTCCGTAGTCTTGTTACTCCCGCCCTTTTTCTCACACCAATAATTTTTTAGAGTAATATACTCCAAATGCAATTACGATTAAATAAAAGGGAAAATACTCTAAAAAGATACCGATGTGAAAAAGAAGACGGAGCTAACAATACTACGGAATATTAATTAGTATGCTGGCAAGTATGGTGTGATATGATGTAATCCTAAGAAAATGTAAAACATTTGACAATTCATTTCCTATATGAAGGGCTCCCAGCAGTTATTATTTTGAATACCATTTTTTATTCCTTTCTCTTCTAAAGAATAATACAAAGATTGCTTTATATAAAATGTGGTATTAAAAAAATAGTGACTGGTGAGAACTTGCTATATACCACATTTATAGAATAATTGTTAGAATATCAACTAAAAATTTTGTGTTAAAGGTTTAATTAAAACATTCTCATTACTACTGTAAACTAGTAAAAAAAGTAAGTTTGTCTTATAACTGCTGCAACAAAAAGGAAATAATAATACTTCAAAATATTTGTACAAGCGACTGAAATCTAGAAATCTTAGTCCAGGAAAAGTTCTTTTAATAAAAATTACAAGATTTAATATTTTTTGTGAGAAATATTAAATTATATTTGATAATTTTTTATAATTTAGGATTATTTTAAAGAAGATATAGTATATTTTATTTATTTTCCAAATTAAACCAAGTGGCGAATTCGGAAAACAAGTGGATTTTTAAAAGGGATTCCGAACCACCATGAATATCCAAGCGTCAATCAGGATTTGAAAACAGCGCTTTCAGTTTCGAGATACCGGGTTCGAATTCCGGTACGGTTCGTAGTTGTTTAAAATGCAATTTAAGCCATAGTTCCTGCTCAAATAATGTGAAAAAGAAAAAAGACTTTATAGCAACCCTCCTCCTTCACACACACAAATTCAAACTATTCATGTGTGTGCAGTTTGACTACTCACACACACACACACACACACAGAGAGAGAGAGAGAGAGAGAGACAGTAGCTGCCCAGAAGTTCAACTTGATTTATATTGACACTCCAAGTATTATAATGACTTCGACAATTTATGTAATAGATCTTTGATGGATTTATCGAATTAAATTTTACAAAAGCGAAAAGTGTCAAGGCCAGGATTTGAATCTGAAATTTTTGCGTTAACATTTCAAACGCTCTACCCTCTACCAACTGAGCAATCGTGAGTGAGAATTGGCCTGCATAATTCGCTCATATGATAGTTTTTTTTTTTCCATTTGCTCTGCCAATACAGACCCAGTACTACGATAAAAAATATTTATCTTTAACTACATAGTTGATGGACATTAATGAATAATTCGGATAATAACCTTGATCATGGTTGCAGATTGGTCTTAAGACCCTGACCTGCACTAAGACGGGATTTTGCGAAATAACCTCCCTCCCTCTTGGGGGGAAGCAATTTCCAGTTATAACCTTTGATGTATCTGAATATTGGGTGCGCTGCCACCTGGGATCGAACCCGGCACCTCACGTCTACGAGCTTTGAGCGCAGAACCGCTCAAGGGCTGGTGGGCGCTCATAATTGGAAGGTTGCGTATTCTATACTCGAGCTCGTCGAAGACTGTCACAGACCTCGCAGTGTTTCCTAAAGTTTTACGCTCATTTTATTATAATGGCACCATTAACCATTATTTTAAAACAGTACTTTTTTACATAATATTTACAAGTGTTTTAAAATATTCAAGAAAAATTTCTTATTGACGACAGTGGTGACAATATAATAAAATACGATATAAAATATTAGGAACGCTTCGAGGCCTGCTGTCATGTACATTAATGGCGGTTGGTGCAAGCAAAATCCATCGCAGTCGCAATGTTCCCATCCCAAACGGTTGGTTGGGTTTTACGTCGCACGAGTGCTGCGCAAATGGGCAATTGGCGACGGTCTGGGACACACCCCTAGAGTGGTCCGGAGACACGCCATCACAGTTTTGATCCTCCACGGGAGGGAACCCATCCCAAACGGAATATCTACGGGTCACTAAAGCGGGCGAGTCATCCCCTCCTTGGAGGATCAAATATGGGATGGCATGGCTCCAGTTCTCCCCTTAGGGATGAATCCCAGGCTATCGCCATCCCACAAATGGCAGAGAGGTTCTGCTCTCAAAGCTGAAATATGTGAGGTGCCAGGTTTGATCCCAGGTTGCGCTTGTCAGTCTAGTTGTTCGGAGTTTTCCACGGTTTTCTCCGAAACTTTTATAAATATGGGCTAGAACACCTTAAAAAGACTCCTATGGAGGGCATTCTCCCTGAGGCCTAGGACCGTAGCGCAGTCAGTTGGCCTTAATTCTAACACCCAGACCGTCACCAATTGCCCATAGCGTAGCCACTAGTGTGATTTAAAATCGACTAAACTCAACTCCTTTGTGATTCGATAAAAAATTTTACTAATTCAGCTCTTATTATCATATCTTTGTAGAAGAAACCAAATAATCTAATTGGTTTCTAATTTTTTTCCCCATGAAATTTTTTTTTAATTATATGTTGATTATTATATGCATGTTGTGCAATGATTTATATATCTAAGAATAATATTAGGTTGCTTTCTTTAGAAATCGACCTATTGCAATCACTTCGTTTATCTACAGTCGACAGCAAAAGTATCCGAGCTCTAGTAAAAATTCTTATGTAAAAAAAGTACTCTTAATACTGGTTTGTTAAATAAACCCTTGTTGAATCATGTTCTTAGACTGACTATATGATTCGACAAGCATTTATTTAACAAAACAGTATTAAGAGTACTTTTTTTATATAGGAATTTTCGCTAGTGCTCAGATACTTTTGCTGCCTACTGTATCTATCTACAACCCCTGGCAAAAAGTATCCGATCACCGAAAACAGTGCTTATGATACGTTAAAACATAAGGTTATTTTTTCACAAATTCAAACTTTTTTCAAACCTATGAGTATGCTTTTGTGAAATATGACTAATTTTGTCAA
This sequence comes from Salticus scenicus, assembly GCA_963930645.1. NCBI lineage: Eukaryota > Metazoa > Arthropoda > Arachnida > Araneae > Salticidae > Salticus > Salticus scenicus. Next base: position 120,969,443 of record OZ005657.1, read on the forward strand.
ATTCTATTAAATAGTAATAGAAATTACAATATCAGTTAAGAGTTTACACGAGAAAATACGTTGAATCACAAAGGAAAAATATTTCCGATCATCATTGTGTGGAGAAAAAAGTATTTGATCGCAAACAAAAGCAACACAGTTAAATGATATATGCAAATTTTTTTTACTCGGCGCATGCGTTCAAGTTCGAAGAAGACGGTATAAAAGGTCAAATTGTAGTTTGAAAGTTACAAGTTAGTTTCGCATCTGCTGAAGTATGGCTCGAAAGAGAGAATTATCTAATGATGTAAAACTTTTGATTGTTAAACGCTTAAAAAGCGGAATTTCCCAAAGAAAGGTTGCTAAGACATTTGGATGTGCTCAAAGTACTGTTTGCGAAATTTGGAAGAAATATCGCTTAAGAAATGATGTAAGAAATCTGCCTCGAAGCGGTCGACCACGAGTAACATCAAGTAGACAAGACAGGAAATTAGTTGATCTTGCCAAATCTATGCGAAGGTGTACGTCTAAACAACTGAATGCCGAGTGGTCAAAGTATGGAGTAAAGGTATGTGCACGTACAGTGCGAAATCGTTTAAATAATAAAGGATATCACTTCTGCAAAGCCAAAACCAAGCCATATATGACTAAGAAACACAAGAAAAATCGTCTTCAATGGTGCAAGAAATACAAATGCTGGTCTTCTGATGATTGGAAGAAGGTTATTTTCAGTGACGAATCTCGTGTTTGTCTAGGAACTGGGGATAACCCTGGAATGTTTGTGTGGAGGAGAGCTGATGAAAAGTTCAAAGAAGATTGCCTAAAAACTAAAGCTAAATATCAGCCTTCATTTATGGTGTGGAGTTGCATGACATCTCAAGGAGTTGGTAAATTGTGTATAGTGTTGCAAACAATCAATTCAGAAGTATATGTTAACATTTTAGAGCATTATTTGATACCTAGCATCGAGGAAGCGTTTGGTGACTCCTCCGATTTCCTATTTCAAGATGATAATGCGTCCTGCCATAGAGGTAAACGGGTCAAGGATTTCTTAAATAAAAACGGAAATTCTCCAATAAAGACTCTGAACTGGCCTGCAAATAGTCCTGATCTTAATCCGATCGAAAATATTTGGAATGTTTGGAAAAATAATATAGAAAAGAGAAGACCGACCAATATGAATGCACTTCGTCTAGCCATCAAGGAAAGCTGGAAGGAAATTCCATCACATTTATGTGAAAAGGTTGTTGAATCCATGCCCCGCCGTTTAAAGGCAGTTATTAGAGCAAAAGGAGGACAACCAAGTTTTAAATTGAAATTTATCGAATATTTTTTTCCCGGTTATGTGATGATCGGACATTTTTTTCTTTGAATACTTTATATTAATTTTCCTCTGTATTGTAAAAATTAATTGCAATTTATGGTATTATTTTTTATCATGTCACAAAGTAAGATACTTTTGTAATAAAAAACTTTATTTTAAAAAATGTAATAAATTTTTAGAAAAATAGCCTTTTATAGTAACGTATCTTAGACACATCTTTCAGTGATCGGATACTTTTTGCCAGGGGTTGTATATATAACGAAATTTTGTCATCACGATAACTCCCGAAATAATACTTCAAATCGAATCAAATTTGGACAGAGAACTTATCTTATAAATATCTTGGATGAGTTCGTTAATCAAGTTGCTCCGCCGTTTTGTTTTCAAGTGGCGTCCACTTGAAAATTTCAAATCCATATTTTAAAAAGGGTATTTAAACCGGATTTGCTTGAATTTTGGCGTATACACAGACCATATAAGGGTCTCAACCGTATGTTTATAAATAAACTTTATCCGTCATTTTTAACAAAGTGGCGGATATCTTTGATAAATCGAGGCCACTTGAAATCAGGCAACCACTTGAAAATTTATCATCACAATAACTTTTGAAATACTAAACCAATCCGAACCAAAGTTGGACAATGAATTTATCATACAAATATCTTGGATGGGCAACTTGTTCTGACATTTGGTTTCCAAGTTGTGGCCACTTGAAAATGTGCCATCAAGATAACTTTTAAAATACTAAACTGATTCAAATCAAAGTTGGATAGCGTTTATCCTATAAATATCTTGGATGATTTTGCTGGACAAGTTGCTTCGCTATTTTATTTCCAAGTGGTGGCCACTTGAAAATTTGTCGTTATGATAACTTTTGTAATCTGAATAAATTCGAATCAAATTTGCGCAATGGACTTGTCATTCAAATATCTTAGATAAGTTCTCTGGACATCTCACTCAGCTCTTTTGTTTCCAAGTGGTGACAACTTGAAATCACGGTGCCACTTAAAAAATTTTATCATGATAAGTTTCGAAATACTGAATTAATTCTAACCAATGTTGGAGAGGGAATTTATCATACAAATACCTTGGAAGGGGAACTTATGTTGCGACATTTAGTTTCTGTATTGCAGCCACTTGAAAATGTGCCATCATGATAACTTTTGAAATACTAAACTGATTCAAACCAAAGTTGGATAGTGAACTTATCATACAAATATCATCGATGATTTTTCTGGGCAAGTTGTTCCGTCATTTTATTTCTAAGTGGCAGCCACTTGAAAATTTGTCATTATGATAATTTTTGTAATATTGAATCAATTCGAATCAAACCTGCGCAGTGGACTTATCATTCAAATATCTGAGATAAGTTCGCTGGGCATCTCACTCAGCCCTTTTGTTTCCAAATGGTGGCAACTTGAAATCACAGTGCCGCTTGAAAATTTCTTATCACAATAACTTTTGAAATACTGAATTAATTCTAACCAAAGTTGGACAGTGGACTTATCATTCAAATATCTTAAATAATTTCGGTGGGCAAGTTGCTTCGCAGATTTGTTTCCAAGCTGTGGTCACTTGAGAATTTGTTATCACAGTAACTTTTGAAATACTGATTTTATTCGAACCAAAGTTGGACAGAGGGCTTACTTTACAAATATCTTGGATTAATCGACTGAACAACTTGCTCCGCCATTTTGTTTCCAAGTGGCGGCCACTTAAATTGTCAACACGATAACTTTTCAAATATTGAATTAATTCGAACTAAATTTGTAAAATACATTTATCCCAGACCCAGAAATGCATTTGATATGTTTGTTTGCCAACTTGATCCGCCATCTTGTTTCCAAGTGCCGGTCGTTAGAAAATTTTAAAATCACATAAAAAAAAGTATTTATGAACCAATTTTCTTAAAACTACATATGTTCATAGCCATATCAATATTTTCACCAAGTCCATTAATAAATTGTAGTTGCCATTTTGTTTCAAAATGGCAGTTACTCGATAAGAAAAAAGAAATAAACCTACCCTTACGAATAAGCCGAAAGGACTTTTTTTTCTTTAGTTGTATTATTATTATTTACTAGCAGGCATTGCCCACTTCACTAATTACTATATCGAAATGTCTTTATTTATTTTTCTTTTTGACTAATTGAACCCTTTAAATATATTTTGATTGGCGACTATTTTCAGCAAATCAAAACCTTGGCTAAGTACCATGATATATAGACGTTAATGAAATGTGGAAGGCATTTAATTATTTGAGTTTCATTATGAGGATTAGAAGTACCGTTGTTTAATATAAACTAAATATGCATTCACATTGGGTAACAATTTTAGTATAGAACCCCTTGGCAAAATTTGAAATTTGGCACCGAAGTAAGTCGGATGTTTACGCCAAGGTCTTTACTTACGCAATTGCAATAGCCATTTTAATTCATTGTTAAAATGGCAAAAATTATTAAAAGTCGTCCCATACCAAATCTATATACATGTGATTTTTTTTTTTTTTTTAAACATAAAAAGAAACAAAATGAAATAAAAAGCTGTAAGCATTTAATTTCATGATATGAACACTTTTTTTTTTCTCTCTCTCTCATTCATTTGTTTTTTTTCTTTTTAACACGTTAATCGCCACGATAATATCAGAAAAATTTTCACATGGGCCATGGTAACTTTATTAGATAATTTAGTTAAAAATGTATCAAGGAAACTTAATGTATCACAGAAAAAAATTTTTTTGCCAAAATTCCCGGAAAAACACTATTTTTTTATGTCACATATATATGACTGACATGGCCCTATATTAAAACTTTTTTTCTCGACAAGCCGTGTCAGTCTTATATGTCTGACGCATCCAAACAACATACAACAAGTATTAACACGTTAATCGCCATGTCAGTCATATGTGCCTGACGCTAAGAAGTTCTACATGAGCCATGTCAGACATGGCTCATGTAGAACTTCTTAGCGTCAGGCACATATGACTGACATGGCGATTAACGTGTTAAGGATTTGAAAATAAAAATATTATTTTTATTCAATTTCTTTTGAATCAAACATCCGATTGAACTAAAAAATACGGCGTTATCTAGATTTTGTCTTGATTAATAAGTGTACCAATATTCATAGAGATCAGCTGCAGTGTACTTTGTACAGTGATTTAAAATCTGATATAACATGACGTCCATTTTATCAAAATAAAATTAGTGGCATTCCAGAACTTTAATTGGAGTGGTCGTACCTGACACTATTCGGGAAGTCTCTTGCTTAGTATGATATATAGAATACATGATATTTCAGAAGATGGGGAATTCAATCGGGAAGTCAGTTTTTGAAAATATAATTTAAAATATATGAAAAGATAGCATTTGTTGATGGATTTTGATGTTTAACACTTTCTGGTTTTAACCTTTTACGAGATGTGTATCAAGCGCGAAAAATCGTACAATTGTTACATACTTATATTAATGAATTAATTGTCATCATTCAGTATAAATACGTTTAGCCAATCGAATTTCAACAAGTGATTTAATTTAATCTTTTATTATAAGAAGTTAATCAAGAGAGAGAAAAAACGTTTTATGAATTATGATAAATATATCATTATTTTATATTTTAAATGAATAGCATACGCCAAAAGTATGTATTTATTTATTTTTTTTCTAAATCCTTTTACAGAAAAATAATATCATTAATAGGCAAGGAAACAGAAAATAATTTGTCTAAGAAATCCGCAGGGAACTCATGGTAAATTATTTTTAGGCAAATTATTATATTTGAGGGGACAATACCTAATCCCGCTGACAGCCAAGGCCCATGTTATTCTGGAAAATTTGCTTCCTCAATTACTTATGTATTTTTTTTTTTTTTTTTTTAATTCCATTTTCACATTCAGAAAATTAATAACCGTTAAATTACTCATTTTCGAAAACTTGATTATTTATTTATTTATTATTATTATTATTTTCCATATCGCTTTATATCTCAAATAAAGAAACAAATATCCACGAGATTCCTGCTTTAAAATATAAAAAACACAAATCCTTAAAAACCAATTTCAGGATGTTTTAGGATGGATGGGTGGTTGGGTTTTACGTCGCACTAGTGCTGCGCAGATGGGCAATTGGCGACGGTTTGGGGCACACCCCTAGAGATGGTCCGGAGACATGCCATTACAATTTTGATCCTCCACGGAAGGGATGGCTCTCCCGCTTCGGTGACCCCCAGAGGTATAATTTTTTATGGGAACATGGAGGACATTGTAGCCACGACAGATTTTACGTGCACCAGCCACCATTAGTGTACACGGCGGTCTTTGGGCGGCTCGAGTACCGAACCCGCAATCTGCCAATTACGAGGCCGGCGCTCTACCGACTGGGCTACCGCGGCCCCAGGTTGTTTTAGGAATTCGCCCCGTAAGGGGGGGGGGGAGGAGGAAAGCATGATTTATTCCAAATCTATTCATATCTAAAAGGAAAAATCAGATATCCATATGATTTTTGCTGTAAGATGTAACAAAAAGAAATACGTAAAATCCAATTTCAGCAATTAATTTTCCTTAAGGGGGACAAAACGTATTTTACATAACCCTTTACTTCATACCTCAAAGGTGTGAGAGAGAGAGAGAGAGAGAAAAAAAAAAAAACAGATTTCCGTAATAATTTTGCTTTAAAACATAACAATCACAAATACCTAAAAAACAAATTCAGGAATTTTAGGAATTCAACTGTCAGGGGGTTGGGAGCAAAACGCGTTTTCACAAATCCTTTTATATCTCAAAGAGAAAACAGATATCCGAAAGTTTATTGCTTTAAAATATAACAAACGAAAATATGTATCTATCTATCTATATATTAATTCATTTAAATGTAGTGATCAGCGAAATGGGCAAAGGAAGAAAAGTAGGGTGACATTGTTTTGTGATACCTAACGTGAATGCTTACAAAAGGAATTTAATTTTTATATACGTTTTTCATGACTTTTTCTCAAAAATTCATACTAGTTTGGAAAAAATAATTTTACACTTTGTTATGTTTTTGAAATTCTAAAATGCTGGAAACTCAAATAACATTTACTATGAGTTTATCATAAAGAGTTTATAAATATTACGTAAACTGGCTGCTAAAAAATTAAAAAGATACATATTTTTTATTCATATTTGTAAGTTGTGATAGCTGATTCTAAATCGATGGCTGATCACATTCTGCTTCTGTTTTCCCATTTGGAAAATTCACAACCATTAAATTAGTACTCGTTTTCAAAAAATGATTTTAAATTTTTTTATATTTCCTTTTACAGCTAAAAAACGAGAAAAAAGCACCTAGTTAATTTTTCGCGTTTTAACACTGAAAAATGTAATATTAACCCGCCAGTACACGGGTTGGCTCTGTGAGACCCATTTTATTTACTAGAATGCAATGTAAGAGAAACATTTTATATATTCTGTGAAAAAAAAAAAAAAAAAAATATATATATATAATAAACGTAAAATTTTATGCTTCGTATTTTGATTGCTTGATTTTATTTTGTGGGTGTTATATTGTAACCATTAAAATATTGAAAGAAAATTGTGTCTTTTTCCCACCCGTGCACTGGTGGGTTAAAAAAAAAAAAAATGATTTGGTGTAATGTGTAAACAAATTTCCTCCTAAACTAACACGAGTTTTGTCTCTTGGCGGCGATATGGAGTTTTGCAGGATTAGAAATCAATCTGGTTTTAACTATTAAAGAATTGTATAGATATGAATGACTGTAGGTTTTTCGTGCACAGAAATCGATCTGACCCGTTGTTATTTTTTAGGAAAATTAGTTCATATTGGTAATCTGCTCTTTAAACACAGAAAAAACGTAACAAAAAGCCAAGTTTTGATCATTTCGATGTAATGTTTGGAGACTCTTTGTTATAGAATTGGGAAGAGCCGTCATCATATTACAAATAAAATTTAAGTAAAAAATCATTTTTTAAAGTAAGAAGCTTTTTATTGTGAAGCCCTAAAAAGCATAAAATAAAATGTATTCTGGCAAAGACATGCTACAAATAAATGAAATTTTCAACACTAAGAAAATTTTAGAGAAAAATATAGGTACTTTCCTTTTGGAAGAGATGAAAATTTTTTAATGTTCAAAATATTTTAAAAAGCTTTCGAGACATTTGAGATTTCTGGCCTAATGAATGATTTAAAAAAAACTAATAACTAAGAATATTGGTCTCGAAAGCTTTTTAAAATATTTTGAACATTAAAAAATTTTCATCTCTTGCAAAAGGAAAGTACCTATATTTTTCTCTAAAATTTTCTTAGTGTTGAAAATTTCATTTATTTGTAGCATGTCTTTGCCAGAATACATTTTATTTTATGCTTTTTAGGGCTTCACAATAAAAAGCTTCTTACTTTAAAAAATGATTTTTTACTTAAATTTTATTTTGTGCTTTTTAGTTACAAAAAAGGAAAAATCTTCTTAAGAAAACTAATTAAAATTTCTTAGGATATTTTGTAGATAACGGAAGATTTTCGTTTATCAATTGACATATTTTTTCTATTATTTATCTGCAAAAAATGTACAATATCGTCTTTCGAGGCCCCAATCCAGGACCATCGCGTTATCAGCATGACGCTCTAAACAAAAGTCTGAGAACTGTAAAGAAAAATCATAAAACATTCTAGAAAAATCTAACAAATACTTAGACAAAAGAAATATTGTTCTCGAATGTTTTTTTTAAATATTTGGAATATTTCAAATTTTTCATGTTTTGCAAAAGTGAAATATCTATATTTTTCTTTAAAATATTCTTGTTGTTGAAACTTTTATGATTTTATAGCATGCCTCTGCAAGAATAAATTTTAATTTTAGGCTTTTTAGGGCTTCACAATAATAAAAAAATTTCAGCGTAATTTTTATTTATTTATTTATTTTTACTGAAATTTTTATTTTGTGCGTTTAGTAATTCAAAAAGAAGTTTCTTTAAAAAACTATCAAAATTCCTTAGGACACTATGTAGGCAATGAATGATTTTCTTTTATCAGTTGGTTTCTATTAGTTATCTGCAAAAAAGTAACACATCGGCTTGCGAGGATGGAACCCACGAGCATCGCGTTATCACCATGACGCTCTAACTAAATGCGCTAACAAGCGACGAAAAAGGTTGTTTAAATTTACGTTAGAGTGGAGGCGTCTTCTTTTTGAGAATGAAACAAAGACACGATGATAAAAATCCAATTTCAATAGAAAGCTTCTAAAAGAATATATATATATATATATATATATATATATTTAACTTTATATTTTGTGTTTTTTAGTATCTAAAAAAAGGTTTCTTTAAAAAAACTCTTCAAAAATTCTTAGAATACTGTGTAGACAATAAACAACTTTCTTCTATCAATTGGCATATTTTCTATCACACATTTCATCTATAAAATTTAGCACATCGATCCTTCGGGGATGGAACTCACCACCATCGTATTAGCAACTTGACGATCTAACCAACTGAGCCAACTGAGTGACTATAAAGACTGCTGATATTTACTTTAAAGTTGAGGGCCCTTATTTATTAGCGTGACATGAAGACGCGATAACAAAATAAAATTTCAATAAAAAGCTTCTAAAAAAATGTTTCTTTATTTTATTTTTTTTATTTAAATTTTTATTTTGTGCTTTTTAGTTACTAGACAAAAAGCTATTTAAATGAAATCTTCAAACATTATTAGTATACTGTGTACACAACGAAATATTTTCTTTTATCAATTGACACTTTTTCTATTAATTATTTGCAAAAAATAACACCTTGGCCCGGCGAGGATCGAACTCATGACCACCGTGCTACTAACGGGACGCTCTTACCAACTGAGCCACAGAACTACAAACGACATAGCTTATATTTACTTTAAAACGAAGGCGCCTTGTTTACTAGCGTGACACGAAGACCAAGTCAATTTCAATTAAAAACCTTCTAATTAAAAATTTTCAAAGGTATATATATATATATATATATATTTTAAATTTAATATTTCTTATTCATTGCTTGTGAATTTAAATAGTCTAAAATACGAGATTTGAAATTGTTTTATAGACAGAAAATAATTATGTTTATTTTACAATTATTAGAAGAAAAATTTTTCTTACACAAATTTTACCTCAATACTACATTTAAATTTCTGATTTGTGTTTAGTTTAATCTTATTTTAAGTACTATTATCGTTTTAATATTCAAAATTTTACATTAATTAAAATGTATTTATTATTATTATTAAAAGAAATAAATAAAAGATTAGTAACCGAGAGGTTCTGCTCTCGAAGCTAATAGACGAGAGGTGCCGGGTTCGATTCCAGACCGCGTTCGTCAGTATTGTCATTCGGACTTTTCTGTGTATTTCCCCCCGAAACTTACTTAAATACAGGCTAGGAGCCCTTAAAAATATCTTTATGGAGGGCACTTCTCATGACCTAGGACCCTAGTGTGTCGATTGACCTTAACTGAAAACAGACACGTGATACAATGGACCCGAGAATAACTTTAGTTCTTTTTTCTGTTAAACAACATTTTTACATTTATGTTTGTTAAAAGAAATAAAATAAAATAAAATAAAAAAAAACATGCGATTTGCATATATTATAGAAAGCTTTCCAATATTTTATTTTTGTGATGTGATGATACATTAAAAAAATATGTTGCTGTAGTGTGAAATGCATTTCGAGTAACTCCCACTTATATCCTATAATGTACATGAATATTTTTGTATGGCCATGTAAAAAAGTAAATAGCTTATTTTATAAATACTTATATATGGAATGATTCTCTAATTACAATAATTAGTTTCTGTATCAACTAGAAAGCATTCTTTTGCATCGCAAACATGTATCATGTATGTCAATTTCGCTATATTTTGTGGAGAGTAAATATATTAAAAATTATCAATCTGATAAAAAAAAAAAATATATATATATATATGCTTTGAAGTATCTCTCATAAACCGTCATGTATCCGAATTCTTCTATGTGTTACTGTCCTACTGTCCACAAATCGGTAGTGCTATTTAAAATAATTTCAATACCAAACGTAATCTAGTGAACCCAAATAAGATTATATTAGTTTCAAGTTATTCTAAAATATTTATAAAAGAAGAGAGTACACAGACCGAATTCTTAAACAGGTTTCAAATTCGTCAAAATATGATTACAAAACAATATCATAAGAAAAATGCATTTGAATTTTTAAAATTCAAATGCCTAGGCCTATAGGTGTAATGCCTTCCGTGAGGGTCTTGCTAAAGGGTCCTAGCACGTATTTAAGTGAGTTTCTGAGAAAACCACGAAAAACCCTGAACGGCTAGACCGTTGAGTGCGACCTGGAATCGAATTCGGCTCTTCCCATCTACCAGCAGAACCATTATTCAAGAATGAAGGATTGTTTGATATTTGGTTTTCTCTTCGCAAATATATCTTTAATTCGAAAAACACCAGCAATATTTTCTTTTGAAACTGAATTAGCCATTTGATTTTTAAAGAAGAAAAAAAGAAAGAAAAAGAAATGTTTTATTACCATTACCCTATACTTAAAAAACTCGTAATTTTAATAATAATAATAAAAACATTTTAGATAATTTGATATGCGAATCCAAGATGATATTACGATACGAATCCCACTTAATTAAATAAATAAAACTAATTTTTAGTTTCTACTCCAATACACGATGACATGACAATATTATATAAAAAGAAAATAATAGATATTTTCACCAAATTAATGGTTAAGATGAAAAATAATTTAATTTTAAACAACACTTTGGCTTTCTGCCTAACGCCTTATGTATATTTCTTCTAGAATGAATCATATTTGTTTTTGGACATTTGCTCTTTAAACTTGCCTGTAAAACACATTTTTGAGACATTAAACGATTGACTTTAAAATATTTTTACGTTAACTTTTTTTTTTTTTTTTTAAATCTGTAATAAAAACCACTTACTGTAATAAAAAAATATTGAAAGATTTTTTTAAAAAAATTTATATGAGATAGTTTTAAAATTAATCTCATGTAAATAATTGGGACACACAAGTAAGCTTTACTAAACTAATTACCGTCATTTTATTTATTTATTTTTATTTTAAATGAAAATATAAATCAAAAATTCTGGTATTTAAAACTGAAATTACTTGTACGGATTTTTACAATTGAAGTGAATAGCAGGACGCTACACAGTCACAACAAATTCCATTTGTATATATATATATAATATATATATATAAATTTTTATTTAAAAAAATATTCTAAACGATAAATGATACACGTCATAATTAAGGAATATAACTTTTTTACTGTTGTCGTTTATTTTTTGTTGTTTTAGATCATTAAAAAATTTAACGGATTTTTTTTTTTTTAAATCTACGATCTAGTATTGAAGTTGGTGGAGTGTGCTAATACGATCCAGAATTAAATTATTTTTCCTATTATTTGATAAGTTTGAAAAAGAAATTTTTTCATCCTCCTGATAGACAAAAGTCTAAATTTCCATTACATGATCATTTTTCAAACATACCTACATTTTAAATATTAAAAATAAACATAAATCAGAGATAGAGTATGTTTTTAACATCAAGTGGAGCTCGGATTTAGACATTTTCCTTCCTTTCCTGAAAAACTTTGAGTAAAAAACGATATACTACCGTTAACAAGAAACATGTAGCTTTCCAAAATTGTAACTTTTGAAAATTTAGTTCAAGAACCTGGTTTTTAACAATAATTTCCTTTCATGTAAGAAACACAATTTTAAGCTGGAGCGCAGCGTTAAGTCATTTTCAGTTCTTCCGCGCTCGCGAAGTTTACAGCTTTCTTCGACGTCCGCGTTGAGTCAATAAAGAAGCGTGCTCTTTACGGCGGCTGCCACAACTCGTTTGCTGTTGATTGTTAATATAGGGTCAGTGAACGCACTCCGTTTTTCTTCTTTTGGGACACCCTGCTTTGCGTATTTTGAAACGGATACCTGTTTTTTAATTTGAATTCGTTGAAGGAATTTTAATTCAAAGTTTATCAATCAAGATGGTTGAAAGCGCAGCTGCTACTCCCGCCGCAACACCGAAGAAAACTAAGTCTGCTAAGCCAAAGAAGCCTAAAACGGCTCCTCAACACCCCAAAACGGCTGACATGGTGAATGCTGCTATTTCATCATTAAAAGAACGTGGAGGAACTTCAACACAGGCCATAAAAAAATATATTGGTTCTCATTACAAAGTGGATGTTGAAAAACTCGCTCCCTTCATCAGAAAGTACTTAAAGAATTCTGTTGCTTCTGGGGCACTTGTACAGACAAAAGGAAAAGGTGCATCAGGATCATTTCGAATGAAGTCCCAGACAAAAGAAAAAGCTCCTAAATCCAAGCCTGCCAAGAAAACCGCTAAAAAGCCCGCTGCAGCTAAAAAAGTTGCTAAACCCAAAACTACAAAGAAGCCAGCTGCTGCCAAGAAACCAAAAGCCAAACCGGCCAAGAGCCCCAAAAAGGCAAAAGCTGTCAAGCCTAAATCTCCCAAACCTAAGAAAGCTAAAGCAGTGAAGAAATCTCCAGCTAAAAAGGCCAAGAAGTAACTTTTTTTTTCATCTTTCGTGTAAATAGTGGGCATCTATTTTATTTGTTCGAATATTCTATCATGAAATTATGCAAAAACTTTTATTGACTGTTGGAATTTTCATCTACTTCATCTTCTCATACTGTATAAAAAATTTATTAACTGTTGGGATTTCATCTATCATCTTTTGCATCTTCTCACGCTGTGTAAAAACTTTTATTAACTGTTGGAATTTCATCTATCATCTTTTGCATCTTCTCATGCTGTGTAAAATTTTTATTGACTGTTGGAATTTCATCTTTCATCTTCTCACTTTATTTTTCCAGAGACTTATCAGAAACTAAACATTATCATTAGACATTTTAGATTACAATATATTAATCAAGTACTTGTACAAAAATTGTAAGTATAATGAAATTTTTCATGGTTTTTATTTTTTAATTCTTTATAAAGAATATATTTTAATGAAACCATTTAATTTTTCTTCTTGATTATTAGTTTAACAATGCTTTTTTATTTTCCATACAATGTCACTCTGATCAGTTATTTTGTTCTATTTGTTTTGTTGAAATAAACAAAAATTCCTTATAATTCTTCGAAATCGATATTTTATGTATAATTTTCATAATTTTAATAAATACTGCTTGAATATTTTTTTTTAATTATGTTCTTTTTTTTTTTTTTTTTTTTTCTTTTGGGAATTCATACTGACCCGATCATTAAGGTGAGTTTTTTTTAATTGTATTATAAGTATTTTGTTAATATTTAAAGTTAGAAATGATTTAAGTTAAAATATGGAATGAAAAAAAATCTCAAATATAGAAAAGTTGAAACTAACAGTAATTTACGATTATTGATAGCGATTTATAATGTTTTTCAAGAATTGATTGAAACAGTCCATAGTTAAATTTTATTGTTAATTTTTTTTTTTTTTTTTTTTTTTTTTTAACTTGAAATACTTTGAGAAATTTTTATTACACTTTATAACATTTTATTTCAATGCATATGCGTGCAAAGTTTATAAAGTCTGAAGTCAATAATTTAAATAAAATTTTGCATGCATGTGCATTAAAATTAAGTATTTATTAATTTTTCACAAATTTTATTAAATAATTAAGGGAAAAAAATATTTAAAATACTTCTGAACTATTTTTTTTCCATTAATTGTACATAATTATAGTTTAACATATTCTAAATCTAAATACTACTAGCATATTGTATCTTTATTTTGCTTTTCATAATTTGTGAATTTTAAAGTTATCTAAAAACATATTTTGTGATTAAAGTAAAAATTTGCATGCAAATATAAATAAATGAATGGATAAAATTAAAACATGATTGAAATAAAAAAATAAATAAATAACCAATCAATCAATAAATAAAAATGACAGCATTTAATAAGTAATAATATATATATTACAATTCTAGCTGAAGATGCAGAATATATTGTAAGGAGATTTATTTAAAATTAATGCTCTTTGTTGAATTAAATAATCTGCCACCACCAAAATTTTCAGATATCCTCTGCCACACACACAAATAATAATAATGAATTATTTGTGTGTGTGTATTTATTATTATTTTCTTTTAGAAGTGGGGGAGGGGGAGTAAATATATAACAACAGAATTGATTATGTTCAGAAAAAAAGATATGTTTAATCTTACCCATGTCTTATTGAAAATAACTTTGCTCTGAATGCCTAGTAAGATATTCAAATTTATAGCAATAATCTCATATTCAAAATCAAGAAAAAACATACATGCATTATATGTATGTATAAAATAATGCTTCAGAAAATTTCATGTGTAGTTAAAAAAATTTTGTTTTATTCAAAATAACTCCTGAATAATATTTTCAAGCAGCATTTTAAGTAATTCTTCAAAAATTATATTTCTTATCTCAATGTTTCTTAATTCTCTTTATTATAAACAACAGTGGTACCAGAAATTCCCTGCAAACACACACATACTATATAGAGTTCATCATATGCATATTTAACACAGTGCCATGTTATTTCTATGTCCAAAATATGTATTATTATTATTTGCACCAGTTCATTTGTTAGTGCTCCATGCCATTCTGGACACCACCATCACCATATTATTCTCAGTGTATCGTACCCCCCCCCCCTCCTGTAGAATTAATTTTATGAAGGGTCCAATTAAAACAGTTAAGAACAGGGGTGGGAAATTTTAGAATTTTTTACCAGCCAGCTATATGCAATACATAGTCTATTAACCTCTACAACAAAATATACGCACTATAAGGTAAATTGACCATTTAGTTGAATTTTTTCAAGTTCGCAAATCATCTTTTAAAATACAGTGTTCAGTATAGAATAACAGCTTAAAATGTAATAAAATCAAAAGTAGTCGTCTATTCAAATACTGTTCATGCAATTGGGGAGAGTTTTTTGGCTGCACTGCTGTTTTATAGTTTTTTTTAAATTGTTTAACTGTACATTGAATATTGACAACAAAACTACCTGACTTCAAATCCATTCGCCATATCTGAAAAATAACTTGCTACTGGCAACGGCGAGTAAATCAAGCATTTCCCCCACACTCTGCTTAAGAAACATTTCATTTTCGTATCCATTGATCTCAGATATATACTGTAAAACTTTTCTAAGAGGACCACTCACTGTGCTATATATAAATAGCTAATCTTACATCAGGCAGCAACTTCTATAATTTAAATGGTTTTCACACTTAAATGTTTGATTATTTTTTTAATTAATTTAAAAATGTTTTATTCTTACCTCTATTATTAAATAAATCACTGGAAAAATGCTTTAAAAAATCATACTTTGTTTTAACTATGGTTTACAGCTAAAAAGCAATTTGTTGTCAATTGGCAAACAAGAGGCATTAGAGCTTCAGTATTATTCTATCATTTTAATTTACATTATTAATGATTATTTGAAAGCTAAATAAATGTAACTTTCTTTTAATTATAAAAGATTTTGTTCTCTGATTTTTTTTTTTTTTTTATACTGGAACAAAATTTTCCATTAACCCCTTCCGCTCCAGGCTAGCTGTAGTGTAAATGTCTGAAATACCAGATTATAATTTTGAAATAGTATCGTATACTTTCTTTGGACGTACGCACGTACGTCCATGGTATTAATGGCCATTAACACTTGGACGTACGTCCCTGGAGTGGAAGGGGTTAAGCATTATATGCGAGTGACAGAGATATCTAATAATCTATACCTTACCAATAAAGCTTGGCCGTTGCTATTTGGGCCGTCAGTGTGATTAGTATGGAGGCTATTTGAACTGCCTTCTTCTTGTGCATGTGCTGATGATTTAGTATGCTTTTAAAAAAATTTTATTTCATTTGATTTTCATCTAATTAATTTTTTAAAATTTGAAAAATCATCATTTTTTAAAGTTATATAAATACTGTCAATCTCGATTTTCTCAAGTTCTGTAAGACATAGAGGTTTCTCATCCCTCATTTTAAAGAGAATTTCATAAGGTTTAATTTGATATGCAATTTTATTATGTTAAGTAAAAAAAAAGTAAAGAGTGTCTTTTACAATTTTTGAAAAGAAAAAAAAATAGTTTTTTTTTTTTTTTTTTTTTTTGTAATATTAAAAGCTATATAACAACTTTTTAGAGTGAGATCTCAATGGGATCAGGGGAGTAATGACAAAAATTTAAAGTAAAAATATATTATAATTAAAGTAAAAATATATTATAATTATCATATATTAAGTGCTTATATGGTAAAAAGACCCGATTTTTTAAATTTACATATTTATTATTGAATACTTACTAATGCATAGTCAAACATAAAACAAATTTGATATACAACCTAATTATGTGTGGTAAAAATTAAATAATAAAATTAAAACTTTTATTTATAAAAATTTAATTATTTAAAAAATATTTATCTGTGTATGAATTTTGTAATTCTTTAAGTTTCATAATTTAAAAATTTCAGAGTAGAATCTCATTGGGGTTAGGATAATAAAACTTATGGTATACATTACTTTAAAGGCAGATTGGCTACTTTATAACATTTTTAAAGTTAAGATGATAATACAAAATGTTAGATTGTTATATTAGAGACCATTTCAGATTATTAATTACAAGATCATACTCCATGTATGACCCTTACATCGTAGCTAGCCGTGCATGCACAATGAAATGATGGTCCGAATAGCCTATACGCTAATGGCACCGACGATCCAATTAGCCACTTCGATAAAGCTTCATGGCAGGAACTACTAATTTTAGCTTTTAATGTTTAATCTTAGCAAAGTTTAAGATTTTTAGTGTTCTCATTATAATGAGGTATTGCAAGAATCCCACAAAATTAACAAAACAAATAATAATAATTAATAAATAAAAAGTGGGTTGTACCACCATTGTTCATCTATTCTATCAGTATGGACTGGTTGGAATTCCTCACCCCCCCCCCCCCCCCACTGTTGTATAGAAAAAGTGCAAAAGCGTGCAAAGTAATTTTGGTTATTAAGATAAGCTCTGATTCTGTCACACATTTTTCAACACTGAAAATTTAATCAAAAATTAATTTTCAAACAGAGTAAGTAATTAGAACTTACATAACTTTATTCATATTTCTGATGAATATTCATATTTTAAAAATTTTGACTTGAGAAGCAGATTTTCAACTCATACAAGAGGGTCTTTGAAAAACACAACAAAGGTCATTAAAAAAAAAAAAAAGTTAAAGGATATTAAACTTTAAGGCCCATCACACACTGAAGAGACATCACATGAGAAAAAGTTTTGACATAACAAGCAACATAGACATGCTCTAAACAGTGTCTAGGAGAAGAGATTCTGTTTAGAGTATGTACATATCCTGTCAAACTTTGTCTCAAGTCTCTTTAGTGTGCGGTAGGCCTAATTGTAACAATTTCTTGATTATAACTATTGTTTGACTTGTATAGGATAATTCCTGAAAATGACTTTTTCTCTGAAAAATGTTTTTTTTTTTTTTTTTAAACTACTAATATTTCAAAAATCCTTCCTAAATTGTTTTTGTTAGAGTAACATAAACCTTGAGATAAGGATATTTAAGACAACATTTTACATTTAAAAAAGTATTTTAAACTGGTATGATACTCACTGGCTAGTGATGTGTGGTGGAAATTTTCTTTTTTCGAAATTTTCCACTGTTTTTCCGGAAAATTTTAAAAGCCAAAATGGCAAATTTTAGTAAATTTTTTATATTTATGACATATTTAACCTTTTCTTTGGTTGCTAATCAGAATTTTTAATGCCTCTTCACAAATAACTTTGTATGAATTTAATTTTGGCAACATAAATAAACGAATATATTGATACATTTGTACACTGCCGAGCTTGTATCTTTTTCAAAACATTTAGTTGATAAATGATGATACTATGATACTTGCAAACTCAGGTAGCAAGTTTAATTTACCTCATTGTCTCTGGTTGTGAGAGTGATTCGGAAAGTTTGAGTATAAACATCATAATCGTGGTGATTCCACAGTTGTTTTGATTTTCAGCATTATTTTTTTTTTTTAAATAAAATATGACAGCATAATTAATATATACAGACAATTCACATTTACAATAATTCCATCAGGACAACCTGTTTAGGTCACTATATTAAATGATCAAAAATAATCTATCAAATGATGTCTTTTTTAGGAGTGGGCGATGTCACTATTTCAATAGCATGGTATATTCTCAAGGCGAAATCGCGATGTATCACAATATTGGACTTAAATATTTTTGAATCCCTTTCATAATGTTAATTTAAATGTCAATTCTGGCTATTAAAAAAGGCTTGAGTTGAATGGAACAGACCCATTATAATTGTATTATAAAATATACAGAATACAATACACTAACTTATATGTACTAATATACTACTTTTATATGTACTAATTCTTATTAATGCAACACTAATATAAAAAACAGATAATGGAAAAATATATATGCACAGACTTAATTAATATATTACTGCATTTTTACGTAGTAGTGTTATATCATTTAAACACATTCAACTATCTCAGCATTTTATTTTTAAAGAATTCTAAAATACATTAGGGATGCACCAAATAGCAGTTTTGGCTGAATGCCGAATGTTCGGCCAAACGAATATTAACTATTCGTCCGATTATCGAATAGTCTTCAAACCAAATAGTAACTATTCGGCCAAATACTGAATAGTCTTCAAACCAAATAGTAACTATTCGGCTAGCTGATTTACTCTTATATTCAGATGTCAATCACCTAATTTTTTGGGAACTTTTTCAGTAATACCATTTACATTTAGTAATATTTTATTCTTTTAATTATGAAAAAGTATTATAAAAAAGTATTATTCAGAAACAGTTGTTTATATAAATGTAGAAAAAAATTAGGAAATATTACTATGCATAAGTAGTGGTGTAATGCTGAATTCACAGTCAAAGAAAATTAACTGTTAGATTCTTAATAAACACATAAAATTTCTTAAATAACAATATCTTGTTGTTCCCACTCAAAAAAAATAAAATAAATAAATAATAATAATAAATAAATAACGCAACACAGAAATGCAGTGATTGAAAAAAATCAATTTACAAGTAACAACGTATTGGCGTAACCTATATTAAAACTGACGCAAATGCCTCTCACTCTCATGTGGATAAATTGTGGGATATATGTGATGCTTTTCGTGCATGTTGAGGTACTTCATATGCATTTTTCAATGACAAACTCAAAAATTGCTATTTTATCACTTGTGTCATTTTTTTGCCAGATTTGGATGTGATCTTTGTTTGATCTCTTAAAGTTTCTTAGATAACAACATCATGTGAATTAAATGTACGCCCTTTCTTAACTCAACTTTAGAAACACATCATTATACTGTTATTGATAAAAAAAACTTTTGTTAGATGTTATTAATGTAACTAATAATTAATTTTCTTTAATGTTACTCTGAAAAATCTTAATTTAATGATAATTAAAAATAGCAGATTTTTTTCAAATGATTAAAAGTTTTTAAAAAACTGAATTTTTATGTGTTCAACTAGCCAAATAGTAACCAAATAGTTTGATATTCGGCCAAACAGAATAGTTTTAGATTTGGCCAAACCAAATATTCAGTAGTATAGCCGAATATCAAATACTTACTGAATATTCAGTGCATCCCTAAAATACATAACAAACACAAACTTTTGAAAAATCTTCTTAATAAAAAAAGAAGCACGTTTCCCCGAGATAACGCTGAAACTTACATCAAACTACAAGAATAAAGAAAATAAATGTTTATCCTTGGTTTGGAGGGCTTAATAAAATAACTGAAGAAGGATGACTCAACAGAAAAAAAAATTGCAACAATGTATTGAAATAAATTTTACCTGTGATATAAAAGAAGTAACTCGAGGATAAAAAACAATTTAAATGAATAGATATAATTCTATGTAAGGACCACCAATTAAGAGATTTACATGTTTTCTTTCTCGGCAACCGCTGCAAACTGTCACATTATCATAGCATAGTTTTTGAAAATATCCATTTTACATTCTAAGTTTCATGCATTTATATATCATAGAAGTTTATATATTGCTTTCCCGTAAACAGGGTTACATTGCAACATAGCAGCATCATTTCTCAGCCAATATGCACACTAATTGAATAAACGTAACTTTTTGCCACCACTCTCATTCATATCAAGTTTTGTATATTGATACACTATAGAAACTGTGATATATAGTCTTATCTTAGATGGCCGAAATTGCAATATAATGTATTTGGGTGGTACATTAAAAAATCTAATCAGTAGCAATTTAAGTAAAGGTTGAACCATGTATAAAGTTTTGTTGAATTCCATCCTTTGGTTAATGAGATACAGAATTGTGCTAACGCATGGCAAACATTTTCAAAAAATGGCCAAATCTAGTGTTAGAATTCCTGAAAATGAGTAAATTCATAGAAAACTGGTAATTGAAAATTCTCATGAACCCAATATATTATCGTCTTTTGTAAAGAGAAAAATTAATAAAAACATGAAAACTAAATTTACACACACACAAAATAAACAAATAAGTAAACGATTAAATAAAAATTATTTTATATACTATAGAATAATGAGATTTCTAAAATAAAGGTTATTAGCGCCTTTGAAATTAGATTCTCAGTAAAAAATAATCATTACCCTGAGTAAAGAAATTGCTTCAGTTTGTTTAACAAAGTAAAACTATAAAAATAAATAACACCAAATTTTCACTAAGTTGATCAGAAATAATAAAGTATTTGAAAGAAATTAAATAACTGTTGAAAAACAAATTCAGTATAAATTGATGAAAAAGCTTTTAAAAATTATTTAAATTGAAATAAAAGTTAAAATCTAAAAAAACATAATATAAGACTTTTTTTTTAAACAAATATGGATGTAAATAAATGACGAAATTATTCAGTTATTTCTCAATAAAACTAATAACATCAACAATTGTTAATTGTATTTATAGGAAATAACTGTTTTGGATTAACATTGTAATGGCGATAATGAATATTTATATCGATCGTAGCAGCAAATAAAGAGATTGGAGGAATATCAGTCATCAGTGTGATAACTGTCAGTGTTGCGTTATTGCTCAGCTGATAATCGATTCCCAATAAAGCAAGATCATGATCATAAAAGACAATAACGAATATTCATATTGTAGCCGTGAGCAGCGATTTCAGATGAACCCCAAAGTCTAATATCACGCATGCGTTATGAGAGTATCATCCACTCTCCTTCGTATCAACGATTACCAGCTATCACGGCACAGGATGAAAAGTTGGACTCACGGACACCGATATAGTCACTCACAATACATTCACAGCTGAGTTCCTGATAATCGTGGCAGTTGCGATATATCACAAACTGAAAGATTCCATTATCGGTTT
This sequence comes from Salticus scenicus, assembly GCA_963930645.1. Classification (NCBI taxonomy): domain Eukaryota; kingdom Metazoa; phylum Arthropoda; class Arachnida; order Araneae; family Salticidae; genus Salticus; species Salticus scenicus. The sequence goes on from OZ005657.1 coordinate 120,991,189, forward strand.
CAAATTGCATGCTTTAAGTTGATGTATTGCCCAGTCCTAGTCCTTTTCTTTAAAATTGATTCGATAACAGTTGCAAATGACATACTACGAGCAAAATATGAATTGTATGAGCCTTTTTTAGTGAAATAAAAATTTTAAATTAAAAACAATTCTAATAATAATAATAAAATAATTTCAGATGACCATCTGAATTAATTGTGGAAATTATGTGCCAAAAGAAATTTTAAATAAAGAATGATTTATTTTAATAAAATTTACATAAAAAAAAAAAAAAAAGAATATGATGAACAGTGTGCATACTGTACAAAAATTAAATTCCAATAAACTTTATGCACAAATACTTACATATTTAAGATTTTGCAAAGAAATTAGTTTTCAAGTTTTGATATAATTTAACAATGGGAAAAAAAAAAAAAAAAAAAAACATTTAACATTTTTTTTTTTTCAAATTAATCTTATTCATTACAAAAACTTTTTTTTAAAATGAAGTATAATTCATATTTAATATAAATCCAATACCTTTATTTTTCTTCGTTTTCCATGGCAGAAAGCTTCCATGACAAGCAGTAGGCACAGTTGATGCAGAGGATCCTCTCGCGAAAAAGCTTTCTGCCATGGAAAACGAAGAAAAACTAGTATGTTGTGGCCACCACAAGACTTTCTTCTATATTTTCCTATATACATATTCAATCAGTAACAATATTTAAAAAAAAAAAAATTTGTTAAAAGTAATACATATTCAACCAGTAACAATATTAAAAAAAAAAAAAAAAGTACGATATTTTTTCTAAGTTTTTTTTTTTTTGTTAAAAGTAAAAAAAATCAATAACTCTGTTTTAAATCATCACAGATTTATAGTTCAACCATTCGTTTTAAAGGTTTTGAAAGATACCCATCTTGAAAATTTACCCCCCCCCCCTGGGGGGGGTACTTCCCCCCAGGAGGGGAACCGGTGCCCCCACATGCACAAATTTTTTTTCGTAGTTAACTACTACTATTATCAATAATTCATATTAATTTTACAATCACAAGTTTAAAATAACGCTTATTATGTACATTTATACGAAATTTTGTCCTATGCTGCCATGTTAAAAGTTTACATAAAATGCAATCACAGCACCACCTGTTGAGCTATTGATCCCTAAATGTAATCAGCACCAAATTATGTCGGGGACCAACTAAATACCAAGTTTGGTTAAGTTTCGTTAAAAAAAAAAAAAAAGAAAAATACAATTTTTTTTCTAAGTTTTTTTTTGTTAAAAGTAAAAAAAATCGATAACTTTGTTTCAAATTGTCACAGATTTATAGTTCAACCATTCGTTTTAAAGGTATTGACGAGATCTTTCGAAAGATACCCATCTTGAAAATTTACCCCCCCCCCCTGGGGGGGGGGTACTTCGCCTCCAAGGGGGTAACCGGTGCCCCCACATGCACAAAATTTTTTTCGTAGTTAACTACTACTATTATCAATAATTCATATTAATTTTACAATCACAAGTTTAAAATAACGCTCATTATGTACATTTATACGAAATTTTGTCCTATGCAGCCATGTTAAAAGTTTACATAAAATGCAATCACAGCGCCATCTGCTGGGCGATTGATCCCAAAATCTAATCAGACCCTTTCCATGTCAGGGTCCAACTATACACCAAGTTTGGTTCAATTTCATTCATCGGTTCGTGAGATACGGTGAAACATACGAAATTTTGCGATCACAGCACCAAACGATTGATCCCCAAATCTAATCAGCGCCATGCCCCGTCAGGTTCCAACTATATACCAAGTTTGGTTGAATTTCATTCATTGGTTCGTGAGATATGGTGAAAAATACGAAAATTTGTCCTATACTGCCATGTTAAAAATTTACATAATGCGATGACAGCGCCACCTGATGGGCTACTGATCCCCAAATCTAATCAGCACAATGCCCCGCCAGGGTCCAACTATATACCAAGTTTGGTTCAATTTCATTCATTGGTTCGTGAGATACGGTGAAAACACTAAACCACAGACAGACAGACATTTTTTAAAAACTATCAATTCGTGTTCAGGACATCCCAAAACGTGTAGATCCGTCAAAAAACGGAGGTCGAAATTTTTCGCGAATCCAATACTTTCTCTATATTACATATAGAAGAAAATAATAAAGGTATTGGATATATATTAAATATAATCTTATTCATTTTCTTGATTTTGGAATGCATCCTGAAGTTTGTTTATGTGCTTCCTTAACTTTATTTTTTTTATTGTAAATTTTTTAATTTTTGGAATATCATTGTTATCTTCATTATTCTCTGCAGATCTTATTTATAGTGCTGTGTTTACTGTCAATATCTTCATAAGGAACCACCAAGGAATTTTCTTCACACACACTAAATTTCAGAAAATTTGCTCATTTGAAATTGTTTCTAATGTTTTCTTTTTAAACTTCTTGTCAAACAGCTTACAGTGGATAATCAAATTATTACTTTTTTTTACATTTTTTCTATTTTCTAAAAAAGTATTAAACAAAATGGCCTGGAACTTCAGACATGCAAGAACACGTAAAAGCTCACATTTTCCATTATCAATTTAGTCGAGAGTACAATCAAGGAACCAACCACAAATTGAAGAAGAGCAAAAATACTTTAGATCACCCTGTATCATAAAAAGCTACAAATGACTTATAACTTTATATACATTATTACACTTACTGTGTACAGTCGAGAAAAAAAAAAAAAACTCAACACTTTATGTAACTTCGTTGCTGATTGATGTACAAAAATGTAATAGGTATCATTCGACTGGGAATTGTAAGTACTTTTAGAAAATGAAATGAAATTTTGAGTTGGGGGTCTTCTATATATTAAAACACGCACCTACTTTGATTTTTTCAATAGTAATACCTATTTTTATTTTATATTTGAATTTCTGGGGCTGCGACGATGTGAAAAAGTATATTGGTTGTATATTTTACTAATTTTTTTTACATAGTTATAAGTGTTCAAAGTTTGAAGGTGCCAATGTTAAATTCATATTTCAAACTTTTATTATTATCTTCTCAAAAAATAATATGATATATATATATATATATTATGCGATACAGTGAAGAAACCCAAACATAATCCATTACCACTTTTGATTCTGAAAAATATTTTTAATTATTAAAATTTAATAAATTCATATTAAAAAAAATTATGAATTATGACCTATATTAATTTTTACATAAAATGACTCCTAATGCTGAAAAGCATGGGTGTGCAAATTTGCAGCTCATTCCAGTTATTAGTTCTCAAGATATAAATAAATCTTTCTTTTGGAGAGGCTTAGGGGGCCATCAAAGTTTTGCATGAAATAACGAAGAAAATCTTAAAAAATAACAGTGAAAATTAAACAAAATATTTTTAATTTTTATTTATGTGTCAAAATGTATAACGACGACGTCAAAAGCGAAGAAATTAAACAAAAATGTTGATTAGGCATTGATGTTAAGAATGAATTCTTGTTTTCTAAAGAAAACAAGTCTTACCTTTCATCATTCTTCTAAAACAAAAGAACAGAGTAAAGAAAAAATGACTATGTGTATTCGTATTAAACCCCTTATTTTACATTGGCAAAAATATAAACAAGTAGCATTTGCCTCATCGATTACTGGTTATAAATTTTGAATCCTTTAAACAAACACAGGAAGGAAAAAATAAATAAATAGGTGGGTCTTACTGTTTAAAATAGAAAAATAGGTGGAACATAAAAATTGTCAATAATAATAAAAAAAAAGAATGGTATTGGAATGCAATGCAATCGCTTCTTAACTACTGTCATAGTCAAAAGGTTAATCATTTGGTTCATATATTGCTTTATGTTTTCTATTTATTTATTTTTTGTGAGGGGGGGGGGAGGATTATTATTTTAAAGCTACTTTAGTCTTTATAAATTACTTTTATAAATGTATTTTTCTGGTAAGTACGATTAAAATTGTTTCATGTTTACTTCATACCATACAATAATTTATTGGAAAAGATTTAGTTTATGTATCGTTATGTGTATATACATGTATATAAATTATTTCAGTTCGTGTATTATGTCACACCTACAAAATAAAATTAAGGAAAATTTGAGTTTTATTGGTGATCAGTATAGCCACAATGACCTTTTTGAATTGAAAAATATCACACATTTTTTCAAAGGATGCTGCCTGACCAATTTAAAATGTATTCTCTAATGAAGTATTTAAAAAACAAAATATTGGTAATAAAACAATTATAGCATTTCATCATAATAAATTTTTATAATACTCTTTTTCTTAAAAAATTTCCCGTGTGAAAGAGAAAAATTTTGTTTAATTTTTGTAGGACCTTCATTTTATTTTTCTAGATTTACAGATGAACCCCTAACACATTTTTGGTTATAACTCTACGAATATTAAAGTACACAAACTATATACTTTTCTGCGCTGCCAGACTCTCAGAAATTCAATTGTAAAGTTGAAATTGGGTGTTGCTACTAGAAAAATCAAAGTTGGTGCGCATTTCAATATGTAGATAGCCCCTAATTCAGAATTTGACATCATTTTCAAAAAGTCACTTAATTTAGTGTTGAATGGTGTCTATTATATTTTTCTGCGTCAATTAATAATGGAATTACAGCGAGTGTCACATTTTTTTCTCCCCCGACTATACAATAAAGTGCGTCCCAAAAGTTTATAGACAACCATTTTTTTGGATTTAAAAGATAATTAAACGAGTAAGAAAAATGAAATAAATTATGTAAATATGTATTGACGTAATACAAATAATGAAATACTTAAAGAACTTTAAACACACATAAATTTAATATAAAAAAATAAAAATAAAATAATGCTGTCCCAAAAATATATAGACAAACCGGTGTTAGAACCTGATTGAAGTACTGACCTTCAAATTTGCATATCCAAGGTCATGTACTTGTGACATAATAGTTTTCTGAGATAAAAGCGAAGCTTTTTTTTTTTGATTGTACAGATACCTCGCAATGTGTTTTTTTCTAATAATGAAATTTTGAAAATTTGTTTTAAAGCTCGTGGAATGAAAGTTGTGGACATATCAAGAAAAATTGGAAGCAGCAGGGCTGGTATTTACCAAATTCTGTCAAAAGTGATAATTAAAAAAAAAAAAAAACGTTCTGGGCGACCAAAGAAAACAACTAAACAACAAGACACAGAGATTTTCAGATTAGTTTCAATCCAGAACCTGTCTGTACGGTCATTTTCTAGAAAGGTGACCATTCCAGTATCAAAATCCACGGTGCATTGACAGCTGCAGGTAAGTAAATTGCTTGCTTATCGAAAAATGCGTCGTTCAACAAAGTTGACAAAACGGCAGTGGCGGCTCGTCATTAAGGGCCAGCGGGGCATGGCCCCACCTAACATTTTTTTTAGATTAATTATTTTTTTTTTTTTTACATTATTTCATTCTTTTTCTTTACTGCTCAAAAAAATATATACAAACTAACATTTTGCATCCATTTTTTTCTTAATATGCTTCTCATTATCATTTATTTGTCAATATGTTTGTTTTTTCAAGAGTCATAAATCACGTAACACATTTGCGACCGCTGACATGAATTCACGCCATTTCAACTTCTATTACCTAGTTGCCGCTGACGCAAATTCACGTATTTTTAGATTCTATTCCTGGTTACCACTGCATGAATTCACATCATTTCAAGAATTTCTATGGAAACAATACATTAGTATTATTTTGATAGTATAATATTATTAGAGTATCAATTCTTTGATAGTATTATAGGTTCGCTCTAATATTATATAACTAATCTTCATTCCAAGCTTCAGGTAATTACAAGAGTAACATTTCAAAACATTACATTCAACTTTTATCCACGTTTAAACATCAAAAGTTTAGGGCAAATAGCTTTAGTTTACTTCGATATTCCCCGGCAATCAGTTTTAGAAAAGACAAAAGTATGCCGGTCGCGAAAGTGTTAATGATTCATCCACCAAATGTTGAACAAAAAAATTGATAAATAAATACAGCCTTGGACTGGCTGCGGTTATGTTATCTAAGCGTAGGGCCACATCATAAACAGCCCATCTTGGCGTATTCATTTATACAATAGTTATTCTATTAGATCAGAAATTTAACAGATTTGGCGACGATCGCCTTTATCAGCATTAACACGCTGTAATTTATCATCGGTAGGGCACCGGCAGAGTGGCCCTTTGAGATAAAACTATAGGGAAAAAAACTGTCTCTTTTATTAGGTATGTTAACCATACAAATCCTAGATGAAATTTGGCGACTTTTGTATTACTTTTATTTGTATGATTTTTCGGTGCATTTTTTTAAACTTACATATGAGAGTTAGTGTTGAAAAATGAATTCTGTTGTTAGTAAATATATTTTTTAGATTAGCGTTTGAGATATAAAAGCTCTTAATTAAAAATTTGAACTGCAGTATTTTGAATTTAAATGAAAATGGAAAGAAAATGTGCAACTGCGATATTTTTCTTCAGATTGGTATGCTAAAACTTTTATGCAAATGTAAAAATTTTAAATAAATAAATAGTGGATTTCCATGGATATATAGATTAACTATCTACATAAAAAAGTAGTTTTTTTTTACTGGATTTCTTAAAAATACGATTTGATAAAACAGTTTTATTACGACTATTATTTAAAGACGATAGACCGTCTTTTTTTTTTTTTTCTTTTTTAATCCTTATATATATATATATATATATATTAAGAATCAATCTTTAATTCTCAACAAACATTATGCATAAAAACATCATAAAATTGTGTCAAAAAATAGGAATTTTAAATTTGTAATTGAAAAGTTTTAAAATGACATTTTTCAATGTTCGAAATTTAAGTTAAATTTTCTCTAAATGCACATTTTTATAATTTTTCGCATGAAAATTCGAAACTCATAAGGATAAAGATATTTAATTTTAAATAGATGTTTTCCAGATAATTTTCTCTAAATTGAATCAAAAATTAAGAAATTTAATTTAAATTATTTAAAATTAAGCTCTTAAAATGATAAACATGGTAGTTTTTTAATATGTATTCATATTAGTACATTATTCATGACTTTCCAAATTTCAATATAACTTGTTATAAATTTATTAAAGTTTATTTTATTTGTTTTTTAAGATAAGAAATATGAATATAACATTTGAAATGTTTATTATTAAATGACTTAGGGATATAATTCGCGCAAGCTAAAAAATATTACATGTAGAGTGAGAAAAAAATTGAGTTCAAATTTTAATGGCATGTAGTGTTAGTGTTAAGGCCAGTTGAGTAAAAGTAGGTCCTAGATCTGGGTGGTGTACTCTCCCTAGGGAGTCTTTCTAAGTGATGATACCTAGCTCGTATTTATGCGAGTTTCGGAGAAAACCATGGAAAATTACAAAAGCATATATCAGCTAAAGCGACCTGGAATAGAACTCGGCAATTCCTACCATCTTCCAGATATTTAAATTTTGATACTCCACTGATCAGAAAACTGCAGAATTTTGTAAATGAAGTCGTAAAACATTGATTTCTGAGATAAATTTACGCAGTTTTTTCCATATTGTTAAATTTAAGATTTGCCATAAAAAAATTTTTTCTTCCAAAAAACTTACGCTTTATATACCTCCTTAATAATGTGTGTATTTATGTTTGAACAATGATTATTATTAAGTTATACACCATACGATGGGTCGGGCCCCACTTATGAAAATTTGCACGAGCCGCTACTGCAAAATGGCATAAAGACGCTCGTGTTTAGTGGGCTCGAAATCATATGAATGGTTGAGTGTTCTGTTTAGTGATGAAAAGAAGTTCAATTTAGATAGCCTCAATGGTTGGGAATATTACTAGCACGATATTCGCAAGGAACCACAAACTTTTTTCAGCAGACAACAAGGAGGGGGTTCACTCATGGGGCAGGAAGCATTTTCCTTTAAAGGAACTACCGTCACTACCAATATTGTATTTTTTAAAAGGTCCTCAATGTTCCGAAGATTACCAGAAAATGCTAGAAGTACGGTTACTTCTAATTGGAAAGTTGCTAGGTGGGGAAGAATGGATATATCAGCAAGACAATTGTTCCATTCACGTGTCAAACTCTACAATGCAATAGTTTATACAAAACCAAGTAACTGTTATGGACTAGCCAGCCCTAAGTCCTGACCTGAACCCAATGGATAACCATTGGGGAATATTCGCTAGAGACGCATATGCATATGGCATCCATTTGCATCAGTTCAAGATCAAATACAGTAAATTGAAAGAAGTTGGTTTTCTCTAAAGCCAGAAATTCTTCAAATTATTTTTTTGAGTATGCCTGATTGAGTTTTTGAAGTGATTAGGAAAAATGGCTCAAATATTTTAATGTTAAAGAAAAAATAATGGGTTGTCTATAAACTTTTGGGACAGTAAATTTTCAGTTTTAGTTTCTGTTACAAAGTCTGTGATTATAAGATATTATTTTTGTATAATATTTTTATTGTCTTGATATTACTTATAATAAAAAATGATTTTGAAATCTTTATTCATTTTTTTTCAATGGTAAAATAAAAAAAGTCTATAAACTTTTGGGACGCACTGTACTTATACGTTTTGTTGTGAAAATTGCGTAATTATTTAGGCAGATATAATTTTTTTGGTAAGTTTTTTGCTTACAGATTTCCATAAAACTTTCAGAAAAAATGACAAAACGTTGTTCTTGCTGAGATATGAGTATTTATAGTAATTTTTTTTTTTTTTTTTTTTTTACTGTGCATGCATGACAGATAGAAAAAATTATTACATATGTTGAAAGCACGGAAGAAGATTGCATAGGAATTAAAACGAGATAGGGCAGTGAGCGCGGGAACCGGAGTCTTCTTTTCCGCATTAATTCAGCCGAGTGTAGGAAAGCGATTTGATCGCCACCTGGTGTAGTATCTTTGAAACTTATTGGAAGAAAGGGAAAGCCCGCCCCTTTGGCTTCAGTCATTATCCTATTTCCGAGAACGACCTACGAACGAACAGCCAGAAATGTAAAAACGCACTGATTGGTGGATTTTTGAGATCTAGTCGCCCTCTATCTTTAAGATGAAAATTACTACCTTTCCGTAACATTCGTAATACATCCTACTCTTTTAATCCGTGGTTGAAAGCTAGATATTTTGGGCAACTTTTGTCAAAGGTTCATTTGCATAGAGTAAAAATTAAGCAAATTGTCGGCAAAAGAACAAGCTAGATTTTAAGTATTTTCCAGAGTTGAAATTTCATAAGGGTTTTTTCACATGCTGTGAATTTAACTTGAAGATCCAATTATTTCAACTATGTTGCAAAAGTTCTTTTTTGATAAAAACCTGCTCACAAATGGACTCACAAATCTTCGTTAATAAATAAAAATACGTTAGAGTTACAAATCTATAACAGGTTATTCATAAAAAAGAACTTTTGCAACGTAGTTGAACTAATTGGATCTTCAAATTAAATATGTGGCATGTGAAAAACACTTTATGAAATTTAAACTCTGAAATACCCAAAATCTAGCTTGTTCTTTACTGACAATTTGCTTAATCTTTATTCTATTCAAATGTACGTTTCTACTTTTGACAAAAGTTGCCCTTTCAACCTGTTTAGCTGCCAACCTAATCCAGAGGCAGTGGCGGATTTAAGGGGGGGGGCTAGGGGGCTGAAGCCCCCCCCAAAACACTGACATTCACCATTGAATATTGCAATTATAAATTTTTTATTTGTCTAGAATAACATTTTGAAAAATCTCAGCCCCCCCCAAAAGTCAAGTTCTTGATCCGCCACTGTCCAGAGGATTGTTAGTACGGACTTTTTTTCCACACCAGTCATTTTTTAGAGTATTTTTCTTCTTAATCCATCGTAAATACATTTGAAGAGAATTACTCTAAAAATCAAGTGGTGTGGAAAACGGGGTGGTACTAACAATCTTCCAGATTAGGTTGGCAGCTCTGAACCTATGTAAAAAAAACATTTTTGTATCTTCCTCGCATGCACATTAAAAAAATATTTACAGTATAGGATCTGTTATATGGAATCCTGTTATCCAGAATGCTTCAAAAACCAGAATGCAAAATGCTAACCACGAAAATTTTTAATTACTCGGAACTCCCTTAACTTGTTGATATACCTTTTGATCAAATTTGAAAAAACTTTCTTTTAAAATTAAGTTGGTTGTGGATTTTAACGTCTGGGCTATTAGGGCTATTATAATTTTAAAAGAAAGTTTTTTCAAATTTGATCAAAAGGTATATCAACAAGTTAAGGGAGTTCCGATGGGATCCCCTATATCAGGGATAGTTGCAGAATTTAAATTAAGAAAACTGGAAGATACAATATTAGAAAAATTCAAACAGAAAATAATTTATTGGAACAGATATGTCGATGACATTTTTGCCATAGTCCACGAAGAACAAAACGTAACAGAACTCTTAAATGACTTAAACCACTTAGATAAAAACATACTAGCGAAGTAGAGATAAATAATGAAATTAATTTTCTTGATGTTAAAATAAAAAGAATGAAAAATACAATTAACACGACCGTTTATAGAAAACCTACCACCAGCAAAGAAATCATTAACTACAATAGTAAACCACCGTATAAATATAAATTAAATGCAATCCAGTCTTATATTAATCGCACAATCCTTATATGTACCGAACTGGAAGACCTCAAAAATGAAATCAAATATATTAGAAATTTAACCATACAAGCCAACTACCCAAAAATTCTCGTTGATAAACTATATAAAAAACGTCTAAAGAAAATCAATAATATCCCCAGCCACCAAAAACCAAATAAAAAATACACTAATGCAATACCTTATGACCGCGGAGCCGCAGTAAAAATTAAAAATATTGCAAGTAAATTAAATGTGAACATTCCAATTAAGCCAAATCCGAATATCTATTAAATAATGAGAAACGACAAAGATCAAATTCCCCCCCTCGAAACTGCCGGCATTTACAGAATCCCATTTAAATATCAAAACAATAGTGACGGTTGTTATGTGGGAATGACCAAGAGAAAAATAAATACAAGAATCAAAGAGCATACTAATGATATAAAATTTGGAAAATATGGCACTGCATTAGCATAAACTTATAAAAACGAAAATATTGAAATTGACTTTAAAAACACTAAAAAAATCGCTAATTACAATAATCACAATTATGCGCTCTTCTGTGAAACAATAGAAATTATCAGCCAACCCAATGCATGCAACCTGGACCAACCGGCCACAGGTATAGACGCCACCTGGCGCCATCTCCTGAAGAAGAGGGATGAAGTTGAATACCTGGAGAGAGTCTTCACGGAAGCACAGAAAGGAGTGACCAGCGTTGATAATGAGGGGGGGGGGCCCTAATTAGAAAGTACTTCGCCGATGAAGAGTCACGTCGATAAAGCTGAATGTAAGGTTTTTTATTTATATATAATTAAATTTTGTGGCTTTATATATTTAAAACTCTAAAATTACTTAATAATTTTGCAAATTTAGGTTAGAAAATGAATTTTTATGGTATATTTCAATAGATAAACATTAATAACATATAATCCTTAGAGTACCCAACAGCAGATGAATTTTATCCTTGAACTCAAGTTGCATGCATAAAGTCCCTATTGTTATAAAATTTTTAGATAGTTTATATTAATTTCTATTATTTATAGAATTTATTTCATGAAATATTTAGAATAATGTGCTAAAAATGTTTGAAACATTTATGAACAATTAGTACAAAATAATAAAATACGCTATACGCAAAAAACTATCAGAAATGTTTGCAAAATCCAAATCAAAGGATTCTATGCCCAAGTCTGAAATTAAGTTTCATATATGTTTATTTATTTTTCATTTATTATTTGTAACTTAAAATTGTAATTAAGAATGTTTATTTTGTATAAATAATTTATTAAATGAACAAATCTTTTCGTCATGTATTTATATATATTATTCATATTTATCACTATGAAATTATTTCATACTTTTTTTTATACTTATAGTAAAGTGTTCTGAATTATGGAAAAACCTCTTATCTGGAATATCTCAGGTCCCAAGCTTTCTGGATAATATATCCTATACTGTGCTAAAAATACTCATATTTCAGCAAATATTACTATACTCCGTTCCACCTTTAGTTGGCAGTAGAGGGAAAGCTACAGCGACCTAATCACACCTGTTGTCATAGTAACAGGGTTACTATAAAGCAGGTGAGGTTGTTAGCAAACAACGAAAGCTGTAATTTTGGCGAAAAAAAGAAGAAAAACTGCTTAGTAATAATTATTACTAAGCAGTTTTTCTTTTTCTTTTTTTTTTTTCTTTTATGAAATAATTATAATTATTTTATATTATGAGTTTTAGTGAAACCCAGAAAGGGAAAGAAATTTTGGGGGAAATTTTGCAATAATTAATATTTTTAATGATAAAAAAAACTTTTATATATATATTTATATATTATTAATTTTTAACTATGTAAAGTTACATGAAAAAAAGTATATATGTAATTTTTTGTTTCGTTCATGAATAAATAAAAAAAAATAAGAAAATATTTAAATAAAAGGTTAAAATTTCAAAATCCTGGAAGAGTCATTTCCTCTATCCTATTTTACATTTCCTGTTGGTGTTCATGAGTACTTTTTATTTCATAATACTATAAAATTGTTTATTGAAAAAAGTGTGTTTCCTTCTCAGTTTAAATATTATTATTAATTCATTAGTTTGATGTTTTATTTCAAATACTATTTAATTTGGTTACAATGAGGACGAATAAAACGCAGCGGTGTTTTTTATTACAAAAATAAAATAAAAATCATAAATATTACACTTTACATTTCATAAAAGTGTTTCAGATATACTATTTTAAAGCATAAGATAATTTATGAAATTGCAGTTGAACTATCAAACCCTTTAATATTCGTTTTTTTCCCTCACAGGAACGAAACGTTTGATTTTCTTTTTTTTTTCTTTTTTTTTTATGCAACATTTTTTCAAATTTTTTCCCCTCTTGTTTTAATGCATTTTTAAACTTTTGTTCCTTTTCTGTTCTTTAGCTAACTAGGTTATTCTGAAATTTAACAAATGGTATTTCAAAGGAAGAAATATGCAGAAGTAATTTTAAATTTCTTAATAGGCGTGAGTGTGCCTTGCTGCTTTGAGAATGCACTCGTGCCTGCTGTTCACCTGGTGAGGAGCCGTACTGTTATTTTGACCTGAAACAAATTCTGCGAGTTTTTGAAATTTATAGTGTTCATATACAAACTTACTTATGTTATTTGAATTTATTACTATTTGAATAACATACATATGTACCAAAATTTCTCAAAAACTAAAAAGCGCTATTTTCTTCTTTTTACACATTTATATTCAGCTATATGTTTAACAGCTATTTTAATTTTTAGCCACTTAGCAGTTTTGCTGGTATGGTGCACAGATATTTTATATTTTATAGCACCAATATTTCACAAAATAATTTTTTTTAAACAATTGTCGACAATTAAATAACCTAAACATTGCTATATTCAGGAAAAAAAAAAAAAAAAGATTTTTATGAAAATAAAAACATACGAAATAACAAAAAATGCACCGTAGGACTGGTACAAAAAAAGTATTAAGTTAATTATTATTATTATTATTATTTTAATTACAATTGCTAAAAACTTGCAACATTTGTTTCGGTTGGAAATAAAACACGATCTTTCGTCAGGCGAACAAAGTAGATACAAACAAAGCGCGTTTTATTTCGATCCGAAATAATTATTACGAGTATTTTGCATTTTACGTTATTTATTTATTTTTAATTATTTATTATAAAGGTTTTAACGAATAAATGAATAATAAAATATAATTAAATCATTAATTAGCGGCATAGAATTAAGTTACCAGTGATATTTTGAAACTTTCTTTAAATATAATTTTTCAATTTTAAACTTCAAACTACAAAATATTTACTATATTTATTTGCTAACTTAAATAAGTTTTTAAACAAGGTTATTTTTTATTACAAGCATAGAATATGCATAAATTCCCATATGCAGATATAAATCTTCTAAAGGAAGTATGACAGGAATCACAAATTTTCTTATAAAATCGATAAATTCTTTTTTATTGTAACTGAGAGAAAGAAAACTAATAAAAGCAGGGAGGGGTTCAAAGAGAACTGGCGAAGAAATTTTAAAGTGCGCGCCAGATGTTTAACCTTGGATGCCGACGCAAGCCAAAATGAAACTCAGAAATGCTGCTTTTTCGACACTACGCGTTCGCTTTGCTAAAAAGATGTTTATTATTTAAATACTTTTAAAATATGAAAAACATTAAATATTTGTTGCATAAGCTAAATTTCCTTACTTTATAACATTTATTTATCAATTTTATCAACTTAAAAACGCAAAATAACTTCAGAACTACTTTTTAGCGCGTAATATTACATTCCCTGCCTTCTCCAATGCTGCCAAGTTAAGGTGAAACGGAGATTAGCGGGAATTTTATGTTTCAGAATAATGTTTATCTAATGTTTTGTCTTTTTTTTTCACGCTTTGTAAAGTTTTATGGAAATCCATTCTACTTATAAGCAAAAAACTTGCCAAAAAATTTTTAGCTGCCTAAATAATTGCACAATTTCCACAATAAAATATATGAATATTGTACATAGTATGTGCAACAATGTGTTAAAGTTACAAGTCATTTGGAGCTTTTTATGACACAGGGTGATCTAAAGAATTTTTGCTCTTCTTCAATTTGTGGTTGATCCCCTAATTGCATTCTGAACTAAATCAATAGTGGAAAATGTGAGCTTTTAAATGTTCGTTGCATGTCTGCAGTTCCAGGCCATTTTGTCTAGTTTTTTTCTTTCTTTTTTTAGAAAAATCGAAAAAAGGTAAAAAAAAATTCCAATAATTTAATCATCTACTGTATGTGGACTGCAATTAAAAGATTAACATCAAATTGCATCTTATTTTTCCGATGAAATAAAATTTGTTGGATAAGATTTTCTTTAATTTTTTTAAAAACTAATCATCACTCCTTAGTCCATAACTTGAAGTAGAACTCATTTTTTGGCCATCGTTATATTAAGTCATGGTCTTTTCATGGCTATTATATCAAATGTGAAATAACAACATTTCAAACGGAAGTCAGCTGGGATTTTTCTAAAGGTTGCTATATCATGTTGGATTATACGGCTCTGCGTGAAAATCGGCCCAAACACCATTTTTACAAATTCTTATGTAAAATGATCTCCTGCATCTAAATATGATGCCCATTTTGCCCTACCACCCACTGTTTTTTATCCCCCTATTTTTATCACTTTTCCAATATTTTATAGCTATAAATTTGATTCATATGGAGGGAAAGTATTCTTTTAACTGTTAAATATCTTCTGCAGCGCTACAGATTTTGAAAATTCTAAAACATGAACATTTGTAGCAAGGGGAGAATTTAGGGAGGGGGATTTGCTACTAAAATTATATATTTACATTTATTATATTTTATTAATCAATTATTATTATTATTTATTATATATATATATATTTTTGTTTTTAAGTGTTAAAATAATTCTTTTCCATTCTACAAATCAAATTCCCCTTGGCCATAAAATTACCAAACAGTGATAAAAATTAGGGGAGGGGGTGGCATCTTGAGAAAATAGTAGATGATTGGGCAAAATAGGGGGTCATATTTGGATTCAGGAGGTCATTTTACATAAGAAACAGCAAAAATGGTTTCAGGGTTCGAAAAAAAAAAATTGTTTTTGCAGCACAGTGTTATTATAATAGAAGTCAACTGTATATATAGCAGAGTGCAAAATTATAGGAATGACAATTTTTTACTTAAAAAATACATATAGTATTATTAATTCATACTTAAAATAGGAATATTATATGAAACTAAATAGGCAATATCAGTGGCGGATCCAGAACTTGACTTTTGGGGGGGGGGGGGGGGCTAAGATTTTTCAAAGTGTTATTCTAGACCAATAAAAAAGTTACAATTGCAATATTCAATTGTGAATGTCAGTGTTTTTTTTTTTGGGGGGGGGGGCTTCAGCCCCCTAGACCCCCCCCTTAAATCCGCCACTGGGCAATATAAACATTCATAAGAGATTAAAGAATAATTTATATCGTCACAGTATAACTAATTTCATATTCACTAGTTATGCTATGGGAGCAAAATGATAAGAATAGCACAGGTTTTTCTAAATTTAAGTAGAATTTTTAAATTATTAGGTCCCCCTTTCTGGTTAAAAATTTCAGCATAGGCTGTGGCATAGAATACAGAATGATTCAAACTTCATGAGATGACAAAACATTACATACCCCACAAATAACAAATTCCAATGCTATTTTGACCAATTTTCTCATAGATATTTCTCCATATAATATTACAAACTTCATTACATCAAATTTAAGTCCAAATAGTAGCGGGCCAATTGAATGTGGCAATCTCATTATCTTCAAATCACTTTCTTGTATCTTTTGCAAAGTTAAGGGGTACATAACAGATTGTCAAGGTCATCCAAAGCACATGTTATTCTGTGCGTAAAATTGTTCATAGAATTATACATTACCTAATCATTATTTTAAAATTCCATTTTCACATACTGAAAGTTCACAACCATTTAGTTAGTTACTAGTTCGCGAAAAATTTATTAAAAAAAAAATTTGAATTTGAATTTTGAGCTTAAAAATGCAAATTTTCACTAAACGCATTTTTCTTATTTTTTAGCTGTAAAATGAAACATTAAAATTTAAAAAATTCAATTTTTGAAAAATGGGTACTAATTTAACAGTTGTGAATTTTCTGAGTGTGAAAACCGAATATAAAAATACCAATTAGGTAATGAGTAATTCTATATACAATTTTCGCTATAGACTTACATGGGATTTTTTGACTAGAGGATAGGCAATCGTAAGAGGAAGTGAGCAGCCTTAATCAATGCAATACAATTAATAGCCTAAAAAATAAAGAGCTTGAGTTTGAATAAAATTTAGGGAAGTCAAATAGATAAATAATGTCCCAACTTGTAACTGGAGGTCCACTTGAATGAATTCAATATTTCTTTATTTACTTCAAATAGTAAAATTGAATAGCACTTGAAAATTCTCATAGAGAGAGTAGAGGTCTGCACGGGCTGAAATTTTCAGGCCCGGGCCCGGCCCGGCCCATTGGAAAGGCTTGCTTACCCGGCCCGACCCGGTATGAAATCGAAAAATTCGGCCCAACCCATTTCTTTTTTACTAGTGTACGGCCCGGCCGAGACAAAAAGCGATAGATTAAGGCCCGACCTGGCCCGGCCCGATTCAAAAATATGTAAAATTACAAGGGAAAAAAAAAAAAAAAAAAAACATGCCTTTCCACGAAAAAGATTTTTAGTGTGTTTTGCAGAGGTTTTATATAGCTAAGCAATAGAATGTTCTTTAACAAAACTGCTGAATGTTTACAAGATATTTATATATAAACAGTATTTCATTGTTACAGACGTACAGAAGGCACAAAGACAGACAGAAAGTCAAATTGAAAATATTAGCATTCCTCAAACAATATAGGAAGATATTTAAATTGATTAATAGTACTAAAAATACACTTTCAACCATTTCCTGTTATATACCGTAATGTATCCAAATCTTTCATGTGATCAGGTAAACAAAACTTTAATTCTAATCCAACCATATTCAATAGAAAAGATGCTTTTGCACATGCTAAAATTGATGCTACTTTCATCCAGTGCCCCGGAGAAAAGAAAAAGAAGCCTTAGAGGAAAAGTTACAGCAGAAGGATTTTTATAGCCTTCATACCACCTAAACACTACAGACTGTAGAAAACAAAGCCTTATATACAGTAACGTATCTAATTTCTTTTGTTTGTTACATGTATGCAAACTGGTAGCAACATGCATATTATTTTGAATTAGAAACCATCTAATATTACTTTAAATAAAATATATTAATTTCAAGACATGTTTACAATATTTGCGGAAAATCAGATCGCGAACAGTCAAGCTGATAGACAATTAAATTGTAGTTACAGACACCTTTTAACAAAATAAAATTTTATGTGACATACCAGACTGTAAAATTATGTAAAATAAATGACTGAAAAATTATTTTATCATTTTCCTTTTTCGTTGATTAACGAGGAATTTAGAAAACGATTCGGGCTGGGCCTAAAATTTCCTCCAGGCCCGGCACGGCCTGGCCCGAGAGCAAATTGAAAATTTCGGGCCGTGCACATCTCTAAGAGGGAGTCATGTTTAAAGTAAAAAAAAAGGATTATAGTTTTCTACGCCTAGCAGTGAGGATGATACCAAAAGCTTGGAGGGGTGCCAGCTTGACAGACAGGTTAGGGTTTAGTAAACATCAAGTCATTTGGTATTCCTTTATCGCTTATTTTCTCTCAACGACAAGGGTTATCACCCCTGTTTTTATCACTGGACTCATCGAGTCTGCACTTGCACAGAGGCTCCCATGGTCACAAGAAATGTGGTTAAAGAATACACCTATTATCCAATAATATCAATAATTAAAAAACATGATTGTGTGTTCGCAAGTTATGCTTAAAAATAAAACAAAGCAAAAAATGAATAAATAAATAATAATAATTTTAAAATACAGCCATGGATAGTCCTAGCCATAACCTGCCAATTACCTTTTACAATTTCTCTGTCACCAGCAGCCAAATCCATCCCACATTATTTTATGGGAAAATTTGCTATGAGACTTATTTTATTTATTTATTAAAACATTCATGTATTTATGAAACATCCATATACCAAGTTTAATAGCAATCAGCTTATATGTAAACCTCTGGGGGCTGTTTATAGTGGAAGTTTAATAGTTTTAAACACTGTACATAATATATTTCTTTTAAAAACAAAATGTGCATAAGACTGGTTAGAATAGCTAAAATCGTCTTTCTTAAAAAGAAAATTGGCAATGATAATAACAAAAACTTAAACTTAATTTATTCTAAACTTTTATCATTAGTATTATTAGTTGTTCTACACCCACCTAGTGCTTGATTTTTATACATGTATTTCTAAATTTATTTCTCCTTGCAAGTTTAAAAAACTAAACATTGGTTTACATATTTTTTAATGACATCTTTTACATTGTAATATTTACTATTTAGGGGAGACCCGTGTACCTAGGGCCACTTTTTTTCAATGCCCATAAACAGAGCCCTTGACCTGTTTAAAATTATCAAACTGATATGTACTTTAGCACTAATTACTTCCAATTGGGATTAATATAAATACCTAAAATAGTAAATTCCAACAAATAGAAGGTTTTGAAAAAAAACTTCACTCGTGGCCCTAGGTACAGCACCCTCATTGTACCTGGGGCCAGACCTCATTGTACCTAGGGCCATTCTCTCAAATTTAGATTTCACTTTGTAATGGATAAAAAATAAGCATATAAACATGTATTTTATAAAAGAAACAGTATCAAGTAATATATTTATTTATCATATAATAATTATCATGTTGTTGCCTTAATTTAAAACACGAAAATTTTATCTTTTTTTTTTCTTTTTTATTTCTTTGGGACATTCTAACATAATGTTTTTTTTTTTTTTCCCTTCAATTTCTTTTTTTTTTTTTTTTTTTCTGGAGTGTTTCTTGGATTTCTAGATCTCTCTGGTTTTCGGTCACATATTTTCTTTGATGGGGGAGGTTTTGCTTTAGGTAAAGGTTTTGCTTAGTTTCGTACCTGTTAAAGCATAACACACGAAAAGATGTTAAAGGTTTCGAAATTTCAGTTGGACACGAAACAGAGACATCCAATTCTATCATTGTTAGTTCACTTTTTTCCTGGAATTTTTTTTTTTTTTTTTTTATAATGGAGGGGGTCTTGTCTTTCAGTCACATTTGAACTTAAATATTCATCCTCAGTGAATGTGTTTTGATTTATTGGCTATATGCCAGATACACGAAAGCCTGATAGAATGTTACAGGAGTAAAGGCCGGAGGATAGGACTTGCCAGCACTTTCAGCATTATCATATATAGGGATTGGTTTACCAGGGTTTGCCAGCATCCAATTACTATAGGCTGTACTGTGTTTCATAACATTTTCTCGACCGCTGACGTAGATTCACGTCATTTGAAAATATTAAGCACCACCAGTGGGCGTTTCTTTTGCATTTTGTATGTTATTTGTTTCTAAAAAATATACACAATATTCATATTTGTACAATCAGTATTCTATGGATGCAAATACTTTGATTAGAGAGAGTATGATTACAATGCATATCCATTTGTAATATAAATGTGAATACGGAAAAACTGTAACTTATGAGAAAAACGCCCACATTCGGACTTTAATGTCAAAAAGGCAAAAACAATGCGGTCGTGAATGTTTTAAAAGGTCCAAACACACTGGCCCTAGGTACAAGGCAGCGATGTAGCCTTAGGTACAAGTTTTGGTAACTTCATTCAAAATGCCTTCCACTAAAAAATCCACATGCAGAGAGGACTAATTAAATATCTCATTTATTACTCAATATAACAAGCAAAATTATACACTAGAAATAAAAGAAAAATATTTGACTTCTTTTTGTAAAATACCAAAAGAGGTGAGCTGCAAAATTTTACTTCAAACCATGTAAATTCGTTTTCTACATGTAACTTGTCAAAACTCTCTCCTCAAAATCCAAAGTAGTTGTAAAAGTAGCAATTGGTGTTGTTACTTGCCCAATTGAGTATTAAAACTTAAAATTAAATATTATTCAAATAAAGTGGGGTGGCCCTAGGTACACGGGTCTCCCCTACATGTTTAAGTCCAAAGGCTCCAAGAAATTAAAAATGACATCATAATCCTTTAATTCAAGTTTTATAACCATGCATCTATTTATTTGCATTATTATTTTACCTTCATGTATAACAATTTTGCCTAGCAACAGTAGTGAAAAGAGTTTTTTCCAAAAATAAAAATTGCTTTATTCAGGTTTTGTATTACAGATCAATCAGGGCTCGAAATTAGCAGTCATTAGTTGTATTTTGCAACTAAATATTTCATTTTAGAAATTTTTATTCATGAATTCATCAACTGAATATTTATTTAATTTAAATTGGAGTGTAAAGGTTGATATTTTTACTTATTACCAACTATGTGAAAAATACCAGAGCTGGGAATCGAACCCGGGCACCTCCGCTTAATGCACGGATGCTCTACCACTGAGCTACCCTGGCTGACAACCAGCTAGGCACTTGTCACATGATACACGTTGGCAATCCGTGCGTTAAGCGGAGGTGCCCGGGTTCGATTCCCGGCTCTGGTAATTTTCATAAAAATATCAACCTTTACACTCCAATTTGATTTAAATAAATATTCACGGTTGATGAATTCATGAATAAAAATTTCTAAATTGAAATTTCGTGGTCTATGGAGTTGTGCAACGATTATTATTGTCTCACCTGATATATCTGCGTTTGCAGACTCGGTGACTTTGCTAACGTGTATTATGTGAGAAGTGCCTAGCTGGTTGTCAGCCAGGGTAGCTCAGTAGTAGAGCATCCGTGCGTTAAGCGGAGGTGCCCGGGTTCGATTCCCGGCTCTGGTATTTTTCACATAGTTGGTAATAAATAAAAATATCAACCTTTACACTCCAATTTGATTTAAATAAATATTTCATTTTGATGATCACAATTTTATACTTAGTCATTACTTTGACGCAAAGCATTCTTTTCCCCTTCAATGTGCAGTTCTAATATGCGATGAAAATAAAGGCACTAGCAACAAAGTAGTAGAAGTAAATTCCTAGCTTTCTTGTAAAAATATCAATACAAAAAACCCTTAACGGCTTAAAAGTTTGTGACGCCGCTACTTTATGACTATACGAATTTGAAATATGAGTCTTAAAAATAATGATATTAAATTTTAAGTGACGCTTTGCAATTAGTTAAAATATACATAGATTTTCTTATTTGATCATTCACTTTTATATTTTATTTATATTTATAATGCAAACGTAATATTTTTAACTTGAAGATCAGACAGATATATAAAATATACTCACTGATGCTTTTTCATTCGCATTTCAAATTCAAAATAACAGTTTTAAAAGGAATGATATAAAAATTCCAGTGGCGCCTCGGTGTTATTTTAAAAGATTTGTTTTTAGATTCCAATAAAATTACTTTTGTTTTGTCTAATAAAGTATATTTACACATTTAAACAGTGCTTTTAATTTTCAAATATACTGTCAAATAATTATACTTTCACTGAGTTAGCATTATAAATTAAAATTATTTATTTCAATAAATAGATTTATCTTTTGCATCACGCTATCCAAAACATAGTATCATAGTGTCCAACTAAGTGAAAATTTGCTCAAAGAGGTAGTATGACATAAAGAAAACATTTACACAAATTTTACTTGCAGTTTTGGATAGCGTGACGCAAAAGATAAATCAATTTATTGAAATAAATAATTTTAATTTATAATGCTAACTCAGTGAAAGTATAATTATTTGACAGTATATTTGAAAATTAAAAGCACTGTTTAAATGTGTAAATATACTTTATTAGACAAAACAAAAGTAATTTTATTGGAATCTAAAAACAAATCTTTTAAAATAACACCGAGGCGCCACTGGAATTTTTATATCATTCCTTTTAAAACTGTTATTTTGAATTTGAAATGCGAATGAAAAAGCATCAGTGAGTATATTTTATATATCTGTCTGATCTTCAAGTTAAAAATATTACGTTTGCATTATAAATATAAATAAAATATAAAAGTGAATGATCAAATAAGAAAATCTATGTATATTTTAACTAATTGCAAAGCGTCACTTAAAATTTAATATCATTATTTTTAAGACTCATATTTCAAATTCGTATAGTCATAAAGTAGCGGCGTCACAAACTTTTAAGCCGTTAAGGGTTTTTTGTATTGATATCATTACTTTTTAGTGGTTATTGATAAAAAAAATTAAAACAAGTCCTTCTCGCTCCTAGGAAGGGTAAACTAATTTATCTTTTCTTATGAAGTTGCCACTATTTTTTTCAAAATGGCAGCTACAATTTATTAATGGACTTAGTGGATTTATAAATGAAGGCTATGTGTACATGGAGTTTTAAGCAAATCGGTTCATAAAACCTTTCTAATGTAAATTTGAAATTTTCAGTGTGCTGGCACAGGGAAACAAGAGGGTGGATTAAGTTGGCAAATGAACATATCAAATACATTTCTGAGATTACTACAAATTTAGTGTGAATTAACTCAGTATTTCAAACGTTATCATATTGACAAATTTTCAAGTAGCCTGCCACTTGGAAACAAAATGGAGAAGCTTCGCACTAGGAAAAAATATTGACTGGGATTCTCAAACTCTTAAAAAAAAAAAAAAAAAATGAAAGAAAGAAAAATAAGTGAAAATTTTCAAATTTAAGTTAGAATTACGTAATTTACATTTTGCAAGCTTCTTTTTAGAGAATTACAAATTAAACAGTTAAAGAAAAAATCAAGTAAATGTTAAAAATGGAATTTTATATATTTTCTTTCCCCTTTTGAGGCTAAGTATACTGCTCCAATATTCACAATTTAAATTTTCATCAAAAGTGCAGGTAAAAATTACTTCGTATATATTTTCATATAAAACGTTTGGGGGAAAAATAGACAAAATATAAATTAAGCTTTATATTTCTATAATTTTAAAAATAAGATAAAATCACCTGGAGAAAATTTTTATGGAAAATATAAGTAAAGCTTAAAAAAAAATGAAATTTTTGCATAAAAATACTATTTTATAAATATGTACAACTACAATAAACAAAAAACCCTCCTTTAATTTTAAATAATTATTTCTACATGTTTCGAAGCAATTAAAAGTTTTTTATTTATTTATTTCTTTTTTTTTAAAGAAAAATAAATTAAATGTAGTGGCGCCATCTAGTAGTTTATATTAAAAATCATATACATACAGATTTAACTTTTTTTTTTTTTTTTTTTTTTTTTTTTTTTACCGAAAATGTTTAGAAACAGGTAGAAATAGTTATTTAAAATTAAAGGAGGATTTTTTGTTTATTGCAATTGTAAATATATTTATGAAATAGAATTTTTCATGCACAAATTAATTAATTAAAAAAAGAAAAGAAAAGAAAGAATAATTTTTTTGAAATAAATTATTATGGGTTTCAAATAAAGATGTTATTTACTTATTTTGACGTGTTTTTTAATAATTGCTATTTGACACATTTTTCATGAATTTTAATAAAATTCATGAAAAATGAATTTTACTAAAACACTGTTTAAACACTGTTTATTAAAAACACTGCTTTTTCTAATAAACAGTGTAAGCACTGTTTCATCCCGTAGTCATTATTGTTTTGAATAATAATAAAAAAATTTTGATTATGTTAATATTTAAAATATGTATTATTTTAAAGTCTGAAACATAAATAAATGAATAAACTCTAACTGTATTTTCAAAAGAGATTTTTAATTTTTAAAAAGAAAAAATATATATACATGTATTTACGAAATAGTATGTTTGAAATAAAAACGAGAGATGGCGCCAAAACTCTATTTGCTGTTTTTTTGCATTCCCGGCGCGTAAGGATACATGAATAGGAATCGCAAACCATTGAGTTATTATAAAATCGATGTTCAGGAATGATTAAAAATTTTTTAGCTTTAAAAAATTGTAAATTCATCATTATTATGATAAAATGGAATATCTAAAATTACAAAATACTTCCTTATTTAAAATATTATCTAAATATTTTTTTGACTAAATATGAAATTTTGAAATCAAAAATATTTTTTTCATAACAGAAGAGAAAATATATTTAAGTGAATTTGACTTAGTATACATACAATAAATATTTTAAACATATAATAAAGTACTTTTGCGTTAAAAAAAATTCTAAATAATTCGTTGGCTGCATTCAAGTCGGTCAACAAACCAACCCGCATACCTCACAAGTAAGAACCGGATAACAGCGTTTTCACCCGAAGAAACACATGTAATTGGCGGAGTAATATAGTTCCATATTTAAAGCGATTTATATAAAAAACAAGAGTTTTCCTGAAAAAAACGAAAACGTTACTAGATTCAGAAAAATCCTATCAACAACATATATTAATTATATGAAAATCCTTCGAGCCGTTTTAGAGATATTTTTCAGAATTTCAGTCCATTACACCAACCTTTTTCCCTTTTTGGCTTTAAATTGAGATTCAGATCTCAAAACATACTGCGTGTAGAAATGTAAAATTTTCAGGATAGATTAAGACCGAAGATAAAAGACTATTCTGAAAAGATCAGAACAAAATATGGCATATTTTCTGAGATATTAAGTGTCGGCTTTTACAAATCTCTTTGATGTCAAACTAGCCGTATATATGAGTTCGCAGCGTCCCGTTTGTCCCTCCGCTTGCGTCACTCAAAAAACTGCCGTTTTTCATGATTAGAACTAGCAAATTTTTTAAATGGAAAAAACTAATCAGTATTTTAAGTAATTGTAGTTTATGTACAATGTTTACACATATGTTTCTATGTGTAAATAACAGTTTTAAAATGGCAAAATATGGCAACTAAGAAAACAATGTTAGTTGCCATTTGGCACCCAATTTTCTGATTCTAATTTCGACCCCTGAGATCAATAGATTTTGAAAAACTATCTATTAATCAATACTTCAAGCTTTGCTTTCTACAATGAGTAGCAACTTTATATATGCACTCTACACTGAAATAAATTTGCAAAATAAGATATCTCTATAAATAAACCAATGATTTATGTATGTTTCATTTATTATTTTAACCAATGAAAAAAAAAAAAAAAAAAAAAAAAAAAAAATATATATATATATATATATATATCCAAAAACATGCATACCATGAATAAAATTTTATTAGTTTTTAATCTCAACACATTGTTGCAATTGTGGATGTAAGGTTCTTCTGTTAAATTATTCCTTTTTCCTTATTTTATTCATTTGAAATGCACGTATGCAAACCATAGATAAAATTTTACTTTGTTTATTCCAATATATTGCTGTAGCTGTGACATCAAGTTTCAGTGTTATCTCTGGAAAGCTTAAGCTTTCATTATTAAGAAGATTATTATGGATATCATCTTCAGCCTGTGCAAAAGACCTAAATTTTAAATGTCAGCAATGTTTTTTTTTTTTTTTTTTTTTTTTTTTTTTTAACAATTTTTTTGCAATATTCTTCATCAATTTATATTCATAAAATATTTTTTTTTGTTTAACACATTAAAAATACATTTGAAAAATAATGTTAATTTTTCTTTAAAATCTAAAATTCTCAAATTTTTTTTTTAAATGACAAAAAAAGTTGTAAAGTTCAGCCATATGCACAAGTTGAAAACATGACTAATAGGGAAAAAAAGGTACATCATTTTTCAAATCTATTTTTATTATATTAAGACTATCCAAAATTTATTTTGACAATATAAATTTCAGGAAAATTTACAACATAATCACAAAAGAATTGCAAATATTTAAAGATCTAAGATTTTTGTGAAAGCTGAAGAAGATATCTAAATAATAATAATTTGCATAAATTGCGATAGGGCAAAGCCACAACTATTGATAAATACCCGTATTCATTAAAGCTGCATGTCAGTCAGATTTATTCTTTCTCCCTTTCTATATTATCCCTTTAGAATTTTTGTGGCTTCGTGTATTATAAAGATATCTCATTGAAAAATGAAATTTTTTGAAATCTGCTTTTTGAATATTGCTGTTTGAACATGTTACCTTTTAGCTTAATGAACAACTTAAATAAAATAAATACTTTACAGGAGTGAAACTTTCTAACATGAAAAAACCCCTGAAAACTGCTACTTGCCTGAAGAATGAAAAGCGAAGGAAGACTTAAAATATTATTAAAAAATCTGGCTATTATTAAAATTATTTATTTATACCTATAATAACTGATGTTTAGAAGGTTCTTAATACAGTGTAAGACAAATTAAGCGTTCAGAATGAGAAATTTCTTTAAAAACAAAATAACATGAAATTTAGAGAAAATCAAATTTTCAAAAACCGTGAATTCAGGGACAGACCTTGAAAAGTTTCACCCCTGACTTACTATGTCATAAAGTAAACTTAGGAAGGTAATTTTCAATCTCTAAAAAAATATTTAAATTGAGAAAAAAAAAAAAAAAATGCTTACTAAGCTAAAAAGCATTAGTTCAAGGAGTAATTTAAATTTATAGAATAAAAAAAAACTTCATTTTTGAATGAGATATTCTTATAATACATAGCAACAAAAATTCCAAAGGATAACATGGGAAGGAAGAAAGGGTGAATCTGATGTGTAGCCTTAAGGTTTCTTTTTCTTTTCTTTCTTTTTTTCTAAATACACCTCATTGTACAATATGCTGAAAAATAGAATCTTAAACTAAAATAAATAAAATTTTGCAATTCCTTTCTTGTGTTTTATTTCTAAATGTAAAACTGTTAATGGAAAAAAAAAAAAAAAAAAGATTTAACAGTTGAATTTAAGCACTAAGCCTAAAATGTATAACAGACTTTTTTGTTATCCATTTCAAAGAAATTTTGCTTTAAGGCACTTTCACGTACTGAAAAAATCCCAATAAATTAATATTGAACATCTTGCCCATATTTAATAACAGTATTAAACACTTTCCCATCAAGTTGAAAAATGTCTATTGCTTCAGTTTGTCTATTTGTCCACATTCTAATTGCCTTGAAACTGATACAGGTTCACTAAAGCATGTTTTCTAATGAAAATGGTATACAGTAGCACTACTGATTTGTGTATATAGGGGCTCACAAATTCCAATACATCCTAGTATATGCAAGAAATTTCTTTAAAACCTCCATTAATATCTTTATATTGCACAATATATAATGAAATTAACATGCATTATACATATTTATAACCATGTTTTTTGTAGAATTTTATATAATTGGCACTGTTTTACAGTGCTGCACAAAATACTTCTGAAACATAAATGGAAACAGCTCCAAGGATATTTTTTATTGCACTAAGAGCGGAGGTGGGGAATTTTTAGAAATTCTTATCAGCTAAAGATTATTTTTATCAGTCAGCGATATACAATACATAGTCAATAGATAATCTTTACAATAAAATTTATGCATTTTTAAAGTAAATTGAGAGTTAGAATTTTTTCAAGTAGGAGTTATTAAGTAGAATTCTTTCAAGTTCCCAAAGCAGGCCCTAGTCAGAATTTGCTTGTCTAAAAATAGATATTTCCAAATAAACCTATTTCTAAATTTGCTGCTTTCATATTATCCTGGGAAACCATATTTGCCAAATTAAAAACAGTGATCAAATGTCACGATAGTCAATAAATAATAATAATAAAAAAAAAAAAAAAAATTAAAATTTATCTATGATTTTTATTAAAATAACAGAATTCAAGTAATGAAATGTAACTTTAAAGTAATTATTTATAAAAATAAACTTTGGCACGAATTCATTAAAATTATTGCTAGTTTATTTGTCAAAAGGATAATAATACCTAAATACTGCAAATTCATTACTTTTTTTCTCATGCCAATTTAAATTGTTTATCATCGATTTACATGATATATTTTTTAAATAATCACAAGTTCTTTTATAATATAAAAAATTTGCTTAGACTTATGTAACACAGATGTTTTAATCTTATGTTTTAAATGTCAGTTTTAATCTTATTTTTCTTTTATTTATTTAAAATCATACCTCCTTCTCCCTAGACCTCCTGCTGGCAGCACCCTTGATTATAAATAGCAATAGTTGAAGGGGAGGGGGGGGGGAGAAGTCGATAGTAACTATTGAAATGATAAATATGCTTTGTAATTTTTTTTTCTAATTTTCTTTCATGTATATATGCAGAAAAAGAATACAATATAATGTAATTCCTGTACACCTTTTGATTAGGTGATTGTATATTTGTACTAAATCTCCAATTAAAAATGCCAAGTATAGAGGCTACACATTCTACAGTAGTTTATTTTGTAAGCTTCTTAAAAAATAAATAAATAAAAGAGAGAGAGAGCGAAATTGTGTAGCTAGCAACCTGAAAAAAACCTGGAGATAGGGAAAAATTAGGAGAATTTTGCAGCACTGGAAAAGTCAGGACATTTTAACTTACTCTTGGAGGGAAAAAATTAAATAAAATTTCAAATACACCCAAGAAATTGCAGGCAAAAATATTTTATAAAATATGACTTCAAAATGGAAGTAAATGACCTAGAAAAGTCAGGAAAATTTACCTTTACCTACGAGGGAAAATTAAAAATTAAATGCTAACCTCCCTAGAAAAATAATCCAAATTCTAAGACTGCAAATTTAGATTTTTTCAGGAAGTTTTGTAAAATTTTATAGAAGTTTAAAAAAAATCTATCTGCCTGAATAACTGTGCAATTCTCGCAGACCACAATATGCAAATATTGTACATATTACATGCAACAATGTATTAAAGTTACAAATCATTTGTAGTTTTTGTGATGCAGGGTGATCCAAAGTTTTATCGCTCTTCTTCAATTTGTAGTTGGTTCTCTAGTTGCACTCTGGAATAAATCAATAGTGGAAAAATATTTTTTTCCACTACCCCCCCCCCCCCCCCTTTTTTTAGAAGAAAAACTATTGCTTACTTTCATTTTACATAAAAGAGAAGAAAAAGAAAATATTTTCTTATGCCATTATTATTTTCTATTTATTTGTTTAGTGCTGATGCAAATACTTTGAAAACCAATCTCACCTATTGTTGTGCTTTACAAAATATAAGAATGGAAACAATAATAAGATGAGTACAGATTTCAATTATCTTTTATAATTTTTTTTTTAAATAATAATTTAAAGAAATGATAATAAATAAATAATAAATAGAATATATTAATAGTAATAAAATTTATTAGAGCATATTTAAAGTTTCTATTATTATTATTTACTACAGGATAGGTCTGCAATAATAAAAAGTATAGTAAATCTCTATATGTTAAAACTGTCTTAGTGAACCATACAAAGTGCAGCACACTTAAAAAGAATGAAAAAGTAATAAGTAAGAATGTTTGGAGTTATGAATGGAAATTTAGGAAATTTGAAATCTTTGTAAACAAAGTGTGGCTATTTTTAGAAACACTTTCATATTTTATATAAACTACACTAAAATAAAAAAACCTAAAAAACTCTTACAAAGGTTTTACTCTGAGAAAAAAATAGTAGTATGCTATGGTCATCACAAAACACCATGTCAAAAATCACAGAAGTTGAACAAGCAGCGCCATCTGTCAGTCAATATATACCAGAATTAAGTCAGCATTTGTTTTCATAATGGCTGTTTGGTGCATTTATATGCCATAGAAACTGAGATACAGCCTTTCTACTAATGAAGAAAATTGCAACATAGTAGAGCTACTTGTTAACTGATATGTACTCAAATTGAATCAGCTTAGTATTTTATAATGGACTATAATCAAGTTTCTGAGATACAACCTTCTCTGAAATGGGGAAAATTACATAATTGCAGAGCCACCTATTGGTCAATTTGTACTAAAAGTTGATAGGCACCAATTTATGTCACTGTGAAACTAAATATAAATTTAAGGAAATTCTGCACATTAAACAGTTCTTGAGCTAGAGATGCCACAAAAAAGTTTTCCATACATATACAGGTATTTTCTAAAAATGCTCACATTGTATTTTGAACCACTCAAACATGTAAATCCATTAGGAATTAGGAGTCAAACATTTACAAATCTAATACTTTCTTGTTATTCAACAAAAAAGGAAGTAAAAACCCAATTAAATAAAAATAAGATTAAACACCAATTAGATAAATGGAAAGTAATAATAAAATCAAGGGTCTATGAGAAATCCTGACTTGAAAACTGATCCTTTAAAAAAAATAATGCTTTTATAAATATCAGCAAATATAAAATCATCTTTAAAAAAAAAATTAGATGGATTTTAAGGTTTCCACAAAAAAATCAAAGATAAAATTGTGTAATTCAATAACTAGTCACAAAAATATAATATATTTTAGCAAATTTATTGATCTGAGGCTAAATCTTATAATGCAATAGTCAACTAAGAGAAAAAAAAAAAAAAAAATGCACAAATGTATCATTAGATCATAATAAGCAGTGAAATAATGATGGTCTATTTTAACAATCAGTAGCAATAGAAAATAACTATATAAAAAATAGCATTCTAGGTAATTCCTAGCAAAGTAAAAAAAAAAAAAAAAAAAAAAAAAAAAAGTTGAATGGACCCCTGAATGTACATAAACATGAAAGACTCAGAAAGGTCATAAAAAATCTAAAAAAAATTTAACAGAATGAAATAAAATTTTCATTTGTCTTATTTTGCTAATAAAATTTAGTAACTCTGGATCATTCAGTTAAAAGTAAATGAATATAAATACTAGTTTTGCATTATTTTACACTTAAGATAATGAAAAAAGTTAAAAGCATTCGCCTACACATTGGATTAGTCACATTTGACAAATAAAACAGTTTTTAAACATATTCTCAACTGTTTTTTTTATACAGAACTCATTATCACTCATATCACTTATACAGAATTCATCATCACTTACAAGGGAGGGTCATAAACTGTTCAAAAGGCATTTTAACATGTTATATATCATCTTAAAGGTCTCACTGAGCTGATAATGAAATATCCATCTTATCGGCAAATGCACCCCCTAGCGTGAGTTATTAGGAACTAAACGTTGTAAATTACAGATTCCGCAGTAATGTACTTTGAAGAAATTCTATGATTATAATCAGTTTTGTAATAAATTATTATTCCAAGTATGACTGTACATATTGTTAGTAAAGTATTTTACTGTTTATTAGCTAGTTTTTGGCAACAGCAAATTTTTAAATACTAAACTATATATGAAAAATATAAAAATAAAAAAAGGCAACAAATGTTAAAAGAAGCACTTGTAATTTTTATAATAATGAATAAAATTAATAATTTATAATATATTTCATATTTATATATATGTATATATTTCATTTTAATTATTATATTGTATGTAGTAATATAATTATTAATTAAAAAAGTAATTTTCTTCTTACTTTTCTCTGGTTGCTACGGTAATGAATTAATTTTTTTACATGATTTTCTTTCTATTAATGCATAAAATTTATCGTCTGCATTTCAAAAGTAATGCTTTATGGGATGAAAAGAGATATTTCTTCTCTTTTCAACAAAGCAACCAAATGAAAAATGATATCCTCTAAAAATATACTTGCACATCTTAAACAACAATTAAATAAATTAGATTTATTATCGGATTATCAACTATCAAGGACAGAAAATGAACTATGTGAATGTATATTAACTACCATTAATAGTTTAAATGCAAAAGAAAATTTAAATTTTGATGAAGAAGAATTATATGAATCCCATTGTAATTATGAACTTGAAGATACTATGAATTTTGCAGTTCTCCCATGTGAATAGCTACAATACCGATTATGTCGATGTACCAGATAATTTTTCTGATTATGAATATTTCACATATGACTACATATGCAAAGTATTGAATTTTATTGAAAATCATCCCAGATAGAAATATTCAAACCAATTCAAAAGAATTAGACATCAAAATTACATTTCAAGATTTAGAAAATATCATGAGAATATTGGTAGTTTGAAAAATAAATACCATCAGATTTTTGAATTTGTCTTTGAATCCTTCTGTGAAGCTCATTCGAAAGGAATCATAATTCATGATCGTAGCTTAAGAAGTTGGGCAATTACTAAAGCACGGGATCTGAAGTATGAATTTTTATTTTTCATTAATTTTTACCAAAGTTATAACATAATAAAAAATAACTTGTACACCTATTTTTGGCATCATATTTTGATTTTCAGTTTGCTGAACTTTAATGCATCAAAAGGGCTACACAGTTTCAAAATTAAGTATGGTATCGTATCAAGGAAAATAATAAAATTCTCTATATTTCAACGACAGCATGATTTTGATCAAATTGAATTTGATGGTAGTTTTCCACGTACATCTGATGGATTTAATTGAAGGTAAAGATATCAGAAACACTAAACGTGTTTTTGAAATAGAACATATACCAAACAGCCAGATCATTAACACAGATCAATCTAGTTTTCTGTATTGTCATCTGACTAGTCGTACTTTGTCATTTTCTGGTGAAAGAAATACATTGGCTATTACACCAAGCACAAATGCAGTAACACATTCCTATACAATCCAACCTATGATTTCAATGGAAGGTAAAGTGCTTTCACCTCTATTTATTATATTAAAATAAGCAACTGGTGATTCATTTGGTCCTGTAATCAGGCAACAAATTGATGTAATAATGCAAGAATGCAAAAATGTTTATGTCACTTGTTCAAAATCTGGCAAATTGAAAGAAAGCAC
Organism: Salticus scenicus; assembly: GCA_963930645.1. Classification (NCBI taxonomy): domain Eukaryota; kingdom Metazoa; phylum Arthropoda; class Arachnida; order Araneae; family Salticidae; genus Salticus; species Salticus scenicus. Next base: position 121,024,547 of record OZ005657.1, read on the forward strand.
ACGTTTGTAAATGGGCTTAAAATTGTTTATATCCAAATATTGAAGCTCATTCAATTTTGTTAGTAGATTCGGGGGTTGGTCAAACAGATTCTCATCTTTATGATTTGCCTTGCAAAAAAGTTAGTGTTTAACCGGTTTTATGGAACTGTTAGATTTAAATTGTTTTCATCAATGGAAGGATTTTTTTTAAACGTGTCATTGAAGAAGTTTTTCTTACTATTTCATCAATCGATATTCTAAAACGTAAAACAACTCATAGTCTGATTTTAATCCAATTTCAAGCTGATTGCTTCAATGATTTCTCTTTATATGCTTGGTACAAAGGTGGCTTTCCTGTTGAAAAAACAACATCTTTTCCTACTTTATAAGAACTAATGTTCAAATTTCCAAATATATCTTGTTCCTCTTCAACTTGTCACAATATGTCCTTTATTTGCTGCTCACATTGCAGAATAATTGTGTGTTTAGGATGTTTTATCATAAAATACCATTACCACTAAATATCATTTATTTGTATGTAATTACATTTCTTATATTTGTTATATGTAAACTAGTTTTCTTATTTTGTAGTTAATTATATCAAATTATATTAATATAATTTATAACCCAGTGACAGAAAATTTTGTAGCTGTCTGCGACAGATTTTAAAATTTCATAATTTGACTGTGAAATTTGCATGTAGTCAGAGGTGAAAATGGCTTACACTCAAAAAGCCTGAAAGCTGACAGCGATAGTCTGTGGAGGAGGGGGGGGGGCTTAACAACAGTGGTGATCTCGTGCAACAATACACAATAAAATTTTACTACAGAACAATATAGTATAAATAATTTAAAAATAATAAGTTTAACTCATTCGATTAAATATTTTATAATAATGTTTGACACAACACAATAAAAATAATTATAAATAATAAAAGTATTAGTTTTAGTTTCGATACAGAAATTTTTATAAGTGAATTTCGAAATGGAGGGGAAGTTTTGGAGCAGTTTTAAATGAAATTAGTACTTTTCTACGTTTTCGTAGAATCTCAGTAACAGGAGAAAAGAATACATGCATAATGCTGCCTATCAAGGGAGATCTAGGCTCCTAGGTCGCCCTTGTTAAGCACTGTTTTGTGTGTTCCTACCTATATAGGGGGCTCTAGAGTTCCTACCAGAGAGCGTCTAAGATGTCATACATCAGTAGCGCATTGTAGTGGGTGAAAAATGTCCGTAAATTGTAGACAATTTTTTATGACTGCAGGAAAAAACTGTCTGAAAGTTGCGGGCAATTTTTTTTTTTTTTTTAGTACATACAAAGAGTGTTTGAAAGTTGGACTAATTTTTTATTAGTGCAGACAAAAACTGTCTGCAAACAGTTTTTCTGTGTCCGCGACTATGTCGCTGTGTCGCGACATTTCTGCCACTGGGATTTATAAATAATTAAAATAGATTCAAGGGTTCACACTAAGGAAAAAAAATGAGTGGGATTTTCAAAATTTAAGTGAAATTTAAGTCAGTAATTACATTTTACAGAAAAAAAAGGATTTTCAAGAAATATGCAAATTACATACTGATTTCTGAAATTAGAAATTAGCTGAAAGTTTTTCGCTAATATGATTGATTGGATGATTAGTTGAATATTGATAATGTCACTTTCAATAAACTGATGACATAAGCATTTAAATATATATATATATATAGTTTTTATCTACATTAAGCATTTTCAGGATTTTTTCATTAGCGTAAAAAAAAAAAAAAATTCTTCAATATACCTGCAATAACTTTTATATCCAGATAAAATCTTATTAAAATTTCACACCAAGAGAAAAATAAAATTTTCAAACAAATATAGAATATGATTTTTATGTATGTATATTAATCATTCATATAAAAGTAGCAGTACCTAATTATTAGTTTCAAACGTGCATACAACCACTGAGTATTAATTTTCTTAAATTGATTTGGAAAAAATTTTCTTACCTGAAAAATCTATTCTTCATTTCCTCCATGTTTACAAATTTGGTATTGATATGACACCCCATAAAGACTTAATTTAATTGAGAAAAAATAAATAGATTCATTAAGTTCAGCACTAAAGGTCTAAAAATAATTGCATGTGTCAGAAATATTGAGCACTTCTATTGCTTTATTGTTTCTAGAATTGATCATTGATCACAATCTGGATTCTGGAGATGGGGAAAGAGGGGAGAGGGGGATTAAAAAATAATTACAGAGTAAGAAATATTAAACTCTTTCAATTCTACTTCTAAAATCTAATAAAGCAAGTTTAAAATGAATATTATAAGTATAATTTATGTTGCAGATGGGTAAAGATTGGGAAAGAATACTTCTGCAGAACATTTGATTGCTGATCACTAGATGGAGATAAATAAAAGGAGAGGTGGGCAAAAAATAATTACATGAACAAGAAATATTTAACAATTGTATTTCTTTACAGGTTCTAGAATCTTATAAGGCAAGTTTGAAATGGATATTGACATTCATGTTGTGGATGGAGAAAGATTAGGAATCGGAAGCTTTTGTAGAACATTTGATCGCCGATTGTTCCATTTTTATTTATTTATTTATTAACGAACAATATCTGCGTTTTTTTTAAAAACAGAAAAAATAAATTCATGAAGTTCAATGAATTAGATTTAAAAAAAAAATATATCACAGAAAATAAGTGCAAAAAAAGCGCGCATATGAAAATTTTTTAAGTGGGATTTTTTTTAATATAGTGCAATTCCCGCGATCTAGCGCGAACCTTGGATTCATTTTTACGATAATAAAAGTAAGAAATAAACCAAACATTTGAAAATTTCTTATTAAGAATAAATAAAGATATTTATTTCTTTCCTACATTATTTTTTTAGATATTTTTCATGTATACTTTAGTACTTAATGTTGCCAAAAAAGAATAAACAGTAAAATACTTTATTAACAATATATACAGTCGTATTTAGAATAATAATCAACAACAGATTTTATAAATGACCACGATATTCTTCCTCCATATGAATCATACAGTACTAATTTAGAAAATGCATTTCTCACTAGTTTAATCATATGGTAGGCATCTAAAATATATATACAGGTTCGTATGTTTCAGGGTGTGGAAACCACACTTTTATATCTGAATACGTTGTCAGTTTGGCTCCTAAACAATCTGCCATTAATAAATTAGCTCCTAAGCCATCAAAAGTAATCAAAGATACAATTATTCCAGTGGAATTAAGTTCAGTAAGGCATTTTTTCAAAAGGGCTGTCCGTTCATGACCATTTACGAGGGTTGCTATTTATATTTCTGGCCTTGGCAACAGTAAGTTTTGCTAGGCGACCGCAGACGATTTTAATCGAAAGTTTGATATTTTTAAACGTAAATTCAGCAGACGATTTACCATTATAGCTTTATTTGTGTTGTTGACAGTAAATTGAAAAGTTCTTCTCTTTCAAAAAATGGAATTGAATCGTGAAAATTTTCGTGCGATTATTTTTCATAACTTTCGACGTGGATTGTCAAGACAAGAGTGCTTCGATGAACTTAATTCTTTATACAGCGATAAAGCGCCATCCTACAGCACTGTAAAAAATTGGTATAACGAATTTAATCGTGGTCGATGTTCGATCCAGGACGAATCCCGTGCAGGTCGTCCAAAATCCGTTGTTGTGCCAGAAAAGATCAATGCTGTGCGTGAACTGATAAAGCAAGATCGTCATGTGACATACCGTGAGATTGAGGCGTCTTTGGACATTAGTATGACTAGCATCAGTAAAATATTGCATGAACATTTGAGCGTAAAAAAAATTTGTTCGCGTTGGATCCCGCATAATCTGACAAATGCTCAAAAAAAGGCTCGTGTCGATTGGTGCAAGGAAATGTTGGAAAAATACGTTCAAGGTACATCAAAGGCTGTGTATAACATCTACACAGGTGACGAATCATGGATCTATGCATATGAGCCGGAAACAAAACAGCAATCAACTGTATGGGTCTTCCAAGGCGAGGCAAAACCAACAAAAGTTGTTCGAGGAAGAAGCACATCGAAACAAATGATTGCCTGTTTCTTCGGTATTAACGGTCATGTGGCAACAGTGGCGTTAGAGCAACGCAGGACGGTCAATTCGGAATGGTACACGACCATTTGTTTGCCAGAAGTCATCGGAGAAATTCAAAAAAAGCAGAAGAACAGGCGAATCATTCTTCATCATGACAATGCGAGCTCTCACACATCGACTCAAACAAATGCATTTCTGACTGAGCGAAAGATCGAACTGATGGGTCATCCGCCGTACAGCCCTGATTTGGCACCCAATGACTTCTTCTTATTCCCACACATCAAAAATAAATTACGTGGACAACGATTTTCGACCCCCGAAGAAGCGGTTGATGCATTCAAAACGCATATTTTGGAGTTACTTCAATCGGACTGGAAAAAGTGCTTTGAAAATTGGTTCAAACGCATGCAAAAGTGTATTGATCATCATGGAGAATATTTTGAAAAACAATAAAACCAATTTCGATCCTACATATTTGTTTTTTCATTATTAGGCCAGAAATATAAATAGCAACCCTCGTATTCTTTCTATTAAAAAATAGCCTACAGGAAGCTTCCACTTTTTATTTAAACAGTTTAGTAGATATACTAAAGATTCTTTAGCTTCTGGAAGATCTTCCCTTAAACTACCTGAACCAAAATCTACAAAACCATACACCTTTTCACCTTTATTATCAATCTTCTTTCTTATGGACATTTCATCCATCATTAAAGCACAGACTAAAGGGCTTTCTCTTCTGCGCATCTTAATCTTAATTGCTTCAATGGCTTCCTTCGAAAATCCTGGTTCTCCATCTATTGAAAACATCCACTTTGAAAGAGTATGAGGATGAGGAAGAATGTTATTAAATTGCCCCCGAATAAAATTATATGCTTTTGCAGAATAAAATTGCAAAATTAAAGAGAAGCTCTTTAGTTCTGGAGGAAAAGGCTCATTTTTCTTTTCCGGATGCATCATCCTAGCTATCAATGATTTTGCACTTTTGGAAACAGAAGTCTAAGGAAGAAATTAAAGAGATTCATAATAAAACATTAAAATAATTACAAAGAAACAATAATTATTCACATTATTTTTTCATAGTTGATTTACAAAAATATAATTTTTTAAAATGTTATTAATTTTGTAAGTTTAGGACTAAAATAGAAATTGTAAAACCAAATAATATTAAAGAACTATATTAATAAAGTTAAATATCAATTATTACATTCCAAAACTTACATTTGTCATGATCGCTGTATTTTCACTGAATAAATGTTTTTCTTTACATTGTTTCAAGTCCGATGTCAATTTGTTGACTGTCTTTTAAACGTAAATTTTGCCTAATTAAAGCAGAAATTTTCTTGTTTTTTCTTTCTAATTCTTTTGTCATCTGCCTAAAAAATTCAGCAGCTTTATCAGGAGAAGACATGTCTTCAACTACGAAGTCTCCAACATAACATTTTCGTTTAATCCTGGATTTAAATAAAGAAAAAGAAAATACAATACTATTAGTAAATCAAAATTATTTTCTTCAGATAGTTTCTCTTAAAGTGTTACATGGGTTTTGAATGGTAAATATAAGTATATTTTCTCTATATATACACACATATATATATATATTTTATTTTAATACAATAAATAAAAATTTTCATTTAGTATTTTGAGCCGTATAAAAGAACAACATTTAAACAATGTTTTAGAAAATTTACATTAAAGTTTAGCCTGTGGGTCAAATAAATCAGCCACTGATTTCATTAAAATTTGCACACTACTTCAAAATAGAATTGACTGGTGCTTAAACCAAGGATTTCCCCCCTGATTAAAATTAATTTTACAAGGCTTCTACATGGGGAAAATGTATCGAAGACCGTTAACTGAAATTTTTTAATAAAATTTTTTATTTATTGTACTTAAAAATAAAAAAAAGAAAGAAAATTTCTTCTTAATAATAATAATTTTAAAAAAAGCCGTTGAAATTCAGTTAACTCCTTAAGCAAAATTTCATGTAAATTGGTAAGACACTAGCCCATGCACGGCCTTGCGTACACATACAAATTAAAATTAAAAATTAAAAAATTATTACTTACAATTAATGTGTACATTTTAATTCTTCATATATGTATATATATCATAATTTTTTCTCAGTCTACTAAAAATTAAACTCTTTTTATCTGTATTTTTATGCTTTAATAAGAGTAAAAGAGGTTTTGCTTATGATGTGCAGACGATTGACCAGAACATGTAAAGCCAGCCTTGAAATCAATCAATCCTGGGTTGATCAGGCCATTATCTTATTTTTGTTTTTATTTATTGTCGCGCCAGGCTCAACTTATACTTTAAATAGTTAAACTTATAGTTCCTAAAAGAGTTTGTTTTCACACTGCAATTAAAGCGTGGTCACCCATACATAGCATAAAATAGAATAAAATACTCCAGCATAAGACTGTATGTAGTTAAAATTGTACACAAATGCGCATACAGAATCACGCATGCCAACAACTATTTACGCACTCTGTAAACTGTTGCATTGCTCATAACTCCCATATTTGTAAAGAAAGATATAGCCATTTTAAGTGAAACTGCTATAATCTGTAGAAAACATATTTCGACAGTGTCTTTAATTAGCTTTAATTTTATCTGTGTCGACACTATATGGCTACCATGCTTAGTATTAAACTGTTATTTTTATTTCAGGCTGGACCGTTCTAGAATGGAAATTTTTGGCCCGAGCAGACTTTATATACAACTATAGAGAAAAGTGTAACATTGATTTGATAAGAAAAAAATATATAATGACAATAAATTCATTCAAAATCATTTTAATTTACCTTCTAATAGTAGGAGTCATCGTCTTGTCTAACGAACTACATGATGTTTCAAAATCAGGTGATACAGGTAGTGTGGGCGAACTGAAATTTAAAATATCTTAGGTTAAATAAAAAATTGGGAAGAACATTACTGATGAAAATTGTAACAAAAAAAAAAAAAAAAAAAAAAAAGATAGATATATTCATTAGTTTTATTAGAGATTGATTCAGCTAAAAATTTCATTAAAGTAAGTGAATTTGCAATCTAATATAAACGAAATTGTATAACACTAATTTATCTACCTGTTGGGAGATATCTGAAACATCTGGCCATTAGATGAGTCCCTTGTTTGAAATTCAGTAGTTTCAGGATGTGAGAGAGGAGTAAAATTGAGAAATGAGCTCTGTCATTAATTAATGGAAAAAGAGGAAAGACAACAGTTTTTAATAACACTGCTCTGCAAAAAAAAAAAAAAAGAAAGAAAAGAAAATCGAGATCTGATACTATTCTTGCTGATTCTTATGTAAAATGACCTCCTGAATTCTAAAATGACTCCCATTGTGCCCAGTCACCCCCTATTTTCTAGATACAGTACCTCCTTCCTTGATTTCTTTCCCTGTTCGATAATTTTATGACCATGAATTTGATTTGAAGAATGAAAAATAATTAATTTGACACCTACAAACAAAAAATATATAAAGTTTAAACGATAACATTAATAACAGATTAAGAAAAATATAAGATATGTAATGCATAATTTCAATGGCAAATCCCCCCCCCCCCCTCCAAAAAAAAAAAATCCCTTGCTGCAAAATGTTTAAATTTTAGAATTTTCCAACTCGGTAGCCCCTCAGAAGACATTTAACAGTTAAAATAATCCCCCCCTCCTAAAAATAAGATGTATAGCCATAAAATCTGCAAAAGATTATAAAAAATAAGAAGCCGTTCCTAAAAAACAGTGGGTGATAGGGCAAAATGGGCATCATATTCAGATTCAGGATTTTATTTTACATAAGAATGTGCTGAAATGATGTCAGAAGCAATTTTCATAGCGAGCAGTGTAATTAAATACAGTCTAGCCTCGTTTACGTGAACACTATAAACGTGAATTACTTTTAACATTGTTTCCACAATCCCCATCAAAATCAATATTAGTTTAGTCATATAAAGATTACTTACTGATAGCATGAACTACTGATAACATAAAAAAAATTTTTATTCTCCTTCAGATTTTTGTTAACGACGGTTGACTGTATTTTTAAAAATTTAGAGATAAATGCAATTAATTTACTTTAATAGCTAAAGACATCATGTTGTTTAACTAGTTGCATGGTATATTACAGTCAGGAGATACAGGAAGTATGACGAAACTGCAATATAAAATATTTCTCATTTACGAAAAAGAAAAAAAAACAAACAATTATTATTTATAAAGAATGTTAATTCTTTATTTATAAAGAATGAATAAAATAAATTTAATTCCTTATTGTGACACACAGTTTAAAACATCATTAATAATTTTCATCTAGCAAATCTTATTTTTATTTATATCTTCATTATTTGTTTTCAATAAAATTAATTTACCTGTTTGCAGTGGTTCCAGACAGTGGCGTATGTATGCAAGGGGGGGGGGGGGGGGGTTGGGGGTTTAACCCCCCCCCCCTTGACAAAATGTATAAGAAAAATTAGGCTGTTCCTTACATTTTTTTTCACATTTCAGGCGGAAAAAATGTATGGCAAGCGTAGACTATTTTTTTCTATGAAGTGGCTTAAAATTATGACTAACTTTTTTTTTCATTACTCTGCGATAAACACGCCTGAAAATAACTAAATCACTTCATTTGCGCGGTGCGAAACATGTTTCCCCTGAAAACAATTCTCTGAAAGGATTTCACCTTTACGAGTTCATACTCAAGGACAAGAGGGGTCGACCATATGGGGAAGGGTGACCATTGAAGTAGTGACCTTGAAGGAGTGACCCAAACAATACCCCAACATTAGAAGACATTTTAAATGAACTAGCAAAAACTTCTCATCGATTAGACTTCGCTCTGTAAATAAGAAAATTCAATGAAATATTTTGTGTAACTATGTACTACCACTTTGAAACAAGTTTATTACAAAAGAATTAAAGGATTAGGAGGGGGACACCTGGACTTAACCTGCACCTGCCACATTCTTTCTGATAGCAATTCTGGAAATACCAGAAAAACACCTGCTACTTATTTACACCAACATCAGTACATCTTATTTCTCTGCTGACTAATTTCCAACATAAAAAAAAAAAAAATGATTTAAATCAAATGATTTTTTTAAAAAAATCAGCTGATTTAAATCTAGATTTAAATCTTGATTTAAGTCAGTTGATTTAAATCATGCCAACCCTGGCTGTTAGCCCAGCTAGCTATTACTTACTAAAAAATATATCCTATAATCTGATATAAATATTACACAAAAACGAAAATCATGTACAGTATTACATGAAATAAAAGTACATTTGTTAAAATGTTTATTTTAAGTACATATAAGTTCATAAAAAATTATAAAGCTTTCGTGGGGTGGAATGTGCCTTACAGTACTGCTTGGCGACTTGTTTCTGATCGCGGATAAAGATGTCAACCTTGATAACCACGGTGTTTATGTGCCGCTGAACGATCAATGTTTGAAATGTGGTAACCTCCCCATGATGTTTTGAAACTATGATTTTCGCATATGTTATTGTTGCCAAATGAAATTTTGTACATTTTAAAGACTCACGGAGTTTGTGTGAGACGTATTTAGTAATATTTTTTTTGGTTTTTATATACGGGTTACTGATCGATGGGAAATGAAATTTCGTACTTTTAAAGATTCATGAAGTTTGTGTGAGACGTATTTAGTGATATTTTTTTGGTTTTTATATACGGGTTACTGATCGATGCGAAACAAAATTTCCTACGTTTTAAAGATTCATGGAGTTTGTGTGAGACGTATTTAGGGATATTTCTTTGGTTTTTATGTACGCTTTACTGATCGATGCGAAACGAAATTTCGTATGCTTTAGAGATTTATGCAGAATGCGGGTGAGGTATAGAGTAATGTTTTTTTTTAGTTTTCATGTATGCGGAGCGTACAGTTGTGCATATTACTGGTTGCTGCAAAACGAAATTTCATGCATTTTAAAGATTCATGCAGAATGCGGGTGAGGTATCCACCCTAACAGCACACACTTATCCATAATACATCCTGAAGATGTCCACAGGACGTCCTTTCATCTATAAGACATCCGGAGGACATCATCTAGAGAAAATGTGCTTTTAAGGCAGTGATTTTTTTTTCGGGGAGGGGGGTGTACGCGAAGCGTACAGATGTGCATATTACTGGTCGTTGCAAAACGAAATTTCGTCCACAAGACATCCCGAAGATGTCCCCAGGATGTCCTTTTGTTCACAAGATGACCATAGGACATCCGGAGAACATCATTTGGAGAAGGCGTCCTTTTAGGGCAGTGATGTTTTTTTTTAGGTTTTCATGTACGCGGAGCGTACAGACGTGTATATTACTGGTCCCTGCAAAACGAAATTTCATGCTTAATTAAATAAATCCCTTTATTTTGAATCGTTACTCATGTCATAAAGCTTTTTCGCCAGAGGACGCGGAGGGCCCTCCGGCGAAAAAGCTTTATGACATGAGTAATGAAGCAAAATAAAGGGATTTACCGTATATTTCCGTGTATAAGCCGAGAATTTTTGGAAATTTTTCGGAAGCTGAAGTATGGGGGTCGACTTATATACGAGTTAACACTTTTAGCAAAAAACATACATTAGAAAGAATGATTGAATACATATATTTTAAGTTTAAAAACTATATATAAAGTAAAATAGTGATATTAAACCTTATTTTTAAATAATTATCACATATAAAACTCTTAAATTAGCAATTTTAAATTTATTTCTAGAACAGCTCGATGTAGTCACGTGTGTTTATTTCTTTTTTTTCACGATGAAGCACTTTTCTCCAAAGATCACATTTACGGCCATCTTTGTTTTTCTGTTTTGCTGATAGATGGCAGCACCAAACAATTTTCTTTACGGCCATGAATAATTTCTTTTTTTTTAAAGCTTATTTTAATACAGGATTTTTGTGAAATTTTCTTGTTCTTTATTTTATTTTATGTTTCAGCATATAAGATTTCTAGCAACATTCCCAAAAGCATTCCCAAATCGAAATGCATATAAGCTAATTGCTATAATTTCTGTTTTGCTTTTCTGCCGATAGATGGTTGTACCAATCAATTTTTACTTGAGCGATTCAGAAAAATGCAAATAATGAGAGTGATTTTGAAAATTAATCGGAAATTATTGAAAATGACAAAATTTCTACTGAAAATTTAACTGCTGCATTAGATAAAGAAATAAAAAGTTTGGAACAAAGAAACTTTATCACTGAACATGAATTAATGTCATTGCAATTGCACACAAACCTAAATTAAAACAAAAAAAATTACTAGAAATGTTTAAAGATTTTTTATAACAAAAATATGAATTTATATTGTTTTATAATAACTTTTATTATATTTTAAAAGTAAATTATTTGTGTAAATAGACTGTATGATATTATTGAACTAAATATAACAATATTTTACTCAAACTTAACTTAAAATATACTCTCTAAGTTAAGTAATAAGACATTTTATTTGTTTAAGCATGGTGATTTCTTTGCTGATTTTAGTTCAAAACACGCCCGTGCTCCGTGTAACGAAACAAAAATGCTTTTTATTTGCATTTAGATTATCTTGAAAGTTTTATAGATTGGCTATATTTTCGCCGTTTTGGCGATATACTCAAATTTTAAAAGAATATTTTTTCAATTCGGCTTATACACGGGTTTGCAATTTTGGGTAAATTTCTGCAGGGAAAAATGTACACTCGGATTACATACGAATCGGCTTATATTCGGAAATATACGGTATTTAATTTTACTGATTGCTGCAAAACAAAATTTCATGCTTAATTAAATAAATCCCTTTATTTTGCTTCGTTACTCATGGCAGAAAGCTTTTTCGCCGGAGGGTCCTCTGCCGATAAAGCTTTATGACATGAGTAACGAAGCAAAATAAAGGGATTTATTTAATTATATACGAGATATTCTTCGTGTTTTTTAAAGCAAAATAAAGGTATTTATTTAATTAAGTATGAGATATGCATGGTGTTTTTAAAAGTTTTGAAATTTCATGCATTTTAAAGATTCATGCAGAATGCGGGTGAGGTACAGTCGGCAGCAAAAGTATCCGAGCACTAGCAAAAATTCCTACGTAAAAAATGTACACTTAATATTGTTTTGTTAAATAAATCCTTGTCGAACGATGTTCTTAGACTGACTAAGAACAGGATTCGATAAGGGTTTATGTAACAAAACTCTATTAAGTGTACTTATGTTATGTAGAAATATTTGCTAGTGCTCTGATACTTTTGCTGCCGACTGTATCCAGTGATGTTTTTTTTTGTTTTCATGTACGCGAAGAGTACACACATGGGTATTACTAATTGCTGCATAATGTTGCCAAAGTGCAGTGCTAGTGCAATGTTAATTGCAACCTTACTTGCATATCTCCGAGATTGTCACCGAATCGCAGTGCTAGTGCGATGTTAATTGCAACCTTACTTGCGTATCTCCGAGATTGTCGCCCATAATGCTGTAGTAGTGGGACGTTAAATCCACTCTGCTTATACTACAGTCGACAACAAAAGTGTCCGAACACTAGAAAAAATTCCTATGTAAAAAAAAAGGTACACTTCATACTGTTTTGTGAAATAAATCCTTGTTGAATCCTGTTCTTAATCAGTGTAAGAACATGATTCGACAAGGATTTATTTAACAAAACCGTATGAAATGTACTTTTTTACATAGCAATTTTTGCTAGTATTCGGACACTTCTGTTGCCCACATGTTTTGTTTGGTTTTTCGTTTTCCATTTTGGCAACAGTAGGGTAACTTCATTTGAAAAACAGGATTGTATTGTGTGTGGTAGTTATTTTTTTGGTGAATAATTATATGCTATATTAGTTTTATAAAATTGTGTATTTATTTAATTAACTAAAAATATGTTTGTAGTAGTGTTTAAAATTGTGAAATTTCGCTAGTCAACATGGTTTCTTCGAAAGTTGTAGAGAGGATTAATTTGTCGTTTTTTTGTGGATTATAAATATTTTACGAAAATTTTGAAACGGGTAAGTAAAAAAAAAATCTTGTTTTTTATTTAAATATTTATTTTTTAGGTCTATTGTGTTAATTATGGTGTTTTTGCTTTGTAATGTTTAATATTTGTTAGTTTTTGGGTATGCAAATTGTACAAATTTTAAAAATTTGATTTTTATTTGTATTTTCCTTTATTCAAGTTCTTCAAAGGTTATTTTTTACGGTTGATGCTTCCAAAATTGCCAATTTACGTGTTTTAAAGCAATTATCTAAAGGACGGCTAACAAAACTGCGAAAGTGTGCTTCCAGTCCACCATTTTGGAAATGACGGGAGAGAAAACCGCAACACCGCACCAACTTGGCAAGTTTGGAAAAATTCGCCAAAAAATCACCAAGAAGGACCGTAAAACAAATTTTTACCCTTTCGTGTTTTCGGCAATATTGCTGTACATTTGTTTACATTTATAATACTTCAATAAAACGGTGAGCCACCCAGACGGTGTAGTAGTTAGCGTCCCTGACTTCTACAAGGTTGGGCCTGGGTTCAAATCTTGGAGAAGGCATGAATGTATTATTATTGTTGTGTGTTCATGTATTGTTCTTGTAATAAACTTGTAAACAATTGTGGTGTGGATTTTTCGAAATAAGTGGCCCTAGAGGCCAGTGTTAGAAATAAGAATTTTGAAACTAGGCGTCAAAATGGCGCCTGGATTAAATTTTTTGGGCATCAAAATGAAAAATCTAGGTGCCATCTATAATTAAATATGTATATTAAAAAAATAAATAAATAAATAAATAAATAAAGCATCAATTTGTAAATAATATATGCAAGATTATATAAAACATATTTATGCAATGAATGTAATTAGATTGACAATATTAAACATACATATTTAAAATAGCAAATTCATTCTTCGCCTAGAAGATACATCATTCCACCACAATTTAATAGCATTTTGTGAGCAGAAATCTTCCAATTTAGGGCTGTTTAATTTAATCATTAACAAATCGTCAACTACTTTCATAGAGATATGATTTCTTAAATCAGTTTTTATTAGGTTCAATTGACTTGAAATAGACTTGTTTACAGTCTGATGGGATTGGGAAAATTATTAGGTATGATGAGGAAAAAATCCAGGCGTCAAATATGGCACCTATGATTGGAATTCTAGGCGTCAAAATGAAAAAACTGGTCGCAAAATGCGACTGACGACCGCTTATTTCTAACCCTGCTAGAGGCAAGCAATAAATCTCATGTACTCATCAAACAAACGATGAATTTCAATTATATTAAAATTAAATTAAATTAAAATGCAGTTATTTAAATATTTTACTCAAAAGAAAGCACATATTTTTTTTTTTTTTTTTTTTTTTTAAGAATGTAAAATATATACATTTTACTGTACAATCACGATATGTTTGTTTACATTTCAGATATTTCAGTAAAATTATGAATTTTAATTTTATGAGTAAAAATGAAATATAAATACATTTTTTTAAATATTTTGTTCAAAATAAAACACATATATTTTTCAATTTAAAAAGAAATATACAATATATGAAATTATCTGTAATATTATGATATGTTTGTTTACCTTTTAAATACTTCAATATTGTCATGAATTACTTCAATAAGACGATGAATTTCAATTATATTAAAATGAAAAGAAATAAAAATGCAGTTATTTAAATGTTTTGCTCAAAAGAAAGCACATATATTTGTTTAAAAAAATCTAAAATATATAAATTTTGCTGTACTAGCGTGATTTGTTTGTTTACATTTCAGATATTTCAGTATGAATTTTAATTTTATGAGTAAAAACACATTCTTTAAAATATTTTGTTCAGAATAAGACACTTATATTTTTCAATTTAAAAAGAAATACATAATATATTAAGTTATCTGTAATATTATGACATGTTTGTTTACCTTTTAAATACTTATTGTTATGAATTTTAATACTAAAAATAAACTAAATAATAATAAAATGAAATGCTGGTGAATGTTACTGACAATAATAATTAAAATAAATATTGGAAATACGAGAATTTAATATTTATGTCAGACTTTAAACTCATATTAAATTTATTACTCCCCCATTAAAAAAAAGTTTCAGCATAACAATATATATCAAAATAGTTATTAGTATCAGTTTAGAAATAAATAGGTTCCTTAATAACAGAAATTAGAAGGGTACTAAAATCACTTACCGAATTTTTGGTTGCTGAATTCCAAGTGTACACTGCTGTTGAAAAAAACATAGACAGAAAAATCCAACAAAACCAGGCCAAGGGAGAGGAAATTGAATTCCATAAACCACTCTCTTCGCTATGGCCTTGCACTATCGGAAGATAAAATCTTTGAAACATGTAATCTTATCTTTAGCAAGTCTAGTAATTATTTTAGCATCATAGGTTCAAGATACAGGGACATGGAACCCCCTTAAACTCTTTGAAAAAGTACACTGTCAGAAGATAACATTATAGGAAGAAAGCACAATTCATGAAACCCAAACACTCAAATACTAATATGAAACAAGATGACAGGTCTAATATGGTGATAGCACAGTTCAAAAAACATAATCAGTCACAAAAGAAGTCTGAGACTAGGCCGCAAGTCTAGGTAGCACAGTTCATAAAACACAAAGAGTTTGAGTAGAAGGCTGATATGAAAATGCAGATGTGACACAACTTTAGCACATTTCATAAAACACAAAAATTTCCAGTAAAAACTTGATATGAGACCATGTGGTTAAAATAATGGTGCTCTACTGCATCAGAATTAAAAGTATATGCTTTCAAAAAGTCATCTCTTCTGAAATGCACAGAAATAAAATAAGCTTGATTTCAAGATTAATAAAACAAACATTTAAAATCAAGATACTTCACTTAGCATAAAAGAAAACATGCATGGAATTCTGTATTGCAGTGGTCAGTAATACGTATGTATGTATGCTTTGTGTACATGCAAAATAGAACCACTGGATACAGCTAACTTTGTCTTGCAAGAAAATCTGTACTATAGCGGTAAGCAATATGAATGTACATAAAAGCCTCATATGAGAATGGACTGATAATCACATTTTCATTTTTCAATTAAAAAAAAGGAAAGAACAGTTGTTAAAACACAATCCAGAAAAAAAATTATATGTGTGGTGAGTCTAACATTATGACAGCACAGTTTAAAAACAGAGAGTCACAAAAGAAGTCTGAGACTAGGCCATAGGTCTAACAGGATGATAGCACAGTTCATAAAACAAAAGCAGTTACAGTAGAAGGCTGGTACGAAAACACAGATCTGACATGACTTTAGCACACTTTATAAAACATAAATATTTCCAGCAAAATCTTGATAAGAGACCATGGGTATAAAATGACAGTCTACTACCGCATCAGAATTAAAAGTATGCGCTTTTCAAATTCGTATCTCTCTTGAAATGCACAGAATTAAAATATAAGATTTTTTTTTTTTTTTTTTAAAGATTAATAAAATATACATTTAAAATTAAGATACAGTACACTCTCAAAAATCCGTACAGCTTAAAAAGAAGTATTTTGCAGATTTTAGAATAATTTCTTTTATTTACTTCTTAGAACTTCATTTGAGTAGCAAATCTTAAAATCATTTATATGTTATACATACAATGCGGAAATAAAGGTTTACCTAATAAAGGTAAAAATATTTCATGAAATTTTAATTTTAAGAACAATTTTCATACATCACATAATAGTTGCAAATTATCTAGATTTTTGAAAAGTCTGATCAATAGTAATTTAAGCAAGAATATTTCATATATATTAATTTTCATATAGCCTGCAAAAAAGTCATCAATTTTTGGTCAATTACATAAGTTTGTACTATGAGAAAGATTCAATATTTATTTTCATGAGAGAAAAATCTTTCATGAAAACTGTCTTTCTCTTTCTTCCTCTAAATTAATGATTCATTTTTTTAAATAATTGATTTATCTCCTAATACAGCTGAATTTTTGCAATCAACTAATCAGTTATGACAGTGTTTGTTTACACTGCAAATGATATGCAGATTTCAGAGAATTGTGGATTTTTGAGAGATGATTATACTTCACACTTAGCATGAAATTTTGTACTTCAGCAATCAATAATTATGTATATATATAATCATAATCATCATAATAATATGCTTCATGTACATGAAAAAAAAGATTGTTGGATACAGCTAACTTGTCTTGCATGAAAATCTGTACTGTAGCAGTAAGCAATATGAATTTACATAAAAGTCTCATGAGAATGGACTGATAATCACTTTTTTTAATCAAAAAAGAGGGAAGTGCAGTTGTTAAAACACAATCCAGAAAAAAAATTATATGTGTGGTGATTCTAACATTATGACAACACAGTTTTAAAATAAAGAGTCACAAAAGAAGTCTGAGACACCGGTCTGACATGATGGTAGCACAGTTCATAAAACAAAAACAGTTACAGTAGAAGGCTGGTACAAAAACGTAGATCTAACAAAACTTTAGTCCACTTTATAAAACAAACATTTCCAGCAAAAACTTTATACAAGACCATGGGTATAAAACGACGATCCACTACCCCATCAGAATTAAAAGTATGCACTTTTCAAATTCATATCTCTCTTGAAATGCACAGAATGAACATATAGGCTTTTTTTTTTTTTTTTTTTTTTCCCCAAGATTAATGAAATAAACATTTAAAATTAAGATACAGTACACTCTCAAAAATCTGCACAGCTTAAAAAGAAGTATTTTGCAGATTTTAGAATAATTTCTTCTATTTACTTCTTAGAACCTCATTTGATTAGCAAATCTTTAAGAAATAATTTATATATTATACATACAATCATGAAATAAAGTGTACCTAATAAAAGTACTACAAATATTTCATGAAATTTTAATTTAAAGAAAAATTTTCATTCATCATATTTCAGTTGCAAATTATCTAGATTTTTGAAAAGTCTGATGAATAGCAGTTTAAGCAAGAATATTCATACACATTTATTTTCCTATAGCCTGCAAAAAAGTCAGCAATTTTTGGTCAATCACGTAAGTTTGTGCTATGAGAAAGCTTCAATATTTATCTTCATGAGAGAAAAATCTTTCATGAAAACTGTCTTTCTCTTTCTTCCTCTGAATTAATATGATTTATTTTTTGATAATTATAAATAATTAAACTTATTATTTTGTCCTCCGTAACATGCTGAGTGATTGGTGATTCAACAGCACAAATTCATAATTGATTTATCTCCTAATACAGCTGAATTTTTGCAATCCACTAATCAACAAATCAGTTGTGACAGTGTTTGTTTACATTGCAAATGATATATAGATTTCAGAGTATTGTGGATTTTTGAGAGATGATTATACTTTACTTCGCATGAAAAAAGAAATGCATGAAATTTTGTACTGCAGCTGCAGCAATCAATAATATGCATGTATGTATCATATGCATATATGTAATCAGTAATATGCTTCATGTACATGAAAAAAGATCATTGGATACAGCTAACTTGTCTTTCATGAAAATCTGTACTGTAGCAGAAAGCAATATGAATATACAAAAAAGTCTGATATGAGTATGGACTGATGATCACTCTTTTCATTCTTGCACCGAAAAAGAGGGAAGGGCAGTTGATAAAACATAATCCAGGAAAAAAAATGATATGTGCTGGTGAGTCTAACATTATGATAGCACAGTTTAAAAACAAAGAGTCACAAAAGAAGTCTGAGATAGGCTGGAAGTCTAACATGATGGTAGTACAGTTCATAAAACACAGTTTCAGTAGAAGGCTGGTACGAAATCGCAAATCTAACAGGACTTTAGCACAGTTTATAAAACACTAACATTTTCAGCAAAAACTTGATATGAGATCATGCGTATAAAATAATGGTCCATTACTGCATTAGAATTAAAAGTATGCTCTTTTCAAATTGGTATCTCTTGAAATGCACAAAATTAAAATAATCTTTTTTTTTTTCCAAGATTTAATAAAATAAACATTAAAAATTAACCTGATCAGGTTAGTGTGGGTCATTGGAGACCCAAGCTATTTTTCTAATGTCTCATCCATCAGAATCCACATCTAGAAGAAATACCTATCTATTGTGCCCATGACTGTTTTGTAAAAATACCATTCTTAAACTTTATTATGCAATTTGAATTTTTCAAATATCTCAATTTATTCAAGATTTATACATTTTTAGTAAATGCCTGCATTTTATAGAAATGGCATATTTCTGATGAAAAATAAAATATTTGTTTAAATTTCATTTGTAATATTCACTGTCTGCCCTTAAATTAGAAGTATTCAAGAGTGATCAAAGAATTTCATCATATTTTTTTCATTAAAAATTATGCGTTCTAACATTGCTCGGGTCTTCAGAGACCCATGATGAACTGACAAGGTGCTGAAAAATAAGATAACTTGATGGGGTTAAGATGCATCATTTTGCATAAAATAAAAAATGCATGAAATCCTGTACTGCAGTGGTCAGTAATACGCATATATGTATGCTTTATGTACATAAAAAAAAATCATTGGATACAGCTAACTTCTCTTACCTGAACCATGGAATTCTATACTGTAGCTGCCAACAATACTAATGCATGTAAAAGCCTGATATAAGAAAGGATTGATGATCAGACCTTTTTTATTTCTGCATCGAAAAAGAGGATGCGGCCCACTTAAGAGCTTTTCTGGCTGCATTTTTCTGTTTCTGTTCTATTTTAAATTTTGAATTTCAATGCTGTAAACGTATAAAAGTTCATGTACGAACATACATTCTTATTCAGGTGTGGAAACTTTTCTTCAATCTGCTGGCATAAATTTCCCATTACATTTTTCATGCCCGATATATTTTGCCCATGAAACATTCCAAAGATTATTTCCATTTGCTTTATTACTGCTAACCATTCATCTGTCAGTTTAATTAAGCCACCACAAGATAATTTTTTAATCCATCCACAGTTTGAAGTTGTAACTGACTGCTGAATTTTGTGTGTTGGATTGGAATGCTGAGGTTTTTATCATATTTCAGGCATTTATGAACTACGTAACCAGCAATATAATGAAGGCCTTCCTCTGTGCAATCAATGGCTGGCTCGTTCAATTCAGTGCCTATAGTGCTATCTGAAGATTCAGATTCAGTATTATCATCGGCCCAATGAAAAATTTCTATCCTCTGTATCTTCATCAAGCACTTTTAAGAGATTTTCAATATCTGGGATGCTTAAAACATCTCATTTGTCAAATATGTGTGAGATGTAGGATCACAATTTTCATTTTGAACAGGCACTGAAGAACTTTGAATGATATGAGCCGCATTGGTACCTAATAATAGTAATTTCAAACGGTGCTTTACTTCAGTTGGGGAGGGATTATAATAAAATGACCCAAGCCTCTCAACTGAGAAAATAGATTCTCCAGGCAGTCTAGATTCAATCTTGATGTTAGGATTTGACATTTTTATTTTTCATATAATTGTACAAACTTTTTAAAGATTGAATGGTTAGCAGAAATCCTTTTTGAAAAGGAACCAAACTTTTTGATTTACCGATACGTATATTGTTGCACTCACTGGCAAATTTGTTTAAAACATTGAACTGAGCCTCTTGAAACATACCAAATCCACTGCGAAGTATAACAGAGTCTACAGGAATTCTTAAATTTAAAACATCAAAAGTATCATTCATTAAACCAATGATTTCTGCAGCTCTGTTCTTTTGCAATACATGTTCTATTGCTTTTGCAATGCTATTTGATAGAAGCTGGGCTGCAGTTTTCACATTTTGCCTATCTCTTCCTATAACTTGAATGTTGTGGAAAGAAATATTAGGGCATATTTTGATTTCACTGCAATCTTTCTGTAACAAACTTGAGAAAATCTCTTTATCAATTTTTTTTTCCATTTGAGAAAGTAATTCCACTGTCCAGAATATGGTTTTGCAGCAATTTTAATAAATGTGGAACATCTGCAAATATTCAAATGGATCTTGATTGATCAAAGGGATTTTTGAAATCAGTATTTTCATAATTTACATTTAAATCATCCCAAAGTGAAATATTTTTTGGACCCATGTCAGAAACAACAGCAATTACTTTATAGCCAATTCACTCAATAGAAATAACTATATCTGAAATTATATTAGATGTCAAAGTTTTGTCAAAGTCAAAATAAATTGATTGTTTCCAATTTCCTAAAAGGCTCCTTCCCATTACGACTTGAACACTTTTATGAGGTCCAAGTATTTGATCCTCTGATTAGTCATAAACCAGTCGACTATCAATATTCATTTCGTCAAATGACAAAACAATAAAGTTTTTGTTTTCTGAAAAACTTTCTCCCTTACTGTGCATTAAATTGATTACATTTTTAAAAATTCCTGGATTACACTGAAACAACTTTGTCTATCTACGTAAAGTAGATAAACTGGGGAGAGGTTCACCAATCTTTCTTCTATATTGATAGGCTTTTATGGAGATGGATCGAAATGTTAAGGCTTTTGCGATATCCTTATTTGTCCAATGGCCTTTTTTTTTTTTTTTTTCTTAAACACCGTATTTGCGTTTTGGATAAATAGGACTACAAATATTTTCAATCTCTTCTTGTACAGATTTTTCCCTTTATTTTGCACCAATTCTCAATTTTCTGTTATCTAACTGTACTTTGCAAAAAAAATTTTTTTAGCATATTATTTTGGCGTTCCAGAAATTTAATACGAGTTAACATTGTCTTCAACTTTGACTCACCTTCAGAAATTTTTTGTTTAAGCACAGAGCAATTATTACAATCAATTTCTACATCTTCAGTATTTGTCGAAAAGTCAATTTTCATCTTTTTGGGAGATATTTGTTTAATGCGAGATAAGGCTCATTTGCGTACTTCACGTTTAACACTTCTATTTTGTCTAGTGTTTCTATACTAGAAGAGTTAGCACTTGATTTCTGTTTCATAAGCAATTCTGGTAAATTTCTATGAGGTACAGCATCTTCCTTCAAAACTTTTTACTTAGGAACATAGCCCAGCAATTCTGCTTTTAAATTCCTCTGAAAATCTTCAGCGGTAAAGTGATTAGAGCAGACACGAGCATTATCTGGATTAAAATGTGAATCTCCATGCTTGCATGCAATAATCCACTGCTTTCGAATTTCTGTTTTTTGGGGAAACCTGTGATATGTTATAGACTGGTCTGTTTTCCCAGAATAATTAGGACATGTTGATATAGCACATTCGCTTGGCATTCTGAAAATAAATTCAATTTAAGTATCAGTAAATATAATCCAAAGTAATAAATACAAAACTTTGAATAAACACCATAAAATACAAAAACTCGCAACAATTGTTTCAGGTTAAAAGAAAACACAACACTTCATCAAGGAGAATAAAGTAGGCAAGAGTGCTGTCAATAAAGTGCTGCCGAAGGGTCATGTTTTCTTTTCACCTGAAACAATTATTGTGAACTCTTGTATTTTATAGTGTTTATTCAAAGTTTTGTACTTTTTACTTTTAAACCTCAGTTCTGTTTTTTTTTTTTTTTTTTTTTTTTTTTTAATATTCCAAAATGTTTAAGCAATGATCAACAATTTTTTACAAAAGAAAAATTATATCCATTGTTTAAATATGTATGACAGAAAGAGTTTCAAAACATTTTGCTCATGTTGGTTTGTTGGTATTTTTAAAACTATTTTCATTGGAAAACATGTGTTACTACTGACACTTTTAACATGTTATTACGAAAGTTACATTGAAATATGTTACTATATAAAAACAATTTCATAAAATTTTCAACTATCCAGATTTTTTTTTTTTAACAGAGGATTAAAAAAAAAAAAAAAAAAAAAAAATTAAAATAGTACCTAAGATTTTTTTTTATTATTATTATACACACGTTTATTTCATTTTAATAGTATTAACTGCAAATTTAATTTTGAGCTGCAGAAATATTTTTGTGTGTACTCTTTTTTATCCACTACATAACTTAAACATTTTGTTTATTATGAGATAGATACCACAATTTGTTTCATGTTTCATAAAGATAATAAATTTTAACAAAATCTTAATTATGTTCCTATTTGAATCAAAAGAAATGTCACTTTTGAAAGCAGACAACAGGCATTGGTTCAGTGGCGGATCCAGAACTTGACTTTTGGGGGGGGGCTAAGATTTTTCAGAGTGTTATTCTAGACCAATAAAAAATTTACAATTGCAATATTCAATTGTGAATGTCAGTGTTTTGGGGGGGGGGGGGCTTCAGCCCCCTAGCCCCCCCCTTAAATCCGCCACTGCATTGGTTACTGTCTGCTTTCAAAAGAGTATACTTGAAAATCGAAGGGAAGTAGCATTAACATTTAACAAGCATATTTATTACATGATTATTGCTAATATCCCTTTGATTTATTACTTCTGATCTTGAAAATATGATATAATAAACACGATGATACATTACTTACATGATTTGATTTTATGAGCAATCTATCTATTACTATTACTTTGTATACATCACAGTTTTTTATCAATGTTCTTCTATCACTTTCAACAATCTATTCTTTAAAAAAATTATGTGCTCTAATATAGAGCATGTCAAAGAATCAACAAAAGACGTAGATTAAGAGTATCATACGGTACATTTAAACAAATTCGATTAAAATAAAAGAAAAAAAAATTAAATCATAAAAACGCAATTTAACCCATTTGCGTAATAAGCGCATTTTGCCTGGCCATTATCACCAGAGCCCATATGTGCGCGCAGTTCGCTTAGGCTCTTATCACCAAAGCTCATATTATACCCGTGCGTATTGGACTAGCAGTCAATGAAAAGTGGTGATCAGAAGTAGCTTCATGGTAAAATTACACGAAAAAGAGGAAAAAATGAAAGATTGTGTTTCAGACAGTAGTGAACAGGTAATTAGACCTAAAAAACACAAACTTTTTACAGCGGTTTCTTTTGATAATAGTGATTGATAGTGATCAAAGTGCAAGTGACTTTGAGTAGGAAGAAAAAAATTACAATCCTATAGTGCCAAAATTTATATATGTTGGTGGTGTAAATAAAAACATAACAAATTTTACAAGAGAGAACGTTTATGAACTGTTTTTGACAAAAAAAATTTCGAACATATTGTAACTGAAACTAATCGATTTGGTGAAAAAGGTCCAAGTTTCAAAGAAGTTTCTGTAGAGAAATTGCAAGTTTATTTTTCACTGATTATATTGATGTCTATGGTGCAAAAACCTACGCTGCAAAGTTATTGGAGTATGGACAAGAGCACTGAAACGCCATACTTCAAAACAGTGATGTCTCGATATAGGTCCATGGCAATTTCAAGAAAATTGTACTTTGCTAATAATGAACATTTGCAGCGTGTTACTCTCTTATGTAAAATTAGACCAATAATGGGTACAATAAAGAAAAGATTCTAAGAAGTATTCATGCCAAGCCGAGATATTTCCTTGAATGAGTCTTTGGTGAAATGTAGAAGCAGAATTCTTTACATTCAATATAACAAAACAAAGACAGCCTGATTCGTAAGAAAATACTACAACCTATGCAACTCGAGAACAAAACATATACATAATTTTTGTGTTTATGTAGAAAAGGTTAAGTGTAAAAAATGTTGGTGATAAGAACAAATTTTCCATTTTCCCGTGTGATGCAAATGGGTTAAACAGTTATTTCAGATTTAAACAAGATTTGATCTTTGCACCGCATGACGTACTGCACAAGGAATCTCGATTGGACAATATTACTGTGACGTCACAGTATGTAAAATCGCCGAACACGTGGCCGATGTTTTGTAAATAAATTAGATTCAAGATGCCGTTTTATTGTTACGCACACAATTTTCCACTCTAAATATTTCTCAGTGAAACTCAATAATCAGCCCAGTGGCAGAAACACCACGACACAAATTTCTAATAACTTACGAAGTTTTTTAATTCGAATGTTGCAAATAAATAGGGTTCTTGCCAGTGTCGAAAGTAATATTTTAAAACTGATTTGACCTCTCTGTGACAACTTGTTCTTGAGATATCGTGTACACAGACTAACAAACTAATGGACTAACACACTAACAGACACCATACCAATTTTGTCATTTTCGGATTCCTCACACCTGGAAACGTGTAAAAAAGTAAAAAAAAACTGAGGTCGAAAATTTTCATGATTACCCAAGTTCCCCATACCTATAGTATGATGGGGAACTTAAAAAAAAAAAAAAAAAAAAAAAAAAAAGTTAGTCTTTGCAATTTTTAGTAATGAATACCAGTTTTATATGTATGTATATATATATATAAACAAATAAGTAACATGATCAGTTTCATGCAGTAGATTCTTTGATTTTTTATTTAGCGGAAATAAAAACATATCGAATAATTTTAACAAAATTAATTTTAAATAATTACACTTACAATAAGCGTCAGATTTGCTGTGTGACATAGGCTGAAACAGAATCTTTGGTTGCAGTCGCTTTTTCTGAATATATGTGCAGATAGTTTTCAAATTCATAGAACTATATACTATATTGTACAGGAATATATATATTACAACAACATTACTCAGAGTAGTTTCTGAACCTTATAAAAAAATATAATTCATATGCGTAAATATTGTTGTAAGTAATTTAAATTAGAATATTTATCGGAGTAAAAAATTTAATCAATTTCCGTATAATTATTACATTTGAATAATAATTTTTCCTTCCTCATTTAATACAAGTATTTTTTAATTTTATCCAATTGAAGCTGAAATTTCTGAATATTATTTACGTATGTAAAACATTTTATTTGCCTTCTCCAATAATTCAAAAACAGATATTCCCTTTTCGCAAGCGTCTACAGATAAATCTTATCTCACCCCTGATGCCTCCGGCAAGAAAAATGTCAATTAACAGCGCGGGGAGTTGGAAGCTATCAATTACTGAAGTGCAAGATTTTCCATTCTCGTGATTATTGGAAAGTTACTGTGTGCAGATTTCTTCCCCCCGCCTTGCGAAATCTATAGACTTCAAAAAGCGCCCTCTAGAATGGGAATTTTTTTTTACTCGCGTAGGGCCTTAATTCCAGCTTATTTAAGAAGGGTGCCAATTTTTCATACAAAGGGCAGGCAGGACAACATTCTCCTGAAACTGTCTGAGTGAAACTTTGCAGTTTAGCATCAACTTCAAATGCAAGAGTGGATGAATCTAGATCATCAATCACCAATTTGACAAATCAATTCTAGTGCGACTTCAAGAGTCATGGAACAGGATAATATTTATATATTCTCCTTTTAAGTACATAAAATCTGATATTATAAACACTTTATCACATCAAACATTGTCTTCTAAAGAAGCTTTGAAAAATGGACACAGAAAAAGAACCCATACGCAACAGAAAACAGGAGTAATTTTAACAACCAACTTATTTTTCAATTGATTATATGACGAAAAAATCAACAAAGATGCTAAAATAACAGAAACATCAACTAGAAAAGAAAAGAAAAACTAAGTCTTTCTCAAGAACAAAGTTTGGACAGCATTAATACTAAACAATTCATAAAAGTTGGAAAATGTGTTAAAGTAAAATTTCCTGGGAAAAGATCAAAGAAAATATTTCATGGCATCATTCTTTCACACAATCATGAATATTTTGGAAAATTTGAACGGATAAAAAAAAAGTTTAAACGGAAGCTACTATTGGATTTTCCAGAGAAAGATATTTCTGATGTAGATGCATCGTACATTCCAAATGTTCTTCCCGAATTAATGATGGACCATAGAGACATTTTTTTCCTTGAAAGACAACAAAATCAAGTTTTTATCAAACAAAGGAATGTGTATTTGTAATTTTATTTGCGTGAAGTAAATTGTATTAAAATTTAAAACAGTTTTAAAAGATGACTTACTTTACCTCAACCCATGGGGTAAAATAAGTCACAAACAGCATATTTTAAAATTTATCTTTCAGTACAAATGTTTTGTTTTTTAGAGATATTTCTCTTAAAATGTCATGAGGAATATTCATTTGCATATTTTGTGTAATTTTTAACAAATGGAACCAATACATTTTTGCAGTTTAAGTGCATATGTAAAATATGCTGTTTTTTAATCTATTTTACCCCACCTAATAAAGGGCAAAACTGGGAAAATTCATTAGTGGCCAGTGGCCGGTACTGTCAGTTTCATTAGTAGCCACTTTTTTAAGTTAGTGGGCACTTTTCACATGATAAGACTATTTCTTTCAGACTGCAAAAAGCATTGTTACCACTTTGCGGTATAATCACCACAAGAAAAATATGAAAATAAGAAATACATATAATAATAAAATTGACACAGGGACACTGAAATTGTAATTTGTAATTACGCTCTTTTTAAAAATCCTAAATTAAAATCTGCTTAGGGCTGTATTAATAACAGCAAAAGTTTTTATCTTTCAGATAATTCAGTAGTACTTTTTTTTCAATTTATTTAAGTGAAATAAGCTGTTATCATTCACAGTTCATATTGATATTTTCTAGTAAATGAATCAGCTGATTCATCATCATCACAACCTTTTACATGGTCATGTGTAAATACAGTTATCAGTTTTATTATTGTTTCTTATTTCTAAAAACACGCTTTTTTAAATGATTTTATTTCAATAGAGTTAAAATATTTCCTCTTAAAAAGTATAGATATGGAAACTTAGCTGCTTCATTAAAAATAATTTACTTAGCTGCCAAATTTATAGCTTTAAAAATAGGGAGATTTCTACTTTAAAATGGAAAGGAAAAAGGAAGATTTCTACTCAAAAGAAAGTAAATACAAAAATTTTTGAGAAATACAATTTAAGCCAAATCAAATTTTGATACACACATTTGTCAAATATCTTAAATGGGTTAAATATACACTAAATACTATGGAGATAATGATGGAAAAAGATTGTGCTCTGTAGGACATTTGATCATTAACTGCTAGTTGAAATGGAGCGCACATGTGTGTGTGTGTGGGGGGGGAGATACATCTATATACTTCTTCATAGGTTCTAGAATCTAACAAGGTAAGTTTAAAATAGATATTTATACTTTAAAAAACATTAAAACCCGTTTAAAAGATTACCTCGCTAGCGCTTTCGGCATCACGCAGCCTTCTTCTGGCGTTTTCGCTCCTGTGAACTATCGTACACACGGCCATGTATTCTTCTCTCTTCCTCTCTCTCCAGAATACTGCGCCATCTCGTGTCGATCTCTGATTGGTCGGTGTTGCATGAACCCTCATTAGCTAAAATTTCGACAGTTTCCCGTTTTGTGGCATAGAAATAATTATTGTAGTTTGCTAGTTTTTTGTAATTTTTAAAATCTATTTCTATTTTTTCTGTTTGGTTTATTTTAGTTAAAGCTGTGGTTGTATGGTTATATTTTATATCATTTTGGTGTTCTTTGATTCGCATTTTTATTTTTCGCTTTGTCATTCCAATGTAGCAACCGGTTTTTTGGTCATCTTTGTTAAAGTTTATTTTATATATACCTGCAGTTTCAGAAAAGTCTATTTTATCTTTATCGTTCCTAATTCTTTGGAAAATATTTTGGTTTGGTTTTATTGGTATATTAATATTTAATTTAGCGGCTTCGTTTTTAATTTTATTAGATGTACCTTTATTGTATGGAATTGGGGGGATGTATTTTTGTTTTGGTTTCTGTGCATTGTCTATGTTATTAAGTTTTTTTATTCTATTTCTATAAAGTTTGTTTACTAAGTTTTTCTTATAACCTGCGTTTTGAGCTATTTCAGTGATTTTTTGGAGTTCTTGTTTAAGTAAATTTTCATTTGAGCATACGTTTATTGCGCGGTTTATATAATATTGTATTGCTGCTATTTTGTATAATTATATGGAGTCTTGCATTTTGCATTTATAATTTCGTTGCTATTACTTTGTTTCCGGTATACGGTAGTTTCGAAGTTTAAGTTTTGAGTTTTTATTATTGTGACATCTAGGAAGTTAATGAGGTTGTTATTTTCTATTTCAAGTGTGAATTTGATATTTGGGTCAATTTTATTTAATTTTTCTAGTGTGCTTTCTGGGGAGGAGTATTTACTGTTTATTACTGCAAATGTGTCGTCTACATACCTGAACCAATATTTTATTTCTTTGAAATTTGTTAGTATATTTTCGTTTTCAAGTAATCTTAGTTTAAAGTCTGCTACTATGCCTGAGATAGGCGATCCCATTGGGACGCCTTGATTCTGTTTATAGAATTTATTGTTGAATCTGAAATAGTTTTCATTTAAAATTAGGTTATTAGCTGCAATTAATGTTTGGCTTATGTCTTTATCTTTATATTTTTGTTTTATTTTTTCATTTATAATTTCATTAATTTCTTTTATATTAATTGATGGGTATAGGTTTATTACATCGAAGCTAACTATAATATCATTAGGTTCTATTTTTACATCTTTCAGTTTTTTTATGAAATCTTCAGTTGAGTTTAAATTGGTGTTTGAAGGGGGGAGTATTTCGTTATATATGTTTTTCATGTAATTTTCAAGTTCGTATGATGGGCTTTCTCTTTTATTCACTATGGGTCTGAATTTAGGTGGGTTTTTATGGTCTTTGAATTTTCCAAACATTCTGGCTGTGTTGGGTGCAAAGTTAGTTATTTTTGGTTTATTATTGTTTGGCCATTTTCCTTCTTTTATAATTTTATTTATTTTTTCTATAAGTTTTTTATTGGGATCTTTTTCAATGGGGGTAACTCCTATGTCATTAATTGCATTTTCCATTTTTTCATTATATTCAGTACGATTAAAGATGGCTATTTTATTGGTTTTATCTGTAAGTACACACGCGATGTTATTGTTTTCTTTAAGTGCTTTTAGGGCTTTTCTATCTTCACAGTCAGTACTATTGTGTTTAATTTTTTCAATAATGTTGTTTTGCGCGATATTTCGTATATTATTTTGATGGTTTTTAGGGATGTATTGTAGAGTGGATTCTATTTTTGCTATGGTATCTTTTATATCTATTGCTTCATCTAAAATGTATTTATGTCCTAGTTTTAGTAATTGATCCTGGTGTGTGGTAAGTTTTACATTTGAGAAATTTAAATATGGGATTTCTATTGGTTTTCTACAGCTTTCTTGTGATTTATTTTTATTTTTAAGCCATGATTTAAGTTTTTTGTTTTGATTTTTGGTATAGGTTCCGTTTATTTGATTACTATAAATTTCAATTTCAGATTTTAAGTTGTTAAATTCTTCTTGTTTACAAAGTTCTTTCATTTGTTTATCTATTACTTCTATTTGGTTTTTTATTTTGTAGTAGGTTGCTTTTTTATTTTTAAAAGCTTTATTAAGGATCTGTCTTTCAAATTTATTAACTTCGTTTTTATATTCATATCTAAGAGTTTTATTTCTAATTTTCAAAAATTTAGGTATAATTTTAAAATATTTGCAATCTTGAAGAAAAATTATATGTCTGTTAACTTTAGTTAGCCTTTTATTTAGTTTATTCCATATTTTAAAGGTTTCATTTTTATCTATTGTATTAACCATTTTTTAACGCGATGTTATTAGCTAGATCAAAAATTTCTTGTGAATTATATTTGAAATAAGCCATTACGGCATAAGTATTAATTGTCGAAAAGCTTGGGTTTCATGCCAACCGAAATCCAAAACGTGAACGTTCACATCAAAAAATTAAAAGCCGGGTAAGGCTAAAACTATTTAAAACAATTTAAAAAAGGTAAAATACATTAAAACTTTAAAAAACATTAAAACCCGTTTAAGAGATTACCTCGCTAGCGCTTTCGGCTGCATCACGCAGCCTTCTTCTGGCGTTTTCGCTCCTGTGAACTATCGTACACACGGCCATGTATTCTTCTCTCTTCCTCTCTCTCCAGAATACTGCGCCATCTCGTGTCGATCTTTGATTGGTCGGTGTTGCATGAACCCTCATTAGCTAAAATTTCGACAGTTTCCCGTTTTGTGGCATAGAAATAATTATTGTAGTTTGCTAGTTTTTTGTAATTTTTAAAATCTATTTCTATTTTTTCTGTTTGGTTTATTTTAGTTAAAGCTGTGGTTGTATGGTTATATTTTATATCATTTTGGTGTTCTTTGATTCGCGTTTTTATTTTTCGCTTTGTCATTCCAATGTAGCAACCGGTTTTTTGGTCATCTTTGTTAAAGTTTATTTTATATATACCTGCAGTTTCAGAAAAGTCTATTTTATCTTTATCGTTCCTAATTCTTTGGAAAATATTTTGGTTTGGTTTTATTTGTATATTAATATTTAATTTAGCGGCTTGTAACTACCTTATAACTACCGTATACCGGAAACAAAGTAATAGCAACGAAATTATAAATGCAAAATGCAAGACTCCATATAAATACAAAATAGCAGCAATACAATATTATATAAACCGCGCAATAAACGTATGCTCAAATGAAAATTTACTTAAACAAGAACTCCAAAAAATCACTGAAATAGCTCAAAACGCAGGTTATAAGAAAAACTTAGTAAACAAACTTTATAGAAATAGAATAAAAAAACTTAATAACATAGACAATGCACAGAAACCAAAACAAAAATACATCCCCCCAATTCCATACAATAAAGGTACATCTAATAAAATTAAAAACGAAGCCGCTAAATTAAATATTAATATACCAATAAAACCAAACCAAAATATTTTCCAAAGAATTAGGAACGATAAAGATAAAATAGACTTTTCTGAAACTGCAGGTATATATAAAATAAACTTTAACAAAGATGACCAAAAAACCGGTTGCTACATTGGAATGACAAAGCGAAAAATAAAAATGCGAATCAAAGAACACCAAAATGATATAAAATATAACCATACAACCACAGCTTTAACTAAAATAAACCAAACAGAAAAAATAGAAATAGATTTTAAAAATTACAAAAAACTAGCAAACTACAATAATTATTTCTATGCCACAAAACGGGAAACTGTCGAAATTTTAGCTAATGAGGGTTCATGCAACACCGACCAATCAGAGATCGACACGAGATGGCGCAGTATTCTGGAGAGAGAGGAAGAGAGAAGAATACATGGCCGTGTGTACGATAGTTCACAGGAGCGAAAACGCCAGAAGAAGGCTGCGTGATGCAGCCGAAAGCGCTAGCGAGGTAATCTTTTAAACGGGTTTTAATGTTTTTTAAAGTTTTAATGTATTTTACCTTTTTTAAATTGTTTTAAATAGATATTTATATTTTTGCAGCAAATGGAGAATGACTAGAAATTATAAAGCTTTCTATAAGCTGTGTGATCACAGATCATTAGAGGGAGGGAAAGGGGGGGGGGTGTCCAAAAAATTATATGAGTGAGATATATTAAACAATTCTACTTCTTTATACGTTGTAGAATATAATAAAGCAAGTTTAAAATTAACATTGACATTCGTGCCATGGATGGAAAAAGATTGTAAATCACAAGGCTTCGATTGCCTATCGTCGCTCGATTTTTAGAATCTTTTAATGATCACAAAAAGTGGCGATTGCAGTGGCGATCAATGCATAATTTTTAATCGCCATCTTTTTTTATTTAGTCGCCATGTGGCCGGTGGCAACCGTTAATTTTGCCCTTTACCACCTAACCCTATTCTAACTTATAATTTTTTTAATCATAATTATTATAAACAAATATCAGAACAATCAATTTTAATCTATTTTTCTCTAAATCAATGCTACTTTTATAATTCCATGTTATAACTATTGAGCTACAGGTTATAAAAATATTGAAAATCTATTTACGATTTGTTTTAATATAATTCTTGTGTACAATTTTAATTTAGCACAAAGTGGGGAACCCACTAACCCATTCAAACTGTCCCATTCATCCCCACCACCACATGATCATATAAAACATAAAATAGGGCCAAGGAACAATTGTCAATATTCTTCTTGAATATCATAAACACAATAAAAGATTACGCCTTTTCAGCATATACGAGTTATATTAACTTTAAGCAAATAGTTAATTTTTAACTACTATCTAATTAAATGAGTAAAAACTTACTCTGGCAGCAGAAAAAGACACTTTAATTTTTTTCTTCCCTTCAATAGACAGCACAATTCTGAAACTACACTTGTTGAATGACCTCAGTACTGTCATATATCAGAAAAATTGTCAAGTTTCTAGTGATTGCAAAACATAAAAATTTTGCTATTGTCCCTTTCATCCCCACTCTCCCCTATTTACTCTGTAACATAAAAAATGCATATTCATATTTTAGATTAGCGATTTATAATTATTTACAAAGCAACTTAAATTCATTCAACATCATTATCTGCAGCATTTTATCTTCAAAAATGTATAACATTTAAAAGGTTTACTGTTAACTTCTTTTCCGAAACTTCAGAATAAATATTGCTCATAAAATATAAAACATGTAAAATCTTATTTAAAAATGGACAAAATGAAACTTTCGCCATTGAACGCCATTTGCATAGTTATGCAATCTTGATATTGTAGAGCTTAGGTAAAACTTAGTATCGAAAATACCTTTCGAGACAAGTTTAGAAAATGCATCATATTAACAGTAATGTTCCAGTGTCAATATTAAACAGTGCTCTGTTTTTCAAACATATTGTATTTGACATTTGAACATATTGTAATCGGGACTTAATTAAAAATTATTGCTTGGATTTCTGAAACCTTACTCTTAGCCATATTGGAGGAGGAGAGCCTCTTTTGGAGTGAGTGGGCCAAAATATCTTATAGCCGGGTGGGCCAGATTGAGCCAGTCTGCCCCTGCAGTTTTGTCCAGTGTCCCAGACTTTTCACAAAAAAAAAAAAAAAAAAAAAAAATTGACAAAATAACAACCCTAATGGGAAGACTATATCCCAGATTCTATTACCCTTAATTGCACAAAACTTGGCATATGAAAGGAAAACTATGAAATACTATACCCAGATTCAATTTGGATACATAACAGCCGGCAGGTAGCACTGCTGTACACGTGAAACAAAAAAGGCTAATATTCAGCTTCTATGGCATATAAAAGCACAAACAGATATTGATTTAATTTAAATGTATATCCGCCTACAGGTGGCGCTGCTATTACTCACTTTCTGTGATTTTCCACAGATAAAATACAATAAGTATTTGAAATTATGATTGAATTTTTGTACATGTTAAACAGCGTGTGGCCCTGTTTTTATATAGAAGAAAGTTTTGTGAAGGCCATAACATACTAGTTTTTTAACAATTTTTAATTAATTTAATCATTAAAAAGAAAAGTTTTATTTTAGAAAAGTGGTGATAAATCTGATTTAAATATTATCTCAAAGAGAGCTAATGAAATTTTTTTTAACTACAATAAGATAATTTAAATTTATACCTTTATAAAGTACAAATTTAAATTCATTTATATGGGGACCTACTTTTTTGAGAAAAGGACCCAGATTTTTGGACTTCATGAGTCCTGGAAACCCAGGATTTTGAAAGCCTAGCGGCATCACTCAGGAGAATAAAAAGATTTAGAACATTAAATTTCAATTTCAGGGGAGATAAATTCAATTTATATGTAAAAGTATTAAATCTTTACTTTTAAGTATATTATAAAGTCCTCAAAATGTTCTTATTGCTTAAAAAGAAAAAAAAAAAAAAATCTAATAAACCATTATCTCAAATACCATGAAATTCAGCGTTTAGCTTTTCTTCCAGTGCTGTTTAAAAATTGTCACTGTGATACAAAATGAGAGGAAGGAGAAGGTACATATAACAGCTTTATATTATAGTATTTAGTAAAGTGAATATTATTTGCTTATTAAAGAATAACATATTTATCCTTTGCTTTTTGAGAACTTTAAAATTTATGACTTTTGAAACGTGTCTATACTATATGATATTTTAGATGTTTTGAAATGTCACTTAATATACAAACTCATATTTTACAAAAAAAAAGAAAAAAAACAATAAATAGCTTCAATTTAGGTATTTATCCAATCGACATAAATATAATTATTTTACAACTTTTCTATTTTATTAGTATTTTTAAATTGTATAAAATGCTTTGTGCAGTTCAGTTATTTGTTCACAAGGCATTTTTAATTTTCACAAACTAATTAATTTTTTTTATCATAAATTATTTACAAAATACACAGATGAGGTACCATTTTCAGAAACCTGGATTAACCCCTGCTAATACTCTTTAAACTTAAATACACATACACATTTCTCAAGCAGCTTCAATAAACAGTTAACAACACTGATTAAATATCCTTGAACTTCAATAAATTTCAATCTATTTTTGTTATTTATTTCAAAAACAACACAATTCAACAAAAATAATATATCAAACAAATTACTGCAAAACATTCCCCTTAAAATCGCTCTGATAAAACATAGCATCAATAATTCTCGAACTTTCAATTCAAAAAACGCACTGTAATTCAGCAGCTAAACAAAGTACCATACACTGGAGATGTAACGTATGATGTACAGAAGCAGATGTCAACACAAAGCCTATAACATCTGGTTATCTATGGGATGATCATTTATGATCTCATACTTCAGAGAAGGACAATAAGTCACATATTAAAGGGCAAAACTGGGAAAATCCATTAGTGGCCATCAGAAGCAATTTTTTTTTACTGGTCCCTTTTTTTGAATTAGTGGCTAATTTTCTTTTCAGACATGATAAAGACTATGATATGTTTAAAAAAAAACTTCTGCATAAATTACTAGTGATATAAAATTATACAATCAAAATAAATATGCTAGTATTAATAAAATTATAAATATTTTTACAAAGTTATTAAGGGACAATTCCACTGGTAACTGACTGACATTTGTGAAGTAAAACAAATATTTTATTAAATATTACCAAAACTTTTTCTCAGTTAATTGTTTTTATCTGTTGTATTCAATGGTGCAATTGAATTCAAAAAAATTTTTTTTAGATAATTTTATAAAACAACGGGGCCTTTCAAAATTTTTAAAAGTATAGTAAAAGAATAAAGCATGTTGATTTAGAAAAATTTGGCAATCTCCTAATTTCGAAATGCTAATGTGGTGAATAAATTGTTTGTAAGAGCATCAAATTGTTATTGAATGAAAAGTAGAACTTTCTTCGGAAAATAACTATGCATCGATATACAGGTTTTAGCATAAATTAATCGATGGTAGGAAACTGACAAACACTTTTTCAAAACAATGTAACAGGCAGCCAGAAAAGTGGACATCAAAAGCAATTTTATTAATAGGCACTCTTTAGCAGAAAGCGGATATGGGGCCAGTAGCCAATGCTAATTTTGTCCTATAACACATATATGGATTTTAAATTAGAAAAATTCCTTTATTTGTGATTTTCACAAAAATCATTACAGCCATTTCCAAGAAAACTCGATTTGTTTCATACTGTGTCCCAAAACGGAGTGCAGGATACCCGTGAACCGTAATTTTTTCTAGAAATGAGAGTAAATCAAATCAAATTCTTATCTCAAAAAATCTTTAGTCTTAAATTTTTATTAAAATCATTTGAACAGTTACCTAGAAAACCAACTTTTAGCAATGAGTAATTTAAAGATTCAAAAAAGCTAAAAACAAAAATCTGAAATTTATATACCGTACTTTGCCGTGTATGGTCCACGGACTATGTATCAAAGAAGCAAATTTTTTTATCTGTTGACTACAGTGGGATGCAGACCATCTCCTACTTCTTCACAGCTAAAATTACCTAAAAATAATCTCATAAACAAACAAGAATTAATGAGACGCGAAAAACATTGTTAATGAATCCTTCGGAGAACGATACTCCAAGAATGAATCACTCGTAAATCTTGACGTCTTTGGCCAGAAAATGGAGTTGTTTGGTCACCCTAGCTAAGCTGTCTATCTAATGGCTACGATTATTATTTTTCTGATCACTAATTAATACCAGTAAGTGGTAAGGAAACGATGATATTCCTAGAGCACTAAAATAATTATTCTGATAATAGTAATTGATGTGAAAACCCTCTCATCCTCAACCACTACCGATCACTTTTAATTTCGGCTTCGGTATTTTTGTAACTCCATGGTTTTAAAAACTAGGGGAAGTGGCAATTCAACTTATGGCGGGATTATTACCGGTATTGTTACAAAATTTGCCACGTTGCACGTTGCGTTTTTAACTTGCGTGTTAGGAAATTTTATGTCCATCGTTTCTCCCTAGCTTTTGATTTGTGCAAAGCGAAATTTCGCTAAAGATATCTAAAAAAGTGTCAACTATTATACTTCCAA
Source organism: Salticus scenicus (assembly GCA_963930645.1). Lineage (NCBI taxonomy): Eukaryota > Metazoa > Arthropoda > Arachnida > Araneae > Salticidae > Salticus > Salticus scenicus. Next base: position 121,061,762 of record OZ005657.1, read on the forward strand.
GAAATGGTAAGATTTAACAGTTTTATCGTTTATTATTTAAGAATTACTTGCGTGAAGCGCTGACAATATATTTTATGGCTGTAGAACAAAATGGCAATTTGTCACCTACGTTAGGTTTTATTTTTTTATCTGAAAAATCGTTGTTTTATTGTTTGATTGAGCTTATAAAATTTAAAAATCATATTAATTTGATTATTTAAGAATTAATTACGTGAGCGCTGAACAGGCCGTAGCTAAACTATGTTTCTAGAGGGAGGGGGGGGGGACTTTTTTTTTTTTTTTTTTTTCGATATTTTAACATTTCCTAACTCCCTAGAAAGCTTTGTACTACAAATTTTAGACAAGATTCTTTAGTTACAGAATAAAGTCTTTATAAATATTCATTTTCTTCTTTTATGTTTTGGTTTTGAATGCATCCTCTGATAACAAATAACAGAAATTAAAATAAAATAAAAAAAAAAAAATACTTTTTTTGCCACCAGTATTTTCTTAAAAGAATTTCTAACTTATAAAATCACAAAAATAATCGTAAAAATGTGATAAAAATTCCTGTATAGAAATACTGGTGGCAGAAAAATCCTCCCTGAATTAATTAATATATTTTGTATGGTATAAACACTCCCGGCCTTTTTTATACACAATATTTATTAATATAAGATTTAGAATCATTTGCATTAAATTTTTTTTCAAATATATTAAAAAAACATATAATATGAAAACACATAGTAAAAGGAGAAAAATAAGACAGCAACATATTCTATCATTTTTAATTTTTAAATATGTGAAATTTCATTTAAATAGGTAGAAGAACATGTGAAAATAATTTTACATTTTAAATTAATTAATAAATATTATTATTACTTCTCGTGTTCACATTTTTTTTTAAAAAAGGGGCACATATTGGTAGACGAAAGGGCACTTTCTTTCCCACTCGCTAAATGGTTCATAAAATTTACAGTCCGTTAAATAAACAAAATGAAATAAATACAAATAAAAAAATAATACCCATATATCTCATCACCTAATAAATGGAGAAACACAACAGTTATTATCCTTCTTGTATTCATGCCTATTTTAATTATTTATTAAAAATGTAAGCTTAGCAGCCATTTACACATATAAACATGCAACGATGTTGAAATTTATACTTTCAACGAATACACAATTTTGACTTCTAGATTCTAGAGAAAATTTTACCATCGGATACTAAATTGGAAGTAATTTAGTCAAAAAGCTTAGCAATTATACTTATTGGGATTTTTCAGATTTTTAATGTTAAATTCATTTTAGAAATTTTTATTCATGAATTCATCAACCGTGAATATTTATTTAAATCAAATTGGAGTGTACAGGTTGATATTTGTATTTATTACCAACTATGTGAAAAATACCAGAGCCGGGAATCGAACCCGGGCCCTCTGCTTAACGCACGGATGCTCAACCACTGAGCTACCCTGGCCGATAACCAGCTAGGCATTTCTCACATAAAATATGCTGGCAAAGTCACCGAGTCTGCAAACGCAGATATATCAGGTGAGACAATAATAATTGTAGCACAACTCCATAGACCACGAAATTTCAATTTAGAAATTTTTATTCATGAATTCATCAACCGTGAATATTTATTTAAATCAAATTGGAGTGTACAGGTTGAGCATCCGTGCGTTAAGCGGAGGGCCCGGGTTCGATTCCCGGCTCTGGTATTTTTCACATAGTTGGTAATAAATAAAAATATCAACCTGTACACTCCAATTTGTGTTAAATTCATTTTTAAATCTTATATCTGATCTCCTGGTGGTATTAGTTTTTTAGGTGTAGCTCAAAATCTACTTGACCAAAAGAACTGAAATTTCATAAATCAAGCATGAGATTTTCCTGCTTTTATCTGATTTCCGTTAATTCTGTGTTTCATTTATTTATTTTAAATCAAGTTCCAATAACAATCAGTGTTCAAACACACCATGAAAGACTAAATTTTCAGTCCTTCTTCATCCAAAATATAAATGTCAGTATTCATTTTAAATGTGCTTTATCCAGATTCTATAACTTATAAAAGAACAGAATTATTCAGTATTTCTCACTCATGTAATTTTTTTTTTTTTTTTGTCCTGCTCCTCCTCCCCCTCCCCCCCTTTTTTTTTTTTTTTTTTTTCATCTCTAACCATCTCCGATAAAAGATTCTGTGGAAAATCTTTTATTTTTGAATAGTTATCCATCCACGACAGAAATATCAATATTAATTAAAAACTTCTTTATGATTATTAACATTTAAAAGTACCTCACAAAAAACTTTTCATTTTTTGGCTGATTAATTTCGGTCACACCATGACCATCTTCGGAGCCAAGACTAAACGTCAACATCCTTCTGTTTATCTTGCCGATGAATGCCGCTGTTGCCACTTCACTTTATAATTTCCCAAGATCTGTTGCCAAGCTGCAGGGATGATTGAATATTCTCTATCGTTTACTGTGTTATCGTTAGTAATAATTTCGAGGGCCTCCCGCTTTAGTGCGTAGTTTTGGTTATTGTAAGGTGCTATTTTTTTATGTTAATGGAGTTAATATTTATGGGGTTAGTATTGTGGGTGGAGGAGAAAGCGGTGGAGGATTTTCCTAATTTAAGGTCTGCACGGTGTTCTTTTTCTCTTTCGGCGATTTTGCGTTTGGTCATCCCAATATAGCAGGCTTTATTACCATTGATCAGGGGTGCAGAAAATGTTCAGACCTTGGAAATTTCCCCCAAACACAGTATAAATTTCCCTCAATACAGGGCTGCCAACAACTACGCAATTGGCGTAGTAACTACGCTTTAGCCTGCTTCTACTACACTCTACGCATTGTATACTTAAAGCTACGCTTTTCCTTTCCCCATCGTCATCTTGTTTACAATGAGCGAACTCCGATTTCACCACGGATTAAAAAAGTATAATATAAAACTGAATTGTGGCAGACACTGGGAAAAAAAAAAAAAACTATCTTTTTTCTTTCTTTCTTTTCTTTTTCTTTTTTTCTTTTTTTTTTTTTTTTTTTTTCCATCGCAATCCAATCCTTATCAACTTTTAATTTTGCATTTCCAACAGTTGCCGCATAAAACATTATTCTTTGAATTTTATTTTTTATGTATGAAAGTGCTTCTTGAAAATATAAAAATAACAAATCTAACTTTTACAATCTAGTTGAAGAACCACATGCTTCATCGTAAATACTCATAAATAAATAGTAAAGAAAGAAAAAAAAAAAAAACATTCTACTGCTAGGCATTGCGTAATCGAAATATTGCTGACTCAGAACGGGAACGAGTATTTGTTTACATTAGCTGAGAGTGTGCTTAATTAAAACCGCAAGCACAGACTCCGCAAGCTGAAAGGGGGGGGGGAGAAAGAAACCGAATGCTATGATTATCTTCATGGCTATGATTATGCTGTATTTTGATTTTCATTTAAACTCTATCAATGTTTCATTTATCTTAATGCTTAATAAGTCGCTAAAAAATAATACTTTCTAACGAAAAAATTTGTTTATTTTAATTATTTATCGATAAAAATAATGGATTCAAAGTTACTGAACTTTAAGTACGATTGACAACGCAAGGAAACTAAGACCAGGAAGAGCTATCTTCCGTGGGAGACTTTCTAAAGTGTCTGAAGCCTTAATCACGCGAGTTTTGGAGAAAACAGTATAAAGTCGGACTTTAACGGAGGAATTGTCCTTTGTAATAGGTTGGTTGGTTGGTTGGTTGGAGGATTAAGGCCGATTGACTCCTTATGTGTCCTAGGCCTATAGGGGGAATGCCCTCCGTGGGGGTCTTTCTAAGGGGTCCCAGCCCGTATTTACGCGAGTTTAGGAGGAAACCACGGAAAACTCCGAACGGCTAGGTCGATGAGCGCGACCTGGGATCGAACCCGGCACCTCCGATCTACCAGCTTTGAGCGCAGAACCGCTCGGCCGCTGGTGGGCCCTCTGTAATAGGAAACTTTCTTAAGTGTTTTAATATACAAGTTTCTGAAAAAATCATGGAAAATTTCGAACTTTATCGTACCAAGTATCTACCGTTGGAGAAAGAAAAAGAATATTTCCTGTGCTTTTTCTTAGGATAACTGAATACGCGATAACTTAGTTTTTATAGTGCGTGGGTGATTCTAAGAAATTTTCATATCTGAAAATGGGACTTTCACAAAAATCGTCGGATTTAAAATGGATTCATCACAAAAATAGCACAAAAAAATTGCGTATTTTATAAATCAGCCGCAAAAAATGACATTTCAGTAATAAAAAAAAAAGCTGATTTATGACTAAATAATTAGACATTTTTAGAAAAATAACATCTATTTTAGCAATTAGTTTACGATTACGTAATTTTAAAAATTAACTGTAAAATAATTCCGTATTTCTATAAAAAGCCACAAAATTATGCTTATAATGTAAATCATGTTTGAAAAAAGCAAGAAATTCATCGATTAGCATCAAAATAAAGCCTTTTTCAGCGATTAAACATAAATTTTGTTAATTAGCGGTGAAATGATTGCGTATTTCCGTCATCGGCTACAAAAATATCGCGATTTACTGAAATCAACTGAGGAAAAAAAAAAAAACCTTTATTGGCTAGCAGCCAAATGATAGAATATAAAACGTAAATTTTTGATTATTAATGGGTAAGCGATCCCGTATTAGCGAAAACTACTTCAAAATTATTCCCGATTTCCGAGATTACACTTTGAAAAAGAAAAAAAAATGGAAATTTCACTGATTAGTGGCAAAATAGTTGAGTATTTAAGATTCAGCTTTTAGATGAACGTATTTTGCATAGATTAGTAGCTAAATAATAGCGTGTTTCGGCAATCGGCCGCATAATAATCGCGTATTTTAGGATTTACCTTTAAAGAAGAGTGAATTTTATCAATTAGAGCAAAATTATAGTATATATTAGCAATTATTTGCTATTAAACGTAGATTTTGTAAATTTGCAGTGAAATAATTACGAATTTCGGCAATCGGTCGTAAAAATATTGCGAATTCTGTCAAATACGAGAAAAATAGCATATTTATTTAATTAATGATAAAAACGTAATTCTACCTCCCCCCTACGGAAACTCGATTTTTTAGGTATATTTAGCAATAATCTTAAGGGGGAAAAAAATGTTTCAGAAAAGTTGATGGCTGTCAGTTTGCACTGAAATTGAATTTAATGTTGTACAATTTCAATCCTTTTCCATCCTTAATAACAATGATTATTTTATTGTAGATTCAGTTTTATTACATTTTCTAATATCTAAACTATTAAAATTGTTCATTATTTTGACTTTTGTTACTCCAAAAATTTAAGATTTTGTTTAAAAAAATCCAATTTTTATATCTGTTTGAAGTATAGCATTGAAATTATTTTCACATCAATTGTCTTGTTCTTGTAATTAAACAAGTTTCTTTTGAATAGGCATGCACTAAATGTTTGATTATTACTGAATAATGAATATTCAGTATACTGAATAACTAAAAATTTGATGCATACCTACATCTTACCTTTTTTTTTTTTTTTTTTTTTTTTTTTTTCTTCACTTAATTTCATATGATTATTGCTAATTTATTTTTGTTAGTAGTTTCTTTCTTTCTTTTTCTTTTTTAATTTTTAAAATTGCTCCTCAAAATTTCTCTGAATACTCCTCAAACTGTTTTTGAAAAGTTGGCAACCCTGCATATTAGTGTATTATATTAGAATTAGTGTATTTTCATGTATCCATGTTAATATAAAAGGTAAATTTGGATAAAATTTCTATTATTTTTGAATGTTTGATTATTAAAAATCAATAAATTTCAGAAAGTAAGTCATAATGTAAGCAAAAGATTTTATGCTTATTTATATTTTAAGTATTTTCTAATTTTTTAGCGACTACACTTTGTAGCTTAAAACTACACTTTTTTTGCTTTTTAACTACACTTTAGCACTCCCAGAGGTTGGCAGCCCTGTCAATAATGCAAAAATCTACTTCGCTGTACAAAGTCATTTGTTCTATATAATAAATATTTAAGAGAATAAGTATACAGTGTAACATAAAAATGTCGCTGTTAGTGTATATTATAAGAACTTCAAAGCAGCAATTTTTTTTTTTATTTATTTTTTTAATTTTTCTTAAAAAAATATTCAGAATTTCCCCAGTTACTTTAAATTTCCCCCGAACCTCGTTCGGGCATTCGGACATATTCTGCACCCCTGCCATTGATATGTTCAAAGTCAATTTTATATATTCCGGGGGTAGAGTTTTGTGGAATGGGGTCTTTTTCGTTTCGGATGTGTTGAAACATGTTTTTGTTTGGTTTTACTGGGATGTTTATGTTATTGTTTTTAGCTTCGTTTTTTATTTTAAAGCTGGCCCCGCTACAAAATGGGATGGAGGTGGTGAAATTGGGTTTAGTTTTCTGGGCATTATTGATTTTATTTAAAGATTTTAGGCATTTTTTGTATAATTTATTTATAAGATTTTTAGAATAGTTTGCTTTAGTGGTGATTTTTTTGATATTGTTAAGTTCTTTGTTTAGTAGTTGTTTATTAGAGCAGACTAAAATAGCGCGGTTGATATAAGATTGAATAGCTGATAATTTATAAGGGAGTGGGGTTTTACAATTTTTGTTTATAATTTCAGTGTTAGTAGTGGTTTTTCTGTAAACGGTAGTGTCAATAGTGTTATTAGAGTTTTTTATGGTTTTTATGTCAAGAAAGTTTAGAGTATTGTTGGTTTCTTTTTCGATGATGAATTTAATATCGTTATCTAGCTTATTAAGGTTGGTTAGAAGGGTTTCTGGGTTTTCGGTGTCGGGTATTATGGCAAAGATGTCGTCTACGTAGCGAGTCCAAAGTTTACAGTTTTTAATAATATGGTTGGCTGAGTTTTCAATAAGGCGGAGTTTTAATTCTGCAATGATTCCGGAGATGGGGGATCCCATGGGGACGCCTTGAGTTTGATGGTAGGTATTATTGTTAAAATTAAAGTAAGATTCATTAAGGAGGAGGTTGTTTGCTCTGATTAAAGTTTCGCTAGTTTTATTATCCCCAAATGTGTCGATTAATTTAGTGTTAATTATTTTTGGGATTTCTTGAATATTAATGGAGGGATAGAGGTCTTTTACGTCGAAAGTAACTAATTTATCGGTATATTTTATATTAATATTATGAAGTTTATCCAGAAACATTTCATTTGAGTTCATTGAGGGGAGAAGTGCAGTATAAATATTTTTCATGTATTTTTCGAGTTGGGCGGAGAGAAGGAGGGTTTTTGTGATCTTTATAGTTTGCAAAGAGTCGAGGTATAGTAGAGGCATGATTATTAAAGGTTGGTTTATTATTGTCGGGTATTGGCCAGTTTTTATAAGATCTTTGGTTTTATTTATGAGTTTATTAAGAGGGGAGAGGGGGATTTTTACGGCTTTTAATTTTTCTATTGTTTCAAGCATCATTTCGTTATATTGCGTACCGTTCATAATAGTAATAAGATTTGTTTTGTCTGACATAAGGAAAGTTAAATCGCGATTGTTTTTTAAGTTTTTAAGACATTTGATATCTTCAGAGTCATTGTAAGTTTTATTTAATTTGGAGATGGATTTTATAGCAGTGTTTCGGATTATTTGTTGTTTGAATGAGGGAATATGGTCAATAGCGGTTTCTATGTGAGCTATGGAGTCTTTTAAGTTTGGTGTGTCATTTAGGATATATTTAGCGCTTAATTTTAAGAGAGAATCCTGGTGTGAGTTAAGTTCAAATGTTGATAGTTTATTATATGGGTGGGAAGTAAGGGTTGGAGTTTTAATAAGTAGGGTTTTCTTTTAGAATTAAGTTATGCAGTTTTTTCTGGTGACGTTTTTGAATAGATTTTTGTTCAATATCGGCGAATTGTTTAATTTTATTGGTTAAATGGCTGAAATCGTCGGGGTTAGTATTTAATTTTAGATCGCGTGTGAGGTTGTTGTCTTTCATTTTTTATTTAAAGATGGAGATGGATTTTTGTTTAATAATTTTCTTTAATATCGAGATTTCAAGCTATTTAGCGAGGTGTTTATAGTGTTTATTTATGAAATTCGAGTTTGTTTTTATAAATTTAGGGATAGTTTTAAAATGTAAGCAGTCTTCGAGAAAGGTTTTGTGGTTAATTTCACGCGTGAGTTCTTTAGTATTATTTCTTAGGCTATTGTATAGGGTAGAGAGGGACATATTTTAGAGAAGTGGGAGGCCTAGAAGCAGCGTTAAGTTAGAGAGAACGGGGAATATGCCAAATGCATTACGTGAGAGATGGCGGGGGGGTCAATGTTGACCAAAGATCAGAGCCATTCCAAAGATTTAAAGCGTTTATGATACAATCACAGCATTCAATCGAGAGGAAAAATAAAAATAAGGAAATAAAACATTAAAAATGTAAGTATAAATTACATAAAAAGTTTATAAAAGGGGGGTGGAGTATATAGTTAAAAATGGAAATTCTAAAAGCGTTTAAAAGAGTTAAAATTATGAACATACATACAAGTCGAGAGAACGTTGTTTTTCAAAAATTCTAGAAGGCTTCATCAAGGAACGTGCGCCACATTGATAATCTTCCGAAAGAAGTAAATGCCCGGTAGCAGCTAATTTATTTCATTAATTTTAAAAGAAAAGCATACTAATTATTAACATTTAAAAGTACCTCACAAAAAACTTTTCATTTTTTGGCTGATTAATTTCGGTCACACTGTGACCATCTTTGGAGCCAAGACTAAACATCGAAGTCCTTCTGTTTATCTTGCCGATGAATGCCGCTGTTGCCACTTCGCTTCACTTTATAATTTCCCAAGATCTGTTGCCAAGCTGCAGGGATGATTGAATGTTCTCTATCGTTTACTGTGTTATCGTTAGTAATAATTTCGAGGGCCTCCCGTTTTAATGCATAATTTTGGTTATTGTAAGGTGCTATTTTTTTTTTATGTTAATGGAGTTAATATTTATGGGGTTAGTATTGTGAGTGGCGGAGAAAGCGGTGGAGGATTTTCCTAATTTAAGGTCTGCACAGTGTTCTGAATGATGAAGCCTTCTAGAATTTTTGAAAAACGACGTTCTCTCGACTTGTATGTATGTTCATAATTTTAACTCTTTTAAGAACTCCGTGCAGACCTTAAATTAGGAAAATCCTCCACCGCTTTCTCCGCCACCCACAATATTAACTCCATTAACATAAAAAAATAGCACCTTACAATAACCAAAATTATGCACTAAAACGGGAGGTCCTCGAAATTATTATTAACGATAACACAATAAACGATAGAGAACATTCAATCATTCCTGCATCTTGGCAACAGCGGCATTCATCGGCAAGATAAGCAAAAGGACGTCGACGTTTAGTCTTGGCTCCGAAGATGGTCACGGTGTGACCGAAATTAATCAGCCAAAAAATGAAAAGTTTTTTGTGGGGTACTTTTAAATGTTAATGCTTTTCTTTTAAAATTAATGAAATAATTTAGCCGCTACCGGGCATTTACTTCTTTCGGAAGATTATCAACGTGGCACACGTTCCTTGATGAAGCCTTCTAGGATTTTTGAAAAAGGACGTTCTCTCAACTTGTATGTATGTTCATAATTTTAACTCTTTTAAACGCTTTTAGAATTTATATTTTTAATGTTTTATTTCCTTATTTTTATTTTTCCTCTTGTTTGAATGTTGTGATTGTATCATAAATGCTTTAAATCTTTGGAATGGCTCTGATCTTTGGTCAACATTGACCCCCCGCCATCTCTCACGTAATGCATTCGGCATATTCCCGTTCTCTCTAACTTAACGCTGCTTTTAGGCCTCCCGCTTCTCTAAAATATGTCCCTCTCTACCCTATACAATAGCCTAAGAAATAATACTGAAAAACTCACGTGTGAAATTAACCACAAAACCTTTCTCGAAGACTGCTTACATTTTAAAACTATCCCTAAATTTATAAAAACAAACTCGAATTTCATAAATAAACACTATAAACACCTCGCTAAACAGTTTGAAATCTCGATATTAAAGAAAATTATTAAACAAAAATCCATCTCCATCTTTAAATTAAAAATGAAAAACAACAACCTCACACGCGATCTAAAATTAAATACTAACCCCGACGATTTCAGCCACTTAACTAATAAAATTAACCAATTCGCCGATATTGAACAAAAATGTATTCAAAAAACGTCACCAGAAAAAACTGCATAACTTAATTCTAAAAGAAAACCCTAAACTTATTAAAACCCCAACTTACAATGACTCTGAAGATATCAAATGTCTTAAAAACTTAAAAAACAATCGCGATTTAACTTTCCTTATGTCAGACAAAACAAATCTTATTACTATTATGAACGGTACGCTATATAACGAAATGATGCTTGAAACAATAGAAAAACTAAAAGCCGTAAAAATCCTCCTCTCCCCTCTTAATAAACTCGTAAATAAAACCAAAGATTTTATAAAAACTGGCTAATTGCCCGACAATAATAAACCAACCTTTAATAATCATGCCTCTACTATACCTCGACTCTTTGCAAAATATAAAGATCACAAAAACCCTCTTTCTCTCCATCCAATAGTAAATAAATCTGAAGGTCCAGCTTACCAACTCGAAAAATACATGAAAAATATTTATACTGCATTTCTCCCACCCTCTAACCACTCAATAAACTCAAATGAAATGTTTCTGGATAAACTTCGTAATATTAATATAAAATATACCGTTAAATTAGTTAGTTTCGACGTAAAAGACCTCTATCCCTCCATTAATATTCAAGATATCACAAAAATAATTAACACTAAATTAATCGACACATTTGGGGATAATAAAACTAGCGAAACTTTAATCAGAGCAAACAACCTCCTCCTTAATGAATCTTACTTTAATTTTAACAATAATACCTACCATCAAACTCAAGGCGTCCCCATGGGATCCCCCATCTCCGGAATCATTGCAGAATGAAAACTCCGCCTTATTGAAAACTCAGCCAACCATATTATTAAAAACTGTAAACTTTGGACTCGCTACGTAGACGACATCTTTGCCATAATACCCGACACCGAAAACCCAGACACCCTTCTAACCAACCTTAATAAGCTAGATAACGATATTAAATTCACCATCGAAAAAGAAACCAGCAATACTCTAAACTGTCTTGACATAAAAATCATAAAAAACTCTAATAACACTATTGACACTGTCGTTTACAGAAAACTCACTTATAAATTATCAGCTCTTCAATCTTATATCAACCGCGCTATTTTAGTCTGCTCTAATAAACAACTACTAAACAAAGAACTTAACAATTAAAAAAAATCACCACTAAAGCAAACTATTCTAAAAATCTTATAAATAAATTATACAAAAAACGCCTAAAATCTTTAAATAAAATCAATAATGCCCAGAAAACTAAACCCGATTTCACCACCTCCATCCCATTTTGTAGCGGGGCCAGCCTTAAAATAAAAAACGAAACTAAAAACAATAACATAAACATTCCAATAAAACCAAACAAAAACATTTTTCAACACATCCGAAACAAAAAAGACCCCATTCCACAAAACTCTACCCCCGGAATATATAAAATTGACTTTGAACATATCAATGGTAATAAAGCCTGCTATATTGGGATGACCAAACGCAAAATCGCCGAAAGAGAAAAAGAACACCGTGCAGACCTTAAATTAGGAAAATCCTCCACTGCTTTCTCTGCCACCCACAATACTAACCCCATAAATATTAACTCAGGGCTGCCACTGGTGACTAAAAAAGCAACTAAAGCTACTATTTTGAAGAGAAGGTAACTATGGTGACTATTTTAGCCAAAACGTAGGCAAAAGCAACTATTTTGGTATCAGTTAAAAAATATAGGCAACTATTTTAAACATTTAGCAACTAAATAGAACAACATCTAAAGTTATTTAAAAAAAAAATCCTGGTCTAAAGCTAAACCTTTACAAAATTTTATCTTAAAAGCAAATCAACTCTTTGTGTATTGTTTGAAATGGAATAAGGGATAGAAATTTATTATCAGGCTAAATTAATTCTAGGTTGCAAGAGCAACGGGTACTATCTGTCTGGTGTTATTATATAACACCAGACAATATATTATATATATTATATATATTAGCAATATATTATATATATTGCTAATATTCTAAAAAAAATATTCTGAAAACAGTAGTCTCTGCAGAGAAAAAATCTAGTTCCGTTAAAGGATCCTTCATAAAATTTTATAGCCTGAATAATTGGATGTGCTTTGCTATATTTCCCTGAAAAGTTGATATTCAATTTCTAATGTATAAAAGCTTTCTATGCATATGTCTGAATTCAGCTCTATAAAAGTGATCATCATTGTCTGAAATGAAACCTTAATTGTAATTTTATTTTGAAAAATTAAATTTTTCACAATTTCACAAAAAGTGGACCCTAACTGAAAAGTTCTGAAGAACTTGATTTTCACACTTAATTTAGATTCACAAAATTATGCATAGATTTTTGTCGATTTCACAAAAACAGGACACTGTCTGAAAAGTGTGGACAAATCCTTGGAAAAATGCTGTTTTTTTTTTTGTTTTTTTTTTTTAATATTACCTGGTTTTATAAAGCATGTGTAAAAATGACTGCTTACTTATTCCAATTTTATTTTAAACAGTGTAAGATTCATTATCTGGAATTACTAAATATGGAATCATTTTTTTTTTTTTTTTTTTTTTTATGTTTTTAAAAATCTTTCATACCTAAAACCAGAAATTTATTTACGTACAAAAAAGCCCACTAAAATTAAGTATCAAGCCTTTTATTAGATATTGTGAAAATCGGAAATTAAAACACAATTCATTTTCCTCAGTGATCAGGGATGTTCGTGGTCTGAGACATCTCTGGAATTCACGTCCAATCATATAAAAAATTCTGGATTTTATTCAATGATTGATTTCCAGGATTTTTAATTTCTCGATTAGACAGTTTTGTTCAGTATAAGTAAAAAAAAGAAAAGAAAAGGGAAAGGAAATTTTAAAAGAGAACTCATTTGGCATTTTGCTCTTATGATCACGTTGTCATTCACATTTAGTGGAAACAATAATGGACAGCTACGATGCTGATGGCAAGTGGCATCAGCAGTAATGTACTTGTTTTACATGCTTATGTATTATAGTTTTTTTTTTTTTTTTTCTGTTATATTCTATAGAAGAAAGTATTAAATTCTTGAATTTTTTTTAATAGATTTGCTGATTTAGAGAATTCTAGTACATGGTTTGAGTATTTTTAGAAAATGCCTGTCTGAATGTAACTAATATTTTGTGGCAGCTCTAGCTGAAGAACTAAAAGGCACAGAATTTCATAAAAATTTACATGTAGTTACGCCTAAATGTAAATAATTGCTAATTAGATATTTGAGTTATGTTTTATAATTTAGGGAAATAAAGTTCTGAAATCTGGAATACTTTTAGTCTCGTGGGTTCCAGATAGTGGGTACTATTATAAGAGAGCACCACACAGCTGGCATTTAAAAATAATAAGTACAAAATATTGAATAAACACCATAAAATATAAGAACTTGCAACAGTTGTTTCGGGTCGAATGAAAACACAACCTTTTATCAGGGGATGAAGTAAGCACAACAGATTTGCTACAGAAATACAGAAATCTCCTGATTTTTCAGGCTGATTTTCAGATTTCCATGATTTCCATTACCTATTAAATACATTCCATAATTTTGTGTATTGCAATGGTATGTAACATACTAACATGCTCAAAAACCATTGCAATTCAAAAAACTATACTGCTGATGGACAAAAATATCTTTTCTTTGTTGACATACATAAAGAAAAATGAAATGAAAACTAGAAGTTCAAAATTTGCGCAACATATTAACATCAGAACATAAAATCATTCCTCATGCTGTTGTATTAAGAATATTTAATTGGAAAAAAAAAAAAGGTTCTTATTTTAATGTTGACTTGTTGAGATTCAACTAAAATAAAAAAGCAACCCTCGTTGTGCTAAGATTGGTGATCATTCAGTCTTTTGCATATTAAGTGGAAAGCCCGGGTTTGATTCTCGGCTCTGGTATTTTTCACATAGTTGGTATATAAAAAAAAAAATAAATAAATAAATAAAATCAGCCTTCCACTCCAATCTATTAGAAATCTTTCAGTCGTATTTTTAAGGCAAAAATGAAAAGTTCCATAATTTTGAGTATTTTCTATGAAATTCCCCGATATTTCCAGATTGATAAAGTTCCCTGATTTTTCCACGACTTCCTTGATTTCCCTGATTGTCGACACCCTGCACGAGTACTGCAATCCAAGCAAAGGGGCTTTGTTTGCATTGCAGCACTTGTACCTACTTTGTTCGCCTAACAAAGGGTCATGTTTTCTTTCGACCCAAAGCAGTTGTTGAGAATTCTTGCATTTTATGGTGTTTATTCAAAGTTTTTTACTTATTAATGGGTCCTATACTATATAATCTTCACATTAAAGTTGTGTTAAAGAAAAAGGGGGGGGGTGGAGGATTAGGAAAACTATTTTCTGCTTCAGGAGACTTATTTAGGAGACTATTTTTCATATGTAATGCAACTAAAACGATTATTTTTGGAGTCTCATTTGAGTGGCAGCCCTGTTAACTCCATTAACATAAAAAAAAAAATAGCACCTTATAATAACCAAAATTACGCACTAAAACGGGAGGCCCTCGAAATTATTACTAATGATAACACAGTAAACGATAGAGAACATTCAATCATCCCTGCAGCTTGGCAACAGATCTTGGGAAACTATTAAGTGAAGACTTTTGACCCCAAATTCTGACTGAAACGGACAAAATTATCACTTGTCAGCAATATAAAGTAAATACGTTATCCACGCGCTCTTCATAATATTGTCAACTTTTGTGTGATTTCGCCACACACTAAGAGCTCTGAGCGGCCAGTGCCTCAGTTGATTTGCCGATCGTCTGCTGCTTTGCCTGGTGACACACGGAGGCCACTCCCTTTACTACTGTGACGTAAAAATCTAACCAATCATTTTTTTTTGTTTGCCTCATTCCGGAGTTTTCTATCTGCCCACTCGTTGCAGAGACACATGGAAATAAGTTGAACAGACCATTTGCGATCTCGAATTTTTGCAGCGTGCTGCTATTTTGCTGTTTGGAGCGATGGATAAAAAGGAAAAGTCAAAGAGGTGTAGCTATACTGCTGCATTCAAGTTAAAAGTGGTGAATGAAGCCGAGCAAACTAATAACTGTGCTGCAACTCGAAATTTTGGCCTAAATGAGCGGCAAGTCTGTGAATGGAGATGGAATAAAGTGGTTCTTGAAAAAATGCCGCAGAAGAAGAAAGCTAGGAGAGGTGGAAGTGTCAGCTATGCGAAATTGGAAGAAGCCATATAATCCTGGGTGACGGAGAAATGGCAAAATGGTTTTATCATCACTCGAACGTGTATCCGACTTCGTGCCCTTCACCTGGCGATTCCAACTTTGTACAGCAGCCATCCACGTTTGTTGCTTCAGCCGGTTGGTGTACAAGGTTCATGAATCGGTACAACTTGTGTCTGAGGCAAAAAACTAAAATATCTCAGAAACTTCCATCCCAGTTGGAAGGCCAAATTCTGAAGTGGCAGAAGTACATCATCAACATACGAAAACAACATAATATTGATTTGGTCCAGATTGGGAATATGGACGAAACCCCCGTGAATTTTGACATGCTATTCAACAGGACAGTGAACACAAAATGTGAAAATACTATCCTGGTGCAAACAATGGGGCACGAAAAAAAACGGTTTACTGTGGTGTTGTTTTGTTTAGCGAACGGAGTAAAGCTGCCCCCATACGTTATTTTTAAAAGAAAAAAATCCCTGAAAGGTGCAAAATTTGCACCTGGTGTTATTGTAAGAGCACATTCGAAAGGCTGGATGGATGAAAATGGAGTCCTAGAGTGGCTGGAAAAGGTGTGCAATCGGCAGCCTGAAGCAGTTTTTAAGAAGAAAAGTAAGGATGAAACGGATATCCGGTAACTATCCGGTATCCGGCCTATCCGGCTGAGTTTTAAATATCTGGCGGGGTACCGGATATCAGCACGCCGGATACGGATATCCGTCAATTTCGAGCCGGATATCCGACGGATATCCAAAGGAGAAAATTCAATCTTACACTCCCATCAGATGTAAATTTTGCGACAATTTTAAAAATTTCTTTAGATCAGTTGTAGCTTGTAAAGGATTTTTTTTTTTTTTTTTTTTTTTTTTTTAAGTTGGCTTCTGCAAAAATCGATTTTGGACTCATTAGCAAACAAATTTAGCCAAAAGTAGCTTCAGGTTTAAGAAATATAGAAGCCCTATTTTAATTTTGTATTGTACAGTTAGCTAGGTTTTTCTTCCAGAGTGATCTATAACATTTCCCCCTAATCTTCCCCATAACAATAAAAAGAGCTGTTCATTGTTGTTCCTGAACAAATGATATTTATTCTCAGCAGTTGCAGTGTATATAACTCTGTTTTCATGTCTTTTGCTAATATCTTGTTAGATTGTTCAGTAATATTGTTAGTCTTGGATGTTAAAGTTGTTAGATTGTTTCGAGAATGAGTCAAATAATGTGCATTTATTGACTAGAACCTGTTTATTTACAATTCAGTTTTTCATACACAATAAAGTTGTTCTTTTTGTGACCATACATTTATACTAGCAGAAACCTGGCATTACTTGCGCCATCTATCTATTCGATTTGGATTTTTTTAAAAACCCTCCAATTTATATAAATTTGCATTTTTAATGGAATATCTTACTAAAGCACCAGAATTTAGAATTCCCTGTTGCGTTGCATAGATATATCCCAAAAAATTAAAATTACTTCAAATAAAAGTACATATTTAAATTTTCAGAAAGTCCGTACTTTCACTTTCATATTGTTCATAAGAAAAAAAAAAAAAAAAAAAAATCAGTTATTTAAAGTTTTTGATTTTGTACTGCAGAAAAACTTCACTTACTTAAAAAATTTTAATAACTAATGCAACATTTTCTTTCTTATCTGTACAGAATATAAAAATATAAAGTAAGTAAAAAGTATAAATTCATTTTGAATTATTACTTTCTTCTATATTAAATAGAAGGAAGTATTGGATTCGTGAAAATTTTCAACTTCCAGTTTTCGGTGGATTTACGCATTTTGAGGGAACCAAAACACAATTTGACCATTTTTGGAAAATGTCTATCTGACAAAAATTTTGTGCAGTTCAAGAGTTAATGCACAGAATTTCATATAAATGTATACATAGTTGCATCTTACCAAAAAAAAAAAAAAGTGCTCATCAATTTTTGGTGCAAATCACTCAACAGATGGCGCTGCTATACTGTGATTTCTCCCATTTAAAGGAAGACTATATCTCAGCTTATACTGTGTATAATAAAAAAAAATAAACTAAGTGTGTCACTATTTATTATGAAACATGATCATTCAATTTCTGTGCATAACGGCCAATAGGTGATGCTGTTATGCTGCAATTTTCCCATGAATGGGGAAGTTATTTCTCAGATTCATTCGTGTATAATTGCTAAAAATTTAGTATGGGAAAGGGTCATTTTTATAAAATATCATGTTGATTCAATTTTGGTGCATATTGGTCGATAGGTGGCTATATTATGTTGCAATTTACTCTGTGAATAGAAAGGCTAAATCTCAACATCTATAAAATTTAAGAGATAAACAAGATAAAAATAATATGAGAATAAAAGTTGGCTTAATTTGGGTGTATATCGACCAACAGATGGCACAGCTGTTCCTCACCTTCTGTGATTCTCCACATGGCTACATCTAAAAAATTTTTGATTAAAATTACACTAAACTCAATATCTAAAATCTTTATTGTAAGCAACTATGATTATGTTTCTTCTGCATGTTAAACAGCATGTAGCGTTGTTATATAGAGAGATATAGAAGAAAGTTTTGTGATGGCCATAACATATTAGTTTGAAACTTTTAGTTTATTTATTTATTTTTTCTTCTTTCTTTTATGTTTTCTTATAAATGTCTCAAAAGAAAGTATTGGATTCATAAAAATTTTCAACTTCTGGTTTTTGATGGATTTACACATTTTAAGAAGTCCAGCACCTGGTTTGACCAATTTTTAAAAAATGTCTGTGTGTGTGTGACAAAAATTCTGTTCAACTGTACCTCCGGAACTACTGCGTACTACAATTACATATAAATTTATGCGTAGCTGCACCATGACATAAATCAGTGCCTACCAACTTTTCGTGCAAATGGCTCAACAGGTGGTGCTGTCATACTGCGATTTTTGCAACTTAGAGGAAGGCTATATCTCAGAAACTACTGCACAGAATTTCATATAAATATATATGTACATGTAACTTGGCATATATTAGTGCCTATCAAAATTTCGTGCCAATCGCTCTACAGGTGATGCTGTTATACAGTGCTTTCTGCAATTTAGGGAAGGCTATATTTTAGGTTTTATTTCATGTAACTACACAAAACTTCATGTTGGAAAGGCATTATGAGAAATTATGCTGGTTCAGTTTAAGTGCATGTTGGCCAGTAGGTGGCTCTGCAATACAGAAAATTCCCCCCAAAAGGGGAAAGCTATATTTCTTATTCTATTGTGTATAATTGCATAGAACTTGGTATGTGAGAGAACCAGCCGTTGTGAAACACTATTGTGATTTATTTTAGGTGTATATCTGCCAACAGGTGGCAATACTGCACTACAATTTACCCAATGAATAGGCTAAGTTAATCCCAACTTCTATGACATATGTGCATTAAACTTGATATATAAGACAACCATTATGAAAGCAAATGTTGACCTTATTTATGTGTATATCAGCCGCCAGGTGGAGCTTCTATTATGATTTTTGACAAGCACATATCTCAGCATCTGTTGATTAAAATTGCATAAACTCCTTTTGTAAAATACTTATTGTGAGAAGCTATGGTTAAACTTTTATACGATTTAAACCGTAAGTGGCGCTGTTATATAGAATTATGTAGAAGAAAGTTTTGTGATGACTACAACATATTAGTTTTCATGTGAAAATAACCCTTCAACTGTGATTATATTAGTAAAATATTTTATTTCATTTTTTTAATAATAGTATTGTAAAAAATATGTAAATAATAAGTTTTAGTTTTATAATTCTGAACAAAACCTATCTTTTTGTGATAGTGCTTTTCACCAAAAATTGTAAATGTAGGAATGAGTATGTTAGGCTTAAAAATTTATTCTTCATGGCAATATTGCACAAATAAGTAGAATATTAAATAAATATGTTTAAATAAATTATATTTAAAATGTTTTTAAAAGAATAGTATATGAAATATGTTTATATTTTATTGTTTTAAAATAAAGAAAAAGAAAAGAAATATACAACACAACAAAAAACAAAACTAATGCCGGATATCCGTATCCGGCAGGCAGAAGAGCTCCGGATATCCGGTATCCGGCAAAATCACTATCCGTTTCATCCCTAAAGAAAAGTCTGCTTGTCTGGGACTCCTTCAGGGCTCACAAAACGGATCCAGTCAAATCCAAGTTGAGCTCTTTGAATTCGGAGAAAGCTGTAATTCCCGGTGGACATACGTTGATCCTCCAGCCGCTTGATGTGTATCAACAAGCCGTTTAAGGACAGGTTGCAGCGAAAATGGATGCAATGGATGGCATCTGACGATGTTCAAACCACTAAGGCTGAAAATTTTTAAAAAGTGGACATCGTCACCATCGTAGAATGGATTAAAGAATCGTGGGACTCTCTTCCAAAGATATAATTATAAAAGCTTTCAAAAAATGTTGCATAAATAATGCGGTGGACAGCACAGAAGATAAAATTTCGGATGATGACTCATCTGATGATTCAGACTGTGATGAAGCAGAATCGGAGGCTGGGGATATCTACCAGGCCGATGACAAAATGACTGAGGCCGAATTTAACGAACTGTTTTGCAATTAGGATGATTCCGATTTCAATGGTTTCGACTGAATTTTTTTATTATTTTATTTATTTATTTATTTTTTTTTTTTGTATTCTTATATATGTGATATTTTTTATTTTTAAAATAAATGCAGCAGCGTATACTGCAAAGCAAATTTAAAACGCAAAAATTTAAGCAAATTTAATATTTATTTTAGTTATATTTTGCCGGTGAGACGCTACATAGCGGGTTTTTAATTTCAGCCTCTAGACATTGCTGAACCAAAGTAAGTAAAAAAAAAAAAAATTTTAATAATTTTGGAATGCCAAATTATTATATTCAGTGCATTCCATTTATTACTATTATTCGTACGTCCAAAAAAAAATATTGTAATACTTAGATTTTTTTTTTTTTTTTTTTTTTTTCAAAGTGACTCGCGTATAAGCCCCCCCACTTACGAAGCGAAAAATAGTCAAAATTTTCTCGACTTACACGCAAGTATACACGGTATTTCATTTGAAATTTATTTTATGAACACATGTGTTTCCTCTTTCTTTAATTTTCTGCGCTCTTACGCCTGATAAATGTATAATTAAAAAAATTAAGAGCCAGTAAAATATTTCTAATTTACAATTTAATAATTTTTAATTAAAAATTTTTTTAAATATGTATTTTTTTTTTTTTATAATTTTCTTTAAATTTTTTTTACATTGTAATCTACACTACAAAAAACCACACTACAGAAAAATTGACTTATACCTTTTTTATTTGGAATAACATCAAAACTAATGGTTGAAACAAATAAAGCTGTCATGTTTACATAATATCAAAGAGATGAAATGATACCTATGTACATTTTTGATTTAATAATTCACTTTATTACTCTCTACGAAGTAATTATTAAAAATCTACATAAAACGTTCTTTTTAAACGTAATGTAAGAAACATATACTTTGTACTGTATTATGATTTATTATATGATATAAACAAGATATATTTTAATACATGAAATAAAACTATTTATTTGTTAAATCTAAGCAATTTTTTACTAAAAATATGTATACTGCATTGAGTTATTCCCCCTTTATATGGAATTACTGCTGTAATGTGCAATGGCATAGTATTATGCAGTGTTTTAATATAAATATCAGAAATTTCTCTGTGCCAAATATCAGAAATAGTTTTTTCTAGTCCTTGCAGAGTTGTAGGCTGCAATTATTTAATCCTCGACTCTTTCCAGTGCTTTTTTTATAGACTAAACATTTTCGAGCGGATTGAGATTGGAGCTATTTCCAAGTCTGATGAAAAAGAAATTCTATGATATTTTTTGTGGGATTTAACTTAAAAAAAAATATATGATTGCTTACAGAATTTAGGTGCTCATGGGATAGAATAGGTAGTTTTAACAATTTGAATAGAATAAACGCACCAGAGATGCCTTTTAGTATGGGGCAATATCATCTTGAAATTCTGTTTTGGGGACAGTCTGAGATACCTTCAAAATTGTCAGTCCGGTGCCGATTTTATAATGGCTGCGTTTTATTTCGAGTTAATTGATCCATTGAGCATGAAAATTTGTCAGATTCATTGAGAATTTATGCACCTCCACACCATAATGTACGGAGAATGTGTCACTGTTTTATGAACGCAATTTTCAATAATTCAGTCACATTTTTATCATCTTACTAGTTTTTTTTATAAGCCCGAAATAAAATTAACTGATACATTTTTTAAATTTTTGGTCAGATGAAGCCTTGTTTTTTTTTCTTTTTAAATTCTTTTCATCAGTAATGGCCTTTTTTGCACATCTTCTGGTTTTTAACATACTTTGTTTAACTGTTCCCACACTGTTTTTGAACTGTCAAGTTTCATGGTGTCAGAAGAATTGACAATAATATTGAAGACAATGACTAATTTTCTCAAAATGATTTTACTAATTTATAATTTATTTACATCTAAAAAAAATTCAAAATCTGGGTAAATAGGAATTTTACAAATCAAGTAACCTCGACGAAAAGCCAAATATTTGACAAAATGTTCGTGATGAACAATAATTGACAGTGAACAAAATTGAAATTCAAGTAATTGTGATCAATCTTTTTATATTTCTTGTTCAGATTTTGAAAAATACTTATGGTTCCATGATTTTTCTACTTTTAATCATAATTGTTTTAAATTAGAAACTATATTCGTAGCTTTAAACACGGTTTTCTTTTTTATATAAAAAAAAAAAATGCATTTCTTAAATTCATTCTCAATACTTTATTAATTGGAATACTCAAAAAAAAAAAAATCTTAATGTAATAAATATTTTCTCTTAAATTAATAATTTAATTTAATTAAAAAAGTAAAGAAAAAAACAAAATACAAAACGCCCTTGCGGGGACTCGATCCCACGACCTACGTATCAAAAGTCAAGCACGCTAGCACTGCACCATCTGCTCACACTACGTTGCGTGTTTTGTGGCTTTTATAGAAATAACTAAAACTAATAGAGGGCATATCTCACCCCCATGGGAGTTGTTGCAGCAAATTTGTATGGTACCCAATGTTTTCGACTATGCTCTTTAATTTAAGCTTGGTTTGGTTTCAATAGCAATTTTACTGATTCATACTTCCATTGTTAATGTACAAATATTTTTCAGTTATTGCAGGTTTTAAATATGTAGATAATAAAAAAGTCGAGGTCTGATACCATTCTTGCTGATCCTTATGTAAAATGACTTCCTGAATCCGAATGTGATTCCCATTTTGCCCTGTCACCCACAGTTTTCTAGATACACCACCCCTCCCTCAATTTCTTTCCCTGCTCGATAATTTTATGACCATGAATTTGATTTGAAGAATGAAAAATAATTAATTTAACACCTAAAAACAAAAAATGTGTATACAGTTTAAAAAATAACATTAATAACAGATTGAAAAAATATAAAATATGTAATGCATAATTTCAGTGAAAAATCCCCCCAAAAAATTTTTCCCTTGTAACAAATGTCCATGTTTTAGAACTTTCCAATTCTATAGCCCCTAAGATAGATAACGGTTAAAATAATCCCCCACCTTCTCCTGCCATACACACATATACCTAAATATCAAATTTATGGTCATAAAATCACTGAAAATTGATAAAAGATAAAGGTCCATTCCTAAAAAAGTGGTGGGTGATAGGGCACATGGGCATCATATTCGGATTCAAGAGGACATTTTACATAAAAATATGCTGAAATGGTGTCAGAGGCAACTTTCATGCCGAGCCGTTTAATTAAATTGCACATGATTCTATAAGGAACGACAGGTATCTATTTCTCTCTCTCGATATTTACTTGATCAAATAGACAAGGGTGTTTTTTTATTTTTTTTTTAGGTCTATACATGATTATTAAAAAATAAATGCACCTAGTTTTTTCAAAACTTTCCAAAAAAAAAAATAAACTACACAGTATGTGCAAAATAAACGTGAAATTAACAATATTTATATTTATAGTTACAACTAATTGTGAAAATATGCTATAATTTTTTCAGTTATCGATAAAATTCCTGTCTTTTTTCAAGACTGATTTCCAAACTTCATGATAATTTTACAATTGATCGCCGAAATGCATAATTTTTTTTTCGTCGTTAATCCACGAAATTTCTGCATTTTAAAGTTAAGTTCCCAAATACTCAATTATTTCGTTGATAATGGATGTAATTTGCACTTTTTTCTCAAACTTGAATGCCGAAATACGTAATAATTTTGCAGCTAATTTCGAAAACACAAGATTATTATCACTGCTAACTGTGGTGTCAATTTTTATAATCATTTAAATCCCAAACACTGCTATTATTTCGCCGCTGACAATAAAATTCACAATTTTTTTTTCCAAACCTGTTCCCGAAATACCCCATATTTGTGAGGTCGATTGCTCAAACCTTGTATTATTTAGTGCCTAATCGATGAAATTCATAATCTTCATAAAGTTCAATCTCCAAATACTCAATTAGTTTGCCGCTAATCTATAAAATTTACTCCTTTTTCAAAGCTGAATCCCAAAATATGCTATAATTTTGCATCGTAATTCAGAAATACGGGATTATTTTACTATTAACTATCAAAAATTTATGCTTAAACGCAACTAATTGCAAAAAGACAATATTATTTCGGCGTCAATTGATAAAATTTGAAATCTTTTCAAAGGTGATTTCCGAAATTTATGATGTTTTGTGGCTGATTGTTGAAACTGAAACACACAATCATTTCATTGTTGCTTCATAAGGTTGATTTAATCATAATTGTTTGCTGAAACAGGCTTTATCTCTATGTTAATCAATGAAATCCGCACTTTTTTACAAAGACGATATCCGATGTATGCAGTAAATTTGCCGAGATATGGAATCAATCATTTTACTGCTATTTTTTTTTTTAAATTATGCAATAGGAACTGATTGCTAATATAGACTATTATTTCACCACTAATTGTTAAATTCTGCATGTTTAAAAAAAATGAATACCGAAATATAAGATTATTTTACAAAAGAAATAATAAAATTGCTTTTTTTATTATTTATACAGAAATATGCAATACGAAAGTCTATCTACAATATGGGATCCTTTTGCTGATAAAATTTAATTGTTTAAATTACGTGCTGAAATAAGCTGTTATTTTACTACAAAACGTAATATTCTTGCAGTGAATTGTCAAAATTCATCGTTTTATGTCTTATTAACGAAATTTACCTTTATCACGGTTAATTGCTCAAAATAGCAATTTTTTCTCTAAATAAAGATAGGCAGCTATTTTCGCTGCTATAATCGACAGAATTTGTGCTATTTCTGAAAATTGATGACACAAAAGTTAAATACACATATTGAGTCAAAAATCAGTGAGATTTCTGCCTTTATTTTAGCATATGTTTGCCGATTACATAATTTTTGCATCTGATTACTGAAATATACAAAATTTTCTCGTCCAAATATTCTGAAAAAACTTTTGTGAAAAATCTGTTTTATGTTTGTTGATTTCTTAAGTTGTTAGTTTAACACAAAATTTAGAAAATAATTATAAAATAAAGAGTTTTCTCGAAAAATATTGCGCTTCAGCATAAAATACGAAATATGCAGAATACTTAAAATCCTGCATACGAGAATTGGATGCCGATTTCAATACTTTCAGACTTTCACATAATTTCTGTGATTCTTTAGTTCATTATATTTCCATAATAGTCATTTCTACTTCTTGGATACGCAGAAAGCAGAAAAGATCTCCAGTATGTAGGCTTTCACCAATGTCGTGAACAAAAACATTGGTGGAAATCGCGACTAACGATCTTTTTTCCGCCGGTTTCTCAAACATACAGACCGATGGCACATGGATCACACAGAAGTGACTTCTTAACGGAATTTTCAGATCGTGTTTGGGCATAAAGGTAAGTGAAGTCCAATTTGACATGAGATAAAAATCTATTATAAGTGTATATATCTCAGTGAAAACGCTAAAATATCTTTAAAAATGCAGATTATGAAAACACAGGGCACAATTTCAATTGAAAAAAGTAAAGGGCGCATTTTCACTTTAAAAAAAGGGGGGGGGGCAGGCAAATTTTTTACTTCAAAAAAGGGCAGGGGGCGGCGCCAATTAAAAAATGCATAACATGAACACTAATTACTTCCATTACCCTACTACTTTAGGTAAAGGAAGTATTGTATTTGGTCCAAGAATTCGGTATCAAGTTTTCACTAGAGCTGTACCAAGTACTTGGTACTCGGCCAAATATGGACTAAGTATTCGGCCAATACCGAGTAGTTGTAAGAATTTCATTATTTTTATGTATTATTGAAAGAAATATATTCATAAGAGTTGTTTATTAATAACTAAACTAAAAAAATATGAAAATATAAACACAGTCATTAAATTTTTGCTGCAAACAGCTTTCTGCAGTTAAAATGGGCAAGTAGATTGCCACCAAACTTTGTATATGGGTAATTCTCTGAAAAGTGGTCATTTCATGTCCCAGTAGTCTTGAGGGTATACTTTTAAAAGCACAAAAACAAAAAGCTGTTTAAACTATCAATATTAATTGGTTTTACATATAAACTGTTATTCTTTGGTTATTGGAATTCAAATATGATTTTTAAATAATTTTTAAAATGCAAAATATCATTCCCTCACTGTGTCCCCATTCCCACATCTCTGTAAATAAAATGGTTTCTATAGTATTAAAGCTTGTATATTTGGATTATTTGAATTAAAAACTTATTAAACATACTTTAATAAATATTTATCCATTATACTATATTTATATATTATGCAACGAAAGAAATTAGAATACTTTTTATTGTTGTCCCTGGTAACAGATATCATTCCCTCATCAAACTATAATGACATCCTTACTTACTGTATAATGATAGCACATACTTTATATAAGTCAAACTTAATTTATATACCAGCAAAGTAAAGAAACCATTTTGAATTCTGTTGGAAACATTTAACAATGAATAGCATATGGCTCTCAAACGTTAGATTGAAATACAGTATTTTTATTATATGTCATTCCCTCACTCATTATAAAGTTAACTAAAATAAATCAAATTTGATTTTTTATGATGTTATATTAATAAAAATATGTTTTAATGAATATTTAGTGTTTGAAAATCTAACTAAACTTAATAATATTTTTATAAAGTAGTTTTTAGAAGAAATTTGTCATTCCCTCACAATCATTCCCTCATTTTTCTAATTAATAAAAGTAATTGCTATATCAAAAATTATCAAATACAGTTTGGTTTATATTATTTTTATTATTAATTGTAACATGTGTGTACATGTACAAAATGAAAAAAAAAATTAGGAGCAATTTTATTCGGACTAAGGTTTTTTCTTTTTTTTTTTTAAAAAAAGGCCCACTTTTCAGAGAATGACCCATATAGACGATTCATGATATCCATTTTAGTTACAAGAATTTAAGTATAACCATCTTGTATGTGTATAATATGCATTTTTTTATATATATATATATAAACTTAGTACATAAAATTGTATCAAAAACAGACAAAAATAAAATATTTTAGAAAAAAGAACCCTTATATAATACTAATATAGTAGATAATACTTTAGTTACATATTTGTGCAAATTGGACTAAGATACTTTTAAAACTCTAAAAAAAGATTGATTTTAACGACCCTAAAATGTCATTAAAAATAAATTATCAAATTTGTTGTTATGCAAATTATGGCCTGAAACTACCTATCTTTTCATTCTTCTAGAATTTGAAGATTAATGAAGTCTATCATGTTTGAAATGATAAAAACATTTATTTTAATATCCTCATTTCATATGTAAATTTCATGCATCTTAAATTAAGCCTGAGTGTATAGGAACTTTTACAGTCTGAGAATAATTTGCATCTGAGAAAGACTATATAATAAAGAATGAATTTATCAGTTATTATGGTTTTAATAATCCACTAAGCTGGAAGTATCAAATATAACAATGAACCTAATTGTGTATATACACTACAAATGTTCTGAAACTTTTCATGGAAACATCCTTTTTGCCATTTAACTTAATTTTGTGTTCAAAATGACTTTTTTAAATTTCAAGATGTGCAAAATTCTTCATATGTACGTCAATTATTCTTTCTCACAAGTATTCGGTACTCGCAAGGTTTCGGACCCGCCCACAAACCTAAAAAAAAAAAAAAAAGACTGGGTTTTTTTTGGATTTACCCACTTAAAAAAAAAAAAAAAAAACGCTCTAGTGGGTTTTATTGTTTTTTTTTTTTTTTTTTTTTTTAATCTAATAAAATTTTTTACTTTTAAAAAGTAATTTATTATTTTCTTACTTGACAGTTTATATAATAAATATTATGTAGCATAATAATTATATGCATAAGTATAATCATATTATTTATATAATTATTATAGCTATATAATATAGCATATCATATTAGTGATATAATATATGCCAGTTTGAAATTATGTAATTATTTCTCAACTTTGTTAGAAAAATTCCTTTCATTTCAACCATCTATCTACAATATCTCTTTTCAAGAGAACAGTTTAAAAAAATGAAGGATGAGAAAAAATGAACAATATTGCAAGCCTGTATTTGTAAGTCATGATGAAAAAATAAAAATAAATGTAATACTTTGCCTAAAATTCTAAGGATTCAACAACAAATATTAAACATAAGTAACAAATATATTGACCCTGTAAGGTTCGATACAGGCAAAAAATAAGGTTCTTTTTTGCCCCTCGAAAACTTCATATTCATTAAAACTGCCTTTTTAAAGGATTTAGTTTTATAAAAATGACATTTCTATAAATTTTTTTCGTGTTCCAGAATTATTTTTAATGTTTACCTATAACTTGGTTCAATGAAACGCTATTGACTTGATAATAAACATTTATATAAAACGACTGATAAAATGGAAGGTGTTACACAATTTTTTTTCTTGCAAAAAAAAATTCACAAAAAAATTTCGTTTAAGTGCTGCACCGAGTAGCACTTTGGCTGAGTACCGAGTAGTTGTAAGAAAGAATAATTTCTGTACATATGAAGAATTTTGCACATCTTGAGATTTAAAAAAGGCCTTTTGAACACAAAATTAAGACAAATTGCATGTTTTCATGATATGTTTCAGAATTTTGTAGTGTATATATACAATTAGGTTCATTGTTATATTTGATACGTCCAGCTTAGTGGATTATTAAAACCATAATAACTGATAAATGTCATTCTTTATTATGTCTTTCTCAGATCCAAATCATTCTCAGTTAATTCTTAGAGAATATAAAAGCTCCTATACACTCAGGCTTAATTTAAGATGCATGAAATTTACATATGAAATGAGAACATTAAAATAAATATTTTATCATTTCAAACATGATAGACTTCATTAATCTTCAAATTCTAGAAGAGTAAAAAAGATAGGTGGTTTTGGGCCATAATTTGCAAAACAACAAATCTTATTATTAAAATATATTTTAAATAACACTGAGTTCGCACTAAGGAAAAAAGAGTGGGATTTTGAAAATTTAAGTGAGATTTTTGAAATTTAAATCAGTATTCATTTATTTTAATTACATGAAAAAAGTATTTTCAAGAAAAATGCAAATTACAGACACGTGACTGCTGAAATTAGAAATTAGCTGAAAATTTTTCACTAATATGATTGATTGGATGATTACTTGAATATTGATAACATCACTATCAGTAAACTGATGACGTAAAAAAAAAATTCTTCAATATACCTGCAGTAACTTATATCCACATAAAATCTTATTAAAATTTCACACCAAGAGTAAAACAAATTATTCAAACAAATATAGAATATGATTTTTATGTATGTACATTAATCATTCATATAAAAGTAGCAGTAGCTAAATACTAGGTTCAAACGTGCATAAAACCAACTGAGTATTAATTTTCTTAAATTGATTTGGAAAAATTTTTTTTACCTGAAAAATCTATTCTTCATTTCCCCAATGTTTACAAATTTGGTATAGATATGACACCCCATAAAGATTTGAGAAAAAATAGATTCATTAAGTTCAGCACTAAAGATCTAAAAATAATTACATATGTCAAAAATATTGAGCACGTCTATTGCTTTATTGTTTCTAGAATTGATCATTGACCACAATCCGTATTCCGGGGATGGGAAAGATGGGGCGGGGGATTAAAAAAATAATTACATAGTATGAAATATTAAACCCTTTTAATTCTACTTCTAGAATCTATTAAAGTGAGTTTAAAATGAATATTATAAATATAATTTATGTTGCAGATGGGTAAAGATTGGGAAACAACACTTTTGCAGAACATTTGACTGCTGATCGCTAGATGGAGATAAATAAAGGGGGAGGTGGGCAAAAAATAATTACATGAGCAAGAAATATTTAACAATTATATTTCTTTACAGGTTCTAGAATCTCATAAAGCAAGTTTCAAATGGATATTGACATTTTTGTTGTGGAGGGAGAAAGGGATCAGAAGCTTTTGTAGAACATTTGATCGTTGATTGTTCAATTTTTATTTATTAATTTTTTAACAAACAATATCCGTGATTTTTTTTAATGGAAAAAATAAATTCGCAGAGTTCAATGGATTTAAAAAAAAAAAAAATTGCAGGAAAATAAATGCGGGAAAAGCGCGCATGATTTATTTGATGATAGATTTCTAGATATATTAACTCCTCTATAAGACCTGTAAAAAAAAAAAAGTATGGACATTTTTAAAGAAAAATCATTTCTTTTAGCATTCTGCTCTTATGATAGAGTTAGTATTCTTGTTTAGCAGCATTGATAAAGAAGTAACCATGTCGCTCACCACAAATGGCAATGTCAGTAATGTATATGTTTATATATATATATGCATTATAGTTATTTTTTTACTTTCTGCTAAATTTAACAAAAGAAAGTATCAGATTTGTAAAAAATCTTGACTTCCAGTTTTAGATTTATTTGCATGTTTTGAGAAGTCTTGAATATGATTCGACAATTTTTTTAAATGTCTGTGTGTGTGAAGTAGTTGCTCCTAGATATAAATTAGTACCTGTCAGTTACTGAGTTATGTGTTATAATTCAAGGAAGGCAATAATGGGAAAAGGATCCAAAATCCGGAATACTTCTGGCCCTGTGGGTTCTGGATAATGGATACTATACTGTATGCCGATTTTATGCAAAAAATATTGCGCTTCAGCAGAAAATATGTAGAATACTCAATATCCTGCATACGAGAATTGGATGCCAATTTCAATACTTTCACATAGTTTCTGTGATTCTTTATTTGATTATATTATTTCTGTAATTATCATTTCTACTTCTTGGGTACGCAGAAAAGATCCCCAATACGCAGGCATTGAGCAGTCCGTGAACAAAAACATCAGTGGGAACCGTGACTAATGATCTTTTTTTCTCTGATCATGTAAAGGTACAGACCGTTGACACATAGATCACGCAGAAGTGACTTCTTATGGAATTTTCAGATCTCGTTTGGGCAAAGGTAAGCAAAGTCTGATTTTGCATCAGATAAAAATCTGTAAGTGTGTATTTCTCAACGAAAATGCTAAAATATCTTTAAAAAATAGCAGTATAGCAGATGGGAAAATACAGGGCACAATTTCAATTGAAAAAAGTGAAGGATGAAATTTCACTTGAAAAGAAGGGGCAGGGCGCATCAGCGCTAAAACAAAAAAAAGTGCAAGGCGTGGCACCCTTTAAAAAATGCATAACATGAACACTACTCAAAAGGGATATATGTTATTAAAAGTCACAATAATTACAAGTTCCCTATTGAAAGTGGCATAAACGTTGCTACTAGTTTGAACACATGAACAAACAAAAGAAATGAAATACATCATGGTTTATGAGGCTGTATGTCCTATGTTCTAGAGAATGTAAGGACTATGAATGTTAATTTTTAATTATTTTTTATCTGCTATCTAGAGTAATGAAATCAACATAATTCTCCAGATGTGCAAATGCATTTCCCCCCCTTTTTATTTTATTTATTTAATTTGAATATATTTGTATTAGCATTAATATTCCGTTGACAGGGTCACACAAAAAGGTTTGAATGCATTACGGATATAAACAGAAACTGATGAAAACAGACTTCAGTAGTTCTAACCATTTTTAGTACTTATCTATATTGTTTCATAATTATTTACACACTTTGTTTCACTTTCTGTCTCTGTGTGTGGCCTTCTCTCAGTCTGCAATAATATTTTTCTGTTTACATGTAATTGTCAGTCTTCTAAGTGAGCCCAATTTTTGTTAACTGATTTTTTCCAGGCCAGGCCTTAAAAAAAAATTTCAAGGGAAAAAGGGGACTTTTTAAAAATGATTATGGTTTCATTTCTGAAATTTCAGTTGAAATTGGGGATGGGGGGCACATAGGTTTTTATTTAGACTCGGGCTTCAAAGAATTTATTTATTATTTTTTTTTTTTTAAGTTTTTATCGAAAGTCTAATTAACTATATGTTAGGGTGGGCAGAGTTTTCTCCAGATCGGGCACTGCCCGTGCTGGCCCCTATCTAGCTACGGGCCTGGCACTGAAAATATAGTTATTTGTAGAACAAAATGGGAATGATGTTCACAGTTACGTTAAGTATTTTTTTTTTAATCTGAAGAATAACTTAAAGTTGTTTTATTGCATAATTAAGCTTATAAAATTTAAAAATCTTATTCATTTAATGCACTTTATGACTTAATCATATTTCTAGTTTTGATTTTTCTAAATTGATCTTAGTCTTTATGACTGCCCTCTCCCACTTAAGATTTCTCTGTCTCCTGTGAACAAATGCCCTGTAACTCTAGTGAGAAATTTATTTATAGAATTACTTATTGCCGAATGTTTTTTTTTTCTGTTTTCACATTCTGAAAATTCCTGAACGTTAAGTTAGTGCTAGCTTTCTGAAATTTTTTAGATAATTTTACAGCTTAAAAAAAAGAATGTCCTTTGTTTATTTTTTCAATTTTTGAAATATTGAGGAAAAATAAAAATGAGTATTAATGTAAGGGTTATGTTAAAATTATTATTTCTAAATTTGCTATGTTTATTTTTTTTATTTTTTAATTTTGCAGTGTTTAAAAAAATGTGATTTTATTTCTATGATCTATTATTTAACTTTTTAATAATATGTTGACCAGGGCTGGTTTTTTGACGTCAAAAACTGGTTTAAACTGTCAAAAACCGCAGGAGAAAAACGGAAACTTCAAAGTAATTTTAAGTATATTTTTTAGTTGCAATGTACTATATATTAACATTAATAATAATATATATATATATACTTCCAGAAAAGAAAAATTGTGTTAGGAAACATATCAATGCGTAGTCTTAAGGGGTGTGTGAACATTAGAAATCTTTTTATGTAAATTGTCTTGGAGCTATGAAAATTTGCATACATAGATTAAAATTATAATAATACAATTAAGTTTATTAAAAATTCTTTAAAACTAATGAAATAAAAATTAAAATCTTTAATTTTTAAAAAATTAAAAAAAAATTCTGCAAATTATTATTTTATTATTCCTTTCACTTTAACATTATAACTTAAAAGTATATACTAAAATATTAGGTTTAGTATGTATTTGTGCATTCAGTTATAGATTATTTTTTTAAATTAAGTAGAATGCTGAAATTTTAATGAAAATTTTTAGCATTCAAACTTTTTTTTCGGGAGACTCCCGAATTTTGAAGCAATCTCCCAAAAAACAATACCTCCCGAATTTTTCAAAATCTCATTTTTTCTCCTCTGTATTCCCCATGCTGACTTTTCAGGCATGTGATTCTTCCGTGGATTCACAGGAATCCTCGAATTTTTTTAATCTAATTCTCCGAATACCGCAAATTTGTTTCTTCTGTTTTTAAAAAAGGTGCAGATATTGTTCATTTAGAAAAAAAAAAACATAGAATGATCTGCGATCAAATGTTCTGCAAAAGCTCCTGACTCCCAATCTTTCTCCATCTGCAACATAAATGTCAATGTTCATTTCAAACTTGCTTTATGAGATTCTAGAACATGTATAGAAATAAAATCGTTAAATATTTCTTGCTCATGTAATTATTTTTTGCCCCCCCCCTTATTTATCTGTAACTACCGATTGGCAATGAAATGTTCTGCAGAAGTCTTTTATTTCCCAATCTTTATCCATTTGCAACATAAATGATAATTATAAGTCAAAGTAAACCTTCTACTACTCGTGTATGCCTGAGTACTTGTGGGAGGGCTGTGCCCCTCGTCAGAGTCAGCTTTGCGGTGGCTTACTTGCTTTCTGATGGTCTGCTTTCGTGTAGCTCTCAAAGTCTGATACCAGTTACGGTTAAGATCTTGTGCCGGGTTGTTGCCATTGCAGGTAAAAGGATTTGACAAAATTTCAATGGTTTCACGATTTGCGGCATAAGCTGCGTTATTATAGTTGGCAAGTTTACGAGTTTTGCTGAATCTGATATTAATCGGTTCTTTTGCGTTAGTTTTGGTAAGGGCAGTGGTTATTTTTCCAAACTTTATATCTGCTATGTGTTCTTTAATACGGTTTGCAATATTTCGCTTTGTCATGCCGACGTAGAAACCAGTGTTTTTATTTTCATTTGTAAATGAGATGCTATATATATATACCAGAAGTTTCGAAGGGATTAATTTTATCTTTTTCATTGCGTATTGATTGATAAATATTTTTATTAGGTTTTAGGGGTATTTTAACATTAATTTTATTAGCTGCATTTTTAATTTTTTGTGAGATTCAGCGATTATAAGTAATAGCCGTGGTAAATTTTTGTTTGTCTTTGGAAACAGTCAATGGTATTGAGTTTTTTGCATCTTTTATAGTAAAGTTTGTCAACTAAGTCTTTCTTGTAGCCCGCTTTAGTACCATATTCTTTAATTATATTAAGTTCTTTTTTAAGTAGATATTAGAGCAGTTAGTAATGGTGTAGGATTGAATTGTATTTAACTTGTATTGAGAAGGAGTTTTACTTTTGCTGTTTCTAATTTCTGTGCTGGAGTTAGGTTTACAATAGGCAGTAGTTTCCAAAATGTCATTTTTTATTATATAAACGTCTAGGTAATTGAGATTGCTGTTATTTTCTTCTTCATGGGTGAATTGGATGTTATTGTCTAATTATTTAGTTTATTAAGAATGGTGGGAATATTATTTTTATCTTTGATGATCGCAAATACATCGTCAACATAGTGATACCAACAGTGAATTTCATTTTTAAAAGAATCCAAAATAGTTTCTTCCAAAATTCTTAATTTTAGTTCTGCGACAGTACCCGAAATGGGAGAGCCCATTGGGATGCCCTTAATTTGTTTGTAAAAAATATTATTAAATCTATAGTAGTTTTTTCGGAGAACCAAATTACTTGCGGCTAATAAGGTGTTTGTGATTTCAGGGTCGTTAAATTTATCTTTGCTTTTATGATTAATAATTTCAGAAATTTCATCAAGATCTATTGAAGGATATAAATTAACTACATCAAAACTTACAAGGGTATGTGATTGATTAATTTTTATATTGCAAAGTTCATTGATGAATTCTTCAGTAGAGTGTTGGCTATTTTCAGAGGGGGGACCTTCACATTTGCTGACAATGAGGAGCATTTTGAGAGGATTTTTATATTTGCCATAAATTCTGGGAGTATTAGAAGCATGGTTATTATGAAAAGGGGGTTTATTGTCAGGCCATTTTTCATCTTTAATAAATTTTTTTATTTTATCAGTGAGTTTATTATTAGGATAGTTTTTTAACCTTTCAGAACGACATTTTGCAATCATCAAAAATAAAAATAATATTCTCACCATGCTTAATAAACTAAATAAATTAGACAATAACATCCAATTCACCCATGGAGAAGAAAATAACGGCATTCTCAATTACGTAGACGTTTGTATAATTAAAACCAACAACATTTTGGAAACTACTGTCTATTGCAAACCTAACTCTAGCATAGAAATTATAAACAACAAAAGTAAAATGTCTTGTCAATACAAGTTAAATACAATTCAATCCTACATCAATTGTGCCATTACTATCTGCTCCAATAAAAATTTACTGAAAAAGAACTTAATATAATTAAAGAACATGTTACTGAAGTGGGCTACAAGAAAGACTTAGTTGACAAACTTTACTATAAAACATGCAAAAAACTTAATACCATTGACTGTTTCCAAAGACCTAAACAAAAATTTACCCCAAAGACCTAAACAAAATATTTATCAATCAATATGCAATGAAAAAGATAAAATTAATCCCCTCAACTTCTGGCATCTATAACATCCGATTTACAAACGGAAATAAAAACACTGGTTACTATGTCGGCATGACAAAGCAAAAGATTGCAAACCGCATTAAAGAGCACATAGCAGATATAAAGTTTGGAAAAATAACCACTGCCCTTACCAAAACTAATGCAAAAGAACTGATTAATATCATATTCACTGAAACTCAAACTTGCCGACTATAACAATGCAGCTTATGCTGCAAATTGCATAACCATTGAAATTTTGTCAAATCCTTTTTCCTGACATAGCAACAACCCAGCACAAGATCTAACTGTAACTGGTATTGGACTTTGAGAGCTACACGAAAGGAGACCATCACAAAGCAAACAAGCTGCCTCTGATGAAGGGGGCGGGGGGGATCCTGCAAGTACTCAGGCGTACACGAGGAGTAGAAGGTTTACTTTGATTGTTTATAATTGTATGCTTCTTGCTTGAAAGATTTAAATGAAATGATAATATTCATTTTAAACATACTTCATTAGATTCTAGAAGTAGAATTAAAAGAGTTTAATATTTCTTACTCTGTAATTATTTTTTTTTTTATTCCCACCTTCCTTTCCCCATAACCGGATAGTTATCAACAGTGGCGGTTCTACATTAAGGGCCAGCGGGCACAACCCCACCTAAATTTTTTCTCGATTAAAATAGTAATAATAATAATTTTGTTTTTTATAACTATTCAAAAACATATATACAAAATAACTACGTCTATCTAATTTTTTCTTACTCTTCTTTCATTATCATTTATATGTCAATTTATTTTTTCTGCTGTCACAGATCACTAATGACTCCCCTTCCTTATCTAAGAGAATAGAGCCGTTTTCAGCCGGCCCGAAATTGGCGTGTTTATTTGTACAGTTTATTCTACTAGAAGATCGAGTTGACATATTTGGCGACTAATTACTTTATGAGTTTAAACACGCTGTAATTTTCTCGTCGTTGGGCTAGCAGAGTCCTGGCCCTTTGGAACAAATCTATAGGGGAAAAAACTGTCTGTTAACCATAGGTAATATTTGGCGACTTCTGCATTATGTTTTTTTTTTTCTTTTTCCTCATTGGTTTTTCGGTGAATTTTTTAGTTGTATATGACAGTTTAAAATTTTAGTGTTTAAAAAAAGAAATCTGGTAATAGTCAAAAATATCTTCTAGACTAGCCTTTGAGATAAAAGCTTGTATAAGAATTTAAGATCTCTTTAACTAAAGTGTTTTGAATTTGAATGAGGGGGGAAAAATATGTGATTTTTTTTTTTTTTTTTTCAGAATAGTGTATTAAAACTTTTATGTAAATAAATTGAAAGATTTTTAGATAAATAATTAATGGATTTACATGGATAAATGGATTAAATAGCTGCATAAAATTGTGATTTATTATTATTATTAAAGGATTTTTCTTTTAAATGCGATTTAACAGAAATATTGGCAATGTTTTTTTTTTTTGTTCTTTTCTTTCTTTCTTTCTTTTTTTTTTTTTTAAAGATGGTAGTCTGTGTTATTTCTTTATTTATTGAAAGTTAATTTAAATTATCTAAAATTAAGTAAGAAACATGTTTTTTTTTTTTAAATATGTATCCACATTACATTAATCATGACTTTCTAAATTCAAATAAATAAGAAACATGAATATAACACTTGGAATACTATAATTAAAAGATTTAGGGATATAATTAGCGTAAGCTAAATAATATTACACTCTGAGACACTTGAATTTAAATTTTAATAGTGTGTAGTGTTAGGGTTAAAGCCAATTGACTAAAAGAGGGTCCTAGGCCTGAGTGGTGTACTCTCTGTAGAAAGTGTTTCTGAGTGTTACATATCCCTTTTTATTTGAGTTTTGGAGAAAACCATAGTAAACTCCAAATATGTATGTCGACGAAAGGGATCTGGTATCGAGCTTGGAAATTTCCGTCTACTAGCTTCCAGATATTTAAATTTTGATATTCCATTCATCAGAACATTGCAGAATTTTTCAATTGTATTTACAAAACTATTTTTGAGATGATTTTATGCAATGTTTTCCATAGTGTTGAAATTCGCCATCATAAAAAAAAAAAAAAAAAAATCCGAAATTTCATTTTACATCCCATTTTAATGTTTGTTTTCATGTTTGAATAATGAATTAGTATTAAAGTTAAATTACACATCATATGATGGATTGGGCCCCACCTGTGAAAATTTGCACGAGCCGCCACTGGTTATCAATGATCATGTCTAGAAACAGTAAAGGGATAGAAGGTGCTCAATATTTCTTACATATGTAATTATTTTTAGACTTTATTGCTGAACTACATGAATCATTTATTTTTCCTCAGTTAAATTAATTATGTATGTCATATCTATACCAAATATGTAAACATGGGAAAGAATGAATAGATTTTTGAGGTAGGAAAAATTTTCCCAAATCAGTATGTGTATATGTATATAATTTCAATCTGGTTAGATTTTAATACAATCTAGTAGTATTTTAAAGTCAGTATGTTTTATTTATTTATTTTATTTTCACCTCATGTTATTTACAATAAGAAGAAAAGCCTCTAGATACTGCAAAATTTTCCTTTTATTTGCCCCTTCTCTTTCCAATTACTATGTTATCAATATTCTGTTTACTTCATAGTTGTGTCATATAGAAAGTCTCCCTAATTTTGATTCTCAAAGGTTGTCAGTGATGCACTGATTGCTGCAAAACAAAATTTCATACCATCACATAGCTGCCAACTCTCCCGAAAAATTCGGGAAACTCCCGAATTTTGAGGCAATCTCTCAAAAAATATTAACATCTCCCGAATTTTCTGAGATTTTACAAAATTTTCGTCCAACTATCGATGATCAAATGTTTTACAAAAGCTCCTGATTCCTAATCTTTCTCCATAATATAAATATCAATATTCATTTCAAACTTGTTTTATATTATTCTAGAACATGTAAAGAAAAAGAACTGTTAAATATTTCTTGCTCATATAATTATTTTATGCCTCCCCCCTCCCCCTTTATTTATCTCCAATTATTGATCGGCTATCAAATGTTCTGCAGAAGTCTTTTATTTTCCAATCTTTAACTATCTGCAACATAAATGATAATGTTCATTTTTAACTTGCTTTATTAGATTCCAGAAATAGAATTAGAAGAGTTTAATATTTCTTACTTTCTAATAATTTTTTTTTCTTCTCCCCCCTCCCCCTTTTTCTCCATCTCCAGACATCAATCAATGATCAAGTCTAGAAACAATAAAGCAATAGATGTGCTCAATATTTCTCACATATGTAATTATTTTTTTTACCTTATTGCTGAAATTAATGAATCTATTTTTCCTCAAATTAAGTATGTGTATGTCATATCTATACCAAATGTGTAAACATGGGGGGGGGGGGAATGGAGATTGATTTTTTAGGTAGGAAAAATTTTCGTAAATCAATGTATGTGTGTATGTATATAATTTGAATATGGTTAGAATTTAATATAATCTAGTAGTATTTTAAATTCATTGTTATTTATTTTTCTCATTATTTGCAATAAGAAGAATGCCTCTAGATACTGCAAAAATTTCCTTTTATTTGCTCCTTCTCTTTCCAACAATTACTATGCCATTAATATTCTATTTACGTCAAAAATTATGTCGTATACGGAATCTCCCTAATTTTGATTCTCGAACGTTGGCAGCTATGCCATCATGAGACCACACATCCTCATTTTCTGATGATAGTCCATTTTTTTACCCTCTCTCACTCTCATGTGAATAAATTGTGGGATGGGGATGAGATGCTTTTCATGCATGTTGGGGCACTTCATATGCATTTTGCAATAACAAAGTCAAATTTGCTATTTTATGACTTGTGTCATTTTTTTCCTGCCAGATTTGGATATGATTTTTGTTTGATCTCTTGAAGTTTCCTAGATAGCAACATCATGTGAATTATGTATGCTCTTTCTTATTTTGCTTTGCTTTAGAAACACATCATTACAATGTTATTGATAAAGACAGCTTATGTTAGATATTATTAATTGTTATGATTAATGTATCTAATAATTAATTTTCTTTAATGTTTCTTGAAACTAGAAAAAATAATTGTTTACATTTACATATAGCCTATTTCTTAATTACTCTGAAGAATCTTAATTTAAAGCAGGGTTGGGTTTTTTGACACAAAGTGTTTTTGACATGACAAGGGTTTAAACAGTCATAAAACTTAACCGTCAAAAACCTATATTGTCAAAATTCAGAATCTATAAATGTGCTTGAATCTGCTTAGAAATAGGAATTGTAATATTTGCCATATATAAGTTAACATCTAAGTATTATGCTTTTTATAAATTAACAAATCTTAAAACAATTTATTGATAATTAAAAAAAATTTGGGTAAATATACTGGTTTCAAACATAAGAAAAATATACAAAGCATGTGTAGACATATTTTGTATATTTATTTATATTAATATATATGAAAGTCTAAAATTCCAAAGTTACATAGGATTTTTAACATTCTAAACCAAGTGTTAAACACAGGAAAACTGTTTTTTTTTTTTTTTTTTTTTTTTTTTTTCTTTTAAGTAAAACATGATATATGTGGGCAGTAAGTTAATATGAATTTGAAAATAATTACATTTATAATCTATATTTATTACACTTATCATTTAATAATAATTTTTGGTATTCGGCCAAAACTGCAATTTGGTGCAACCCTATTTATATTTTTTGGTGCAATTTGTAATTTTATTTTATTTTTAGTTGTTTGAATAATAGGCTACTTTTTGGAGTCAGTTCTATTATTTTTAGAAATACTTTATTTTATTTTCATTGAAGACGTGTTCATAGCAGAACATGAGATGTTCGATGGCAGTTTCACGTATCGCAACTCACATGAAAAGTGACTCATCTAAAAAAAATGGTAATTTCGAGTTTGTCACTGAAAAATATACGAAGTGCCCCAACAAGCACAAAAACATTACATCTCTATCTTGAAAATTATCCACTGCAGAGGCAGTTGGGTCAGTTTCATTCTGGTAAATGCCTCATCTCTGGGGTTAATCTAGGTTTTTGAAAATGGTACCCCATTTGTGAATTTTGTAAATAATTTCTGAAAATTGAAAATGCCTAGAAAACAAAAACCGAAATGCACAAAACAATTTATATAGTTTTAAAATGCTAATAAAAACATAAAAGTTCTAAAATAATTATATTTATGTTGATTGGGAAAATACTTAAATTGAAGCTATTTATAATTTTTTTGTAAAATATTTGAGTATGCATATTACGTGACATTTCAAATCATCTATGACATCATATAGTGTAGACCCGATTCAAAAGTCATAAATTTTAAAGATCTCAACAAGCGATGGATAAATACTTTATTCTCTAATAAGCAAATAATATTCACGTTATCGAATGCTATAATATAAAGTGTTATATATACCTTCTCCCTCCTCTCATTTTGTATCACATTTTAAAGTAACAGTAATGAAGGAAAAGCTAAATGACCAATTTCTGGGTATTTGGGATAATGTCAAGTGCCCCAACATGCACAAAAAGCATCACATCTCTATTCCACAATTTATCCACATGGGAGTAAGAGGCATTTGTGTCAGCTTTAATATAGGTTGGCCAATACGTTGTTACTTTTAATTTGATTTTTCTCAAATGCTGCATTTGTGGGTTATGCTATTATTATTATCATTATTATTATTTGGTCTGGACAAGACAAGATATTGTTTTTTAAGAAATTTTATGTGTTTATTAAGAAACATTACAGTTGTTAATTTTCTTTGACTGTGAATTTAGCATTACACCACTACTTATGTATAGTAATATTTCCTAATATCTTTCTGCATTTATGTAGAGTTGTAAAATTCTCGAGAATAATCTTTCTGTGAATATTCTCCTTGAAGAGAATAATCGAGAATTTTCTGATGGAAGCTATATTAATTGGTATTTTAGAAATGTGTGCTCCTTATGTCTATTAATGTATGGGAAAGGTTAGAAAATTATGAAATATTGTTTTTAGTAAAATAATGAGAAATAATTTCATTTTTAAGCTATTTATGCTTTGGTTTTTAACTTGAATAAAACATATTTGATTATTTATGATAAAATATTATATAATTTAAATTGGTAACATTCTTGCAAAATATAAAATTTTACTTTTAAACTACAGACTTTTGATTCAGAGATTTTCAAGCAAATTAATTCTCTGCACTGTATACATTATTAAGTTATTGCTTTGTTAAAATTCTTAAATATAATAGTTAGTGAACATATGATTTATATGTAAAATAAGGATTTCCTACAAAATTACGAGATATGTGAATTAATTTCTTAATCAAACATACTCTTTAAGTTTCAAGTTTTAGTGATGGTTTAGTTATAAATAGATCTTTAGGCATTAAAAATTTTAAATTTGTATTTTAATATGAATATACATATATATATACTTACTATTACACAGATCTGCAAAATTAATTTTGACAAAATTTGATTTGAAAATTTTAGTTGCTGCAAATGTTTTTTGGTGTGCTGAAACTGAAAATGAAGCCAATTCTTCTCTATCTTGTATGGATTTTTGTCAATACCGAGTGTCTACTAAGAAAATTTCATGTTAGTAGACATGAAATTGTATGTTTCCATGATTAATTTTAATTAATCTTGGAAACATACTATAAAAGTTTTTACATAATTATGTTGGTGGAAGAGTCGTGTAAAAAAATGTATCGGTAGACATAGACACACTGTATTGACAAAAATCGATGTGTGATAGAGAAAACTGACTTCATTTTCAGTCAGCACAGCAAAAAACACAATGATCAACCAAAATTATTAAATCAAAATTTTAGATATAGACCTGTGTTATTCATTTGCTGTAAAATGCTTTTTGTCTTAAATATGTAATGAATATTTAGAAAAATTGCTTTGTCGAATTTATCAGAGAATATTCTCAAATTGAAAATTATCAAGTGTAAAGAGATTATAATGAAATAATGCATGTTTATTTTAGTTGTGCATGTCAAACAGAATAATTATGAATACTACAATTTAAGTCATAAACATGAAAACTTTTTATGTACTTAAAAATAAAAAGATTATTCTCCGATTTTGAAGCTTCAGAGAATATTCTCACTTCACATCTCTACATTTATGTAAACCACTGTTTCTGAATAGTAGTTTTTTATATTTTTTCATAATTAAAAAATATTACTAAATGTAAATGGTATTACTGAAAAAGTTTGCCAAAAATTAGGTGATTGGCACCTGAAAATATGAGTAAATCAGCCCGACTATTCTGTATTCATCCGAATAGTTACTATTCCATTTGAAGTTTATTCGGTATTTGGCCAAATATTCATCCAAAACTGCTATTTGGTGCATCCCTAGCCCTGCCACAATTAAAAAATGTTTGATTTAAATGTTCATAAACGCTGTATTGCTCAGGCATAAAAGTTGTTTGTGAGCTCATAAATAACTCTATTTTTATCACAAAAGGATTTGAAATTTTCATTAACGAAATCTGAACCATTGTCAGTTCGAATACACAGACCTAAGAGTGGCTAGCTATTTGTCTCTTTTTTTCACATTTCTCTTTTTTGTCCAATTAGTCTCTTTTCTAGCTTTTTTTTCATGCTTTTTCCATTGATATTTTCTCTTTACCCATTTTTCCTCAACGATTCCCTTTCACATCAATGTGATAGATATACTTTCTGCATAAGAGGGATGTCACAAATATTGTATAGAATGTAAAATGCAGAAAAAAAATAAAAATTAGTTTTAAAAAAAAAGTTGCACGTTGAGGGTACATCATAGATATTTTTTAATGTAAACTCAAAATTCTTTTACTTGTGTCACTTTTTTTGTCACTGTGCGATATGTTTGTTCCTTCACTAAATGCAAAGAACAATGAAGTAATGAAAGTTATCTAATCACAAGCTCTGCGCTTTACTGAGTGGGGTACTGTGGCCTGGATTGATGGTCGTAAAAAGAAATAAAAAGGGTTATATACTAAAGCTGTAATGCAAAATGGTCTAGATATTACAAATTTCTTTGTATTTAAAAAAAAAAAAAAAATTGCTGATTTTTCTGCATAATTTTCATAAAAATGAATGTGATATTAAATATTATGTATTTCAATTTGACATTCATTATGGGGATTTTTATAATATTTTTCTGATTTTGTCTTGTGTTATGGGCTATTACAATGAAAAACAAAGCAGTAAAGACACGCTCAGAGCTCTGCCTGGGTTAACCAGTAAAATGAGTCAAGGGGAGGCGAAGCCTCCCTCAGAGGTTGGTGAGTGGAGCCCCCAAGTTCTGGAGAAAAAAAAAATGTATTGTGTAAAATCCTTCATTTTGAGTCATTCTGTAGTAATGTTTATTATCAAGCAAATAGTGTTTCTTTGAACCAAATGAAGACAATCTATTTAAAATAATTCTGAAAATATCACATAATTTTGTAAAAAGATTATTTTATGAAGTGAAATTTTGTGAAAGGATTGCTTTTATGAATTTTGTGAAGGGCCACGGAGAATGCCCTAATTTTTGCCTGGATCAGTGCTTGCATTTTGTTTTTAAAAAATTTGTAAGTCCTCAAAAAAATAAAAAAATGAAAACTAACCACTTTTTAATTATTTATTATATAGGATAATACAAAGAAAAAGAGATCTGCTGAAGCACCAGAAAAACCTTCAGAAAAACCACCAGTTCCTCCTCTGAAGTATGTTTTTATTTATTATTATTATTATTTTTTAAAAATCTTACTGATAGTTAGTAAGCTAAATAGTGTGATAGTTAGTAAGCTAAATTATAGAAATATTTACTTTTATTGTGTTTAGGTATAGGTGCCAATTTTTCTGATTTTGCTATGAATTTTCCAATCTTTAATTACTTCAGATTTTTGAAAAAAGGTGTTATCATTTGTTTAAAAAAAAAAAATTACCAATCAAGTGCTTTGAGAAAGCCTTGCAATTCGCAAGCTTTCTCAATCCACAGCATAAATTCAACATTCATTCTAAAATTGCTTCTTTAGATTCTAGAACCTATAAAGAAGGAGAATTGTTCAATAATTCCCACTCATCTAATTATTATTTATTCTTCCCTCGTTTCATTTTTCTAATTAGTAATTGGCCCAAAAGCAAAAATTATACACTATAGCAGTGAGTGCTGCAGATTGTTTTAGTTTCTACAGATTAATTTAACTTGTGAAAGAAGCTTAAAAATACA
The DNA here is from genome assembly GCA_963930645.1 of Salticus scenicus. NCBI lineage: Eukaryota > Metazoa > Arthropoda > Arachnida > Araneae > Salticidae > Salticus > Salticus scenicus. The sequence continues at coordinate 121,106,639 of OZ005657.1, forward strand.
AATATAACTTATACTGTCTCTAAATTACTGTATCTGTTGTATATTCTTAATTTATTTTCTCTACATGCAAATTTTACATATTTTAAGAATTGCCATTATACTTCTTGTGATGTCATACTTAATCCAACATTCCTGGATTACAGATAGATTTTGTTTTGCTGCAGACAGATACAGAAAATTCTGCTACTGGGGTGATTAGTGATTAAACACTCTGTGAAATTCTTGTACAGTGCGTTCATGACAAGAAGAGACTTGGCCCAACCTCTTCGGGGGTGGAGTTCATTTCACCGCAGGAGAGACGGAAAGAACATCCCTATTCCAGCAAATGGAGTAACCCCAAGGCCGTCTCTAGGTTTCGCGCGCCAAAACCCTCCACTTGAGTTTTTCGCCTCGTTGTGTGCTATTTACGATTATCTATCTATTTTTTAAATACAAAATTTATCTATTTACGATTAACTATCTCTATATTCCTTTAAACTGCTGTTTTCATAGCAATGTCTTTAAAAGGCAAGACTATTCACTCGAAAGAGAGAAATTTAATCAATAGTGTAATAAATATCACATTACAATAAATATACAATTAAATAGGAGCTCAATTCGAAGCTTTATTTAACTAAAATTGGAGCATAAGCAGCAATATCGCGATATAAGAGAATAAGATATGAATAATAAAGATAATATGGAATATCAGCAATATAGGAGAGTTGCCACTTGGTAATACATAATATCAGTATTGCCACACACATAAATATACTAAAGGGCAAAATTAACGGTCGCCACCAGCCACATGGCGACTAAATAAAAAAAGATGGCGATTAAAAATTATGCATCGATCGCCACTAAAGTCGCCACTTTTTGTGATCATTAAAAGATTCTAAAAATCGAGCGACGATAGGCAATCGAAGCCTTGTGATTTTCAATCTTTTTCCATCCATGGCATAAATGTCAATGTTCATTTTAAACTTGCTTTATTATATTCTACAACCTATAAAGAAGTAGAATTGTTTAATATATCTCACTCATATAATTTTTGGACCCCCCCCCTTCCCTCCCCCTAACGATCTGTGATCACACAGCTTATAGAAAGCTTTATAATCTCTAATCATTCTCCATTTGCTGCAAAAATATAAATATCTATTTTAAATATACTTTATTGGATTCTAGAATCTGTAAAGAAGTAGAATTGTTTAATATCTCTTACTCATAATTCTTGTAATTCCCCCCCCCCCCCTCACCCCCTCCAATGATTGGCAATTACATGCTCCACTAAAACCTTGTGATTTACAATCTCTCTCCATCCATAACATAAATGTAAATATTCATTTTAAACTTTCTTGATTAGAACCTATAAAGAAGTATATAGATGTATCCCCCCCCCTTGCCACCAGGGTTTAACCTGGCAAAAAAATTACTTTAGCATTTTATCGAAAATAGGCAAGCACTATTTTAGTTTTTTCGAAAGTTAAGTCTTTGGATACCATTGATTTCTTTTACTTAGCTTTGTTATCCTCAGTTTTGTTTTCTATTCCTTTTGTTCATTGATCATTTTAACCAAGCATTCATATTTGTGACTTTAAAAATATGAATCAGGGAAACTATGTTTTGATTTTATCAATAGAAAAAGAGGTATTCATATCATATGTTTAAAATGAAAAAGCAATTTAAAAATCAAGTAAAGTGTAGATAATCGTGAAATACTAGTGCTAAAAATGCTTCTATGAAGCAAATTCTGAATTCTAACATACTTTAAATATTTTTGCATTTAAATTCAATCATTGAAAATTAAAAATAAATCCAAATTACTATATAAATAAGGATTCCCAAAAATTTCAGTCCTTTCGTAGTTTTTGCCTGCAAATGTTACAAAAAAAAAAAAAAAAAAATCTGAATTATTATATACAGATATTTTATACAGTTATCCAGTTTTAGCTTTTTTAGCGAAATTCTGACTGACTTCTTTTAGCAAAATATGATACTTTTTAGCAAAATGCTAAAAAAACTAATGGCAGTTTAAACCTTGCTTGCCACACACACACACACACATGTGCGCCCCATTTCAACTAGCAGTTAATGATCAAATGTACTGCAAAGCACAATCTTTTTCCATTATTATCTCCATAGTATTTAATGTATATTTAACCCATTTAAGATATTTGACAAATGTGTGTATCAAAATTTGATTTGGCTTAAATGTGTATTTTTCAAAAATTTTTGTATTTGCTTTCTTTTGAGTAGAAATCTTCATTTTTCCTTCCCATTTTAAAGTAAAAATCTCCCTATTTTTAAAGCTACAAATTTGGCAGCTAAGTAAATTATTTTTAATGAAGCAGCTAAGTTTCCATATCTATACTTTTTAAGAGGAAATATTTTAACTCTATTGAAATAAAATCATTTTAAAAAGTGTGTCTTTAAAAATAAGAAAAAATAATAAAACTGCTAAATGTATTTACATGTAAAAGTATTCTCTTAACATGATTATCATGTTAAGAGAAATTAATCTGACCAAACGCTTGACACAGTGATAAAATCCCCACCTAATAGGCTATCCACTGTTCACTTTGATCTATTAATTTTATTCTAATCTATTAATTTATTTTATTAGGATCTATTTCGTAGTTTTGTTTTCATGCTACTATTTCCAATGCAACAATCCTCAAAATGCATATTTATATGGGATATCTTCCCATTTTGCTATGTTGATAAAATCTTAAATTAAGAATAACTTACGAAATTTTCCTATTAGAATATTTGTAGTCATACATGTTCAAACAAGCATCATGATTGTTATTTTGAAGTTGTCTGATATATTTATGATCCTCAAAATGAACATTTATGCTCAATTTTGCCCTATTCTGCGATTTTAAGTAAATCGTAAGTTCCAAATAATTTATGAATTTTTTAAATTGGAAAATTCATACTCTATGATATTCATGCCATTACCCTAAATAATATTTCAAAATTGGTCTGACATCTTTATGATAAAAATATCCCTAAAAATTGACATTTATGTGAAATTTTGCCCTATACTGCCATGCTAAGAAATTCGTAAATTTCCAATAACTTGCAAAATTTTCAAAGTAGCATGTTTCTAGTTACTGATGTTCATTCCGACATCAAAACTCATATTTTAAAACTGGTCTCGCATTTTTTCAGTAAAAATTTTCCATTTAATGCATGTTGAAGTAAAATTTTGCTCTATTCTCCCATGTTAAGAAAAGCATAATTTTTTAATAACTTACGAAGTTTTTTAATTCAAATGTTGCAAATGAATAGGGTTCTTGCCAGTGTCGAAAGTAATATTTTAAAACGGATCTGACTTCTCAGTGACAATTTGTTTTTGAGATATCGTGTACACAGACTAACAAACTAACACACACCATACAAATTTTGTTATTTTTCGGCTTCCTCACACATGAAAATGTGTAAAAAAGTAAAAAAAAACCGAGGTCGAAAATTTTCACTATGACCTAAGTTCTCCATCTATAGCATGATGGGGAACTAAACAATTTAAATGATATGTATTGTACTTAAGAATTTAAATTCTTTTATTTTATCAATTATTGTCATTAAGAATACTTATTTTGAATAAGCATACATTAAAATAAAATATAAATTATTCTTATTAATTAACACTATTTTAATATTAGAATCAAACCAATTTTTATTTCTAAGATAAATATTAGATTAATTATTAATTAGTAGTTTAATATAATTATGTGTATTACAACTAATATGCTAAATAACATATATCTAACATTGCAATGCAAATGTATTCAAACAAAAACCCACAAATTTTCAAAGTAGCATGTTTCTAGTTACTGATGTTCATTCCGACATCAAAACTCATATTTTAAAACTGGTCTCGCATTTTTTCAGTAAAAATTTTCCATTTAATGCATGTTGAAGTAAAATTTTGCCCTATTCTCCCATGTTAAGAAAACATAATTTTTTAATAACTTACGAAGTTTTTTAATTCAAATGTTGCAAATGAATTGGGTTCTTGCCAGTGTCGAAAGTAATATTTTAAAACGGATCTGACTTCTCAGTGACAATTTGTTTTTGAGATATCGTGTACACAGACTAACAAACTAACACACACCATACAAATTTTGTTATTTTTCGGCTTCCTCACACATGAAAATGTGTAAAAAAGTAAAAAAACCGAGGTCGAAAATTTTCACTATGACCTAAGTTCTCCATCTATAGCATGATGGGGAACTAAACAATTTAAATGATATGTATTGTACTTAAGAATTTAAATTCTTTTATTTTATCAATTATTGTCATTAAGAATACTTATTTTGAATAAGCATACATTAAAATAAAATATAAATTATTCTTATTAATTAACACTATTTTAATATTAGAATCAAACCAATTTTTATTTCTAAGATAAATATTAGATTAATTATTAATTAGTAGTTTAATATAATTATGTGTATTACAACTAATATGCTAAATAACATATATCTAACATTGCAATGCAAATGTATTCAAACAAAAACCCACAAAAGCCCAGAAAACCCCACAAATGCCCAGAAAAACCAAAGTGGGTTGGGTTTTTCTAGAAAAACCCACGTTTTTGCCAACCCTGGCAAGGACAGCACATTTTTGTTCTTAAAAGGTCAACTAGGAAGTTCATTGAAGAGCATGCAGGGGGGGGGGGTAGTACCCTTGTCAAAATTTCTAGGGGGAACCCTAGTATTTTCAGTCATTTAGTTTAATTTTGTGTGGTTAGCTTTTCAAGGTTAGCTTAAATTTGACTAACAATAAGTGTGAAGTATATGAAGAAAAAAAAACAAGTTTTTTTTTTCCAATGAAACCCATTTAAAAAACTTAAGTGCTTTTTTTTTCAGAATCCTTATTTAAATAGTTAAAGCAAATATTTTTAAGATTAAATACTTAAAAAATTCTCCTTTTTTCTTTACTTGGGCTCATTTGACTGGGTGCCCACTCCTCTTCAGAGATCTCTTGTCGTTAGTGTTTCTGCCGTCTTTCTTCTTTCCATCCTTCAGCATGGAGCAGCAGCAGTGTTTCTGCCGTCTTTCTTTTTTCCATCCTTCAGCATGGAGCACCACCTCCGTCTATTAGTTCATTGGTCTGTTTGTCATTGCATGTGCACTCATTGGCCACAATCTTGATGTTTTTGTGCAGGGTTGTATATCTATAGTTATTGTAATTAGATGTATTCTATAGTTATTGAAATGGAAAAGAGAAAGAAGGCAGAAACACTCATGACAAGAACTCCCTGAGGATAACCAGGCAACCGGTCGAATGACCTTAAGACGAGAAAAAAAATTAGGCTGTTTTAAGTGTTTAATTTAAGGTTTTCTTCCAATATTGTATATTAAATAATTATTTTTAAGATTACTTGATAAAATATTTCCATTATATAATTTTTTTATGAATTTGTTTGTGGGGGGGGACTACAATATACGCATATATATATATATATATATATATATATATTTTTTTTTTTTCTTTTAGAATGCTTAGTTATAAATTTGATCCTGAAGATTATATGAAACGTCTGGAAACTACAGGAGAAGCATTTACTGTCAACATCGCAGAAATGTTAACTCAATTTCTTGAGGAAGTAAGTCTTTTAAGATTTTTTTTTTAATCTTAAAGAATATGGTCAATGAAATAACTAACATTAAAAATTTGATTTTTATAATATTCAATATATTTTTATTTAACTGTAACATTTTATGATTAATGTTATATACAGTGGCGGCTCGTGCAAATTTTCACAGGTGGGGCCCGATCCATCGTATGATGCGTAATTTAACTTTAATACTATTCATTATTCAAACATGAAAACAAACATTAATAAAATGAAATGTAAAACGAAATTTCAATTTTTTTTTTTTTTTTTTTTTTATGTTGGCGAATTTTAAATTCAACACTATGGAAAACATTGCATAAAATTATCTCAAAAATTAAAGTTTTATAAATATAATTGAAAAATTCTGCAATGTTCTGATCAATGGAATATCAAAATTTAAATATCTGGAATCTAGTAGACAGAAATTGCCAAGTTCGATACCAGATCACTTTCGTCGACATATACATTTGGAGTTTACTATGGTTTTCTCCAAAACTCAAATAAAAAGGGCTATGTAACACTAGACTTTCTACAGAGAGTACATCACTAAGGTCTAGGACCCTCTTTTAGTCAACTGGCTTTAACCCTAACACTACACACCATTAAAATTTAAATTCAAATGTCTCAGAGTGTAATATTATTTAGCTTGCACTAATTATATCCCTAAATCTTTTAATTATAGAATTCCAAGTGTTATATTCATGTTTCTTATCTTAAAAAATAAATAAAATAAACCTTAACCAATCTTTAAGAAGTTATATTGGAATTTAGAAAGTCATGATTAATGTAACGTGGATACATATTTAAAAAAAAAAAAAAAAAAGCACCATGTTTCTCACTTTAAGAGCTTAATTTTAGATAATTTAAATTAACATTCAATAAATAAAGAAATAAAACGGGCTATCATTTTAAAATAAAAAAATATAAGAAAATAAAAAATAAAGAAAAAAGAAACATTGCAGATGTTTCTGTTAAATCGCATTTAAAAGAAAAATCCTTTAATAATAATAATAATTCACAATTTTATGCAGCTATTTAATCCATTTATCCATGTAAATCCATTAATTATTTATCTAAAAATTTTACAATTTATTTACATCCCTCGTTTAAATTCAAAACACTTTAGTTAAAAAGGTCTTAAATTCTTATACAAGCTTTTATCTCAAAGGATAGTCTAGAAAATATTTTTGACTATTACCAGATTTCTTTTTTTAAACACTAAAACTTTAAACTGTTATATATGACTCTAAAAAGTTCACCGAAAAATCAATTAAGAAGAAAAAAAAAAATGTAATGCAGAAGTCGCCAAATTTTATCCGTGAATTGCATGGTTAACAGACAGTTGTTTTCCCTATAGTTTTGTTCCAAAAGGCAGGACTCTGCTGCCCCATCGATGAGAAAAATTACAGCGTGCTTACACTGATAAAGCAGTTCGTCGCCAAATCTGTTAACCCGATCTTCTAGTAGAATAAACTGTACAAATAAACACGCCAATTTCGGGCCGACTGAAAACGGCCCCATTCTCATAGATAAGGAAGGGAAGTAGCAGTCGGTCAGTCATTAGTGATTTGCGAGAACTGAAAAAATATATTGACAAATAAATGATAATGAAAGAAGATTAAGAAAAAGTTAGATATACGTAGTTATTTTGTATATATGTTTTTGAACAGTTATAAAAAACAAAATAATTATTATTATTATTATTATTATTACTATTTTAATCGAGAAAAAATTTAGGTGGGGCCGTGCCCCACTGGCCCTTAATGTAGAACCACCACTGGTTTTATATATATATATATATATATATTTTTTTTTTTCACAAACCCTGATGATTTTGATGAATCTAGCACTAATACTTTTTTTTTTTACCAACACACAAAGAAAAATTCTTTATCATTATGGCCAAATTATTTAAAGTACAATAGTATCTAAATACTTTATATAATTGTGCTGAAAATTTATGTGCAAGTTATACGTCTCCTTTGCACAATCTATATAAATTTTGCTAAATATAGCACTTAAATTTTTTACAAAGATACAAAAAAAAAAAAAAAAAAAATTCTTTATCATTCGGTCTATGGGCTCAAATATCCTGACAAAAATTTGACTTTGATATTTTGGTTATCTACAGTGAAATATGTTTAATACGAAAACAGTCAACATGAAAAATCAGTTAACATGAAACGATAATAACAGTCCAGACAATGTACTATGCACTCAAATACATTTTTTTTTTTCTCTTTTAACTTGAAAAGAATTCGCTTTTCATCTTTAGTGGTACGTTTGCTACAATATGTTGCATAGCTGCCAACTCTCCCGAAAAATTCGGGAGACTCCCGAATTTTGAGGAAATCTCCCGAACTCCCAAAAAACATTAATATCTCCCGATTTTTTCAAAATTTTCATCACGCACCACCTAATTTTCAAATGTTCTACGAAAGCTCCCGATTCCCAATCTTTCTCCATCCACAACATAAATGTCAATATTAATTTCAAACTTGCTTTATGAGATCCTAGAACCTATAAAGAAATAAAATTGTTAAATATTTCTTGCTCATGTTATTTTTTGCCCCCCCCCCCCCTCCTTTATTTATCTCTTAACTAGCGATCGGCACTTTTATCTCTCAATCCATCTGCAACATAGATGATAATATTTATTTTAAGTTTGCTTTATTAGATTCTAGAAGTAAAATTGAAAGAGTTTAATATTTCTTACTCTGTAGTTATTTTTTTTTTCACCTTCTCCCCCCCCCCCCTTTCCCCCATCTCTGGATAGTGATCAATGATCAATTCTAGAAACAATAAAACAATAGAAGTACTCAATATTTCTCACGTATGTAATTATTTTTAGGCTTTATTGCTGAACTTAATGAATCCATTTATTTTTCCTGAATTAAATTAAGTATTTATACATCATATCTATACTAAATTTGTAAACTTGGGAAAAAAATGAAATAGATTTTTCCGATAGAAACATTTTTCCCATGTCTATGTACGTATATATATAATTTCAGTATGGTTAGAATTTAATATAATCTAGTAGTATTTTAAATTCAGTATGTTTTATTTATTTATTTTCTCATATTTGCAATAAGAAGAAAGCCTCTAGATACTGCAAAATTTCCCTTTTATTTGCTCCTTCTCTTTCCAACAATTACTGTGCTATTAATGTTCTATTTATGGCTTAAACTATGTTGTATACAAAATCTCCCTAATTTTGATTCTTAAAGCTTGGAATCTCCCTAATTTTGATTCTCAAATGTTGGCAGCTATGATGTTGCAGTCGATGATGATGTGTGTACAGTACCATTATGACAGGGAAAGAGATTTTAGATATTGTTAATAATGTAAATGATTCCACCTATGTAAATTCCGACGACGAATCTGACAACGGAATTAACGATGCAGTTCCTGTCCTTTCTTCTTCAAAAATGCAGAAAATGATTATTTGTAGTTATTTAGATGCATATTTGAATGGAGAGAGGAATAAAACAATGGATGATATCTAACAATTTTTCCAGAATATGGTACTGAAAAAGATAACCTCAATAAAAGATATCTGATTTTTTCCCCCCCCATAAAACAAAATTTTTTTTTACTTGCTTTTTATCCCAATGGATGCAACCAACCAGTAGTTTAACAGGAAAGCAAAATAAAATTTGACACATGGAAAATACTAGCAAGTTTTGTACTTTTTTTACGAATCTTTTAACAGGAAAAAATATTTCGGTCCCCTCAGTTTTGTGTTAAAAGTTTTTTACTGTATATTTAAGGCCCCCTGAACAGTGGTGTAGCATAGATCTGGAATGCCTGGGCAATTCAAAACTATACACCTCTCTTTTCCAGTTGGGGTGGTGTAGAAGTCAAGACCGTTGATTTACTATATATAGTAAATCAACGGTGTATGTAAGTCCTAGGCCTGCATGCCCCATAGCAAAAAATGCGAGACATGCGACGCAGATTTGTTTTAAGTCTGCAGATTATTTCCAAATCAGCATTATGTAGAGATCAAAACTTACAATTTTTGTAAGTGGCCAGTGGCCACTCACGAGTCGATGTTCACACACATAATTAAAAAATATATATCTATACTATATACACATAAAGGCATAAAACACAGATGATATGGTTGGAAAATTAAGAAATAGTGGCCTCTATTGTATTATTTTATTTTTAATAATAATTAAAGAAAAAAATTATGCACTTTAAATATATATATTTTTTTTTAACTTTCATACTTCTCGAGCTTAAAATTTTCAATATCTGAAATAAAAGCAGGTGGGAGAAAGACAAAATTGGCTGAGAAATCAAATCATTGTAAAATGATTCGACTTTTGAGAGAAGATATGATCTCGTTTGAATTTCCTTTGAGTGTTTATGATTTTATTCTTATTAGTATTTTAAGAGTGAGTTTTATAAACATATAGTGTAGTTACAGTAGCATATAATGCAACTTTTAAATGCTATTAATAACTATAGTATTAGAAAGAAGATTTTAAAGTTTTAGTAATGAGGAAAAATGTATGGACTTTCGTAGTTATGTATTAATTTCATTTTAATACAGAAAACAGCAGGCTATAATGATGACACACTAACAAAATAATGTTATTTCTCATACACAATTCGTGTTTTGTAAGAATATTTACTTTGTCTTATTGAAAGATAAATTAAAAAATTTGATTCATTTAATAAATTTCACCTAGTGTGACATCTTTATATGGAAAATAGATGTGATTAGCATTAGAAGAAGAAAAAAAAGGGGGGGGGGCAAAAAATATTTTTTGGCATATTATCCGAGATTTAATTATATTAACAGACATGTAATTGCTAAAATTAGAAATTAGCTGAAAATGTTTTGCTAACATGATTGTTTGGTTAATTGATTGAACATTGATAATGTCACTTTTAATAAATTAACTACCTAAACAGTTATATTTATAGCTTTCTATCTACATTAAAAATTTCAGGACTTTTTTCATTAGCACAAAACAATTCTTTAATATTACTGCAATAAGTTTTATATCCACATAAAACCTTATTAAAATTCCATGTCAACAAGGAAAAAAAAAATCAAACAAATATAAAATATGATTTTTATTTATGTACATTAATCATACATATTTAAAAAGCTACAGTAGTTAATTATCAGTTTCTAATATGCATAAAACCAACTGAGTATTAATTTTCTTAAATTGATTTAGAAAAAATTGTTCTACCCGAAAAATTTAGTCTATATTTTTTCCCTTATTTAAAATTTAAAAATTTGGAATAGATATTAAAGATAAATATTTAATTTAATTGAGAAAAAATAAGTAGATTTATCAAGTTCAGTAATGAAGTTTAAAAATAAATACATATGCAAGAAATATTGAACACTTCTATCTCTTTATTGTTTCTAGAATTAATCACCGATCACTATCTGGATGAGTGTGTGTGTGGTCTGGGGGGGGGGAGTAAAAATTAATTACATGGGTAGGAAATATTAAACTATATTTCAGTTCTACTTCTAGAATCTAACAAACCAAGTTTAAAATGAATATTGACATTTTTGTTGTGGATGGAGAAAGACTGGGAAACAAAAGAATTCTGCAGAACACCTGATCACCGATCACTAGTTGGAGATAAGAAAATGGGGAAGGGGAAAAAATAATTACATGAGCTAGAAATATTTAACAATTCTATTTCTTTATAGGTTCTAGAATCTCATTAAGCAAGTTTAAAATGAATAATGACATTTATGTTGTGGATGTAGAAAGATTATGAATTGGGTGGCATTCGTGGCGAATTTAATCGCCGATCGTTAATGGGGTTTCTTTTTTTATAACAGACGATATCCGCGATTTTTTTTTTTTTTTTAAGCAGAAGAAGTTAATTCGCAAAATTCTGCGAATTAGGGGGGGGGGAAAGAAATCACAGATTTCCACGGAATCGTGAAAAAATCGCATGTCTGATTGGCGATTACAGCAATTTTTTTGGATCCCCACTTTTTCAAATTAAGTCGCCACGTGGCGAGTGGCGACCGCAAGTCTTGACCTCTAGCATTATGCAGAGATTCCAGATCTCTCGATTTTGGCAGGAAACATAGCGATTTTCAATCTTTTTCCATCCACAGCATAAATGTCAATACTCATTTTAAACATGCTTTATTAAATTTTAGAACCTATAAAGAGGTAGAACTGTTCAATATCTCTCACTCATGTATTTTTTTGTGATTCCCCCCGTCCTTATTCCAATTAACGATCGGCGAGCAAACAGATCATGGAATCTTTGCGATTTCAAATTTTTTCTCCCATCAACAACATAGTTGGCAGTATTCTTTTTAAACTTACTTAATTATATTCCAGAACCTATAAAAAAGTAGCATTACTCAATATCTCCTCAAATTTGTTTTAGTTTCTTCCCTCCCCCCTTCGCAATAACGATCGGTGATCCAACGTTCCACAAAAGCGTTGTAATTTTTAATCATTCCCCATCCACAGCATAAATGTCAATATTCGTTAAAAACACATTTTATTAGATTCTAGAACCTATAAAGAAGTAAAATTGTTCAATAACTCTCACTCATGTAATTTTTTGTGACCCTTCCCTCCCCCGCTAACGATCAGCAATCAAACGGCTCCGGAAATTGTTGTGATTTCAAACTTTTCTCCATCCGCAATATAAATCTCAAAGTTCTTTTTAAACTTATTTACTTATATTCCAGAACCTGTAAAAAAAAAGTAGAATTGTTCAATATCTATCACTCGTATATTTGTTTTACTTCCTCCTTCCCCTCCACCCGCTGCTAACGATTGGCAATCAAACGCTTCATAGAAGTATTGTGATTTCCAATCTTTTTCCCTCCACAGCATAAGCGTCAATGTTCATTTTAAACTTACTTTATTAGATTCTAGAACCTATAAAGAACAGGGGTGATTGTGTGTAGGATTTTTTCCTGATTTCAGGAATTTTTGCTTAATATATTTCCTGATTTCAGGATTTTTTAAAATTATTTTACAGTTACTATTAAGAGAAAACTGTTGTTTAATTGAAATTTTAGGATATCTTTTGTAACTTAGTAATATATTTTTAGATTTACATAAAGAAGTAGAATTGTTCAATATCTCTTATTCATATAATTTTTAGGTGACCCCCCCCCCCCCCCACCCAATTACCATTTGGTACAGATCGATAAAGAAACTTCCTGCAGAAGTGTTGTGATTCCCAGCCTTTCTCTGTATGCAGCCTAACTGTCAATATTCTGTTTAAACTTGCTTCATTAAATTGCAGAATCTGTTTAGAGTTAGAATTGTTCAATATCACCCACTACTCATGTAATTTTTGTTATTGCTTCTTTGCAGGGGCGTAGCTTAAGGGGGGGGAGGGGGGGAGTCTCCCCCCCCAATGTTTTAAAAAATAGGGCGGCATATTGAAGTTTCTGGGGGTGTTGTTTTGTTACTTGAAAGTTCATTTGAAAGTGGATCATAATTTTGTTAATTATCGTTAGTTACCAAAAACACTTAAGAATTTTATGTATCACAAGCTGACCAACAGGTTCACCGACCAGCAAAAAAAAATTGCGTTAAAATGTCTGAGTGTAGCAAACTCCTGTTAGGTGGCGCCTGCGGCACCCTCAACTAATTAGACGCCTAAAACAGCCTGTTTTCCTAACGTGCAAACGACCCTTGAAAATTCTCATCGTATTCATGACGTTTAAAAAATCTGATTATAACAAATTCCTGTTTGGGGGCGCCTATGGCATGATTTCCCGTTTTGTTCACTTACAATAGCCTGATCGCAATTACCATACAAAAGACTGTTGAAAATTCTAATCGTATTCGGGACCCTTTAAGAATAAGTTAGTACCAAACTCCAGCTGAGTGGCGCCCTTCCCTGTTCAGGCACCTACAAAGGCATAATGAAGTTTCTGGGGGCGCTGTTAGGCGCCTTGAAGTTCATTTGAAAGTGGATGATAATTTTGTTGATTATCGTTAGTTACCAAAAACACTTAAAATTTTATGCACCAGAAGCTGCCTTCGGCGACCAACTGGTTCATCGATCAGCAAAAAAAGTTCGCATTAAAATATCTGACTGTAGCAAACTCCTGTTAGGTGGCGCCCTCTTAACTAATTAGACACCTAAAACAGCCTTTTTAAACGTGTATAACAACCTGTTTTCCTACTGTGTAAACAATCCTTGAAAATTCTCTTCGTATTCACGACTCTTAAAGAAATCTGATCATAACAACCTCCTGTTTGGGGGCGCCTATGGCATGATTTTCCATTTCAAACATTGACAATAGTCTGTTCGCTTACCGTGCAAAAGACTGTTGAAAATTTTCATCGTATTCAGGACCCTTTAGGAATAAATTAGCAGCAAACTTCAGCTGAGCGGCGCCCTTCCCAGTTCAGGCACCTACAACAGCATGTTTGCTTAACATGCAACGACCCTTGAAAATTCTGACCTTAGCAAATTCACGCTCATCACAACATTTATCTTCTGCGGAATGGATGGCTCCCCCACTTCAGTATCCCCCAGAGGTATTATTTGAACGGAGCATGGAGGGCATTGCAGCCACGACAGTTTACGTGCACCAGAGACTGACTTTCATGATGGTCTTCAATTGGCTCGATTATTGAATCCGCAATCTTTATGACAAGCTGGTAGACGTGAGGTGCTGGGTACGATCCCAGGTCGCGCTTGTTGGTCTAGCTGTTCGGAAATTTCCATGGTTTTCTCCGAAACTTGCGTAAATACGTGCTAGGACCCCTTAGAAAGACCTCCACAGAAGGCACTCCCCCTCAGGCCTAGGACCCTAGAGCAGCCAATCGGCCTTTTTTCCCAAACACCGACACCAACACCTAAGTAAGATATAATTTCTGTACAAAAAAGGAGGGGGGGGGAAAGCAGCTTTTTTTTTTCTTGGTAGATTTTAGGAATATGCCCCGAAGAAGAGGGGGGGGGCATGTATTAACCAACGAGAGGGCCTGTGCCCTCGATCCCTAATATGGCAACACTCTTGAAAGTATGTGGGTGGCATTTTCAGATAAGGAATACGAAAGGGCGCCAAACGTCAGGTCTCCCCCCCCCAATCAAATTTTCACGCTACGCCCCTGCTTCTTTGAATATATACAAGATTTTGCATCAGTTTCAAAGTTTGAAGATCTTGACACATTTTTGTTTGAATACCAGTATTTTTGTAAATGTATCGCTAGCACACTATAGAAGAAGAAAGTGGATCTGAAAAGATCACAGTTTTTTTTTACGAAAAGTCTTTTAGTGAGCTATCAAAAAGACTACCTGTTTACTTATTAAGTTACTCAAACACGCAGTTTCAATTCCAGTATCAGAAGATTTCTGTAAAAGTTGGGGCTCAGACACTGAGATGGTGAGTAAAATGCAATTAAGATGTACAGATGGTAATGACATACAAGCTGTAATTGTTGATAAAAGGAAGTTTATACATCTTAATATCCCTCCATCTGGTTACACAGGAACCAGAAAATTTTAGAAAGCTGCATTAATTTCAATGTTTAGACTTAGAGTCTCTTACTACAAGTATTTTAATAGTCAGTACGAAAAAAATCATAAAGACAGTTTTTACACAATATGAAGGATAATGTGGCTAATGCCAACACTTTACTTAGCTATATGTAATCAAAATTTTATAACTGCAATGCTTTGACATATCTATACACAGAAAAAAAAAAGTTGTCAGTTGACAATACAGAATTGACTAACCCAAGCAACTGACTAGAAAACTTGAGTTAAAAATTGCAATAGCTGAACTAGTCTCCAAAACAAAATCCCAGACTAAGAAGGTTAATATTATCAGTTAAGACGTCTATATCTGATAATATTAACCTTCCTAGTCTGGGGCAATGTTTTGGAAACTAGTTCAGCTAGTACACTTTTTAACTGAAGTTTCCTACTGAGCTGTTTGAGTTAGTCAATTCTGTATTGTCAAGTGATAACTTTTTTTTCTGTGTGTAACAGATTAATAACATTAGGTCCCAAAGGCAGAAACACTGCGACACGGCGACATAGTCGCGGACACAGAAGAACGGCTTGCGGATAGTTTTTGTCTGCACTGAGAAAACTTTTGGATAACTATTCACTTATAAAAATTTCTGTATCAAAACTAAAACTAATACTTGTATTATTTATAATTATTTATATTGTGTTGTGTGGAACATTGCTATAAAATATTTAATTGAATGAATACAATTGTTTATATTATATCGTTTTGTAGTAAAATTGTATTCGTGTATTGTTGCACAAGATCAGCACTGATGTTAAGCCCCCTCCTCCCCCCCGTCCCCATCAGCTTTCAGGCTTTTTGAGTGTAAGCCATTTTCACCCCTGATTACACGCAAATTTTGCAGATAGATTATGAAATCTTAAAAGCCTGTTGCAGACAGCTTCAAAACTTTCTGCCACTGGGCATTAAGTAAATGCAAACTTGTGATAAAAATATGCTTATTGAATCCGGTAACTTTTTTTCCCGTAACTTAATGTGAAATTATGCCGCAGATTATTTTCTAATGCCCAAATAGCAGTTGCAGATTGGCAGAAAAATTTCTGCTACTGGGCCTGCATGGAGAGCCCTCATGAGGAAACTTTCTAAAAGTGCCTAACTAGCTTTCACATGAGTTTTGGAGAAAAAACAGAAAATTCAGTCAAACTGCTGAGTCAATAAGGGTGACCTGAGTTCCAACCCAGCACTTCTCATCTCCTAGCTACAAGAGCAAAACCTTTTGGCTACTGGTAGCTTACTTCTGTAGGTATGGAAGCACAATGCCTAGCTTTAGTATGACTTAAAACCCAATCAACTGATTATATTTATAAGCAATGCAAACATTATTTGCAAATTCACAGTTTATTTAAGAAATAAATTTGTGTAATACATCTATAAACTTTGTGTGTTTGCGTTATGCACATATGTAATTAATATATATTATGAGAGTGTGTAATATTAGGTATGGCATGTTTATCAGTATGTATTTATAAGATGAGTGTTTATTTGGTATGTGCATTTGGATAAATTTGCACCATGTTAATTACTTTCAGCAGTCTACTTAAGCTCGCATATGTCATTTTCATTTCTTGACATTCATAATTAATGATGAAAAATGTTTAAAATCACTATTAATTAAATTGTAAATAATTAATTAAATAGATAAGTTCAAACTAATACTTGGAAGTTAAGACTTATATAAATAATAAAATTCTTCACTTACCTTCTGTGCAGCAATATCAGCGCTATTCTTCTAACAAAATCAGCAACATCCACAGTCTTTCGGATCTGTTAATATATCTAACTAAAGACATTATATTAGTATTCGTTGAATAATCGATTGAGCATATAAAAGATGTGTGTTTGTTTTTGTACGTGTTAAAATGAATTTATCCATGATTGAACTTAATTACAGTATTTATTTTTAATTTTGGATGTGTCTTATTCTGCATCCTTTTGGTACGGAATCAGATATGGAAGTGAGATTACAAAGTGAAAAATATATTTATATATAATAGTATAATAAAAAAGTTTATGAATGTTAATAGTTCGTATAAACAGTCAATATGTATTTATAATAAAAGTCCTTGAAAACACTGGAACAAAGAGTAATCATCATTAGTGTCTGTCAACACATAATCATGAGTGAAGAAGGAAATATAATTCAGATTTTATAGTCGCATAATTTATAGCTCGTAGGTAACTTGAAATATGATTTCAGTTTTTGTAATGTCTTAATTAAATGAAGTGTTGATTTATGATTATGATATAATAATTACAGGGTTACCACAGGCTACTAAAAGGCAACTATTTTCAGCCTGAGGAGGCTATGACTACTTTTTTTGCCCAAAAAGCCTGAAAAAGCAGCTATTTTCATAAAAAGGCAACTATTGGGAAACTATTTTTCACCTTTTGCAAAATTCTTCTTCTAGAAATATAAAGAAAATGTTTCAGAAAGAAGTATTTTCTATTCATTTTTAAACAATTCTATATCTTAACCTTTTCACCCTTTATTTATTTTTTTAACACCTTAAGGTATGCCATATCCCTGGTGTTGACCTTGAAGCAGGAGAAGTATCCAATGAGAGTGTAGAAATTGCACCAGACGTGATATGTGCAGCTATTAAGCTGGCCAATTTACTTATTGCAATTGACAACTAGTACTCTTCTGTGACCTGTTATGTCCTTTCTCACCTTCATTTCATATTTCATGTAAGAAACAGTAACAAAGTTATAAAAGAAAGCTCATTTAGTAAATCAGAAAAGAAAGAATACAGTAAGGAAACAAGCAACAAAGGAAACATAAACATATCTTAAGAGCGGACGATACTTAATCTTTTTGACAGTCAAAGCCCATGTTTCCACAATGACTCATTGCTTGATGTATTTTTTTTTTAGTTCAGTGAGTTTTCACATTCAGAAAAATCCCAATCATTAAATTAGCACTCGTTTTCAAAAAATTGACTTTTAACTTTTAATAATTTGTTTTCTGGCTAAAAAATACAAAAATGCACTTAGTTATTTTTTTGCTTTTTTTAACTCATAAATAAAATTTAACAAACAAGTACTAATTCCATGTTTGTGTATTTTCTGAATGTGAAAATGGAATTAAAAAAAAATAATAAAAATACATTAGGTGGTGAGTAATTGTGGAAACAGATTTTTCTGTAAAATAACATGAGCCTTGCTGTCGGCAAGATTAGGTATTGTTCGCTTTTAATACTAAATATATACAGAGTATTAGATTACATCAGGGCATGTTTAAAAAGCCTTCAGCAGAGATTTTTCTTACTAATTTAAATCTCAAAGTTTTAGCCATGTTTTTGAGTAATTAATGTTTTCAATAGAAGATTCTTATTTATGGTTATTATTATTATTTTTTTTTTTATACATTGAAAAAAAATGGTAACTTTTTTTTTCAGATTATTATTTCTATTACCTCTTTTAGAATGAAGTAAAAATATATGTATATCAAAAATTAGTTATTTGGCATTTCATAAGTTAATTCAACTTTAATTGTCTAATGTGGACATCTATTTTTATGAATTACTTAAAAAATTTAATTTTCTAACTATTACTTAAAACTATTTTATTTTGAATATTTTTTTTTAATGGTATACTTAAGCTGAATAGTAAGAAAATGCATATGGTTTTTATCCTTTAAAGTTCATTAGCATATGATATTTAAGCTAGTATTTTGGTCGTTAGGCTACTATTTAGGCAACTATTTTAATGTTTCTAGGCTACTAAAGCAACTATTTTTGTTTTTTTACTTTTGTGGCAACCCTGTAATTTAAAATCTAAACTGATTCACTCGACTTTCTTAACATTTAGTAGTTAAAGACGTTTTAAAAACATGAATTGGAGAACAATTAAGTAAATAAGCAAAAGTGAAAACTTTTTCATTAAAAGCAGGGCTGTCTGATTTCAGCCAGGCAAAAAAAATCAGCCTTTTTTTTTTCTTTTTTTGGTTTAAACCACTTAAAAAAGACTGGCTAAAATTAAAAAAAAAAGAAGCTTATATTAAAATCATTGCTTTTTTTCCCTTTTCTTTACTTTTTTTTTAAATTTTAAAATAAAATTGATGACAGAACTATAATTAAATTGTATTGTAATAAAAAATTAAATGAAATAAGAGTAAAATTATACAATGAAGAGAACTCTAAATGGCAAATATGGGGGGGGGGGAACAACACATTTTTTTTTTAATTAGACTAGGAGGCTCTGCCCCTTGCTCGCTCCGCTCACCAACCCCCGAGGAAGGCTTCGCCCCCCCCCCTCCCAACTCACTTTACTTATTAACACATACAGAGCTCTGCCCGTCTATTCGCTGCTTTCTTTCACTGAAAAGGAATATTAATAGCGCATGTTACAAGACAAAAGTAGAAAATTATTATGGAAATTCTCATAATAGAAAAAAATTCATAATATCTAGACCATTTTGCATTTTAGCTTTAGTATATGACCCTTTTTATTTCTTTTTTACAACCTTAGATCCGGACTGCGGTACCCCAGTTGGTAGAGCACTGAGCTCGTAATTGGAAGATTATGGGTTTGGTTCTCGAGCCGGCCAAAGGCTGTCGTGTACATTAATGGTAGCTGGTGCATGTAAAATATGTCGTGGCCGCAATATCCTCCATGTTCCCATCAAAATTATACCTCTGGGGGGCCACCGAAGCAGGGGACCTACCCCCTTTGTGTAGGACCAAAACTGTGGTGGCACGTCTCTGGAACATCCATAGGGGTGTGTCCCAGACTGTCGCCATTTATTCATAGTGCAGTAATGGTGCGACGTCAAGCACAACCTTCCTAATTATCTACCTACCTACAACCATGGATCATATTTTAATTTTCTAAATTAATTTTCCAAAAGTAGCGATAAAAAGTTGATATTTATTTTCTTCCTTTTTTACATCCATGGTTTCGGATCGCAGTATCCTAGTCTGTAAAGTGCCATGCACGTAATTCGAAGATTGCCAATTCGATATTTGAGCCGGCCAAAGATCGTTGTGTACACTAATGGTGGCTGGTGTACATACAATCTGTTGTGGCCGCGAAGTCCTCCATGTTTCCATCCATACTATACCTCTGGTGATCACCAAAGCGGGAGGGGGGGGGGAATCTCCTCAGTGAAGGATCAAAATTGTGATGGCATGCCTCCGGAACATCTCTAGGGGTGTGTCCCAGACCGTCACCAATTACCCATAGCGCAGTACTGGTATGACGTTAAATCCAACATACCTTCCTACGTACAATCATGGATCATATTTTAATTTTCCCGTGTAAAATGATTTCATGACAGAAGAACAACGTCACTGGGAGAAACTTTTTTCAAAATGGCAAACAGAGTACCTTCATAAACTTGTAGTTTTTAATTACGTAATAAAACATAAAAAACCTAACTTCGTTGGTCGTTTTAAGATCTTTCGGTACCGGGCACCCGGTCCTCTACAGAAAACGTTAACTCTGTGATGGAAAACTTGGCTTCTGGTTACTTCTCTGCTGATTTCTCATCAGGTGGTTCCAGGCTCTATTGGAACCTCTATTGGAACCCTCCAGGCTCTATTGGTATTTCTAGGCCAGGATGAGAAATCAGCAGAGAAGTAACCAGAAGCCAAGTTTTCCATCACAGAGTTAACGTTTTCTGAAGAGGATCGGGTGCCCGGTACTGAAAGATCTTAAAACGGCCAACGAAGTAAAGTTAGGTTTTTTATGTTTTATTATGTAATTATTATAACTTCGTTTTTTCATTTTATTTAAATTGTAGTTTTTAGTTAATAACTACTTTAATTAAAATGATAGAAATTTCTAAGCAGCTAAAATGTCTACCTTGAAGTATTCGGAACACATTGATACCTCTCATGACGCGAAAGACCCTGTCCTCCGCTAGAACAGGCCTGTCCAACCCAAAACACTAGGTGGGCCGCATTGGAAATATTTTTCATTCAGGCGGGCCGCATCGTCTGTATATATGTGTATGTGTTTATATGTTCGTAAGTGTATGAATCATGCATGTACACACATTGCCATAAAAATTTGCGCACCAAGAAATAATTATTGGACTGTAACGAAACTTGGCATGAAGGTACGTGCCAGGCAGAAATGCAAATGATTAGAAATGCAGCATGATTGCGCATTGTGTAATGCCAGCAGAGGGCGTTGAACTTCGTTTTTCTTGAAGTATAAAACAGATAAGCAGAGTTTGCTTGATGTGCATAACCTATTGCAGAGGGACGCTTTTTAAATAGAGATGCCGTCACGCCGCCATCGAAGACAATACGAACAGCTGTCAGAGTCCGAGAGGGGAAGAATCAACGGTGTGATGGAATACGGGTGATCAGCTTGGTGAGTAGCCAGCCACCCAGGCCGTTCTGATTTTACTGTGAGGAGGTGTTGTGACCAGTGGACAAAAGAGAGGTCGCTTACACGGCGACTAGGCCCAGAACGTGCTCGACAGATCAATAATCGAAAAAACCCGTCATATCATACGAAACATACACATAGCGCCAACAGTCTCGTTGTCCGAAATCTGGACATATGCAACATTTATTCCTATATGATCTGTCCCTGTGTCTGTACGTACCATCACAAGGTCCCTGGCTGAAAGGCATTTACTATCGCGACGCCCATTACATATGTTGCCAATAATACCCCTCTATCCTCCATTTGGAGTAGTGTCGTGTCGCGCTCGACGGGTTTGGACTGCAACCGAATGGAACCAGGTCGTCTTCAGCAACGAATCCAGATTCAATTTGGGCAGTGATGACAAATATGCACGTGTGTGGAGGCATCATGGTAAACACATCAATCCTCCCTTTGCTTTACAGCTGCACACCTCACCCACAGCTAATGTGATGGTATTGGTATGGGATGACACTGCATACGATACACGGTCATTCCTAATATTGATCAACGGCACCATGAAAGACCAGCGGTACATTTGTAACATCCTTCAGCCATAAGGGTTGTCATTTATGACAGGGCTCCCAGGAGCCATTTTTCAACAAGACAATGCACACCCACACACAGCAAGGTTGTCACAGGACTGTCTCCATCATAATACCACCCTTCTCTAACCTGCTCGATATCAGATTTGTTACCAATTGCGCATATCTGGGATCACCTGGGACGGCAAATTTGGCAGCCAACGAGTTTAGACGAATTAGAGGAACGTTTACAACAAATGTGGAACGAGATGCCGCAGGACATCATATGGGACTTGTATGCCACAATGCTTGCCGGTATCGCATCGTGCATTCACGCTAGAGGTAGCGACCCAACAGGGTACTAAAACCTCCCTTCTTTCGTAATTTTTCCTGTAATAAATGATCATTTCGCTTTGATTTTGTAATCATTTACTTATATCAACATTGAACTTACGTATGTAAATTTTTGTTTCATTCTGACAACTCTTTCTTGGTGCGCAAATTTTTATGGCAGTGAAAGTATATATTTTTTTCGGGGGGAAGGGCATGAGTAAAGATTCGGCGCAAAATACATTTTTTTTTTTTTTTTCATTCATAAATTAACAACATAATCGGGAAAAAATTATGACTATACATTAAGATGTATAATAAACAGAACAAATACTGGATCTAATAACAATTTCATTGCAACAGTGTGATTTAGCTACCATGATCGTTGAAAGGTATTTTTACTGCGAAAAGTGAGAAAGGATTGATTAATTTTTAAATATTAACCAAATTTGCCAAAATTTAAATATCGTTAGACTCCTCGCGGGCCGCACGAAACTACACGGAGGGCCGCATGCGGCCCGCGGGTTGGCCACCCCTGCACTAGAAGATGATGTCGCAGACAAAAAAATTTTATGCCAGTGACAGTAACTTTTTTTTAAATACACTCGAACCTCCCATAACGGACACCTCTATTTAAGGGACAAATTCTCTGGTCCCAGTCCCTAGGAATAGGGATGTTAATGTATTCACCTCCGTAGAAGGGACACTCTGTTTAAGGGACATCAAAATTTGAAAAAAAAAAAAAAATCAATTTGTATTATTTATAACTTTTTTAATTTTGCTGTAAATTTTATAATTTGTATTATATAAAAATTTGAAATGCAATATGAACTGTCAGTGTTCACATTTTTTGCAAAATTTAAATGTATTTTCTGTTAAAAGAACAATTGCCCTCTTTATTGTGCACTAAAAGTAACATGAATGGACAGTGACTTTTGAACGAGGCTGAAAGTGATGAGGACAACGAATGTAATCTGGAAGTAGAGTGTGTGATAACGAATATGAAAGATGCTTTAGAACAGGCAGAACAGTTAAAAAAATTTTTCATTAATACTGGAGACCATGAAGGACTACAATTAATTAGTAATGTAAACATCTACATTGAAATTTTTTTTTCAAAAACAGCAATTAGACAAACACTTATTTCGGAATATTTTAAGTATAACTAATATGAAATAAAAATCAGTTATATTTTATAGGCACGTAAGTTTCTATTTTTTTAATTTAATTTATTTTTTTTATTCTGTATTCAGTATGCATTTGCATAGCTGCCAACTACTGCATTTTTTCTCTACCATTTTTCTTCTTTTTTATAAAAGTATTATTCATAATACATTTCTAGTTCATTTCCTTAAATTTTCTGTGTTTAAACATGACAAAAATTTGCACTAAAAAATAGTGATATTAAAAATGTGTAGTAGTCTTGAGCTATGCATTTGCTTTGTAATTTTATAATTTGAATTAGAAATTTATGTGCTTAGGCAAGTTCAGTAAAATTGGTCCTAATATAATAATTAACTATATCATGTAAGTCATTTTCTTTTTAAAAAGACTTGACTTTATTAGTGTGTAATTTGCAATGCCAAAGTGCATTGATTAATTGATGTGTAACTGAGTGTAAAGTCTATTTAAAAAATTTTCATTGACCCTCTAAATAAGGGACAAAATGTCTGGTCCCATGGGTGTCCCTTAATGAGAGGTTCAAGTGTATATAGAGAAAATTGATTTGGTTCATTGCAGTTTAAATTATTAATAAATAATTCTTACTCAATAAAAATGCTAAAATAAATTAAATTTGCCAATCACTTGGCTCAGTTTTTTAATAACAATAATGAAACTTTGAATTACTTTTCTGCTCTTTCCGCACCTAAACAAAAGTATTCCTAACCAGGGCTGGCCAGCCCATGGGCTGCATGTGGCCCACCATGTAGGGTCCTGTGGCCCATGACAAAATTCAGGAAATTTTTTATTTCACATCTTCGATTAAAACATCTAAAATTAATAAATTGTTCCTGACTTTTTTAAATGAAAATATCGATTAAGGTTGCAAAAGAAACAAATATCATCTCATTGATGCTAATAAAATATTATCAGATTAATAACTGATTCTTACTATTATACTTATGAATGCAAAATCATAAGTTTTTGACGGTTTTATAATTATTTTATGAAAAAAAAAATTAATATACATATTTTTTGTTTTAAATCCTCATAAGCCCACTGAAAAAAAAAAATTACTATAGGTATATGGGTCATTTATTTGTACAATGTGTCCAAATAGATTTCTAGTGCAGCCCATATTTCCATCAATATTATCAATAAAATTGTTATTTGTATTATTTCGGTAACTTGTAATGAATATATTGCTAATGTATATTTTTCTCTTATATTAAACGAGTAAATCACGTGACTTGTTGTATATATATATACAGACCTGCCAACTGCTACGAATAATTCGTAATTGCTACGAATTTGGGCCGTGAACTACGACGCTACGAAAATCGGCTCAAAATTACGAATTTTTATCAAGCACCAAAACTGCAACATTTCTGACGTTTTGCCTTACGATTTTCAATCTTTTTCCATCCATGCCATAAATGTCAATTTTCATTTTAAACTTGCTTTATTAGCTTCTAGAATGTATAAAGAGATAGAATTGTTAAATATTTCTCATTCGTGTATTTTTTGTGCCCTCCTCGCTCCCCACCCCACCCCCTAACGATCGGCAAACAAACGCCTGACGAAAGCCTTGGGATTTCTAATAGTTTTCCATCCGCAACATAAATGTTAATGTTCTTTTTAAACTTACTTTATTAGATGTTAGAACCTATAAGGAAATAGAGTTGTTCAATATTTCAAACTTTTTTTTACCTCCCCCCCCCTCCCCTTCCAATCCATGATCAAACGCCTACAGAAACCGTTGAATGTGTTTAATATTTATATTTTAACATTTTTAAAACAATTATCCCAATGCTAAGATTAGAATTTTTTGCAATCATTATAATTTATATATTTTTTAACTATACACATAATTAAACACACAACAAAAAATATTTATTTAATAGGTAGTATTTTTGCTGAATTTTAATGGCTGGTTGAATATAGTGTAAAAACAGGAATTCTGCATTTTGAATAAAATTATTTTATACCTGGTTTCATAAATCATGTATTCATAAATCATGTTTCTTAAACAGTTTTTTATTATATATGAACACTAATGCAAATTATTTAGGTAAAAATAATAACTTTAAAAAAAAAAGTTTAATCTCAGGTGGGGTGCAGGGGTAAAAAACATAATGTGGCCGGATTTCGGTGGCAAATAAAGCCGGATGTCTGCCATTTGGCAGTGCATATTATCTGTGGAAAATTTTTCATCCGGGCTGAAAATAGTACCCCGCGGATTATACGCAAGAAAATACAGTAATATACATACATTTATTTGTTCAGGATTCGTGAGTCACATGATAAAAATGAACCAATCAACCATCCAATCTATTTTTAAAATTGGTGTGCTACTAATTGTCATTTTCAATTGTTGGCAGGTATGATATATACATATATCTCTGTCTTGGGAATGGCTCTAACAATTTTGATGAATGTTTAGAGTTAGGAGATTTTTGGGTTGAAAAAACAATTGGGCTCCTCATGTTTAGGAAAATTCACATTCGCTCTTAACCATTTATTGGCTCGTTGCAACAATGGCAGAATTTGGGTTTACTTGGAAAGGGATATAATTATTTCAACAAAAATTTAGGGTTAAATGTTTTTAGAAAGCTAAATCGATTGGACATATCCTCATCTTTAAGAAAATTTTCATTTGCTGCTAACCCATCAGCTGCCAGTTAAAAAATATGGCAGAATTTAGGTTTACTAAGAAACAAATATGACAATTTGAATAAAAGCTCAGGTATAATTATTTTTTTGAGATGACAAATCTGTGTCTATGTGACTTTACCTCATTTTCACCAAAATTAGCCTTCACTGTTAACTCCTTTCTGTTTGTTGCAAAATATGGCAGAAACTATGCTTTCTCAGAAATTAATCACAGAAATATATATATATATATTTTTTGTAAGAAACTTATCTGACATATCTTCATCTCGAGAAAAGTTAGTATTCACTGCTGTGTTAATTCTCATTCCACCCGCACCATAGCAAAATATCGCTGGAATTTAGTTTTCTTGGAAATTGCTCACACAATTTTGATAAATATTTAAGGTTTCGTTTTTTTTTTTTTAATGTGAGAATTCAAACTGAATTTTTCTCATCTTCAGGAAAGTTAACAGTTACTACAGTTAGCCTTCACTCTGCAAGTTGCAAAATTAAAACAGAAACTTTCTAAGAAATGGCTCTAGCAGTTTTGATAAAAACTTAGCTATAAGGGGTTTTATAAGATGAGAAACCCATCTAATTTTTCCTCATCTTTGTGAAAATTAGTGTCCACTGTTAACCTTTTTATTTCGCATTAAGCAAAATATGACAGAGACATAGTTTTCTTAGAAACTGTTTGAAAGATTTTGATAAAAATTTAGATTTAGGGAATTTTTGAGCTTACAATTGAATTGTAAACACAAAAGTCTGACATTCTCTTTAGAACCTTTAGCGTTTTTTTTTTTTTTTTTTTTTCTTTTAATTACTCAAATGATTTTGAAATATATTTAGTGTTTGTGTATTTTTGAGATGATATTTTGAACTGAAATAACCCTCAACTTTATTTTAATTAGAGTTCACTGGTAACCTGCGCACTACCTGGAAGAAATGCGGCATACACTTTTTTTCTTGAAAATCGCTGAACGTTTTTGGGGAAAAAAATGTTTAAAGACTTTTTCTTTTTTTTAATAAAGATAAAAACAGTCTCACTTACCTTATTCTTCAGAAAAATTAGCTGTCACGGCCTTAGAATAATGTATAATAGAAATCTTGTCTTTTAGGACACTAAAGTATTTTATGTATAATAAATTTTGTTACATAAAAATCTTAATTTGTGTATCATTGTTACAGTTATTGGAATACAGTTCCTTATTTGCGGGCTGTAGTAATAGTTAACTAGCAGAAATCGTCACTTAAGTGAAAAGTGTCACACTCTCTCCATGTGAACTTCTCTCGCCAGAAAGAAGAACCCCAGCATTTTCTTCTTTTTCTACCTAGTTATCGTTGCTAAGGAGGAATGCATGTATTCATCAATCACTGTTAGAATATACTGAGGGACGTTCTAAACTACTTAAACAAAATTTTCATAAACTTCTACTTATATTAGCTGGTGATTTCAACATTAATTTCAATAATAAAGAAAATTTTGAAGAACTCACCTTCTTATTATCAGATCCATTTGATTTAAGTATTAATAATAATAGAGCGCAGTTCACAACAAAATACTGTACTACAATTGATGCAGGTTTTTTTAGGTACAAAATTGAATTTCAAACATATGTATCTTATTCAGGGGTTAATACAGGTCGATTTTACTACCATTTATGGGTACCTTCACAAAAATCAACTTGTCAAAAAAGATACCTTCACAAAAATCAACCTGGCAAAAAAGGTACCTTCACAAAAATCAACTTGTCAAAAAAGGTACCTTCACAAAAATCAACCTGGCAAAAAAGGTACCTTCTCAAAAAATCTTACAGCTAAAATCGGTACTTGCACAAAAATCTTAGTCATCTCAAGAAAATCTGACATTTTAAATGAGCAAAGAAAAGTAACTTATTTGTGCATTTCTGTTGATGCGATTCACGAAGCAAGAATCATGCAGAATGTTGGTATTAACCACTTGACTATGGCTACGTACAATGCGTATGTAGTAAAACTACGTACCCATCGTACGTAGCTGTAGTCAAGTGGTTAATCTACACACAAGCGTTTGCTGTGGGCGAGAAATGGTGTAGCATAAGGTAAACAAAATGACCCTCACATGTATTGATACAGACAGCTCTAGAGTTGTGGCCATAGTATACTGTTTCTTGATTCGTCAGGTGGTTTGATGTTTTGATGACTTGACTATGGTGATGTGTCTGTCCTCCCTTGTATAATTATTCATGTATAGTGCATTGATACTAGCACAAATAAAAACATCTTCTTACACTCTCTGTACTGATCTGTTTATTTTATAGAGAAGTGAGTATTGGTTCCTGTTCTACTATAAGCCTCACACTAACTGCTGAGCGTTATTTTTATCATTTTATTTAGTTTGAACACCCCTCCCCCCTCACAAACGCAGAAAAAGAGTGTGCTGCAATTTTTCACAAAAATGAAATATAGTTAAGATATTTCACAAAAATAGGTATTAAATTTGAAATCTTGGATTGGCCCCTGTTATTATAGTTATCATAAGCCAATAATTACCATGATAGAATATGATAACATAAAAAATTCACTTTAGTATTTTTTTAATATAATTTATAATTCATATTTTTATATTTAATTTTTAATAAACAAATATTTTCATTAAAATATTATTTGCTTTGAGAGAAAAAAAAAAGATAGAAAATTAACAATAAAATAGTGAGAGAGAGAATAAACAATCTAGATCTCTATATAAAATCAAATTTGGAATTGGAGAAATGGTGTAAGGTTCCTGATGCGGGTCCCATAATCCCCCCCCCCTCCTTTTTTTTCCATCTATTAAGTCTATTAATTTTGAATTTTAGTCTCTACAGTCTATACATTTGAGGTAAAAACTTGTTGTGAGGCCTGCCATCTGTTTAGAATAGATTTCCAATGCAGTCTGCCAAAAGTTTTCGGTTGGACGGGCCTGTTCTAAACACGTTATGTGTGGAAAACATATTCTTTCTTTGTAATATTATGTTTCTTTCACTAGTTAATTATAAAATTAAAATTACATACTGATAAAAATTTACTCTTTTATTTTACTTTTTTAACAGGTTGAGAGAACAAAACTAGTTGTTGAGTTTCCCAATTTCAATTGTGCTGCATTGCTTTTGCAGGGTTGTTCAGATGTTTATTCGAAAAAGGTATTATTACATTGTTTTTATTCATGTTCTCTTTATTTTTTATGTGAGAGTTATTGTCCTAATGAAAATTGTAAAAATCTCCACTTAACTTCAGCTAGGGTGTGTGAGGCGAGAATATTCTAGGAGAATGAGAATATTCTAAGAATATTTTTTTCCTTAAAAATTGAAAAAAAAAAACTAAAGTATTCTTGTATGTAAAACATAATTTATTTTTAATTATCAAGACAATGAAAATATTATATGTGGGTATATTCAAACAGGATAGTTATGAAATTTTGAATTTTGGGAATTTTATTTAAACTGCATTTCTAAGATATTTTATTAGCAAAAAACTCACTTCAATGCTTCAAACTTTTTTTTTTTTTTTTTTTTTTTTTGTCATATTGCCGAAATAAACCACATTCCTTTGACTATTGTCTGATTTGTCTTTAAATGAACTACCCATCATTCAGAAAGGAAAAAAAATCAAGGCAACATTCATTAAATGAAATAGGTAGAAAAGTTTGAAAATGACAT
The DNA here is from genome assembly GCA_963930645.1 of Salticus scenicus. Lineage (NCBI taxonomy): Eukaryota > Metazoa > Arthropoda > Arachnida > Araneae > Salticidae > Salticus > Salticus scenicus. The sequence goes on from OZ005657.1 coordinate 121,136,489, forward strand.
TTAATTTTAAATTAAGGAAACAAATTTTAAAACTCAGTTTCATTTAAATATTTCTTAAATATAAACATTTTAGGTTATAGCTTTTATTTATTTCTGTAAAGTAATATTTGAAGGTTATTAATTGTTTGAGTCCCAAGCAGCGCAATCGCTCTGTTGAGATTTTATGTCGAGAAAACCCAGTACATTTCGAACATTGGGGACAACTGACAATGCGTTACCGATTGTTGAAGTTGTGCACTCAAATTTACTGAAGCAAGTACGTCTAATCATTTTGAATCACACAATTTTTAACAATGAGAAACACTTATGCAAGAATACATCCGATCGCTTTGCAAACTGCAATAAATGTGACGGAACGATAAGAAAAAGGATGAGAATCGCATTACCTAACAAATACAAGAAACTCTATTGCTCTGACTGGGATTCATCGATGTAAAATAAACAAAGCGCTATCATGCTGCTTGGGTCTTCTTGTACTTGATAGCAAAAATGCTTAAAAATATTTCCAGTTTAATGTTCAGTAGAAGCACACATTTAGTTACCTGAAAGAGAATTAATGTGTTTGGCAGTTCAGTAAAGACAAGTTGTTTGAGAACTTAATGCCTTTATTTTAAAAAACCATTAAAAAAACAAGTTAAATTAACAATATTAAAAAGGTAACAACAATAAGTTCAAACTTAACAATTTTAGTATAATTAGTAAAAACAACAAACTTTTAATAAATGGCTTATACCAGGCAGACAATTTTATATTTGTAAAAAACTTATTAGCTTAACCCTCCAAATGCTGATCGTTTCACTCTTACGTGTTCTTTTAAGTTGTTCTTTTAATTGTTTAAGTCTTCATTTTAAGGCACCGTGCATTTCAAGTGAAACTATTCGTAAAATCAATTGTCTCAATTTTACGAGTTGTTATATAGATTTTACGAATCATCTCATTGCGAGATGATAGCACTCTAGCAGGGATCCAAATCGTCTCGCAGTGATACGATAGCACTTCGAAGGTTAATTCAATTAGCATTTGTGCTGATGTATATAACGCTGATCCAAGGTTAGCAAACATTGTTCACCACACAAATTTTTACCACTAGCTACTAAAGAAAAGACACAACAAGAAAATATCTACCACCAAAACTGCAAAGGAGAACACACCAGCCGGAGATAATAAACAATGAAACATCTTCCATGAACTTGAAAAACTTTAACGATGATAAAACTTAACAGGTGAAAGTTCATTTAAATTCAAATTCAACAATCATAAATATCAAAAACTTAACTGATGAAAGTTCGTTTCAATTCAAATTCAACAGTTTATAAATATCTAAAGCTTAATAGATGAAAATTCATTTGAATTCTAATTCAACAGTCTATAAATATTTGAAATTTAGTAGATGAAGGTTTTATTCAGTTCAACTTGAACAGTGCCTAAATATGTGAAACTTAATAGATGAAAGTTCTAATCCAATTTAACAGTCCTAATTATTCCATAAAAAGTAGGAAGTTTTCAAACTTTAATGATGAAAAAACTTAACAAAAAAAAAAAAACTAAGTTCTTTAAACTAATTAACCATGACATATTAACTTTAAATTGCAAAACCTGCACTCAGCTATAACATTTACTTAAAACACTTTAAAACATCGTAAATTATTCTATTAAAAAAATCCATGAAGTGCCTTATAAAAATTACATGCTGAATACAGCACATCATGACTGACGATCAATGTCAACAAAACAATATCACCACTGATTGCTGCCAATACGATCTTTTTATATATCTTCTAGCGGTTATTAAAACTTATTTCACCATTAAAGCCATGGAGTTGCTTTTCAGAAGTTAAAAGCATGTACACTACATGATTATGCTGCCCTCTATACGCCATCAATTCAACTATCCATCACTACAACTTCAATTTGCTGAAGGCAAGCCTAGCGATAGCACACTAGTAAACAAATCATGATATGAGAACTTAGCGTGTTTTACAGAAAATAACAATAAATTTAAGGACCAAATGTAAATAAATTTTCATCAAACATTACTTCATAAAATGATCTAAAACTTACGAACACATATTTAAACTTAATATTTTATCATTTAATTTCAAACTACATCGTTTCTTCCAAAGGTAAACAAAACTTCTATACTGTGGTACTGATGTTTAATACTGGTTGTAGAGCTAATTTATAAAGCTTAAAGTACTTCAATAGTATTTATTTTTATAGAATCAGTATGGAGAGAAGGCATAAAAACCATAATTTTTCAACAGTACTCATTTAGAGAAAGCACGATTGCGCTGTTTGGGATTCTTCGACAGTGCTTTTTTAATACTCCCTGGGGCGTGGATTTTGCGTGGTTTTCGCTTCTAAATAATTATTTGGGACACTTTCCATAAAATTACTCAAAATCTGTTTATTTTTTGTTCTTTCAGTTCTTCATAATTTGAAATTACTTCCGGCTTTGACTCCGCTCTCAGTTTGCTTCCCCCCTTTTTCTCTGATGTTCCCCTCATCGACAGACATTGAGGGTTTCAACATATTATTTTCTTTTGTTTCCTCATGAGAGAGTTGGAGATGTGAAATTTTATTCTTTGTTGTATGATTGTCGATTTCTTTTGGGGAGGAATTATAGAATGATTGAATATCCCTGACATTATTATTTTTCTCAAAAAATGAACTGCCTTTTAATGATTCGTTGAATTTGACCAATCTTTCCTCAATTACTTTTTTACTTTCTAGATCATAAATTTTATACGCCCTACGTTCATGGCTGTATCCTAGAAAAATTCCCCTCTTCCATGGGATTTCAAATTTATTTCTCATTACTTTAGGGATATGAAAATATGCCACACAACCAAATTTTCTTAAGTAATTCAATTTAGGTTTTTTACCGGTCCAAATTTCTAGGGGTATTTTATGTTTTTCTTTACACAATGTTATAATTAGAAACATGTGTACTAAAGTTTATACCTTCCGCCCAAAAATATAATGGTAACTGACTTTCATATAATATAGTCCTAGTTCTTTATAGTAATACCTTGTTTTCTCTTTCCGCTTTACTGTTTGATTCACTATTATAAGGGATGGTTTTTTCATGTGATATACCAGAATTAATTAGATAATTATCCAATTTTTCATTTACAAACTCTAGGCCATTATCTGACCTGAGCTTTTTGATTCTTTTACCAGTTAAATTTTCATATTTACTCCTAAAGCTACAGAATGTTTCATACACATCACTTTTATTTTTCAAAAAATAAGTAAAGTACATGCCAAAAAAATAATCCACTATTATCATTAAAAATATTTAGCACCCCCTAACAATACAGGATTAATAGGCTCACACAAATCTATATGAATTAACTCTAGAAATTCGGAACTTTGTTCCATATTAACAGGTGGATGAGTTTTTCTAGTTACCCTACTTATATCACATTTCACAATTAAAATCATTTATGATATCTATGTTTATATAATCTTTCATTTTAAGCATATAATTAGGATTTAAATGACATAATCTACTATGCCAGATTTCATAATCAATATCATTCATCACAACATTACATTCTTTACTTGAAATTGGCTCCAAATTAATTTCAAGTTTGTTATTATTTCTATAGCTCCGTTCACATAAAGCAACTTCAACCCGTGTCAAAACGACCCGGCAATTTGAAAAGCGGGGTTTTACAGAGTCAACATTTTAGGCTGTTCACACTATCAACCCTGGTTAAAAATCACTGTAGCAGCGTCATACGTTTTTTGAATTCTGATTGGCTGTTGCATGAGTTCGGATGAAAGAAAAAAAGCGAAACAATATTGTCAAAGGTGAAAATAGAATAAAGGGATTATAAAAGGTGAATTTCATGTTTCACAGCAGCTGAGAATAAAAGGATTATATATGTTACCGTTAAAACGCGAAATCCGCTAATCTGCAGATTAACTAAAATGACCCGTTAAAGTGTGGAATAAAGAGTTTTCCGCATTTTAACTAGGTAATCTGCAGATTAACGGTTTCAGTATCTTTAAAGTTCAAATGTTTGTTTCGAGCCTTAGTTTTTTTTACATTCACTATGACGTCAAACAGCCATGTGATACAGATACGCGAATGACCTTCAAACATAACTAAAACTTTTACGCTTGTCTTCCGCACTTCTGCTACGCTGTGATGATAAACCGACAAATGACAAACGCAAATTGTGGAGGATGGAAGCCATGATTAAGTTTATTATTATGACTAACACAAAATTTAAAATAACAAGTAAGTTATAATTGTTTTAATTTTGATTTTATTTCTATCTTTTATAATTCTGTCAATATAAGTTTGATAAGGGTCTGCATTTTATTAATGAAATGTAATCTTAATTAAAAGCTGTCTCTCGTGAAACTCCATTTTGAATTATGAATATTAGATTTACATTACAGTAATTATTTCCTTCCGAACTAAAACTATTAAACCATAACTTTTTAAAACTAATTTATTTTAAAATTGATTTAAATGACTATTACTTACTGAAAAAAAAAAAAAAAAAAAAAAAAAAAAGATATATTAATTATTAACTTTGAAAAATATTATGGCATTTAATAAATACTTAATATGAAAATTTTGTACATTTTTTAGCATTTCATTACATTTTTTTTTTCTTTCAGTTTCAAGTTTCCTGTACATATTTTATATATCATGATTATATTTTTATTTATTTATTTATTTTAAAATTTTGTTCGCTTTTTCAGATAATTTCGTTGTAGTTTATCACATAAAAAGTGTTAATAAAGGTTTTTTTTTTTTTTTTTTTTTTTTTTTTGTAAAATTAATATATTTGCTAAACTTGTGCAGATATATGTATGCTGCAAAATATAGTTTAATAAAGCATTGAAAACTGTCATTTTAATTTTCATGCATTCTAAAAAATGTTAAAGCAGTTTTAATTATTTGAAGTACTTCTTAAATAATGCTTCTGATTTTTCTAACTTAATATTTCTAGTAATATTTTATATAATTTAATACTTCTAGTATTTAAATAGTAATAACAATATAAGTTGTTTATAAAACTTTTTTTCTTAATTTTAAATTGTTAAAATATTTTTATTTTAAAAAGAAATCGTTACTGTATAACAATTCTAACATTCATTTATAAAATAGAATTTATTGAAAGCTATTAAAGCTATTATATTTCATATTAAAAATGCATAACATCTTCAAACTTATATTGACAGAATAAAAAAGATGAAATAAATAAAAAATAAAACAAATATAACTTTAAAAGATATAAAAATTAAAACACATACAGATTAAAATAAGTAAAGAAAGGAATAAAAAAGAAAAGAAAACTAATTTTTTTCCAAATGAAAAAACAAATACAACACAGCGTGCTGTAAAATTACAACACCAGATATCTTATTTTCACTTTAACTAGTGCCTAGTAGGTAATGTGTAGATTATCTAGGTAATTCACAGATTACCTAGGTAATTTGAGAAATAAAACAATTTTCCTCACTTTAACGGATCACCCTAGTTAATGTGCAGATTACCTAGCTAATCTGCAGATTAACTGATTTCTGCACTTTAGCGGTAACATATACATTATTAAGTTTTAGGATTATATATTTTATATTATTCTTCATTATTAATATTTAATTTTACAGTAAGTTGTTAATACAAATTTAATATTACAAACAAATCATTTTAAATTTAATTTTTTAAACAGGAAAATTTCAGCATCTTTTTTATATGGAGTAGAAAAAAGGCTATGTATTAGAAATTTAATTATTAATATTATTTTGAGTATTAAGATGCAAACAGGATTGATAAATAAAATAAATTTTGATACTAGTTTTATTTATTATATTGTTATTACAATTAAACTTATAAATGTCAATTGAAATACTAATATAATTAACTTTATGATACTTTGATTTTAAATTAGTTAGAACAAATTATGTATTATAATTATATTAAATCTAAATGCATTAAACAATAAAATAAATGATTAAATTTTTAATTTAGATTTTAATACCTTAAAGATTAAAAGTAATATTACTACATTAATGAATACTAGGTCAGATACTTATTTCATTTCTCACTATCATAACTAACAGATATTCTTAAAAATATTTCAACTTAAATCTTTCATAAATTTTTATCTTTTAGTATGCATTGAAATAAGAAATCATAAAAAAAGGTATTCTTGTGCATCTGTAATAAAAACTAAATTAAATTTTTGTGCATATATATTTTATTATTAAAACTCCTAATTAAAAATATTCTGTAACTTTAAAGTATTAAACCCAAATTCAATAAAAAATCACAGAACCTCTTAAATATTCCGAAACTAAAATCCGAACTTCTTAAAATAATTTCGTGGAGGGCATTCCACCTAGGTCTAGAACCCTTGTAATATGAATCAGCCTTAATGCTCCCACCACCACTTGACTTTTTTTTTTTTTTTTTCTTCTTTGTGATTAAATATGCCGATATATTTTTTTTTATATATATATGTAAGAACAGTAGCAATGAGATGCAATTATCTATAAAAGAAAATTTTCAATGAAATCTCTAATATGGTAAAATATAAAACCGATTATGAAGTATATATATTATTCAAATATGTTCCCAAATAGTTAATCTATTTCTAACCCACTTCTAAAGTTAAATTTATATGTGAACTCAAGATATAGATATTGTAAATTTTTTCTGTTTATATAATTAAAAATGCCTCTCTTCCTCCCACTCGGAAAAAAATATATACTTCTTATAACTCTTACAGAAATATTTATTCCATTTTTATATATGCTGTTAATAATTATGAAATAGTAATAAAATATACTTTCAGCTTATCACAGAATTTTAAAAAACTTTATTCCGATGTTTCGGTTAAAACACATCTTTAACCATCTTCAGGGAAAAAATGATGTTTAAAAACTATAAACATAGATAATTTAAGCCATTCTATGATACAATAAATACAATTCTCAAAGAAATTAATAGGTGATTACATAAATTATAAAAATACATTATATACATTTTAAAAATGAACTAAAAACACTTAAATAAACCTTGATCATGACCATTACAAGAAGGATAAAACACTTAAATAAAAACAGAGCCAAACTATCACACTGCGGGGTTGCCAGAACAAACAATAGCAGGGTACCATAAATTATTTTAAGTTTAAGAAATGAAGCCAAATTGAGGGGGGGGGGGTTATGGATAATGAATCACTACAAATTTCGAATTTCCTTTTAATAATTTCAAAAGACTCATAGAGAAGAGCTTGATTTCTATTGTTAGTACTATAAATTACCCTGGCATTTTCAAAATCAGGTTCGACAGGATTAGTATTATAAGTACGTGAAAAAGCTGTGGAGGATCTGTTATATTTTAAATCTGCTATATGTTCCGTCATTCTATCATTAAAAGGTCTATTGGTCATTCCTATATAATAGTTAGTTTTATTATCTATTTTATATGGGATTTCACAAACACCTGATTTTAATTTGGAAGGAGGGGGATATAATTTTTTAGAAATTAATGAATTTAATTTTAGGGGAGCTTTAGCAACCAGATGAACTTTGTTATTAAATAATTTAGAAAATCCTTCATGTAGACCAGGCCAATATTGAATTTTCTTAAATTTATTAGATGATTTATTACAATTAGAAGATGAAGGAGGGGACATAATTTTATAAATTAATTTATTTATAAAATTGATATTACTAAAATTGATACTTTGGCTCCGTTTTTATTTAAGTGTTTTATCCTTCTTGTAATGGTCATGATTAAGATTTATTTAAGTGTTTTTAGCTCATTTTTAAAATGTATATAGTGTATTTTTATAATCACTTATTAATTTCTTTGAGAATTGTATTTATTGCATCATAGAAAGTCTTAAATTATCCATGTTTATAGTTTTTAAACATCATTTTTTCCCTGAAGATGGTTAAAGATGTGTTTTAACCGAAACGTCGGAATAAAGTTTTTTAAAATTATGTGATATGCTGAAAGTATATTTTATTACTATTTCATTCTTATAACTCTTATTAACATCCCAAAAAATTTGATATATTGGCCATACTATTAGGCGAATAAATATGGGTATCGGGTTTGAACCACCGTCAGTCTGATCTTAATAGTTTTCCCTAAAACTCCCATGAGTATGAGCTAGTATCCCTTTGAAAGTCTCCCTAGGGCATTCCACCCAGTTCAGGCTCTAGTGTGGACAATAGATTTTAAATATTACAGCAACTAAGCAATATTTTATAAATACATTTGGTTATTACTTTGAAGATTCATTAGTAAGTTAAATCTTATATATATATATATATATATTATATATTAATTAAAGATTGACTGATAAATTAGTATTTTTTTTTTTTTTTTAAATATAAAATATATTTTATAAAATATATTATATATTGTTTGAATTCTGAAAATTAAATGAAAAAATTTAATATTCAAACATAAAAACCTTTTTTAAAAATTAATTTATCATTTAATAGTGAAAGCAATATTCAAAAATGTTTAGAATACATTGTTAAATAAATTATAATAATATAAAATCAAGATAAAAAGTTAAAAATTGTTCAGCCAGTGTAATATTTAAAAAATATATAAATTTTTAATTTAATAGCAAAATAAAAATACCTTAAAAACATCCTTTTAAAGGAAACAGCAGATTAATTTCGGCCAGTCCTTTTATTAAAATTTTAATAATTTTTAATTTAATTTTATTGAATTTAAATAGTTTTTGAGAAATATTAATATTTAATATTGTTATATTCTAATCCATATGCATACAAAATTTTTATAATTCTGAGAAGTTATTTACAAAGGAAAAAAATATGTCAACCTTTTCCTTAAATAACTTTTATACTACAAAAAAATTAAAATAAAATAAAAATATTCATATTGTAAAACAATATTAAATTACTATATCTTAGTTTACTGAGAATTTTAGAAATTTTAATGAAAAAGGAAAAAAGAAAAGTACAAAACACCGTGTCTGTTAAGCGAAAAGAATTCTGGGTAATTCGCGGGTCAACCGTGCATTAGCCCTAGTATAATGCGGGGTTGATTATGACCCACATCTAACCCTCTTTTTACGCGGGAAGGAAGAATGTGAGCGGAGACTGACGCGGGTACGACACGGGTTGAAACTGCTCATCTGAACGGGGCTTCAATGCTTTAGTAACTAACTTATTATTACTATCAAAAATTATCACAGAATTTTTAGTAGATTTAATATAACAACCCTTATCCATTAATGAGGTGACCGACAAAAGATTATATCTAAGATCAGGAACATAATACACATTTTCGATAGTTAAATAAATAGGATTTTTACTTACGGCTTTCGCTTTGATGCTACCAGTGCCATGGCACATAATTTTTGTATCCTTACCTACTAGATGTTTATCTTTATTTTCAGGTTTTAATTTATCAAACCACATTTGATCTTTTACCATGTGATCAGATGCCCTGGAATCTAAAATGAAAACATTATCACATAAATGAATCAATAATTGAAGCACTGAAAACAGAATTATTTTTTTCTTCCTTCTTATCAAAGTGAGAATTATTTTTCTGTCCCTGTCTATAACCATAAGAGTTATTAAATGTTTTTTGAGAGTTATTCTTATAAAAACAATCCTTGGCAAGATGATTACTCCTTCTACAGATATAGCAATGTTTTTTTGTTCTTGTCCTTTTTTATGTTGAACGCCTCGGGTTTATTTTGTTCATTACTAGGATTCGTATTTGCTTCTTCTTCTCTTAAGATTTCTAAAAATTCCTCCATTGTTTTTTCCCTTTATGTTTTCAACACATCTCTGATTTTAATAAATTTTCCTGATAGACCTCTTACTGTGTAATAGACCAGTTCTCTGGTAGAAATTTCCAATCTTAAGATTGACATTTTACAGCTATTCCTTTTGAACGTGCTGTATAATCATTGACTGGTTCATTTTGTTTCATCGGTAAATTTTTTAGTTCATTTCCGGCATTGATTCTTCTATCCTCTAATTGGCCAGTAAATGTGTTCTTAATATTCTCCCATAAGATTTTGGCATTTTCTTCATTAGAAAATTGTAGTGCGTGTTCGTCGGATAGAGAAAGCTTCATGTACGCTACTGCGTCGGAGTTTTTCAGATCCCATTCTTGAGATTCCGTTGCATTCAGACCTTCTGGTTTCACCATTGTAATAACAGAATCGAGTCGCTTGATTGATAGAGCTGCTTTGATTTTCATAGCCCATATGAAAAAATAGTTTCCATTCAATTCTGGTATATTGATTATATCCATCCTTTTCTTTTGGAATAATTATTTCAGCAATTTTTGATTTTAAGAATTTCCTTCATAACGACGGTCTGCTGCCAAGTGTTGTAATATGAAATCGAAATTCTTGAATATATATAAAAAACATTTATTGAAGATGATAAACATGATGAATTATGATACACACATACACACATTCAAAAATAAGAAGAATTAAAAAATATTTAAGTGTATATTATCTTGATGCATCTTAGTTTTCTACCACAGAAGTCACAGCCACGAAGACCGGCACACTTAGTTACATTTCTCTTTTAACTGGCGTGCTCACAGCCGGAGCAGTATAGAGAGCTCTCTCTCACGTGCATGCACAATTAAAGGCGCATCTGTTTTATTTATTAAAATGAATCGTTAGCTACTCCCAACAATTTTCTTTCTGTAATAATATACCAGAAACAAAGTTTGTGCTTTGTAAATAAAAGTTTTTACTTTCTAATATGAAGGTCTGTTACATCGTCTAATTAAAGTGATGTTTCACATATCTGTAATGAGAAAGCACTACAGAAATGGCATTTTAAAGTAATAATTACAAAACTTTGAATAAACTTTTTCATTTTATTGTGTTTATTCAAAATTTTATAATTATTCACATATGCATGTTACTTAAAAAAAAAAAAAAAAAAAAAAAAAAACCTGAAGCAATCAAATCATTTATTTCTGTAATATAGGATTTTGCAAGCCGTATTCTGATACTTTGTTTGAAAGTTTGTTTTTTATCTTTTGCAGAAGGTTTTATTTATTTATTTATTTATTATTATTATTACTTTTTTTTTTTTTTTTTTGTCAATCTTATCCTTGAATAAAAAGAACATCTATGTCAAAATCTATTGAACATTATTATAGCTGAAATCTTTTATATTCAAAACTTCTACAGGGTTGCTACAGTACCTGCAAAACAGGGAAAACCTTGAAAACTCTGGGAATTTGAAAATCTATTAAAAAACAGGGAGAACTTGGGGAATTAAAAAAATTATTGCAAAAACGGGGAAAAATCAGGGAATTTAAAATTTTTTTTGAAAAAACATTGGAAAATTGTTTCATAATCAATTATGTTTTTTTTTTTTTTTTTTTTCTCCAACTATAGTAAGTTAATAAAATTAATAAACCCTAAATATGTTCATTTGACTTGTAAACATGTTAGATTCTAATGCTGCAGGATTGTGTGTCATCTATTTTACTTCTAAAAGAGACAGGAAAAACTCTGGGAATTTTTTCTCCTGATTTGTGTAGCAACCCTGTTCTATAAATATTCCATAATTATGGAATCTTGGTATTTTACAAAACAATAAATCACATTTAATATTATGAATTTTTATTAAATTTTTCAAATGATTATGATTAGAATACATTATGTTGACAAAAATTTGCAGTTTTAGAATGAATGTTAAATCTATTATGTTTTATATTTATCCTACAATTTAATGATAACCAATTAATTAAATAAAATTCTTAATTTAATTTTAGTAACTGGGAAAAAATTTTTCAATATAAGAAAAAAGAGTTATTGGAAGAGATTTAAGAAAAAATTATACTTTAGAATTATGTAATGGAATATTACAATCTGTTTGAAAATTACTTATTAAATATTTTTTATTTAATATTTTAAATAACATTGCAAGTTTTATATAGCTTTTTCCAAACTGAATTCGCTACACAATTTTAATAGTACATCTCCGAAAGAAGAAAACACTTTAAATCGTATATAGATTCTTTTGCCATTAGAATTATTTCAACATTTTTCAATACTTAGATATTAAAATTTTTAATGTTATCTACTTGATTTTACCACCATTCTAATGCTATTACATTTTAATAATATAATTCACAAAAAAGTCCTTAAATGGAGGGCATTTTGCTGGAAATTTCAAAATAAAAAGTAATATATATATATTTTTTTTTAACTAAAAATTTTCTTTTTTAAAGCATTTTTGTGTTTAAAAAGGCAGTGAAAAATACTGCCTTTCAGTTTCAATGCTGCTTATTTTTTATTTGGTAGTTCAAAATCAGTATATCTTTCTGGATTTAGTGTATAGATTAAAAAAAAAACAGCCTGTTATTAATTTTAATTACCATGTTATAACAAATATCTAGTTTTTTAAAGACCACTTTGTTTAGTTTTGAATGAAACTCAAAAATGAGAGCGATCTTTTTAGTTATACAATTTGTACCTTATATATCGTGTCTAAAATAAATTGGCCTTCTGTTATTATTTTTTTAGCTGCATTTAACCTTTCATCCTTTTCTTTTATCATTTTTAAGCTCATTAATATGGTCATTTTCCTTCTGCAAGTTCTAGACATTTTTTTTGTTCATATATGTAATAACTTTTAATACGGATAATTGCACTTAAATAAAACTTTCACCGAAGCAAGATTATAGTTGAAATAAACTGAATTAAAAGTCATTTATATAAAACAATTTAGAAAACTCAATCCAAGAAAAGGCATTAAAATAAAAATAATTAATTTTTGTCAAAGGAAATAAACCTTTTTTTTTTTTTGGGGGGGGGGGGGGATCAGTTTAAACCATGCCAACATTTTTTTTTAGCATTGCCAATTTCCCCAAAATTAAAAGATGCAAGGATAAAAAATATTTATACATGGGCAATATTTAAGCTTACAGACTCACTTCATTCATCATTTGTCTGAGTAGATCACTTTATAGAAAGAAAATTGTAAAAGTTGCATTTTAATAATATTGGTTAGCATCTTTTTAAACCTAACAATATTTTAAAAATATAAACAGAATATGATTTATTGTCATAAATTGACTAAATATATAATTAAAAAATATGTACTAAATTTTTGAACAAAACTCTTTAAACAAAATGCCAAAGAAATAAAAATGCATAGCCAACATGGCGATAAAAATTTAAGACATCATGGGGGGTATCCTATATTAACACTTTGACTGCCAAGCCAAAATTGCAAATGTTTACCACAGTGCCAGAAAATTCTTTTGTGTAATTTGCATTTTTTTTCAACATAAAATTATATATAAAAAATATATTTTTCAATCTGATTCATTTTGCAATACATGGGGAGATTCTCATCTTCTAACAATCAAACTCCAGAACGATTTTCATGTGACTGATATGGTTTTTATAGCCAAGGACTGAAGTGTTGAAAAACTGGCTATCATATCTGGTAGCCAGTGTCCCCAACGGAAACATCACTGGCTATCACATATGATAGCCATGGCAGTCAAAGGGTTAAAGCTCTACTGCCTGGGGAAGTCATTTCAGCCCTGGCAAATATGTTTGCCAACTGTCATATTTATACACAGGTTTTTGCAATCTTATGCTTGCAAACTCAATGAATAGCTGACTGAACTGTTGCAGCCCAATATGTTGTACATTGAGATAAATTTCTCAAATGCATTATTCAACTTAAATTTTGCTTCACTTATTCATTTATTCCAAAAGGAAAGCCCCCTAGTAATTAAAAAATGTGTAATTTACTATTTGTCTTTAGGTGGAATCTTTATTTCAGTCAGCAGAAAAACTCCATGATATGATAATGCAAGAAAGGTATGTTGATTTTTTTTTACTTTAAATTAATTTTAAAGAACTGAAGCATTAAATACATTATAATATTATAATGTATTATAATATTATAATACATTATTAATTAATATATAATTATTAATTAGTAAAAATTAACAATTAAACTTTACTTTTCAGCTTCAGGAAAGGTGGGTATGTTGTGGTGAAGTTCTTTCTTGAAGAAAGTACTTCACAACAACAAATCTGCCTTTCCTGCAGCTGAAAAGTAAGGTTTAATTGTTAATTAGTTATTATAATTGATTTTTTTACTTACTTTATTATTTTATATGGTTAATTTTACTATCTCTTAAAACAGTTTATTTTTTATTTAATTGTTTTTATCAATGTTCTTGCTCTAGTTACTTCTTATAGAAATGTGTCTAGTGTTGTATTGACTATATGCTAAAATCTGAATGTTTAGCATATACATAAAGCAAGTCCTCAGTAATTGTTCAGCAAAATTGTTAGCATATTCTTAAAACATAGTAATATTGTCTAAATTGGACTTGCCAACAGTACCTTTTAAATGAAAAAAAATAAATAATAATAGGTAGAGAGAATGCTTTTTATATTTTTTCTTCATTAATTTTTGTTTATGATAATTGTTAAAATCTTATTAAAATAATGTCTAAAGCAGGGTTGTTGATTTTTTATATTTTTTTCAAAAAAATCGATTTTTTTGATTTAAATCGGATTTTTTTGATTTAAATCAAGATTTATTTGATTTTAATGATTTTTATTATGTAATCATACATTATTGCACAACATTTGTATTTTATTATGTGTATATGTGTCTATATATATATATATGCACAATATACACACTATCAATTATTTTAAACTATAAAAATATAAATAGTATTCTATTCCCATAGAAAAAATCCATGTAGGCATTTATTACCAATATTTTTATTCAACATGGTATCTTCATAATATGTGTAATTTTATGGCAATCATAAATGCGGTAGTATGAGCCACTAGCCACTCAATTGTAACTTTGACTTTGTAGCTACAATAATGTATTGAAATAAAGTAAAATCTTACCCACAGTATTGAACACGTAAAATAACTTTGGAAAAGGATAATTTAATAGGAAAAGTGACATAAAACTGAAGCAATGGATTAAGAAAAAGAAATTTTTACTCATAGTTTCGTATCAAAATAAAAATTATAGAGAATTAAAGGGGGAAAAAAAATTATATCCTAAAAATTCTTTCTTAAGTTTAACAAATATCATTTGAATCAAGAAAATTTTTTCATACTTTACCCATTAATAGAATTCACAGTTTCATTACAGTCTTAATACTTTCACTTATTTTTTTATCTTTTCTTATATTTCAGTGGTCTATTCAGAGGCAAACCTGGGTCCATTAAAGAACCTTTCACTTTATATCTTAAAAAAGGACACTTCACAAAATTATTTATCCCAAAACAAGACCCTTCACAAAATTTTTATCATAAAACAGGACCACTCACAAATTATTTTAGCCTAAAAAAAGAACCCTTCACAAAATTTTTTCCTTAGACCTTTGATAAATCTCTCATTTTCAAAATTAATCTTCAGTGGAACGAACGTAGGCTGCATGAATAATTGGGCGTTTTTGTTGTATTTCTCCCAAAAAGCTGATACTCAATTTCTAATTTATAAAGGACTTCTGTGCATATGTGTGAGTTTAGTTCTATAAAACTGAACTGTCGTTGTCAGAAATGAAACCTTAATTGTAATTTTATTTTGCAAAATTACATTTTTCACAATTTCACAAAAGAAGACCCTAGCCGATAAGTTTGTGAAGAACTTTATTTTCACACTAAATTTAGATTTACAAAATTATCTGTAGAAATTTTCACAATATCACAATGACCCTGTGTGAAAAGTCTGGACAGACCCCTGTATTTAGAGGGTACAATTCATTAAACAAGCAGTGAGAGCAGCCTCGAACTATAACCGATTGTATGTTGTTCAATTAAAAGATTGTGATGTTTTTAAAACTTTTTGAGCCTTTTAAACATTACAATGTAAAATATGCTATTATTTTTAAAATATCATATGAGACACTGTTAAATGACATAAACTGGTATGAGAGCTAAATAAACAAGGAAATATTTTCTTTTTGATATATCACCTGCAAGGTGGGCAAAGGCGAACTGGAATATATGTATAACATTAATTAATGAATTGTATGCTAATTAAATATTTACAATTCATAAACCAGTGCTTGTATAAATAATTAAAATGTAAGGAATTATTAAAATATATAATAATATGTATAAAAATAATTAAAAAAAGTTAAGGAATAATTTATTTTTGTGTTTATTAATGCTGCTTAGTAGAGATGAATCTAAAGTTAAGAAATGAGAAATATTAGTTCATCTAATGAAATATTTGTTATATTTTACAAACCTTTTTTTTTTTTTAATTTACATAAGAAATAATTAAAAATCTCATTTTTTAAAGTTAGATAAACAATTTCATTCCATTAAAGCCAATAACTTTGGTATTTAAAAAAAGTGATTTAAATCAGTGATTTTTTTTCAAAAAAATCAATTGATTTAAATCATGATTTAAATCAGCGATTTAAATCAACTGATTTAAATCACTACAACCCTGGAAGAAATTTATAAGTAAAATTTTTATGATGAAAAGTGGGAAAAAATAAAACCTAGTTCAGATATGTTTTAATTGAATTGTAGTAATAAATTTACATTAAAATTAATTTGTGTTAAGCATCTTCATATTAATAAAGTTTGACTACATATTATAAAATCAATTGTTTTGACTAGCACACTTACTGATTCATCAGCATTCAGATCAATGTCTTTTACGTATTTTTTCAGGTCTTAAAGGAAATATATATATATATATATCTGTGAGATTTTTGCCTTAAAATGTAATGAATACAAAAACCTTAAAAACTATTTTTAAATATTTGCTCCTTCCTTGAGGAGGTGGTAGAAATGAATGCTTGTTCTGCATTTAGTACAAAAATATTGTAATATATATATATTTTTTTTAAAATAAATACATTAACTAGTGATATATTCTTTTTGGTGATACAGTATTTCAGCAAAAACCATGAGCACAGGTTTTCACTATCTGGAAATTTTATTTATCTCTTAACATACATATGGGTGTAGTGTCTGAGGCTATGCTTAAGTAGCACTCCAGTAACAGAAATAGTGCAGCATGATAGCGAGTGCTGCAGATTATTTAAAGACCTGAAAATCAATTTAACATCTCAGAAAGAAAAGCCAGGGTTAAAAAAACAAATGTAATTTACATTATGTCTCTAGATTACTACTGTACTTGCTGTATATTCTTAATTTATTTTCTTTGTAGGTGCAAATTTTAAATATTTTATGTATTAAGATTTAAAATTTACATACTACTTGTGATACCAGCTTTATCCAGCATTCATGGATCACAGACAAATTTTGTTTTGCTGCAGATAAATACAGAAAATTCTGCTACTGGAAGTGGCACATTGTTAAACTATAAAAGCCCATAATTTTAAAATAGATAATCAGTTCTAGTTTATGCATAAAACTTTTCAAATGTTTAATAGTAACTCAGCTAAACAAGGTCAAAGTTGAACTATGCTTAACTAACTCATTACGATTATCCCACTTCACCCTATTCTAAACATTTTTTGATATTACTTTGTGGATATTAGTTGATACTTATTTATTTTACTTTATTTTTTATTTATTTATTTTCAAATGCTAAAAATTTGCATTTTAATTTTATCTTTCAAATATAAAAATATTTTTAACAAATTAGCTTTTAAATGTATTCCATATTGTAATTTTCATATGGTTAAAATAACTATAATAATATGAAATCAAGAGAAAAAAGACAATTAACAGAGAACATATTTTAAATTTCCAAATAAAAGTAAATAAATAGATATTTTAACACATGTTACATCATTATTATGCATACTAACTTCCATACACACACACATTTATAATTAGTCAACTCCCTTTAATCTGCAGATCTATAATCCACAAATCCCTCTAATCCACTATTGGTTTTTTAATATAAACAAAAAATTTTACAGCGAGATTTTGAAAAAAAAAAAAAAAAACTGCCTCAATTTTTCATATTTTTGCTTTTTTAAGATTAAATTTTAACTCAAACCAGGGTTGTTGATTTTTTTTATTTTTTTCAAAAAAAATCTTAAATTGGATTTTTTTATTTAAATCAAGATTTATTTGATTTTAATGATTTTTATCATGTATTCATACATTAATGTACAACATTTGTTTCTTATTATGTGTATGTGTGTGTATATATGCACACTATCAATCATTTTACTTAAATTATAAAAATATAAATAATATTCTATTTCTATAGAAAAAATCCATGTTAGCATTTATTACCAACGTTTTTATTCAACATAGTATCTTCATAATAAGAAGTAATTTTATAACAATCATAAATGTGGTAGTATGAGCCACTCAACTACAGACTTTGACTTTGTAGCTACAATAATGTATTGAAATAAAGCAAAATTTTATTCACGGTATTGAACACATAAAATAATTTTGGAAAAGGATAATTCTATAGGAAATATGACATATAACTGAAGCAATGTATTAAGAGAAAGAAAACTTTACTCATAGTTTCTATTCAAAATTAAAAAAAAAAAAAAATAACGAATTAGGGAAGATTAAGAAAAAAAAAAAAAAGATGTTATCCTAAAAAATTTTTACTTAGGTAGGTTTAACAAATATCATTTGAATAAAGAAAATTTTTTCACACTTTACCCATTAACAAAATTCATATTTTCATTGCCATTTTAATACTTTCACTTATTTTTTTACTTTCTTCTATATGTAATATAGAAAAAGTATTGGATTCGCGAAAGTTTTCGACCTCCGTTTTTTGATGGATCTACACGTTTTGGGGTGTCCTGAACACAAATTGATAGTTTTTAGAATCTGTCTGTCTGTCTGTCTCTATCATTTTTTTGTGGACACTGTATCTCACGAACCAATAAATGAAATTTAACCAAACTTGGTATTTAGTTGCACCCTGACATGAACTGGTGCTGATTAGATTTGGGGATCAATAGCTCAAGAGGTGGTGCTGTGATCGCATTTTATGCAAATTTTTAACATGGCAGCATTGGAGAAAATTCCATATAAATGGGCATAATGAGAGTTATTTTAAACTTAATATTGCAAAATTAATATGAATTATTGATAATAGTAGTAGTTAACTAGGAAAACAATTTTGTGCATGTGGGGGCATCGGTTCCCCCCCACTGGGGGGGAAGTACCCCCCCGGGGAAGTAAATTTTCAAGATGGGTATCTTTCAAAAGGTCTTGTTGATAATAGTAATAGTTAACTGGGAAAAATTTTTTGTGCATGTGGGGGCATCGTTCCCACCCCCTCCCCCCCACCGGGGGGGGTGGTGGTGGCAAAGTTTCAAGATGGGTATCTTTCGAAAGGTCTCGTCAATACCTTTAAAAAAAAACGAATGGTTGAACCATAAATCTCTGATAATTTAAAACAAAGTTATCAATTTTTTTTACTTTTAACGGAAAAAAAACTTAGAAAAAAAAATCATTTTTTTATTTATTTTTTTATTTTTTTTTAACGAAATTTTACCAAACTTGGTATTTAGTTGGTCCCCGACATAAACTGGTGCTGATTATATTTGGGGATCAATAGCTCAACAGGTGGCGCTGTGATAGCATTTTATCTAAATTTTTAACCTGGCAGTATAGGACAAAAATTCGTATAAATGTGCATAATAAGAGTTATTTTAAACTTGTGATTGTAAAATTAATATGAATTATTGATAATAGTAGTATGTAACTAGGAAAAAAATTTTGTGCATGGGGGGGCATTGCCCCCCCTCCCCCCCCCAAGGGGGGGTAAATTTTGAAGATGAGTATCATTCGAAAGATCTCGTCAATACCTTTAAAATGAATGGTTGAACTATAAATCTGTGATAATTTAAAACAAAGTTATCGATGTTTTTTACTTTTAACAAAAAAAAAAAAAAAGAAAAAAATTCGTAATTTTTTTTTTTTTTTTTTATATTGTTACTGATTGAATATGTATTACTTTTAACAACAACAAAAAAAAACCTTAGAAAAAAAATCTTTTTTTTTTTTTTTTTTTTAAATATTGTTACTGATTGAATATGTATTGGAAAATATAGAAGAAAGTCTTGTGGTGGCCACAACATACTAGTTATCTTTTTTTTTTTTTTTTTTTACATTTAGTGGGTACAATTCATTAAAACAAGCAGTGACAGCAGCCTCGAATTGTATTTAACTGATTATATGTAGTTAAATTAAAATGTTATTATTTTTTAAAAACTTTTTGGAGTTTTCAGGGTTTTTAAACAGTACAATGTAAACTATGCTATTATTTTTTAAATATCATATGAGCCAATGCTAAATGACATAAACTGGTATGAGAGCTAAATAAACAAGGAAATATTTTCTTTTTAAAATATCAACGGCTAGGTGGGCAACGGTGAACTAGAATATGTATATAATACTAATCAATGAATTATACACTAATTAAATATTTACAATTCATACACCAGTCATAAGGCTGTACTTGTATAAATAATTAACCCATTAACACCCAGCGTCCTCATTAGAGGACAGCTAATAAAATGGCATGTATATTTAGAAATTTTAAATATATAAAGCCACAAATTTAATTATATATAAATAAAAGACCTCACTTCAGCTTTATTGATGTGACTCTTCATCGGCAAAGTACTTTCTTATTAGGGGGCCCCCACTCATTGTCAACGCTGGTCACTCCATTCTGTGTTTCTGTGAAAACTCTCTCCAGGTGTTCAACTGCCTCCCTCTCTTTTTAAAAATTGTAAAAAAATGTAAAATTTGGAAAATACGGCACCGCGTTAGCCCAAACTTATAAAAATGAAAATATTGAAATTGACTTTAAAAACACCGAAAAAATCGCTAACTACAATAATCACAATTATGCACTTTTTCGTGAAACAATAGAAATTATCAGCCAGCCCAATGCATGCAACCTGGACCAACCAGCAACAGGTATAGGTGCCACCTGGCACCATCTCCTGAAAGAGAGGGAGGAAGTTGAACACCTGGAGAGAATCTTCACAGAAACACAGAATGGAGTGACCAGCGTTGACAATGAGGGGGGGGGGTCCCTAATTAGAAAGTACTTCGCTGTTGAAGAGTCACATCAATAAAGCTGAAGTAAGGTCTTTTATTTATATATAATGGCATGTATATATTTGGGGGTTTGTTGGAATGATTTCTGCTTTTTAGTGGCAGTTTATAGCATCACTCCGAATGATCCCAGAGAGTTTTATGTGTCTACAATTAATTACTATTTCATAATTCGGATAGTTATTTTATGATTTTTCATTTGTTGCACATATATTTGCTTTTTGCACAGATATATTAACTTAAATCAAGTTGAATAATATATATTATAATACTTTACTTTCGAGGTCTTTGTCAGCATATAATAGAAAATTAATCTGTTATCTTAAAGTTTTTCTTATCTGGAAGATTTTTCGCTAGAACACTAAATGTCCACAAATGAGGATAGGTTGTTAATTTAAAACTATCAGAAGAGTTTTTTAAATTTAAAATATTTCATTCTCAGTTATCCATATTAGTTTAAAATTGAAATATTCATCAAAATATATTTTTCAAAATTATTTCAGGCATTAACGGGTTAAAATATAATAAGTTATTAAAATATATAATAAAATATATAATAAAATTTATAAATAATTAAGAAAATTAAGGTATAACTTATTTTTGTGTTTATTAATGTTGCTTTGTAGAAAGGAATCTAAAGTCAAGAAATGAGAAATATTAGCTCGTCTAATGAAATATTTTGTTATATTTTATGAATTGTATTTTTAAGTTTACATAAGAAATAATTAAATATCTCATTTTTTAAAGTTAGATTATCAATTACATTCCATTAAAGCCAATAACTTTGATATTTAAAATAAATGATTTAAATCAGTGATTTTTTCAAAAAAAAAATCAGTTGATTTAAATTACTACAACCCTGATTTAAACCTTGCTTTAATAAACACAGTTAAGCAAAATGCAGTGAGATTTTTGTATTTATTATCTTGTAGTTCATGTGGACTAGCACCAGGTTAAGTGAAAAACACCAGAAAAATATATAAAAGTTTAAAACAAACCTTTATTACATCAATGTTTAACAAAATTTAAAAAATCAATGATAAATATTCATTTCTAAACTTTTTTTTTTTTTTTTTTTTATTTTTTAAATAAATATGTATGTTTATATTTTATTGTTATGTATTATTTGAGTATGCTTAAATTTACTTTCATATCTGAATATGAATTTTTAATTTTATTAATATTCAAGAAATATTTTATTCTAAACTTTATTAGAAATTGTATTTCCATTTTGATATCTATATAAGAATGACTTTGTATCTGAAAAAAAAAAAAAAAAAAAAAAAAAAAACGTAAACAAGGACGACGACCTCTAATCTGCAAATTCCTGTAATCCACACAACCTTTGGATAAATCTCTTGCAGATTAGAGAGAGTTGACTATGTGTGTGTATATATATATGTATGTATATTTTTAAGAATTGTATATCATTATAAAATTTACCATTCAAGGGATACATTGTTAATGCCAACATTCAAATTAAAATTTGTTATTAATACTTGCACTAATGCTTACTTATTAATACCAATACTGTAAGGCAACGAGGAATGAATTTTTCATTAATTTAATTGATGAAAGCCATTATTGGAGATAAAATACAAGGCTCGTAGTCCCCCTAAAATTTCTAAATTTCCTAAATATTTTAATTGCTCCTAAAATTCCTAAAATCATTCTACATTTTTTCCATGATCCTAAAAAAACACATTTCTACCTGGTTAAGACAAATATTCTTACTGCAGTGTGGATACAATTGGCTCATAAGAGCATCTTATTTAGTTTAGCCTTGATCGCGGCTTGTCTATCCTAGCTATGAAGAGTTGTGGTTGAGGGTGATATTCATTTCAGTCTAGTTCATTTTAATTGCACTTCATACAGGATTCAGAATCGATAAAGTCTGTTGAGTTTACTGCATGCAGGAAAATATATATTTTAAACTAGCTGCCTTCGGCGACCAGCTAGTTTGTTATCCTTGAAAAATCGAATTCTACAAAACTCCCACTCGGTGGTGCCACAGATTATTAACATACAGTAAAAATAGCTTATTAAAAAAACCAATCGCAGTAAATTCCTTCTCGGTAGCGCCTTCCCATTTCAATATCTGAAACAGCCCGTTTGCTCAAATTGTTTTGATCTTTCAAAATTCTGACTATAGCAAATTCCCGCTCGGTGGTGCCGGCGGCACCTTATCCCCATTTTAGAGCTTACAACAGTTTCCTTGCTCATACCACAAATAGCTTTGAAAATTTTAACTGTAGCAAATTTCCACGCTGTGGTGACTAAGGCACAACTTTACGTTTCATGACTTGAAACAGCCTGTTCATTCACCATGTAAAGGACCATTGAAAATTGTGATCATGGCAAATCTGCAACCTGGTGGGGCCTACAGTCTCCCAATGTTAATTTACTCATAAGTAATTTACTCATAATCAAAACTGAAGATATTGGCTAGCCGGAATTTATGAAATAACATATGAAACAGATAATAGAAAAGAATTTTATATAGGAATGACAAAAGTAAAAATTAATACCAGAATCAAGGGACATAAAACAGACATTAAATTTAATAAAACCACTACTGTGCTAACTAAAACTTTTCATAATAATAGTATAAAAATAGATTTTGAAAATGTTAAAAAACTAGTAAATTACGATAATTACCATTATGCCATAAATCGCAAGGCAGTCGAAATCGTTAGCAATATCCGCAGCTGTAACCAGAATGAGCCGTCAACAGACATCGACAAGTGGTCGACATCTGATCAGAAAGTAGTAATAGGTTTTAAAACTTTATAAACCTAAATCTAGTATATTTAATATTAAGCTGATAGAAAGCATTGGAAGCTATGATATATCTGATGTCTATGAAAGTTTGAGAAACTGATATGTAATGTAATGAATATTTAAAATGATGACAGAAAGTTAAAAAATATAACAAAGTTTATTTAACAATAAATATTAATATAAGTATATATGAAAAACATAATTAAACTTAACAACAGTAGTTTAACTGGTTAAATAACAAATAAGCATTAACCCTAGAGGGAAGTTGCTTCATAGGGTTTTCATGTTTAACTTTGTAAAATAAACTTCTTTTAATATTACTTGTCCAAAGCAAACTGAAGCAAAAAATGAAATGGTTCTGAGAGTTAAACTGCCAGCATGTACATTACTACTATTAAACTTTTAAAATACTACATGGTTCTCATGGTGAAAATTTTCATTACTAAAAGTAATTAAAAGCATTCTCAAAGCAAACGCTCAGCATCAACTTCGAAAAATGATAAAAAATACAAGCAATAAGTGATGTTCACATTTATATAGCACAAGTTAATTTCACATTCAAAACTGCACACCCTCCTTTTCATTGAATCAGAGAGGTACAGCATAACACTAATCCGACAAGACCTACTAAGATCTGTGGCAACAGTACAGAAATTGAAGCAAATTCATTACTCCATGGTTCACTGGCATTCTCGCCTGCTATGACGTCATTATATACTAACAAATCAGAAGAAAGGGTATGTGTTTTAGTGAAAAGCTCAGGCAGAAACAAAGTTTGTTTACATTTTGAATGATAAATTGTGAGTGAAAAGTTTGATTGAGATGTGTTTGATGTGTAGTATACAGTATTAAATTCTCATATTTGTACTGTGCATAGTATTAATTTTATGAATCATTAAGCAGATATACCGAAAAACGGCTAACCCTGAAAGGGTTAAATTTAACTTAAAGAAGTATTTCTATTGCCGTGTGAATGTTTACCTTTTCGACGCAGGTATCGCCGATATTTTGAACGAACTGATGTGGGGAAGGTTTGTCTCGGTAGATGGCATGTTGATCATTGTTGTTGATGAGAATGAGGAACGAATAAACTCCAGTCATTTGCTACTGGTCATTATACATTTGGGTGTATTTAAGGACCGGTGGACGTGAAGACATTTGCAGTTTTATCTTTTCAGACATGATGTTTGTTTGAGTTCCGTTTTGTTTCTCTAAGTTATTACTTTTTTTTAGATGTCTTAGTTAAATATAATGTGTCCTTCAGTATATAAAAACCATGTTTTGTTGAATAAGTTTATAACGTTCGTCCAGTTGCTATCCTTCAAGTAAAAGTGGAATGTTGACATGTAGTTGTTTTCTTCAAAACTCCAGCTGTTGTTTCTTCTGCAGCTCCTTGAATTCTGACTACGGCAGTGGTCCTGGTAATATAATGATTTTCTTTCTAGTAAGTGTTGCATGTTAATTTAAGGTCATTTATTTTGTTTTAATTTGGTTTGAATATGTAATCGAAAATCTAAGTATTAAATCATCGATGGTTTAAGGCGTTTAGTGCTTTAAGTTGTTTTTTTCGTTGATGTATTTAAATTAATTGAATAATAAAACTTGTTGAGATGGCAAATCATTAACCTAGGGTTAATGTCGTCAATGTATAATGTCGATGGTGTGTTGCTTGTTAACCTAGAGTTAACATCGTGTTTTGGCTATACACTAGTTAAGTTTAATATAATCTGTGCTGGTCGCGATTATTATTTTAATGTGACATATTTTTCACTTGCCTGAGAACGTTTTGCCATTGTTGAAGTTTGGAATTTTAAGGCGCTGCTGTGCACAAAAATAAAAAAGCTAATTTTCAACTTTGGCATATAAATGCACCAAAACAGATATTGACTAAATTTGGGTTATATCGGCCTACAGGTGGTGCTGCTATTACTCACCATCTGTGATTTTCCACATGGCTACATCTCAGCATACGTTGATTAAATTTGCATCAAATTCCACAGATAAAATATTTATTGTAAGAAGTTATGACTGAATTTTTGTGCATGTTAAACGCTTTTTTGAAAAAAGGACCCAGATTTTCGGAACCCATGAGTCCCAGGATCTTGAAAGCCTAGTGGCATCCACTCATGAGAATGAAAAGGTTTAGAACACTAAATTCAATTTCAGGGGAGATAAATTCAATTTGTATGTGAAAGTATTAATTTTTTTCTTTTGGGTACATTATAAAGTCTACAAAATGTTTTTATTTCTTGAAAAGAAAAAAATCTAATAATCCATTATCTCAAATACCCTGACATTGGCCATTTAGCTTCCTTCAGTGCTGTTTAAAAATTGTCAATGTGACACAAAATGAGAGGAGGGAGAATATATATATATATATATATATATATATATATATATATATATATATATAATAAAGATGATCTATTAAGCATATTAGAAGCCAAGCAACAGATACAAGATCACTGAAACACCAATGACCAATAAGATAAAAAAAAAAAAAAAAAAATCATCAGTGGATGAAATACATTAATGTAAAGAAACCAGATCTATTGATTAACAGTCTGCAAAAACAAACGAATCAATAAAGTAAAACAACAAATCTTAACTTAAAACCATAAACTTATCAAAATTAATGAAAAAACAACCCAAGAAACACAAGATAGGAAGAAGGAGGCAGGCGGCAAGACTTGTGACTTGCCTGTGGGGTTACACTAGTTTATATATATATATATATATATATATATATATATATATATATATATAAGAGTTATATAAAGTATATATACATATACTTTATATAACTCTTATATATAACAGCTTTATATTATAGTATTTAGTAAGGCAGGGTTGCTATCTGTTCCAATATCTGCAGAGTTTCTCCAAAAAATTATGAAAACTCCACGATGTCATTTTTATGCTGCAAATTCCATCTTGACCACCCAGCAAAATATTTTTTATTAAATACATAAAAATGACTAGTGCCAGGAGAAGCAATACTGAAAAAAATCTCTACAATGTCTGGAATGGCTATCTGGTATCATTCGAAAGGAGAGGCGTTTTTCTGATCTGACGCAAATGTATTTCGTATGGGGAGAGAGAAGGGAAAAGAAATCAGTTTCCTCCGTTCCTCTCTTCGCTTCTGTGCTTCGGCTCTGAATGTCAGCTGTCTCTCCTCCTCTCTTCCTCTCTGGAGTAGGTGATGAAGTGAGGAGCTGACTAAGTGGCATCGCAAAATGCGCTTCTCGTATGATTGGTTAGAGAGATAGAAATGTCATAGGTTACGTTAGTTGCTGACTGCTGACAAATGACAGAAGAAGAAGTGCTGTGCTGTTTTTGTTTCTCTCTGCCTTCGTTTTCTTGAAGCTTTTGCTGATGCAGTACTTTTAATTTAGACTTGTAAAATGATTGCTACCGAAAGAAAACATTCTCAGTGTTTTATAAATGATTTATGTAGAAACGTGGCCGGTTTAAAAAAAATCAAGAAAGAATGAAAATCATGCTTTCTGTACTGTGTGCTGTATAGATTTTCAGTAGCTCATATCGGGAAAACAGATTCCCAATTTTTTTGTCACACATACATACTGACAGATGGATAGATAGACATTTTCTAAAAATGATAAAATCATGTTTTGGATCTTCCAAAGTGTGTAAATCTATCAAAAACCATAAGAGTAAAAA